>LR738714.1:306636136-306684909 GCA_902687465.1 Secale cereale | reverse complement strand
TGTGCTTAACAGCATGTGTGTGTTAGAGAGAGCGACAGATCGACCTACTCCTACAGAGAGATGGTGTGTAGTGTACGATTTTAGCCACGAGAGTCGGTGCATCCTATCATTTACGGGTGTCTGGTAGGGACAGGCAGACAGCTGCCACGCCCACTCCTGACCAGCCTGGCCCACCCAAAGCCCCTCCATCGCCCGCGCGCGCTTCCCGCCCGAAATGGTCAGCGTCGCTCCAAAGAATCGGTGTCGTATTCATGCCCGGGCAGAGCGAACGCGACCTCTCACTGGCGCCTACGTTGAAGGGAGAAGCGGATTCAATAGTGATGGTTGCTTTGTCCGTCCAACTTACTGGTGGGTCTATGTGATTTGATGGCTCATTGGTCATTATTACTGAGGTGGTAGGACTGCTGGATGTCCCACGCTTTCGGCGAAATGAGGTACTACTAGATTACAATTTTCTCCATTCTTACGGCGGAGGAGTGCAAGAGCAGTGAAAACACGCAGGCTCAGTGATTACATGGCCCACCTCAGAGTATCACCATATTTTCTGGACACCGTGCGACACCTAACTCTTTACATAGTACTCCCTCCGTTCCTAAATATAAGTCTTTGTAGAGATTCCACTTGGTGGACTACATACGAAACAAAATGAATGAATCTACACTTAAAATGCATCTATATACCTCTGTATGTGGTTCATGGTGAAATCTCTACAAAGACTTATATTTAGGAACGGAGGAAGTACCTGTATAGTACGTACTGTAATTTATCAGCGAGATAGTACAATGCTATGAAGCTTCCAGCTTCTGTTACATGTATCTTGCATCCAAGGTTGCCCGTTGCAACATTTCATCAAATACAAAGGAGACTAACATGCATGCTATTGCATCTCAATGATTGACAGATCATAGAAAATATGTACTCCCTCCGTTCCAAAATAAGTGTCTCAACTTTACGCTACATACGGAGCAAAATGAGCGAATCTACACTCTAAAATACGTCTATATACATCAGTGTTTGGAGTATGTACTATTAGTTCATATTGAAATCTACTAAAGGACATATATATTCCAAACAATATGATAATCTCTCTAACAAAGGTAGTAGGGACGAGGAGTAAACGGAGGGAGTAGTAAAATTTTCTCCTCGTCCCGCGAGCCACCGCGCACGTGGGCGAGGGAGCGGGCGTAAGGCGTAGTAAGCAAGCTTCACCTCATCCCGCGAGCCACCGCGCCCGTGGGCGAGGGAGACGGCGTACTAAGCAAGCTTCTCCTCCTTCTGCGAGTTGACGGGACACATCAAAAGTACTCCAGTGTATAGAGCCTTGCCTCTAAGGTAGGCCCCACATGGTTTGCATCTTTTTTAACATAACGTGTCAAGTCACAATTTGTTTGTTCACCCGTGGTAGACGATCTTCCCTCCATCTAGTGGACAACCAGTACACATGTCAAGTTATGTAACACACCGTATGTGATACTTTCCAATAATGGCAATAAAGCAATTCTCATTTTGATCCTTGTCCTTATCCTTGGGGGTTCTTGTCATACAGCTTATTTTATTTTTTTCTGCATTGTCATTTCATTTTATTTTTGCATCCATGCATTGCTTCATCATCATGGCATCTTAGTCATCTTAGCTTCCACTTGTTTTGTTAGTGTTGTGAGGCACCTTGTTGATGTGTGTGAGTGTTGGTGCCTAGCCATGCCCTTGCAAACCCTAGACCCCCTCCTTATTGTTCTACCCTCTTCCTTCATCCTTCTCTTCCTTTCTTTATTTTTTTGCAAGTCACCTAACCTAGTCCTTTAATGTTCTTTCTTTTCCCAAAATTCTTGCACCATGTCTACACCCTCTCTGCCAAATTTCATCCTTTTTGGAGTTGTCTTGGTTGGGTTCAAAAATGGCACAAGTTTGCATTTTATTCAAACTTGTATTATTTTTCTGCCCCTAAAAAATGTCCAAGCCAATTTTACAATATTGTGCATAAATCCAGGAGCTTGGGGGTATTTTTGTTTTCCCAAAACTCCTCTCCTAGCCCCCTGTTTATTTTTCCTTTTATTGAACTGTTTGTTTAAATAAAAAGAGTTAAAAGGTTAAGCAGAGGACTTACCTAGGCCTCTCGCAGCAGTAGCCCACCTAGTAGCTCGCAGCCGTAGCAGCTCCAGCGGCCCAGGTGGACACCCGCAGGCCCAACAAGCCGACGCACAGTCGCGCCGTCTCCCTCCCTCGCAACTGACCCCACATGTCGGCCTCTCTAGCTTCGACGCACGCCTGCTCCTTCAGTCGCGACGAGCCTTTCCCCTGTTCCAGAGTGTCGACGCCGTGAGCTCGCCGTCACGCACACCGAGGCCAGCGTCACCGTTCCCCCCTTTTATTAGCCTCGAGGCCCCCTCTAGGGTTCCTCCTTCGCCGCCTCCTCCCAGGGGATCTTCCCCTTCCCTCCTTCTTCGTCCCCGCAAACTGTCCCGCTCCTTCCCCGTCGTCGACTACTTCCCCTACTACACGGATCGGGCGCCAACTCGCCGTCGCAGCACCGTCTTCTTCCTCCTCTACTTCCAGCGTCGCCTCGGCCAGTCGTCGTCGCCGGAGTTCAGAGCTTGCCTACGTCGCGTAGCCCCGTCGTCGGCCTCGTCTTCCTATTGCAGGTATAGGAGGTATACCCAGCTCCTCCCCATCTCCTCCTTCTCGCCTTTTGTGCACATGCGTCGACGCCAGGCCCGTGTCAACCTCGCGCTCCCCGTGCTCCGACGTTCCTCTGAAACTTCAGGGAACACCTGCCATGCTCGCTCGCATCCGCGCCTGCTTCTCATGCTCGCCGCTCCCTGTGCTCGCTCGCGTTCGTGCCTGACCGCGCTCATGCACGCCCGAGCCCGCGCGCCCTTGCTCCACCACCGCAGCGCCGTGTTGCTCCACCACCGCAGTGCCACCGCGTCCCGAGCCGAGCCGCCGCTCGTGCTCGAGCAGCTTGTCCTCCCCTTGCTCCATCTGCTTGTGAGCCCCTCCGCGACCGCACCCCCGCAACCACCGCAATGCCCGTCGCCGCCGTTGCGCTCGCCACCGTCGACGAGCTTCTCTAGTTCGACCAGATGGGGATCTGCACCTGTTGCAGAATGCCTCAAGAGGAGACGGACTCCTTCTCTGTCAAGATCACCTGCCTAGCCTAGTGGCTAGTGCCTTCGTCAGTTAGCCGCGAGAACTGAGTTCGATTCCATCCAGGGGTAGTGGGATTTAATCCCTCATTTTTGCCTCGCGAGAGACTAACAGGCAGGCCCCACCTGCCAGCCTCTCAGCACACTTCCACCCACACGCGCACCCAGCCGCTGCCACATCAGCGCCCTAACCCCACAGGTAAGTGGCTGCGGCTAGAATAGGCCTGGGTCACTTTCGACCTTTTGCGCGTATTTTCTTTTCTGTTTTTGTTTTTCTTTTTCTTTTTCTACATTTTCTTTGTTTAATTAATATCTAGTGATATATGCCTCTGATGGGAATAAGTAGTATATGAAACTTGCTTAGTTTTTCATGTAGATTATGAATATGTTGTTCGTTGCCATGTTTAAAAACATTTAAAATGTTGTTTGAATTATTCTTGTTTTAAATGTGCTTAACCTTGTAAAAATCATAACTAAATAACTACAACTCCAAATTTAACAAACTTTATATGCATTTGGGGTGGAAAAATGTGTAGAATATTATGGTGCTGTTGTTTTGCATGTTTCAAAACTGTATAACAGTAGTTTCTCAGATCTGTCCCAAATGCATTTAATTAATTTTGGGAGTTTCTGGAAATTATTGTTGGTTATTCCAGCCCATTTAAATATGCTAGCATGTCGCTGTAGTCTTAGTTGCACCCTTTCCATGTTAACCAACTCCTTTAAACTTGTTGGATGCTTGTTTGAATAATCTACATAACCTTGTTAGTTTTGTTCTTTTGCTTGTTTATTTCATGTGAATGATCTTGTTTGCTATGATGCTATTGCACTCTTGTGTCCCTAGATCATGCATCATATCTATTCATGTCCACATGCATCATGATCATGCATCATGTGGTTGAGCATTGCATGATGATTGATTGTTGTTCCGGTGTTGCTTGTTGTGTTGGTAAGAGCCCGGTGACGATTCGGAGTACGAGGTTCCTACCGAGGCTGAGTTTGAGGAGCAAGGTTACGATCCCTCCATGGAATCAACAGGCAAGATGACCATACCCAGATATCACTACTATCTTTGCCTATGCTAGATGTCTCGCTCTTTAGATATTGCCTCGATGCCTATGTTTGTTTGTCAGCCTTCCTATTGTTGCCATGAAACTCTTTAACCACCCTCCTAGCAAATCGTTGTTTGGCTAAGTACACATCGCTCAGCTCCTCTTATAGCGTTGATAGTTGCAGGTGAAGATTTTGAAGATTCTTGCCCCGTGATGAAGTTATTGTTGGGATGTCACAATATATAATCTGTTAAACTAAATCACCTATATATTGGTAATGGGTGGAAGGCTAAGCCTCTTGCTTGGTGTTTTGTTCCACTCATGCCACCCTAGGAACCGATAAACTGGTGTTATGTTCCTTGATTTTGCGTCCCTAACACGGTTGGGGTTTATGGCCCCCCTTGATAACCCGCTCAGTGCTAAAGCTTTTCCAGCAAGGCCCAACATTGGTTTTACATTTTCCTAATAACTAAAAACTTGCATAGGGCGTTGCAAACCCGAGTTCTCAATTAACAACCCAGGCCAGTGCTCCACATGAGTGTTGGTCCAAACTGGGTGACTGCAGGGCCACCTTGGGGAAACCCGAGGTCTGGTATTTTCCTGTAGGCTGACCTATCCGGTCGTGGCCTGAGACTAGATGCGCGTGGCTACTGTCAGGGTGTCGGCACGCCGGGAGGTCTTGCTGATTAGTTTTACCTTTGTCGGAAGATATTGAGCACGGGATTTCGAGAATACTCGGGTCTTCCCACCTTGGAGTTGCGACTCCGCGGATCGTGAGCTCGTGACGGGCTAAGTTGGGACACCCCTAGAGGGTTTGATCTTTTGAAAGTCATGCCCGCGGTTATGTGGCAGATGGGAATTTGTTAATATCCCGTTGTAGATAACTTGACACCATGTTCTTGAACACACTACCTGCGTGAGTAACAATGACGGTCTCTTTCCGAAGGGATTCGGGAAGTGAACACGGTGGGGTTATGTTTGATCGTGACTAGTTAGGATCACTTCTTGATCAACTTGGCGATCGTTGGCACTTGTTCTCTTCTCGCTCTAAGCTCGTAAGTTAGTGCTTAGTGCTGCTACAACCTTGTTTTAAGCCTTTTCCACACCTAAGGCTTTGGTAGTCTTGTTACCCGGGAACGGGATTGCTGAGTCCTCTGTGGCTCACAGATTCAACACAACACCAGATGCAGGTACAGTTGAAAACTACACAGGTGGGGGTTCAGAGCTGTACTGGGAGTTCGATGAAGAGCGTGGACGTTACAATGTGTCTTATCCCGACGATCAGTAGTGGCTCTTACTAGGATGATCCGGGCCTTGTGATGTTTTATGGTATCTTTTCGTTTGGATTTCGTCTGTAGTCGGACTCTGATGTTATTTGGATGATGTATGTTAATGTATTTCATTGTGTGACGTGGCAAGTGTAAGCCAACTACCATTTTACACTTTCATCCATGCTTTTACATGAGTTGTGCAAAGATACCATACTTGAGATCATTCTAGTATGCGCTTATGTCTTTAAGTCGTGCCTCTACAAGTGGGAGACATAGTCGCATACTGGGCATTACAAGTTGGTATCAGAGCCTTCTCTGAACTAGGAGCCCCCCCTGATTGATCGAATCGTTGATGGTTGAGTCTAGGCAGACACAAAAAAAATGTTTTGAGTCCTATATATATATCAGAGAGTAGGATTTCTTTTTACTCCTCACCCCTTCATCGCTCTGGTGAGGACTCCTGACGTTGTTCTATCTCTTCTACTGTCAAAAATTCACAAAAAAAAAGTTTTTTGGATCACACGAGTATTGTTTGGATTGTTCCGATATCTTTGTGACGAGAACATTGTTCTCGATGCCTCCTGTCATTTAGGGGTTGTGGCAGTGTCCCGGGGAGTTGAGCTCCGAGGTGTTGTCGTCACAAATGTATCGCATCGGTTCTAGAATACTTAAGACGGCCGACATCGAAAACTCTTCTATGCGGTTAGTGGTGAGATAACCCCGACGCCACCCAGTACTGGTGGGATAGTTCGGGAGTATTGCCACAGCTAGTATAGCGGATGCGTTTCGAAGGTCCGAGGTAAACAGTTTCCGAGGATGACTGGTTATGTGTTGACGGATGGATACAGCTGGATGTAGGATTAGAGTTGAGTGCGCGGTGCTTCCCCTGTATCCCCAACACCCGATTGCATAACCGGAAACCTTCGGGAATTAATAGGTGGGTTCTTCAAGTAGCTCGTAGGCATTCTTCCAACGAGTGCATGGTATGAGGTTTCGGGTTCAACATTGAGTGAAGAGGTTTCACGGGCATTGTTCCAATTGGGAGTTGCATCTTAAAGGATCCTTGGCTATGCTGATCCGGGGATTGCAACACCCTTTGTAACACGTTCCATAAGCATTCAGCATGAACATGTGGGACGAAGCTTCTGTCATGTATTTGTTCCATCTGCTCCTTGTTGTTTTTTTATTTACCTTTTGTTCTCCCAAGTGGCTTCTTGAGAAGATTGTTGTACCATTAAACTGTGGAATTCATTCGTTCATTTTGTTCGAATGTTCTTGTGAAGACTTACGTTGCAATTTCTAGCCGTTGATTCAGCTTATATATTTTTCCATCAATGGCTAACGGTTGTCATCAAATATAGGATGGCTCCTAAGAAGGTTCCCAAGCCTAACCAAGAGGGCGAAGAAGAGCGTGTTCCTGAACGTCCTCCTTCCCCTCCTCCGTCTGAGGCATGGAGAGCAATTATGCAAGCGACCAACCAGAACACCCAGATGCTTATGCAAATGATGCAGAACTTTCAAGCCAATCAAGAAAATCAAAGAAATCATGGGAACCAAGGCCAAGGCAATCTGTTCAATCAACCTCACTTTGCGACTCTCAACCAATTCCTAGCAAACCAACCGAAGTCGTTCAGTTACTGTCTGGATCCGCTAGATGCGAAAGACTGGATCATAGACATCAAAAAGCACTTCGAATGCAGTAACGTGAGACGTGAGGATTATGTCAAGCTTGCCACTTTCCAACTCAAAGATCAAGCTACTGATTGGTGGCAACAGTAAAAAGATTCATGAGGTGGTTGTGAGATCTCGTGGACTGACTTCTGCAAAGATTTCTGCTCTCACCACATTCCAACCAGTGTCATTGAAGGCATGCGTGAGCAATTCCGCAACCTGAAGCAAGGCACCATGTTCGTCTATCAATACAATGTCAAGTTCCAGAATCTTGCCCGTTATGTGAAGCAAGACATCCCCGATGCCAAGAGCAAGATTTATCAGTTCAGTGGTGGTCTGAAAGATGAACTCCAACTAGCTCTCACCTTGTTAGAGCCGGATGAATTTGACCAATTCTACAATATGGCTCTCAAGCAAGAGGCAGCTCAGCTCAAGAGTGAAGCTTCCAAATAGAGGATCAGCGATGCTGTTCACTCCTCCTCTTCTTCCCAAGTTGTTGCCAAGCAGCAGAAGTTCTGGCTACCGCCTCCTCCAGTGCTCCGTCCTCCAAACAACAACAAGCACTCAGGTGGCCGTGGTTTCTCCCACCCACCCAACCCAAGCAATTAGTCCAAGCCTCAGTTTCAAGCATCAAGATCAAGTGGTCTTATCACCGGCCTCTCTCAGAAGTGACTTGCAACAAGTATTCTCAGAAGGGTCACTATGCTAACAAGTGTCCCAACCCAAGGCGCCTTCCGCCTCCTCCACCTGCCAGCCCTGCTATTGTCAAGCACAATCCCAAGCATGCAAGAGTGAACCTGATGAGTGCAGCTCAAGCAGAGAATTCTTCCGATGTGATATTGGGTAACCTCTCAGTTAACTCTATTCCTGCAAAAGTATTGTTTGATTCTGGTGCATCACTTTGCTTCATGTCAAGACCATTCTTTGCCAAGCATGATTTCATTTCGGCACCCCTGGACAAGGAGTTATCAATTATTTCTCTGGGCAAACACGTGAATTCTAGCTTGTATGCTCCGGATATATCTATTCATATGGGTGATTACAGTTTTCTAGTTTCTCCGGTTATTCTCGGCAACTCCGACATTGATCTTATTCTTGGGATGGATTGGCTTTCCAAGCATGATGCAAACATTGATTGTGCAGATAAGGAAGTCAAGCTTACCCATCCTAAAGAAGACATGATTATCTTCGCCTCTCGAGATAACACAATCAGGCTATTCTCTCTCAATGACAAGGGCGAGATTAATGCCATTGCTCAGATTCCGATGGTCAATGAATATGAAGATGTTTTCCCCGAAGAGCTTCCAGGCATGCCTCCCCATCGTCAAGTTGAATTTGTCATTGAACTCGAGCCCAGTATCGTGCCAGCATGTCGGCGTCCGTACAAGCTTTCCCCTGATGAGTTGAAGGAGCTGAAGAAACAACTCGATGAGCAAGAACGTATGGGTCTAATCAGGCCTAGTACTTCTCCTTGGGGCTGTGGTGTTCTATTAGTCAAGAAGAAGGATGGCACGAAATGCCTTTGCGTTGTTTACCGGCCATTGAACATGAAGACAATAAAGAACAAGTATCCGCTCCCCAATATCAATGAATTGTTCGAGCAGCTCAAAGGAGCAAAGGTGTTCTCGAAGCTCGACCTCCGGATGGGCTACCATCAGATTCGTATCCGTGAAGAGGATATTCCTGAGACCGCATTCAGAACGAGTTTTGGCTCTTATGAATACACGGTCATGTCTTTCGGCCTTGCTAATGCTCCACCCACCTTTTCAAGGATGATGCACTTCATATTCAACCCCTACACTAATGAATTTGTTCTCGTCTATCTGGATGATATCTTGGTATTCTCCAAGAATGAAGAAGATCATGCCAAGCACCTCCGTTTGGTCCTGGACAGGCTCCGTGAACACAAGTTCTATGCGAAGTTCTCCAAATATGAATTCTGGCTGGCTAAAGTCTTATATCTTGGCCATATTATCTCTGCCGAGGGAATTTCTATGAACCCCAAGAAAGTTGAAGCTATTGTCAACTAGGAACCTCCGCAGAATGTCAAGCAACTCCGAAGCTTCCTTGGTCTCGCTAGCTATTGCAGAAGGTTCGTTGAGAACTTCTCCAAGATTGCCAAGCCTCTTTCCAACCTGTAGCAGAAGTATGTCAAGTACTCCTGGACTCCTGATTGTGATGTGGCATTCAAAACACTCAAAGAGAAGCTCATTTCTGTTCTGGTTCTTACTCCTCCGGATGAGTCCAAGCCTTATGAAGTCTTTTGTGATGCTTCATTGCAAGGTCTTGGTGGTGTTCTCATGCAAGACAAGAAGTTTGTGGCATACACTTATCTTCATTTGAAACCAAATGAGAAGAATTACCCCACACATGATCTCGAGCTAGCAGCAGTTGTAGATGCCTTGATCACATGGAGACACCTTCTGTTGGGCAAAAAAGTGGACATCTTCACCAATCACAAGAGCTTGAAGTGCATCTTCACATAGCCAAACCTTAATCTTTGCCAGACTCGTTTGGGTTGAGATGATTCAAGAGTATGATCCAAGCATTGAGTACACACCTGGCAAGGCCAATGTCATTGCATATGCCTTGAGCAGAAAGGCGTATTGCAATAGTCTCCTTCTCAAACCGTTTCAGCCTGAACTCTGTGAATCCTTCAGGAAGCTCAACCTCCAAGTCGTTCCACAAGGCTTTCTTGCAAACCTTCAAGTTGCTCCTACCTTGGAAGATCAAATCCGTGAGGCCCAACTCAGTGATGCTATGGTGCAGAAAGTGAAACATGGTATCGCTAAGGGTACTCCCAAGTACAAGTTCTATCGCGTTGATGAGAAAGACACCTTGTTCTTTGAGGACAGAAATGTGGTTCCCAAGGGTGATCTCAGGAAGCTCATAATGAACGAAGCACATGACTCCCTCCTCTCAATTCATCCCGGAAGTTCTAAGATGTACCAAGACCTCAAGCAATCATATTGGTGGACTCGCATGAAAAGGGAGATTTTTCCAATTCATGAATGAATGTGATGTCTGCAGAAGAGTGAAGGCAGAGCATCAACGTCCAGCCGGTCTCCTTCAACCTCTACCTATTCCCGAGTGGAAATTCGATCACTTTGAAATGGATTTCTTCACTGGGTTTCCTAAGTCCAAGAAGGGAAATGATGCTATCTTTGTAGTGATTGACAAGCTAACTAAAGTAGCTCATTTTCTTCCCGTCAAAGAATCCATCAACGCGGCTCAGCTAGCAGAGCTGTACACCTCCAGAATTGTTTTTTTGCATGGCATTCCTCAAGTCATCTCCTTAGACCGTGGAAGTTTGTTCACATGCAAGTTCTGGGATTCCTTTGAATCAGCCATGGGCACAAAAATTCGCTTCAGCACTGTGTTACACCCTCAGACTACTGGTCAAGTCGAAAGAGTGAACCAGATCCTCGAAGACATGCTAAGAGCTTGTGTCATCACTTTCGGTATGAAATGGGAAGATTGTCTCCCGTTTGCCGAATTCTCCTACAACAACAGCTTCCAAGCAAGTGCCGGCAAAGCTCCTTTTGAAATACTCTATGGCAGAAAGTGATGTACCCCTCTCAACTGGTCCGAGACTGGTGAACGTCAACTTCTTTGAAATGATCTGATCTCAAAAGCCGAAGAAATGTGCAAAGTCATACGTGAGAATCTCAAAGCCGCTCTGTAGCGACCACGATCCAGATGGACCAAAGTCTTTGTGTTTCGGTGTCATCCCTGGATCGGTAATGCTGACACACACAATACTTGAAGGATTTATAACAGAGTGGCAATCACACACTTATTACATTGAATGTCTCCAAAGAGAACTTATTACAAAAGTCTATGGCTTAAGTCCATCTAACAAAATAACAACGGAAGGCTTGGAAGATAAGTGAGTCCATCAACTCCAACGGCATAGCTGAGTGCATGACAAACGACCTAGAACGTCTTATTCCTCGTCTGAAAAGTCTGCAACGTAATATGTTGCAGCCCGAAAACGGGTGAGCACATGGAATATGCTGGCAAGATAACACATAAGATGCAAGTAACAGAATAAAGGCTATACTATATGCATATTTGGCTGGTGGAGGCTCTAAGTTTAAAGTTTTTGCGTAAAGCCAATTTTTTCCTACAACAAAGGAATACATTTTATTTTAACTATCATGGTAGTTGAAACATCATTGAGAAGGTACCTCCAACTCAATCCCAAATTAATGTTATCATTAACCCAACAAATTAAATTATAGAGTGATGAGATCAACCAATAATTCAAGTACAAGATACTCAAGATGTCCATAACCGGGGACACGGCTAATCATGATCAGTTTGTACACTCTGTAGAGGTTTGTACACTTTTCCCACAAGACTCGACCGCCTCCGTTTGGTTTCTCGCACTACATGGTGTTTGAGAAAAGGATGACCGAGACACAGTCTTTCCGAAGAGGTCCCCTTAACCAGATAGATAGGCCGGTACACCTACAACCCATCTACATCTGCTAGCCCATCATGGAAAGGTTTCCCACAACTTACTCAACTATGCCAGAGCCCATAATGGCATTGTGGCTGCACACGGAAGTTTCTAGCATGAATAGTTTTATGATCCTTTTGAGCCTGGGTGGCATTCCATAGGAAAAATCACACGGAACCCCAGGATTTCCTAGGACAACACTGGATTCTCCAGGTGCCCTACAACCAATCCACCCACATGTGTATTCAAGTAGCCACCTTAAGTTAAATCCTTAATTAACAACTCACATCTGTCATGGATTTCACTCAAACCCAACCCACTTCTACGAGCATAGCAAAGTAACCTAAGCAAACGTAGAAGTAACTCCCAAGGGTTTGAAAATAATGCAGGTAATAGGTTCTACCACAAACTACTTCCCAGTCCCACAAGTTAAGAGATCCTACTCATGCAATGTGTGAGGGTTTGATCTAATGCATAAAACTGGGTAATAAAAGGGTATGATCAAAGTGTTACTTGCCTTGCTGATGATTCGCAAAACCTAGAGACTCGTAGTAGCACGTTTCATAGTCCAGGTATTCTATCGCAAGCAAACCATAGCATACATAAGCAATCAATCAATGATGCACAAACAAAACTCCAAAAAACTAGATCTAACCAGAAAGTTCAACTTAAGAACTCCGGTTTGCAAAAAGAATCAAATCGAAAGAAGAAACAAAACTCAAACTGCGAAAGAAACGAGCTCCGGTTACTAATTGATCTAAAGTAAAATTTTACATTAGCAAAAACTTGGTTCAAGTTGTTTAAACGGAAAGAGGGCGTCGAGACGAAGATCTGGGATTTTGAATCACCTGATTCCGACTCTAGAGCGAAAAGATAAACGAAAAACAAGATCAGGGCAGAAATCTCGATCAGAATAATCGCGGATAAATACCCCGAAAAAGAAAACTGATGAACAGGCTAACGAACGAACGTTCGCTGTCTGCGGCTAACGGACGAACAGCGTTCGTTAAAATGAACGTACGGACGAACGTCCGCTAAATAACTAAACCGGAGAAAAACCGATCTAAACTAAAAAAATAGATCTAGGGTTTTTCTAAAAAAAACCGATCGACTTTTGGAGAAAAACCGGCGGCGGCGGTGGTGCTTCCTCGACGACTCCGACGACGGCGGTGGGACTGGCGGCGGTGACGGTCGGCGGCGGCGTCGGGTGGCGGCACGGCGGTCGGCGGCAGCGGCGGCTAGCGGCGTGGCGGCGGCGGCTGGCGGCGGCGGCTAGCGGCTAGCGGCGCGGCGGCTAGGGTTTCGCGGGGCGGGCGAGGCTGGCGGCTTATAAAGTCCTTGGCCAGAGGAGTCCCGGCCGCATACGGCCCGGAGTCGGTTCCCGTTTTTTTAAAGAGTCCCGTCGTGGTAAAACAGGCGAAAAAAAATACTAAACGGAGTCCAAAAATTCCGAAATAAATTTTCACCGTCCGCTAATAATATTTAGGACAAAGTGAACATTTTTCCCGGACCTAAGTGCAATTTTGAAAAACGCGTATTTTTCCTATGCAAATAAAATCGCAAATAAATCCAGAAAAATACCAAAAGTGATTTTAACATTTTTCCTCCAATATTTCTGTTGTTTTGGAGAAGTCATATTATCTCCGCTCATATATTTTATTTAAAAATATTTTTAGGAGAGAAAAATAATTAAAACCAACACTGTCCTCGTCCCGGTATTCGAGTAAACTCAAATACAAAACGGGGGAATTCCCAACTCTCTCCGTAGGTCCTTGAGTTGCTTAGAATTTCGAGGATCGCCACAAACAAAATGCAAAGAAATATGCAATGCAATATGATCTATGTATAACATTCCAAATTGAAAATTTGGGATGTTACAAACCTACCCCCCTTAGAATGAATCTCGCCCTCGAGATTCGTCTTGGCTAGAGAACAGGTGTGGGTGGTCCTTGCGTAGATCATCTTCTCGTTCCCAGGTGGCTTCTTCCTCGGTGTGGTGACTCCACTGAACTTTGCAAAACTTGATAACCTTACTGCGGGTGACTCTGCTCGAAAATTCGAGAATCTTAACAGGCTTCTCCTTGTAAGTCAGATCACTATCCAACTAAATTGCTTCCAGGGGTACTGTGTCCCTAAGCGGTATATCGGCCATCTCTGCATGGCACTTCTTAAGCTGTGAAACGTGAAACATGTCGTGCACTCCTAACAATCCTTCGGGCAACTCCAACTTATAGGCAACCTCTCCCATGCGTTCCAAAACACGGTAAGGTCCCACAATTCTCGGGGCTAGCTTTCTCTTAACTTCGAAACGTTTAACTCCTCGCAGAGGTGATACTCTCAAGTACGCTATGTCTCCGATCTCGTAGGCTATCTCCTTGCGCTTCGAGTCTGCATAACTCTTCTGCCTGGACTGAGCTACCTTCAATCTATCTCGAATCAACTTAACCTTCTCTTCAGACTCTTTGATCAAATCTGGTCCAAACAACTGTCGGTGTCCAACTTCATCCCACATTAACGGTGTTCGGCATCTCCTTCCATACAATGCTTCGAACGGTGCCATGTTCAAATTGGCCTGGTAACTGTTGTTGTACGAGAATTCTGCTTAGGGAAAATTATCATCCCAACTAGATCCATAGTCTAACGCACAGGCTCTCAACATATCCTCCAGGATCTGGTTGACTCTCTCGGTCTGTCCATCGGTCTGCGGATGAAAAGTTGTGCTGAATTCCAGCCTCGTTCCCAAAGTTTGGTGTAGCCGATGCCAAAACTTTGAGGTGAACTGTGTTCCTCTATCTGATACAATGGTCCTCGGAACTCCGTTGCAGACACATGATCCTGGTCATGTATATCTTGGCCAACTTAGCACTGGTATATGTGGTCTTCACGGGGATAAAGTGGGCTACTTTGGTCAAACGATCCACCACTACCCAGATTGAGTCATATCCTGATTTGGTTCTGGGCAATCTGGTGATAAAATCCATGCCAAGCTTCTCCCACTTCCATTCGGGTATCGGCATAGGCTGTAGTAATCCTACTGGCTTCTAATGTTCTGCTTTTACTCTCTGGCATACATCACATACGGCTACATACTCGGCAATATCCTTCTTCATTCCCGTCCACCAGAAACGTTCCTTCAAATCCAAATACATCTTGGTGTTTCCGGGGTGTATCGAGTATGGCAAATCATGTGCTTCCTGCAGTATCAACTTCCTGATCTCTGGGTCGTTGGGCACATAGATTCTATCCTCGAACCATAAGGTGTCGTGCTCATCCTCACGAAATCCTTTGGCTTTTCCTTCACTCATCCTTGTCCTTATCTCGGCAATCTCTTTGCCATCCTTCTGGGCTTCGCGTATCTCTCCCAGCAACGTTGACTGAACCTCCAAATTTGCGACAAAACCTCTAGGAACTATCTCCAAACGAAGCTCCCTGAGATGTTCTGCTAACTCCTGTGGCAATCCCCCTTTTACTAGGATATTTGCATAACTCTTCCGGCTCAAAGCGTCTGCCACGATGTTGGCCTTCCCTGGGTGATAGTGCAGCTTCATATCATAATCCTTTATAAGCTCCAACCATCTCCTCTGTCTGAGGTTCAGCTCCTTCTAGGTGAAAATGTACTTCAAACTCTTGTGATCCGTGTACACATCACAACGATTTCCAATAAGGAAATGTCTCCAGGTTTTCAGTGCGTGCACTACAATTGCTAACTCCAGACCGTGCGTCGCGTAATTCAACTCGTGCGGCCGCAGTTGACGTGATGCATAGGAAACAACTCTTGCATCCTGCATGAGTACTCCTCCAAGTCCTAAGCATGAACCGTCGCAGTACACTTGGAAATCCTTACGTATATCTGGCAATATCAGCACTGGGGCTGTCGTCAACCGTTTCTTCAACTCCTGAAAACTTTCTTCGCACTCTTCGGTCCAATCGAACTTTGTCTCCTTTTTCAACAATGTCGTCATTGGCTTTGCAATCTTGAAGAAAATTTCTATAAATCTCCGGTAGTATCCCGCGAGTCCAAGAAAACTGCGGATCTCTCCAACTGAAGTGGGTGCCAACCACTCCGTGACTGCCTGCACTTTGACATGGTCCACTGATATACCTTCTCCCGATATAACATGCCCTACGAATCCAACTTCCTTCAACCAAAACTCGCAGTTGCTGAACTTGGCATACAACTGATGTTCTCTCAGCTTCTCCAATACCAAATGCAAATGCTCTGCATGTTCCTCTTCATCCTTCGAGTACACCAAAATATCGTCAATGAATACCACGATGAACTTATCCAAGAACTCCATGAACACCTTGTTCATCATACTCATGAAATAGGCAGGCGCGTCAATCCAAATGACATAACCGTATACTCATATAGCCCGTACCTTGTGGTGAAGGCTGTCTTAGGTATATCCTTCTCTCGTATCTTCAATTGGTGGTATCCAGATTGTAGATCGATTTTGGAGAATACTTTCGCTCCCTGGAGTTGGTCGAACAAATCATTGATCATCGGCAGTGGGTACTTATTCTTAATAGTCACTTCATTCAGCGCACGATAGTCAACGACCATTCTTAAAGATCCATCCTTCTTCTCGACCAAAAGCACTGGGGCTCCCCAAGGTGATGAACTTCGGCGAATAAAACCTTTCTCCAATAACTCCTTAATCTGCTTCTTGATCTCCTCTAGATCATTCGCTGGCATCCGATATGGTCTCTTAGATATTGGTCCGGTGCCAGGCAACAGCTCAATCAAAAACTCAATATCCCTATCTGGCGGCATGCCCGGTAACTCCTCTGGAAACACATCCGGGCAATCCTTTACTACCGGCACTTCCTCCTGAACAACTCCCGTGAGAGAATGCACTTGTGTCCTTATAGGCGAATGCCTAGATACATACTTAATCCTTTTTCCCTCAGGGGTGGTAAGCAAAATAGACTTGCTGGCACAATCGATGTTCCATCCATACATCGATAGCCAATCCATACCTAATATCACATCCAATCCTTGTGACTCCAAAACTATTAGGTCTGAGGGGAAAACATGGCGTCCTATGATCAATGGCGTCTGAAAACATCCTTGATGTTCCATATACTCTGCTTCTGGTGAACTTACTAACATGGGGGTCTTAAGGACTTGGGTTGACATCCTATGTCTATTTACGAATCCCCTTGAAATGTATGAATACGATGCACCAGTATCGAAAAGAACTATTGCGGTAAATGTCTTAACCAAAAACTTACCGACAACAGCATCTGGTTGCTCTTCTATCTCCTCCACAGTCATGTGGTTCACTTGTCCTTTGTTGAACGGGTTGGGCTTCTTCCAGGCGCTTCCATTGTCGTTCTCATTCTTAGCTTCAGGGCAGTCCGTGGCATAGTGTCCATTCTTCCCGCACTTGAAACAGGTGACGTGGCTTAAATCCTTGTCACACCCTGATTTTCATGCCACATTGCTTAAGCTAATTACCATGTAAAAAATGTGGATTTACAAAAACTTTTGAGTGTTTTTGACTTTGCTTGATTGATTTTATGTCTGCTGTTTGCTAGTGCTCTGAAAATCAAATAAATCCTGCAACTCTTATACTTCATCTCCTTGACCCAAAACCTTTTCCCAATGATCATGCCATGTGTATAGACCAGTATAGTATTTTCTTATAAAAATATTTTGGCCGAATAGTATTTTCTAAAATTAGTTTTCCAAAAACCCCTGAATTGAGGATTGCACTACAAGTACCTTATTTAGGGTGTGAAAAATCTTTCAAAAAGTATATTTGAATCCTATTAGGTTTAGGACTCCCAGAAACCACAAAATTATAATTTTAAAAGTTATTTTTATATTTTATTTAAAAGCTTTTTCTTAAGGCCAGAAATGGTCTTTAATAGGGAAAAATTATTTAACTATTTCAAAAATATTTGCCCAAATTCAGGGAAACTCATAGGACATATATTGTCCATATATAAGAGTTTCAACACATGGTCATGTTCAAAATATTGGACAAATCCTTCCAAAACCCTTTCTGGATATTTCAAGCTTTTGAAATATTTACACAGGGAATATTCTCCAAGATTCCAGGGAAATTCTATCATGTCAAATATGACATATTTGATGATCTTGCAAAGCCTCATGCCTTGAAGATTAAGGAAGCATCATCTAATCCCCTCAAAACCATTGTTGTCCATTTTGAAGTTTGAGCAACTTTACATTGCCAAACTTGTCCAAATGCTCTCAAACTTGGTGCACATGCTAAACTGATGTAATTATGCATCTATGCCAAATGGCACAAGTTTTGGAGAAGCATAACTTGATCTAAGTGCCCCAAAACCATTTCTGTTCAAATTCAAATTTGAACAACTTTACATTACCAACTTTTTACCTCGGGCTTCAAACTTTGTGGGCATGATCATAACCCCAAATGATGACACTACACCAAGTGGTGCATCAAGGGGAGATGATTAGCTTAACTCAAACATGGTGAAACCATTTCTGTTGATTTCTAGGGTTCACCAAAGTTACATTGGCAACTTTGCCCAAATGAGCTCAAATTTGGTGGAAGGGCCTAAATGTATGTGACATTTAATCCTGTTAAGTGTCATAGCCAGTGGAGGTCATTTGCTTGCCCAAAACATGATCAAACACCTTCTGCCAATTTACCAAAACCATTGTTTTGACCACTTTTACTATTCCCCTTCACGTCAGGTTCTTAACACAGCTAAACCTGATCATCTTCTACCTCCAGAAACTCTCCCCTGCCTCAGCTCAATTATTGGAGGGGGGTAAAACCCCAATTTACTATTCTGGACAGCAGTAATCTCCTTCTTCCTCACCTCCCTACTCACTCCAGTGGCTCCCTAGAGCATCCAACACCACCTCCCTTTATTCTACTACTCTCTCTACCCCCTGGACACCATTGGCCACGCCCTGGACGCCAAGCAATGCCAATGGCAGCCAAATGCATGCTCTGGAGCGCGCTACAGTGCTCTGGAGCACTGTAGCCGCCCCCCATCCCGATGCCCCGACAGCCTCGGGCCTCCCCAGCATGTCCCCGAGGTTGCCTCGACGTCTGGGACACGGCACGTCGCCGGTCCCCGCCTGGCCCTCTCTCCTCCCCCCTTTGTGAAGCTCGCCCGTGCGCGCCCTGGACCGCGCCCACGGTGCACCGATGCGCGCGCTATATATAGCCCCATTGGGCTCTCTCTCTCGACTCCTTTCGCTCTCCCATCACTCTGACAACCTCCCAGACACCCTCGAACTCTCTCTCATGGCCTCCTACCCCCTCCATGGCCGGTGTGCCGCCGCCGACCGCCGCTCGGTTTCGGGCACCTCGGCCGCTCTCTCCTTCCCCTTCTTTGATTCCAGGTCTGAGCCCACCTCGGGGAGTCCCCAGGGACGGACCAGCCCTCCCCTTGGCCTGGGAATTCCTCCTGGCGTGGCGCCGCCGAAGACCCCGCGGCCGCCGCGGCCTCCCTGTGGTGGCGAGGCTGTGGGCCTCCTTGGGCGGGCTTGCAGCCACCCTCGGGTGCAGGGAGGAGAGCCGGAGCTCCTCGGCACCTCGGCCGGCCCTCCCGCATCCCCATGCAACGGCTGCACCGGCGGCCGAAGACCTCCCCTGCCCGGTGTCGGGCCGGAGAAGATGGCCAGGGGCGACGAGCGACCTGCGGCTGAGCCCCGCCGGTCAGCGACGCAGCCGACCGCCACGTCGTTTAAGTGGAGGCGGGGCGACTAGAAGACGCCTTCCCAGCGCGAAGGCGTACTCCACGAAGGCGCCTCCGACGTCGCACCCCCCCAAGTGCACGCGGCCGAGCTGTTGGGCTGGCCCAGTTGCTGTGCGGCTATCCTTCGCCCTGCGCGCAGTAAAGGGGTATAACCCTTTTTCCTTTTCTTTCCCTTTTTCAAACAACTTCACAAATCCATGAATAATTCAAATGAACTCCAAATTTGATGATTCAAATTTCTGGTAGTTTCTAAAATCAGGATCTACCTGTTGGTGCAACATGCACATTATTCCAGAGACTTTTCCTTCACAAATAATTATCAAATGCCAATATTTCATTTTTCTGTTATGAACTTTAGAAAATCACAGAGGGCTCAAATTTGATCCAAATGCAGTAGTTCAAATTCCTAGGTGATTGTCATATCCAAACTTAGTTTTGGAACATTTTTATTAATACTTTATGTGCCCCACCAAATAATGAGCCATTTCTTCATATTTATCAACTTTGCAAAATCCTAGGAAAATCATTTGAATTCCAAATCCAGTGAAACCAACTCCTAGATGCTTCTAAAATCATGACTTGATGGATAGGTGCCTTTGCTCATTGTTCAAAAATATATTTCTGTACACTTCTTTCAAATCCATAAAACCCTTGATTCCATCATATTGAAATGTGCCAAACCATCCATTGATCATACCCCAATGAAAACACTTTCGTCATTTCTAATATGACCAGAGGTATCCTAGAAAAGTCCAACTCCTATTTTTAGAGAACTTTTATTTTTGCTTTGATTGTGTTGCTTATTATGATTGTTTCCATCGTTAGTTGACGAAATAAACGAAGTACTCGGAGATGGACCAGAAGGTTTGAAGACTCCGAAGGACAAGGCAAGCAGCCCTTTGACCATGTTCGAGAAACCTTTTTATGCATGTCTCATAGCATCTTATTATCAATGCATCGGAAACATGTTGAGGTGGAAACCACTTTGGTTGCTACCTCTGTTACTTTACTATTGAAACTTGCATCAAGCATGACCCTACCTTCCTATGAGGGTTATGTGGGTGGGAGTAGTTAGGATGCTATAGTAGTGGCTACGCAAATGGGACGGGTATATGCATGGTGACGGAGGCAGAGTACCTTCAAAAGACTTTTCGAAAACCCCGTCGGGTGCCATTCATGCCTGAGGGAGATGGTGAGATGGTTAACCACTTGATGGTGTACCGAGACAAGTGTGTGTGATGTTTTTCAAACGGATTGGTTTAAGTTGCGACCGTTATTCCAACCAAACATGCGCAACCACTCTACCCTTACATGGGAAAGGGCATTATTGATTTTTGAGGTCGATACTAGCATGGTGCCCGCATTACTAGTGACGGGGGTGACATGAGGTCACTCTGGGACGGGGTCGTGCTTGGATAGGCGGCCATGACTGTTTTCACAGGGCACCGGACACACCGTTGGTACCCCATGTCAGTGGTATGAGATGAATATGGGGGCAAGGCTCCACAATCTTTAAGATGTGAAATGTTTGGCACGGGGCTGTTACCAATCAAGTGGACTCTATGTTAGTGTCGTCTAGGGAAAGATAGTGATCGGGTGCTTACCCCGGGTACTTGAGGTACCGCGGATCGTGGATGTCACGAAAGTTCCCCAGATCTAGTGGGTAAAGTGTGCAACATCTGCAGAGTGTAAAACTATTCGAATAGCCGTGTCCACGGTAAAGGACAGTTGGGTAACCGCTCTTGGGATCCGTCCAATGTTTGCAAAACCTGGTGTGTGTGTGTGTGAGT
The DNA here is from genome assembly GCA_902687465.1 of Secale cereale. Taxonomy (NCBI): domain Eukaryota; kingdom Viridiplantae; phylum Streptophyta; class Magnoliopsida; order Poales; family Poaceae; genus Secale; species Secale cereale. Next base: position 306,663,810 of record LR738714.1, on the reverse strand, counting down.
GTGAGGAAACAACACGGTTCAGTGATATTGATGGTGTGAATCTTGAGGAAATCTCAATGAGCTTGAGCATGAGTTCATTACAACTCCGTCTCGATAATGATGTCTGTAACCTCCTGATACTGTTGCAGACACATGCATGTCCATATTATATGTTGATCATACTTGCATATGAAAAACTAGCTTTCCGCAAAACTGCCAATCTAGCAGTAGAGCCTTGCATAATTATTCTGTCATCACACTTGGGTTGCTTGCGAGTACATTCAAAGTACTCATTGGCTTGCCACGGGTTATTTTATTGGCCAAGCAGGAGAGAACAGGATATGATGAAGATTTCTTGGTGACGAACATGCGAGCTAGGACGCTTCCCAGTCAGAATGCCTGTAGGGTTAAGGCGGATGGCATGGGTCCAAGTTGTTACTGAAGATTTCCGCTGCGATGATATACTCAAGACTTGACCATAATGGTCCTATTTGTGTAATACGGTATGTATGGATGTAAGACTCTTGTTATTCAGCTTCTGTGTGTTCAGTGAGCATTGATCTCTGGGATCGCTGTACACGTGCATTCGGTGATCACGACTTATGAGTCGGGGTCCCCACAATCCTTCTTGGCGGGTCTGGACGGGGTAGAGCGACTCTGGTTATTACTTGCTCCATTCCCATTTCCATTTCCATTCTTAGGGCCATTGTGGTTGTGGGAACTTCCATGGTTATGGGTATATTCTCCCGAATTCGGAGTGAATCGGGGCTTCTGCTGGGCTCCAGAATTATTCCTTCCTTGTCCGTACTTCCTCTTGCGGCTTGCAATTTGCTGCTGCTTCCCTTCAGCCATAAGAGCTTTATCTACCAACTCCTGGTAGTTGTTGAAGGTTGCCACCATCAACTATACGCTCATCTCATCATTCAGCCCTTCCATAAATCTCTCCCGCTTACCGGCATCTGTGGCCACATCGTCTGGGGCATAACGTAGGGTACTAAACTCATCCACGCACTGAGCCACAGTACAATTTCCTTGGCGCAAGTTGCGAAACTCCCGCTTCTTCATGCTCATAGATCCAGTTGAGACATGGGAAGGACGGAAAGCTTGCTGAAACTGATCCCAAGTGACATTGGATATAGGGAAGGTGGATGTGTAATTCTCCCACCATGCTGCGGCTGGTCCAGACAACTGGAGTGCGGCAAATCGCATTTTCTCCGCATCCGAGCAATTGGTGGTGGTCAAATCCCTTCCAATATTGCGCAGCCAGTCATCAGCCACTATTAGTTCGATGCTGCTAGCAAACACTGGTGGTTGCAACCTTAAGAAACGTGTCAGGTTGTCCACGGGTGGTGGTGGTGGATGGTTGTTGTTGTTGTTTTGGTTGTTCTGAGTGTTCTGGACAAGTAGTTGCATCAAGGTGTTCTGCTGCTGGATCAACTGAGTGAGCTCAGGGGGAAACTCAAATCCGGGCTCACGTCTTGGAGGCATCTGATGAGTGTAGAGGGAAGAGATTAGAACAGAATTGAGGTCTAAGGTAAAATCACTAGCCATATGCACATGAGACAAACACAATGATATCACACCTATCAATTTCAAGCAAGGTCTGACAAATCTAACTATCGTTACAAAAGTGCTCTAAATACTACTATGTGGGGGTAACTACTAGTCATAAGGTGGTCATCTAAAAATATTAATCGGCAGAAGATTCCATGATGTCTGCTCCACCTTCATCTTCATAGTCTTCGTCCTCGCTATCATCGGGGTCTGATTCCGTGTCGTCGATGATGATGTAATCTTCAGAGCGAATCTCCTTGGGTTCTTCTTCCTCTTCTTCACCTCCTGGTGCTGGATCCCCCATGAATACTCCTAGCTTCCTTGTCAAATCATCATTCTTCTCCACTAGAATCAACATCTCCTCCTCGTATCCGTCACGAGTAGACTTAAGTTCTTCTTCTAGCTCTAAATTCCTGTTTAGTGCCTTCTTCAATTCTATCATCCCAGCGCACATCTGGTGCTCCTGTCGTCGAATGTGCTGGTTTAGTTCTTGGAAGAATGCTGCAATGGACCTATACTTCCGGGTGTTGATCATGTCCCAACGCTCATCTTGGCGTCCACAAATCTGGTAGATGGTGTCCTTCAGCTCCTGCTTGTAGACTTCTCCGATCCTTCCCATTGTGATGTGGGCTGCCATACTCTTGCCTAGGCTCCAGGTTGGTGCATCAAAAGAAAACTATATTGGCTCAGTGGATGGGGCAAAGGTTCTTCCGGGAATTTGAACTTGAATGCTCCATCGCTCCTCTTCTGGTAAGGTGGCGGAGTAGGTCCCGGTAAAGCTTGGTATTCCTATGTTCAGGTACCTAGTGACTTCCTTCAAGTGTCGTCCAAAAGGAGTGTCTTCATCCGGTTGAGTGAACTTGTTCCTTGGGTCCACCATCCTAAAGAAGTAGAAAATAGAGATAAGTCAAGAATGAGTAGAGAAGAGTGATCCAGGGTCTGTCTTAGTGGTCGTGTCCTACATTCAGCATGTGCTCTGATACCATCTTGTAGCGACCACGATCCGGATGGACCGAAGTCTCTGTGTTTCAGTGTCATCCCTGGATCGATAATGCTGACACATACAATACTTGAAGGATTTATAACAGAGTGGCAATCACACACTTATTACATCGAATGTCTCCAAAGAGAACTTATTACAAAATTCTATGGCTTAAGGCCATCTAACAAAATAACAACGGAAGGCTTGGAAGATAAGTGAGTCCATCAACTCCAACAGCATAGCTGAGTGCATGACAAACGACCTAGAATGTCTTATTCCTCGTCTGAAAAGTCTGCAACGTAATATGTTGTAGCCCGAAAATGGGTCAGCACATGGAATATGCTGGCAAGATAACACATAAGATGCAAGTAACAGAATAAAGGCTATACTATATGCATATTTGGCTGGTGGATGCTCTAAGTTTAAAGTTTTTGCGTAAAGCCAATTTTCCCCTACAACAAAGGAATAAATTTTATTTTAACTATCATGGTAGTTGAAACATCATTGAGAAGGTACCTCCAACTCAATCCCAAATTAAAGTTATCATTAACCCAACAAATTAAATTATAGAGTGATGAGATCAACCAATAATTCAAGTACCAGATACTCAAGATGTCCATAACCGGGGACACGGCTAATCATGATAAGTTTGTTCACTCTGCAGAGGTTTGTGCACTCTTCCCACAAGACTCGATCGCCTCCGTTTGGTTTCTCGCACTGCATGGTGTTTGAGAAACGGATGACCGAGACACAGTCTTTCCGAAGAGGTCCCCTTAACCAGATAGATAGGCCGGTACACCTACAATCCCTCTACATCTGCTAGCCCATCATGGAAAGGTTTCCCACAACTTACTCAACTATGCCAGAGCCCATAATGGCATTGTGGCTGCACACGGAAGTTTCTAGCATGAATAGTTTTATGATCCCTTTGAGCCTGGGTGGCATTCCATAGGAAAAATCACACGGAACCCCGGGATTTCCTAGGACAACACTGGATTCTCCAGGTGCCCTGCAACCAATCCATCCAGATGTGTATTCCAGTAGCCACCTTAAGTTAAATCCTTAATTAATAACTCACATCTGTCATGGATTTCACTCAAACCCAACCGACTTCTACGAGCATAGCAAAGCAACCTAAGCAAACGTAGAAGTAACTCCCAAGGGTTTGAAAATAATGCAGGTAATAGGTTCTACCACAAACTACTTCCCAGTCCCACAAGTTAAGAGATCCTACTCATGCAATGTGTGAGGGTTTGATCTAATTCATAAAACTGGGTAATAAAAGGGTATGATCAAAGTGTTACTTGCCATGCTGACGATTGGCAAAACCTAGAGACTCGTATTAGCACGCTTCACAGTCCGGGTATTCTATCGCAAGCAAACCATAGCATACATAAGCAATCAAGCAATGATGCACAAACAAAACTCCAAAAAACTAGATCTAACCAGAAAGTTCAACTTAAAACTCCGGTTTGCAAAAAGAATCAAATCGAAAGAAGCAACGAAACTCAAACTGCGAAAGAAACGAGCTCCGGTTAGTAATTGATCTAAAGTAAAATTTTACAGTAGCCAAAACTTGGTTCAAGTTGGTTAAACGGAAAGAGGGCGTCGAGACGAAGATCTGGGATTTTGAATCACCTGATTCCGATTCTCGAGCGAAAAGAAAAACGAAAAACAAGATCAGGGCAGAAATCACGATCAGAATAATCGCGGATAAATACACCGAAAAAGAAAACTGACGAACAGGCTAACGAACGAACATTCGCTGTCTGCGGCTAACGGACGAATAGCGTTCGTTAAAACGAGCGAACGGACGAACGTCCGCTAAATAACTAAACCGGAGAAAACCCGATCTAAACTAAAAAAACGGATCTAGGGTTTTTCTAAAAAAACCGATTGACTTTTGGAGAAAAACCGGCGGCGGCGGCGGTGGCTACCTCGACGACTCTGGCGATGGCGGTGGAACCGGCGGCGACGATGATCGGCGGCGGCGGTGCGGTCGCATCGGGTGGCTGCGCGGCGGTCGGCGGCGGCTAGCGGCGCGGCGGCGGCGGCTAGCGGCACGATGGCGGCGGCTGGCGGCTAGGGTTTCGCGGGGCGGGCGTGGCTGGCTGGCTAGCGGCTGGCGGGCTGGCGGCTTATAAAGGCCCTGGCCAGAGAAGCCCCGGCCGCATACGGCCCGGAGTCGGCTCCAGTTTTTTTTAAAGAGTCCTGTCGTGGTAAAACGGGCGAAAAAAATACTAAATGGAGTCCAAAAATTCCGAAATAAATTTTAACCGTCCTCTAATTTTAACCGTCCGAAATAATTTTGAAAAACATGTATTTTTCCTATGCAAATAAAATCGCAAATAAATCCAGAAAAATACCAAAAGTGATTTTAACATTTTTCCTCCAATATTTCTGTTGTTTTGGAGAAGTCATATTATCTCCGCTCATATATTTTATTTAAAAATATTTTTAGGAGAGAAAAATAATTAAAACCAACACAGTCCTCGTCCCGGTATTCGAGTAAACTCAAATACAAAACGGGGGAATTCCCAACTCTCTCCGTAAGTCCTTGAGTTGCTTAGAATTTCGAGGATCACCACAAACAAAATGCAAAGAAATATGCAATGCAATATGATCTATGTATAACATTCCAAATTGAAAATTTGGGATGTTACACGCTCAATCGCATCAAAAGAGCTACTATGACGGCACGCATCGTGACTTGGCTTTCGACATTCGAGACCATGTCTATCTCCGTGTTTCTCCTATGAAGGGCACTCAGAGGTTCGGTATCAAGGGCAAGCTTGCTCCAAGATACGTGGGCCCTTTCAAGATTCTTGGCAAGAGAGGCGGTCTAGCCTACCAACTTGAGCTTCCCTCCAACTTTGCTAATGTTCATGATGTGTTTCACGTGTCTCAACTCCGCAAGTGCTTCAAGACACCTGAACGCACCATTCTGTTCGAGGAGATTGATCTTCAACAAGACTTGTCTTATCGTCAGCACCCAATTGCTATTCTTGAGAAAACTGAGCGCAAGACCCGCAACAAGTCCATCAAGTTCTTAAAAGTAAAGTGGTCACACCATACCGACTGAGAAGCTAGGTGGGAACGAGAAGATCACCTTCGTTCCGAGTATCCTTCCTTCTTTCAGTCATAGATCTCGGGACGAGATCTTTTCGTAGTGTAGGAGAGTTTGTAACACCCCATATGTGATACTTTCCAATAATGGCAATAAAGCAATTCTCATTTTGATCCTTGTCCTTATCCTTGGGGTTTCTTGTCATTTCAGCTTATTTTGTTTTCTGCTTTGTCATTTCATTTTATTTTTGCATCCATGCATTACTTCATCATCATGGCATCTTAGTCACCTTAGCTTCTACTTGTTTTGTTAGTGTTGTGAGGCACCTTGTTGATGTGTGTGAGTGTTGGTGCCTAGCCACGCCCTTGCAAACCCTAGACCCCCTCCTTATTATTCTCCCCTCTTCCTTCATCCTTCTCTTCCTTTCTTTATTTTTTTGCAAGTCACCTAGCCTAGTCCTTTAATGTCCTTTCTTTTCCCAAAATTCTTGCACCATGTCTACACCCTCTCTGCCAAATTTCATCCTTTTTGGAGTTGTCTTGGTTGGATTCAAAAATGGCACAAGTTTGCATTTTATTCAAACTTGTATTATTTTTCTGCCCCTAAAAATGTCCAAGCCAATTTTACAATATTGTGCATAAATCCAGGAGCTTGGGGGAATTTTTGTTTTTCCCAACTCCTCTCCTAGCCCCCTGTTTATTTTTCTTTTTATTCAACTGTTTATTTAAATAAACACAGTTAAAAGGTTAAGCAGAGGGCTTACCTGGGCCTCCCGCAGCTGCAGCCAGCCTAGCAGCTCGCAGCCGTAGCAGCTCCAGCGGCCCAACTGGACACCCACAGGCCCAGCGAGCCGGCGCACAGTCGCGCCGTCTCCCTCCCTCGCACCTGACCCCACATGCAGGCCTCTCTAGCTTCGACGCTCACCTGCTCCTTCAGTCGCGCCGTGCCTTTCCCCGGTTCCAGAGTGTCGACATCGTGAGCTCGCCGTCACGCACGCCGAGGCAGCGTCGCCGTTCCCCCCTTTTATAAGCCTCAAGGCCCCCTCTAGGGTTCATCCTTCGCCGCCTCCTCCCAGGGGATCTTCCCCTTCCCTCCTTCTTCGTCCCCGCAAACCACCGAGCGCAGCTGAGAGCGCCTCATCGTCGCCGGCGATCCTCCGGTCGGGTCCAGCCGCTGGCGTCGTGTCCTGCTCCTTCCCCGTCGTCGACTACTTCCCCTACTACACGGATCAGGCGCCAACTCGCCGTCGCAGCTCCGTCTTCTTCCTCCTCTGCTTCCAGCGCCGCCTCGGCCAGTCATCGTCGGCGGAGTTCAGAGCTTGCCTGCGTTGCGTAGCCCCGTCGTCGGCCTCGTCTTCCTATCGCAGGTATAGGAGGTATACCCATCTCCTCCACATCTCCTCCTTGTCGCCTTTTGTGCACCTGCGCTGTCGCCAGGCCCGTGTCAACCTCGCGCTCCCCGTGCTCCGGCGTTCCTCTAAAACTTCAGGGAACGCCTGCCGTGCTCGCTCGCGTCCGCGCCTGCTTCTTGCGCTCGCCGCTCCCTGTGCTCGCTCGCGTCCGCGCCTGACCGCGCTCACGCACGCCCGAGCCCGCGCGCCCTTGCTCCACCACTACAGCGCCGTGTTGCTCCACCACCATAGCGCCACCACGTTCCGAGCCAAGCCGCCGCTCGTGCTCGAGCAGCTCGTCCTCTCCTTGCTCCATCTGCTTCCGAGCCCATCCGTGATCAAACCCCCGCAGCCACTGCAGTGCCCGTCGCCGTCGTTGCGCTCGCCGCAGTCGACGAGCTTCTCTGGTTCGGCCAGATGGGGATCTGCACCTGTTACAGAATGCCTCAAGAGGAGACAGACTCCTTCTCTGTCAAGATCACCTGCCTAGCCCAGTGGCTAGCGCCTTCGTCAGTTAGCCGCAAGACCTGAGTTCAATTCCATCCGGGGGCAGTGGGATTTAATCCCTCATTTTTGCCTCACGAGAGACTGACAGGCAAGCCCCACCTGCCAGCCTCTCAGCACACTTCCACCCGCACGCGCACCCAGCCGCTGCCACATCAGCGCCCTGACCCCACAGGCCAGTGGCTGCGGCTAGAATAGGCCTGGGTCACTTTTGATCTTTTGCGCCTATTTTCTTTTCTGTTTTTGTTTTTATTTTTATTTTTATGCATTTTCTTTGTTTAATTAATATCTGGTGATATATGCCTATGATGGAAATAAGTTGTATATGAAACTTGCTTAGTTTTTATGTAGATTATGAATATGTTGTTTGTTGCCATGTTTAAAAACATTTAAAATGCTATTTGAATTATTCTTGTTTTAAATATGCTTAACCTTGTAAAAATCATAACTAAATAACTACAACTCCAAATTTAACAAACTTTATATGCATTTGGGGTGGAAAAATGTGTAGAATATTATGGTGCTGTTGTTTTGCATGTTTCACAACTGTATAACAGTAGTTTCTCACATTTGTACCAAATGCATTGAATTAATTTTGGGAGTTTCTGGAAATTATTGTTGGTTATTCCAGCCCATTTAAATATGCTAGCATGTTGATGTAGTCTTAGTTGCACCCTTGCGATGTTAACCAACTCCTCTAAACTTGTTGGGTGCTTGTTTGAATAATCTACATAACCTTGTAAGTTTTGTTCTTTTGCTTGGTTCTTTCATGTGAATGATATTGTTTGCTATGATGTTATTGCACTCTTGTGTCCCTATATCATGCATCATATCTATTCATGTCCACATGCATCATGATCGTGCATCATGTGGTTGAGCATTGCATATGATTGATTGTTGTTCCGGTGTTGCTTGTTGTGTTGGTTATTGCCCGGTGATGATTCGGAGTACGAGGTTCCTACCGAGGCTGAGTTTGAGGAGCAAGGTTACGATCCCTCCGTGGAATCAACATGCAAGATGACCATACCCATATATCACTACTATCTTTTCCTATGCTAGATGTCTCGCTCTTTAAATATTGCCTCGATGCCTATGTCTATTTGTCAGCCATCCTATTGTTGCCATGAAACTCTTTAACCACCCTCCTAGCAAACCGTTGTTTGGCTAAGTACGCATCGCTCAGCCCCTCTTATAGCGTTGATAGTTGCAGGTGAAGATATTGAAGATTCTTGCCCCGTGATGAAGTTATTGTTGGGATATCACAATATATAATCTGTTAAATTAAATCACCTATATATTGGTAATGGGTGGAAGGCTAAGCCTCTTGCTTGGTGTTTTGTTCCACTCATGCCACCCTAGGAACCGATAAACTGGTGTTATGTTCCTTGATTTTGCGTCCCTAACACGGTTGGGGTTTATGGGCCCCCCTTGATAACCCACTCAGTGCTAAATCTTTTCCAGCAAGGCCCAACGTTGGTTTTACATTTTCCTAATAACTAAAAACTTGCATAGGGCGTTGCAAACCCGAGTTCTTAATTAACAACACGGGCCAGTGCTGCACATGAGTGTTGGTCCAAACTAGGCGGACTGCAGGGCCACCTTGGGGAAACCCGAGGTCTGGTATTTTCCTGTAGGCTAACCTATCCGGTCGTGGCCTGAGACTAGATACGCACGGCTGCTGTCAGGGTGTCGGCACGCCGGGAGGCCTTGCTGGATTAGTTTTACCTTTGTCATAATATCTTGAGCACGGGCTTCCGAGAATACTCGCGTCTTCCCACCTTGGAGTTGCGACTCCGCAGATCGTGAGCTTGTGACGGGCTAAGTCGGGACACCCCTGCAGGGTTTGATCTTTCAAAAGCCGTGCCCGCGGTTATGTGGCAGATGGGAATTTGTTAATATCCGGTTATAGATAACTTGACACCATGTTCTTGAACACACTACCTGCGTGAGTAACCGTGACGGTCTCTTTCCGAAGGGGTTCGGGAAGTGAACACGGTGGGGTTATGTTTAATCGTGAGTAGTTAGGATCACTTCTTGATCAACTTGGCGATTGTTGGCACTTGTTCTCTTCTCGCTCTAAACTCGTAAGTTAGTGCTTAGTGCTGCTGCAACCTTGTTTTAAGCCTTTTCCACACCTAAGGCTTTGATAGTCTTGTTACCCGGGAACGGGATTGCTGAGTCCTCTGTGGCTCATAGATTCAACACAACACCAGATGCAAGTACCGTTGAAAACTACATAGGTGGTGGTTCAGAGCTGTACTGGGAGTTCGATGAAGAGCGTGGACGTTACTATGTGTCTTATCCCGACGATCAGTAGTGGCTCTTACTAGGATGATCCGGGCCTTGTGATGTTTTATGGTATCTTTTCGTTTGGGTTTCGTCCATAGTCGGACTCTGATGCTATTTGGATGATGTATGTTAATGTATTTCATTGTGTGACGTGGCGAGTGTAAGCCAACTACCATTTTACACTTTCATCCCTGCTTTTACATGAGTTGTGCAAAGATACCATACTTGAGATCATTCTAGTATGCGCTTATGTCTTTAAGTCATGCCTCGACACGTGGGAGACATAGTCTCATACTGAGCATTACAAGTTACCACATTGGCTGCCTTTTCGTACAGAAATGAGCTCCATCGTGTACCCTCGCGGGTGTGGTTGGGAAAGAGATGGGAGTACGTGCGCCATGCGTGCACCTCTTCTCTTTGTGCACGTCCCCCACCTACGTGGGTGTGTGTGAGAGATACAAACCTAGACAAATGGCTTGTGCGTTCATGAGTGTTTTTTTTTGGGGGGGAGGTTGATTTCGTGAATGTATTTGTGGGAATATGTGTCGATGATATCTCAAACAAAATTTTGCATGCAATGTGTGTGAAATGGAGGCCTATCCATATCATATATGGAGGGTCGAGCGATCCACGAGAAGAAGGGAGGGGCCATAGATATCGATAGAGTCGAAGAGAGGATCAAGTGGGTGGGTGCGAGATTGATGAAGAGAGCCATCGAAATTGTGTGTGTGTGCAAGTCAAAGATATAGGGCGGCTGACCTAGCTACCGGAACGTCAGAGGGCACAGGTCAAGTTTGTGTGTGGCAGGGAGACATGACTAGAGCGCTCGATGTATCGGTGTGTGTGTGTGGGAGGGGGTGGGGGCAGGGGTAGGCAGAGGCCTAACTATAGAGGTAGAATGACTCGTATATGTGTTGAGAAGGAGAGACCCAGCTATGTCTTGAGGGAGATCAGTCGACATCCATACATAACTGAAGGACGGGAAATAGGATGTGAAAGAGAGAGAGAGAGAGGAGGGAGAGAGGGAGGGAGAGGGGTAGAGTGCTGGATGGGTGATGGATTTGCTTCTCGAAGATGGTGGGAGAGGACTACTAGACAAACTAAGGGTGGAACTGCAATATTATCAATAAGAGTGGGGAAGTGTTTCTGTGTGTGCTTGTGCGTGATAGATCTGTCAGGACACATCCATGGATGATGAAGGGGAACCATGTGTTTGGTAAGCAAACCTAACTAGATCAGTAGATCAATTGTTGTTTGTCGGAGGAAGGGAGAGACATAACTAATGAGGTAGATCGATCGACGCGTGGGGAAAAACAAGTTATAAGGACCTAGCTAGCTATATGTATAGCAGGAGATCGGTCTGTGTACGTCCATTTGTTAGAGGCAAATAAGGCCCGGCGAGATGGATAGACAGAGAGAATGGAGCTAGGAGGTGGTGTGAGAGGCCCAGCTACTAGCTAGATAGGGGGGAGTGTATAGTTGTGAGATCGATGAAAAGAGGGGCGAGAGTTTACACATGTGTGGGACCGTATGATAGACACGAGGCAAGGACACATAAAGGAGGAGATTGAAGGTGTGTGTGTATGTTGTAGGCAGACATCGCTGGAGAGGTTTATCGATCGGTGTGTGTCGGAAAGGAATTGTGGAGACTGTGGGAAAATGACCTAAAGAAAAAGAATGAATGTGCGCGATGGATAGAATGCTGAGGGAGGGGGAGGGCGAGGAGGGCGTGTGCATGCACGAGAGGAAGTTAGTGGTAGCTACAAAGGTTAGAGGATTGTGTGGGTGTAAGAGACTAACAAAGATCATAATTTGATATGAAAGTGGATTCATATATTTGAATAGGAGATCATAGTGTTTTAAACATACGCATGCATGAATATAGCGGTGATACGCGTGTTGTGGTTTTGCACATGTTATACCATAATGTGATAATGCATGGCGTTTGCAACTCATAGCTAAATGTCGAACAATCTAAACCATACTATACATCCAACAATCTCACATTTTATTTGAATTTGTGATAATGTGTGGCTTTTGCAGCTTACAACTAAATATCGAACAATCGAAACAATACTATTATATCGAACATTCTCACATTTTATTTGAACTTGTGGTAATGTGTGGTGTTTGGAACTCACATCTAAATACTTGTAGGCGTAGGGGCGGGGAACCATACATAATGTGATAAACACATTATACATATGAGACATGGTTTAGTTTGTGAATATCTAGCAAGAGCTTGCAATGTACTATGCTTTGAAATCAACATAAAGTGGATTCAAAAAATCGAGTTCGAGTTCATATAGTACACATAGTTCATATGTAACTCGAGACTAATCATGTGGTGTGCTGTGAAGATAATACACAAACGATGGTTTAACTTGACAATAATCACGATTGTAGATCTTATTAAAACAGAGAATCGAATTTGAATGCTTTGACTTCACAATAATCATTATTGTAGATCTTATTCAAATAGAGAAACGAATTCAAATTTAGTTCATATTGAAGCGGTAGTATATACGTTTGGAATGCACTAAATCGTTCATTTGAGTACTAGGTTGCATGCATTATACACGTAGCGAAATATTTTAATTGAACATAACATGAATTCAATGTTTTGAATGACATTTGTAGTGCGAATTGAGTTGGTACAGTACACGCTAGGCTTGTCCGAAAATTTCAACCTGCGCCTTGTTAGCCCGAAATATTTAAGATATATGTTTGTCTCATTGTGCTCCGACAACTCCCTCCATTTCAACCCGCGCCTTGCTATTCCGAAATTACAACACGCGCGAAAACTCCCAATTCCTATGAAATCCCGACACGCAAAATGCCCGTGATACCCCTGAACCGAAAGAACCGCCTCCAATCGGTGGGGGTACTTCCGTAACTTACCCCACATCTCGGACAAGCGCGTCCCTAAGCCATGGTTCCCCACTCCCGTCCCATCCGCCCACCCATTCGTACACCGAGGCCGGCAAAACCCACGAAGCCCCACACCCTCCTCCGTCCGCCACCCAGCCAGAGCCTCTTCCACGACGACGTCGTCCACTGCAACACCTCGACGTTCCTCATCCACCGTACCGGATGAGGATCCGTCGTCGATCTGGTCGTCCCACTGGTTCAGCCACCCCGTCCTCCACCTCCAAGGAGCTGCCCCGATGTTCCCCTTGTCTTTCGCGCCACCTCCATTCCCACACCGCCATCTTCACCTGCACCACCGGAAAAGCATCATCATCACTGTTTCCTCGGATGAAGCAGCGGCCTAATCAGCACCACCAATCACCGCATTTTCTTCTTGATTTGATCTCACGGTGCTACCGGCGCTCGGTCCCGAGCCGACACGGCGCGGCTCCATCCACGGCGGCGACGACGGCCACTTCCTCCACGGCGTCGCTCCCTCGGCGACGACGTCCACATCAGTAGGAGCTGCTGATGCTTTAGCTCTCGCTCGCGCTGCTGCTCTGCTCTTGCTCTTGGTCCCCTGCCTGGTCTGCTCTTTGCTCTTGCTCTTGCTAGCTCTGCTGCTCTCGCTCTTGCTCTTGCTTGCGATGCTGCTCCGATTTAGCTACACTTCAGTCGACTGAATCGACTTTTGGGTCAGTCGATTTTCAGGGGGTGGGGGCTCGCCAGAGTTAAGGAAGAACTAGCCGCAATGGCGAGGGGGGCTCGCCGGAGAGGTACCCCACTATCTATCTTAGTTTCAGGTTGGGGCGGTGGTCGCAGGCAGTGGTGGGGCGGTGGCGTGGGGATTGCCGAAGAAAAAGCTCGGCACGGGGGGCCTACAGGGATGGCCGGTGCGGCGGCGGACCAACGGTGGGGAGTGTTTTCGTGGCGGGCGGGGCGGCGCACCGCCGCCCGCGGGCGGCGGGGACTGCTGTTTGGCCAGTGGTGGCTGGCAGCTCAGGGGGGTGGAGGTTGAAGATGAACTGCAGGCCCTTGATTTCGTATCCAATGGCTGGAAAATCGACTGACCAGAGATGAAAAAGTCAGTCGACTGACTTGTAGCCTCACCTCTAGTGCGTTCAGTTTCGACAGTAAAATTCAGTTTCGACAGCAAAATTTAGTTTCGACAGTTAAGTTCAGTTTCGACAGTTAAATTCAGTTTTGACAGTTAAGTTCAGAGATGAGCGGCTGATGTATACATCTTGCACTTTGTGGTTATGTATTTTACGTCATCTATTGGAGATGGTATTAGAATCCCACTCAGGTTAACGTTGTCTCTCTTGTCCTGCTTGAGCCTCAGTGTCGAACAACTCACCAGAGCTGCTCCAATGACGAAACCCTCCATCACAGCGGAGCAGTACCTCGGGCTCCATCTCCAAACGCCTAATATCTTCTTCCCCTCCTCCGACAGCCAAGTCAGCCGGAGCATCCTCACCGGCTAACCCAATCACGCAGAGATCGACATGGCTTTGCCAAAGAGGTTGTACACTTCTTGTGGTTTGACTTAATCTCACCATGCTTCTTTGCATCATGTGATCTTCCAATTCTTATGAACCGAACACCCAGATTGGCAGAAATCCTATGTTTTTAAATTCTCTATTTTGCACGTGCATTCCTATCCTATTCGTTTCTATTTCCTATCCCCGCATTGTTAGAATCCTCAAATTCAAACAAGCCCTTACACAATTACTTCTATTACAGATATGTGTCAAAGAAAACCTTGTGTGGTTTGTCCTGCTCCTGCGGTGCTATGTTCCACCCCAGTTCAGCTGCTCCAACGACGGAAGGGTTCACCACAGCAGGGATCCGCTCTCCAGACTGTCTTTCGCCGCCTCAGATCTTCTTCCCCGCCGTCGGCAGCCACGACAACTGCATTACCATCATCAATTGAGCAGATGACCTTGAGGACTACACGGGTCCGCAGGAGAGGTCGTACTCTTCCGTGTCTGCTTACGTTATGCATCGCTTAATATGATGACATGCTACTTTATCGTCGTGTTCACCTATTAGACTCCAACTCAGGTCCAAAATTATGCTGAAACATGAGTTTTTAAATGGTTGTGGGGTACATATTGGGGCAGCAATCAGTACTATATGTCTACTATCTAGTTAATCTCGGGTGTCTACTATGAGTTTCATGTTGGGTGCAAACAAACATTAAAGGAGCCATTATCTGTATTTTTTAACTAAAGCTATTATCTGCCTGCTATCATTGGTTTTGGGTCTGTCCACAGTTTGCTACCTTCACTTTGGATTTGTGCATGCACTCCTTACATAATCTCACTATGTTTTATTCCTATGCATGTCAGTTTTTGTACACAATGGAACTGAACATGTAGAGCAAAAGAGACGAGCCTTCCGTGGCAATAAAATTTCATGCAGACGTCGCTCCATGGTGGGCGCAAAGGCAGCCCCCCTCCACCCATTTCGGATCGTAATCAAGAGGAAGATAACTCCTTAGAGGAGGACCAGTCCTATTCCCCCCCCCCCGAGGTGCATGCTCTAACTTGGTAGGGTTTTGTTGCTCATATCGTGTGTATGGTATCTTACATTGCTATGTTATTTGCTTAGTTTAGACATGATTTGTTTAGTGTCTAATTACCATATATGTGAATTATGCAATGCCATCTTTTTGCAAGACATTATATATGTCAATTATACAATGATATCTTGTTGCAAGGCATTATATATGTGAATTATGCAATGCCATGCTGTTTAGCCAAGCGTCATATATGTGAATTATATCATGTCGTCCTTTTTTGTATTTCTCATTGCTTTTGTCGACAATGTTTGTATATTCAACTGCTCTTCCTGTGCATCAGCCATTTGAATTGGTGATGGAGAAATCTGGAGTGAAAACAAGGTCTTTAGAGCAGACAATGCTACCTGGTGAAGCAGATATGTTGCTGGTTATAGATAGCTCTTCAAAGGAGGATTCAGAGGTAGATGACCAGTCCTATTATCCCCCTGAGGTGTATGCTCAAACTTGGCAGGGTTATATTACTCATATCATGCATATGTTGTATTGCAGTGCTTAGTTTTTACATCATATACACGATATTGAATGCCATCTCCTTAGTTGACACATCATATATGCGATTGCCCTCTGCTCACTTCCTTAGTATATAAATCATATATTTTAATTATATCATGCCATGATGTTTACATAGACAACATGTATCTGAATTATGGCATGCCAACCCATTTTCTAAAGACATAATATAGTTATATCATCTCATCCTGTTCACATAGTCATCATATTTTGAATTATGTCATTCTATCCGTGAATTATCATGCCATCATGTTTCCATCGACGGCATGTTTGTGATTTATGGTATGCCAACCACTTTAATAGACACATCGTATAGTTATATCATGTCATCCTGTTTACATAGTCATCATATTTTGAAGTATGTCATTCTATCATGTTTAGTTAGCCATCATACATGTGAAATTGTGTCATGTTATCCTGTTTAATTAGCCATCATATATTTGAAATTATGTCCTGCTATTCTGTTTGGTTAGACAACATAAATGTAAATTATTTCATGCCATGTTTTCTTCCCTACTATCTATTGCACCTGTCTATCTTACAATGTCTATGCATTCAATTACTTTTCTTGTTTATCAGCCATTTCAATTGGAGGGGGTGATGGCAGTATCTGTGGGAGTAAAAACACGGTATTCGAAAAAGATCGTGCTACCTGTCGATGGAGATAGAACCATGGTTGTACTTGCCCAAGAACCAGCCCCACTACACATAACCCAGACTCACGCAGATTGTACCCCTACCTAGTTGGACAGAGAACCAGCTACACCCCTTCTAACCCCAATCCCAGCAGATAGTAACCCAGTTCCCGTTGACACAACACCGTCTCCACCACAGAGCACCCAAACACGAGCAGTTAGTAAGGCAACCGCAGTGCCCAAAGCACGATGACCACCACTTCGAACCCCAAGTCAACGCTTAAAGCAGAAGAAGAAATGTTCTCAGGTCAGGTTCCGTAGCTATGATTCATACTACTTTGCTCTTGCATCACTGTCTTTACTCATACCATGTAATTTCAAATTTGAAGGATGCAATTGAAACTCCAATGGCGCAACAGGTATGTTTTTAACATGTTTCTTTAACGTGTTTGCTGTTGTAACTTGCTCTATGTTGATTCCAGTTTCAATTGAATAAACAGCTATGTTCTCATGCCATGCACATTACAAGTGTTGTTATTGCTGTGTAGTTTCCCGCACTCCTAAATAGATATGATTCGAACTATATCTATCTTGATTTGGCAACATAAACTAGAATGATATAGACCATACAGTGACCATGCTACATAGATATATGTTTGTTTCATGCTGTTATCCTTTCCACTTTACTACTGAACTGGTTTACCAAAATTAGTTTCATATACTACATTGTAAACCTGTGATGTGTTTGTTTGTTTCTCCTTTAGAATGCGGATAAAATATTGGAGAAGAGTACCCCGTTATGCAATGGTAAAGGAAGTAATGTAGATCAGGTTCAAGATAGTGAGACATCCCCGTTGTTCTCCAAGAAAGCTGATAAAAACTATATTGAGCTCTTCTGAAGTGGTTTCAATTCTGGACTTGTTTTGTTGTGGCGTTTATATGCTGCTTTGTTCCCTATATTTGCACTTGTGTCGAACTTTGATGCCCACTAGATGTAATATGTGTAATAGCCGTGATAGCCTAGCGTAAGTTGCTTGCTTATTTATTTCCATTGTCTTGTTTATTTATTTTCTTGTAGTTAGTGCAGTTCTTTTTCCGCGGTTTGCTACTAGCCGGAATAACCTATTTTTTAAAACTAGGCCACATTAACAATGGGCTACATATTTACTATAGTTAACATAGGCCTCCTACGGGTCGTAGAAACAATGGGCCTTCTAAGGGTCGTAGAAACAATGGGCCTTCTACGGGGCGTAGAAACAATGGGTCCTCTACGGGTCGTATCATCAATGAGTCTTCTACGGGCCGTATGATCGGTTGGCCAAACATGGGCCAATAACAGACCACATTATGGTCGTAAATGGGCTAGAGTTGAAATCGTCCGTTCATGGGCCGACCATAACGGGTCGTTGTTAATAGGCCGTATTTGATGACGCTATGAAAACGGCCCAACGTATTAACGGGCCACAAACGGGCTGACTGGAACCACGGGCTGTATTTGGCCCACAAGCAGAAAATGACAGTAATGGGCCGAAAGTAAACAAATACTGGAAATGAGACCGAGAATAAATGGGCCCTGAGAAGGCCGAAAGATAACATGGGCTGGAAACAGCGCAACGGAATAATGGGCTGTTAATGGGTATAAAGTGATACACTGTTCATTACGGGCCAGTTTTACCACAGACCGTTAATGGGCCGAGGTTACTAAGGGCCTCATATGGGGCAAAAGACGTAATGGGCCATACATGGGCCGGAAGTTAAAACGGGCTGGAATTATATTGGACGGCCCAGATGACGCTACTGGGCCTAATTCGGATAGGCCGTAAACGGGCCCTGGGTTAGCGGGCTGTAAATGGGCTATATGCGAACTTGCCGTTAATAGGCTTGCCGTCGGCCGGCTCGCCACCTTTTGACCAAGTCAAACTGGCTGGCCTTTTCATAGGAATGGGCCTCTGTTGGGCCGTGCCACGTGCGACGTATCATAGGCACTTTGGGTCTAATGAGTGGATGACATATGTCCCAATGGTGAGCCGACACGTGTTTCCTCCAGCCAATGATGATTTTACACGTGGAAAATCCCCATTGGTCGGGGCTATTAATGGGTTATCGGATCCAAAACCGGACCCGATAGCTTAACGGTGTTCCGTTACGGTGGATGCCACGTGTCGGTCAG
Source organism: Secale cereale (assembly GCA_902687465.1). NCBI lineage: Eukaryota > Viridiplantae > Streptophyta > Magnoliopsida > Poales > Poaceae > Secale > Secale cereale. Next base: position 306,645,236 of record LR738714.1, on the reverse strand, counting down.
CCTTGACGAAAGCACTTCTGTGACGCGCGATTTAATGTCATGGAAGTGGACACTTCCGTGATGATAATTTTGGTAATGTCATGGAACACTTCTATGACAGCACAGGTATGACTATCTTGATTCTGTCATAAATTTGTCATGGATGTACATGCATGACAGAAAACGTGACCTACTTTGACAAACAGGTATCATCACGGAAGTGTATTTTTTGTAGTGTTGCGAGAGTGACAGAAACTTAAACTCGAGTAAGGGGGGTATGATGTATGGGAGTAAAGAGGACTTTATACTTAATGCTATGGTTGGGTTTCACGACCTTAATGGCCTTTAGTAGTTGCGAAAGCTTGCTAGAGTTCTAATCATAAGTGCATATGATCCAAGTAGAGAAAGTATGTTAGCTCATGCGTCTCCCTCATATAAATTTGCAAGAATGATTACCGGTACTTGTTATCAGTTGCCTAGAGACAAATAACTTTCTTGTTGACAAAAGCTATCCACTAGACCACTAATGTAGTTGAGCTTTATCTAAACATCCCCTACTTTTTATTTGCGTACACTTTATTATCTTGAAAAACTACCCCAAAGTACTTCTAGTTTCATACTTGTTCTAGGTAAAGCAAATGTCAAGTGTGTGTAGAGTTGTATCGGTGGTCAATAGAACTTGAGGGAATATTTGTTCTACCTTTAGCTCCTCGTTGGGTTCGACACTCTTACTAATCGAAAAGGGCTACAAACGTTCCCCTATACTTGTGGGTTATCAAGACCTTTTTTTGGCGCCGTTGCCGGGGAGTTATAGCGTGGGGTTAATATTCTCGTGTGTGCTTGTTTGCTTTATCGCTAAGTAGTTTTTATTTTCTTTTCTAAGTTGTTCTCTATCTTTAGTTAAGGATATGGAACACGAAACACCAAAAAAATTAGTGGTACTTGCTGCTCATGGAGACGGGGAACCTCGTAAAACCCTCGATGCTCGTTATGTGAAGGATATTATGCACTACTTTGATAATCATGAGAAAACCCCATTCAACTATATAATGGGAGAAACGTTGGATCAACGTTAATACTTTAGGGATTATCGCTTGACTCATAAAGGGAAATTGTTATGGGATCAAATTCATATGTTGCATTGGTATGCTTATGATGTATGCTTGAGATATGATTATACTTGTTGCTCTAGGATTGATGCTCCACACCTACCCTTTTCATGTGACTTCAATGACAATGAAACTTTAGCTTCTTATGCTAGAGGTGTATATGATTATTATGATGTGGAACAAATAGAAGAATTTGTTGCTTTTAAGGGTGGTTGTGAAATTAAATGTTTGCTTGAAAAGTATGAAAATTATGATGATGATGTTTACAGATCTGAAAATGTTGCTATACTTCAATATTGCTATTTGAATTATAAATACAATGCCCATATTGATGCATTTATTGAGAAGGTCTCCACTGTCCAATAAGAGACTAATATTTTACAGGAGTCTATGGAAGAAGAAATCAAAGACATTGTAAGCTCATTGGAATAAAAAGATGAGGAGGAGAGCGAAGAACAAAAGGAGGAAGAATGGATTAGCTACCCGTGCAAACCTTTTGATGAGAGTAACCCCTCAACTCATACATTGTTTAATTTCCCTTCGTGCTTACCGAAGGATGAATGCTATGATAATTGATATGATCCCGTTGATTCACTTGAAATATCTCTTTTTGATGAACTTGATGCTTGCTATACTTGTGGCCAAGATGCCAATATGAATTATGCTTGTGGATAGGAACTTGCTATAGTTCCTTATTTTTAAGAATGATTGCTATTGCACCCATGCATGATAGTCCTATTATCTTTTTGAATTCACCAAACTACACTATATCGGAGAAGTTTGCACTTATTAAGGATTACATTGCTGGGTTGCCTTTTACCGTTACACATGATGTTTTTGATGAATATAATATGCATGTGCTTGCTGCTCCTACTTGCAATTATTATGAGAGAGGAACCATATCTCTGCCTCTCTAGGTTTCCAACACAATAGAATTGCAAGAAACTGCTTATACTATGCATTAGCCTTTACTTAATGCACATGAATTGTTCTTCAATGACATGCCGATGCATAGGAAGAGATTTAGACTTCGCCATTTCTTGATATATGTTGCTTTGTTCTCACTACTAAATTCTAAATCATCGTTGATTCAAATTGGTTATGATATACCATGGGATCTAGGTGGATTCATTATTTGAGCACTTTATGCCTAGCTTAACGGCTTTAAAGAAAGCGCTGCCAGGGAGACAACCCGGAAGTTAAAAAAAGAGTCATTTCTGTTGGGTGCTTGTATATAGTTGAAAAAACAAAACAAAAATAGAGGGGAACCTAAAACATTTTCAAAAAGAGAAGCGATTGAAAGGTTATGCATTGCGTAAATAAGGGTCGACCTCGAACGCTTGTGTTCATGCTTATGGAAACAATGTAGAATTTTTCATGGAAGTTTCTCACAAAAAATAATTATCCCCTTGTACAATTCCATTGTATTATAAAAATAATGTGCTAAGAGTTTTCCTTTAGGATGATTAGATTCCTTGTTGGTTTGTGCGGTGCAAAACAGAAACTTTGGATGTAGTGCATGATTTTTCATTTTTTTTTGGTAATATAAACAGTTCTGAAACTTTTTCCACGGTCTTGCTATACAAAATATTTATTTTTCCTAATTTGTTCAGAACTTTTAGAGTTACATAAGTATGGTGGATGTTCAAATCTTTACAGACTGTCCAATTTTCACAGATTGCTGTTATAGCTTCATTATTTGCATATGTATGAATTCTTGTTGAAGCCTCCTTAACTTGGGGCCATAGAATTGTGATAGCATACAGTGGTTAATGTTAGTTTATAATTATACAGTAATGTTAGAGAAGTACATGATGGGATTTCATTGATCATATGCACTAACCGCACCACTAAAAATTCGATTAAGTTTTGTGTGGATTAAGTGTTCGAAGATCGAGGAGGTCTCGATGTGAGGAGAAGGAGGAGAGGCAAGACCTCAATCTTGGGGATGCCCAAGGCATCCCATGTAAATATTCAAGGAGCCTCAAGCGTCTAAATTTTCGGATGCCCCGGAAGGCATCCCATCTTTCTTTAACAAGTATCGGTATGTTTTCGGATTCGTTTCGTTCACATGATATGCGTAAATTCTTGGAGCGTCGTGTGATTTTTATTTTTCTTTCAATAATTCACCATGCTGGTATGAGATAGTCCTTGTTTTATTGTAGAATGCTCATTACACTTCACTTATATCTTTTGAGTATGGCTTTATAGAATGCTTCATGTGCTTCACTTATATCTTTTGAAGTTTGGATTGCCTGTTTCTCTTCACATAGAAAACCGATGTTCGTAGAATGCTCTCGTGCTTCACTTATATTTGTTAGAGCATGATCTTTTGTAGAAATAATTAAACTCTCTTGCTTCACTTATATCTATTTAGAGAGTCAAATGGAATCGGTCAATTGCACGGTTAGTCATAAAATCCTACATAAAACTTATGGATCACTGAATATGATATGTTTTATTCCTTGCAATAGTTTTGTGATATAGAGATGATAATATGTGGGAGGTACTAGTGGATGAACATGTTTAGTAAGATATCGGTGTTAAGGTTTGTGATTCCCGAAGCATGCACGTATAGTCTCTCGTTATGCCGGGAAGTTGGAGCACAATTTAGCCTTGATTGTCCTATCTTTGTGTGAAGGTCGGGCGCGCGCGATGGTTAACTCCTACCAACCTCCCCCCAAGGAGCCTGCGTAGTATTACTTTTCTTCGAGGGCTAATAAACTTTTGCAATAAGTATATGAGTTCTTTATGACTAATGTGAGTCCATGGATTATACGCACTCTCACCCTTTCATAATTGCTAGCCTCTCTCATACCGCGCAACTTTTGCCGGTACATAAAATTTATTATACCTTCCTCAAAACAGCCACCACACCTACCTATTATGGCATTTCCATAGCCATTCCGAGATATATTGACATGCACTTCTATCATATAGTTGACTTGAGCATTCATTTTCATATTGCTTTGCATGATCGTAAGACAGCTAGCAAGACATTTTCATGGCTTCTCTGTTTTTTGATATCTTTGCTATACTAGATCATTACACATCCTGGTACACTGCCAGAGGCATTCATTTAGAGCCATACTATGCCATAGGTATCTAGTTGTAATTTTTATTTCTTTTGAGTTATAAGTAAATAGAAGTGTGATGATCGTCATTATCCATTTTTAGAGCATTGCCCCCATGATGATAGGACGAAGGAGACCATGATTCCCCCACAAGTCAGGATGAGACTCCGGACTAAGAGAAAATAAAAAAAATAAAAAAATGAATGAAAGAAAGAAAAAAAGAGAAGGGGCATGCAAATACCACACTTGTGCTTCAAAGTAGCACCATGTTTTTCATATAGAGAGTCTCCTATGTTGACACTTTCATATACTAGTGGGAATATTCTGTAGTAGAGTTTGATGCATACCCACTTAGTTTCATATTGAGCTTTCATACACTTATAGCTCGTAGTCATCCGTTGCATGGCAATCCCTACTCCTCACATTGATATCGATTGATGGAAATCTCCATAGTCCATTAGTTTCCCTAGTTGATGTGAGACTTTCTTCCCGTCTTATGTCTACTACTACCACATTCTATTCCACCTATATTGATATATGCATGGCTTGCGCTCATGTATTGCGTGAGAGTTGAAAATGCTGAAGTGCGTTAAAAAGTATGAACGAATTGCTTGGCTGACACCGGGGTAGTACATGATTTATACTTTGAGTTGGGAAGACAGGGCATGACAAGCCTATATGATTTTGTAGGGATAATGTTCTTTAGCATTTCTTATTCTGAAAGGCATGATTGTTTGTTGAGATGCCCGAGTATTGATGTCTTTATGTAAAATTATAGACTATTGCTTTGAATCACTCGTGTCTTAATATTCATGCCATGACTAGATATATGATCAAGTTTTTGCTAGGTAGCATTCCACATCAAATATTATCTTTTCTACAATTTACCTACTCGAGCACGAGCATGAATTAAGCTTGGGGATGCTAATACATCTCCGTCGTATCTATAATTTTTGATTGTTTCATGCCAATATTATACAACTTTCACATAGTTTTGGCAACTATTTATACGATTTATTGGACTAACTTACTGATCCAGTGCCTAGTGTCAGTTCATGTTTTTTGCATGTTTTTTGTATCGCAGAAAATCCATATCAAACAAAGTCCAAATGCAATAAAATTTCAAGTAGAATTATTTTGGAATATATGTGATTTTTGGGAGTTGGAATCACCGTAAACGGAGTCCCGTGGTGGGCACAACCCACCGGGATCCGACCCATGAGCCAGGCGCGTGGTGGTGGGTTGTGCCCACCTCATACGTCGGTTGGAGCTCTACTTCGGGCGCAAGGAAACTTATATCCGGAAAAAAATCGTGTTAAAATCTCAGCGCAATCGGAGTTACGGATATCCTGGAATATAATAAACGGTTTTCGGCTAGATCTCGGAGACGCGGAACAGAGAGAGACAGAGAGACAGATCCAATCTCGGAGGGGCTCTCACCCCTCACATGCGACGGATACCAAAGACCAGAGGGGGAACCCTTCTCCCACCTAGGGAGGAGGCCAAGGAAGAAGAAGAAGAAGGAGGGGGGCTCTCTCCCCCTCGCTTTCGGTGGTGCCGAAGTGCCACCGGGGCAACGATCGGGACGGCGATCTACATCAACAATCTTGCTACCGTCAACACCAACTCTCTCCCCCTCATTGCAGCGGTGTAACACCTCTTTCCCCCGCTGTAATATCTACTAAACATGGTGCTCAACTCCATATATTAATTCCCAATGATCTATGGTTATCCTATGATGTTTGAGTAGATCAGCTTTGTCCTGTGGGTTAATTGTGATCTTGGTGGTATGGTTGTATATTTTATTTTGGTGTTGTCCTATGGTGCCCTCTGTTCTCGCGCAAACGTGAGGGGCCCCGTTGTAGGGTGTTGCAATATGTTCATGGTTCGCTTACGGTGGGTTGCGAGAGTGACAATAACTTAAACCCGAGTAAGGGGGTATGACGTATGGGAGTAAAGAGGACTTGATACTTAATGCTATGTTTGGGTTTCACGACCTTAATGATCTTTAGTAATTGTGGATACTTGCTAGAATTTCAAGCATAAGTGTATATGATCCAAGTAGAGAAAGTATGTTAGCTCATGCCTCTCCCTCATATAAAATTACAAGAATGATTACCGGTACTTGTTATTGATTGCCTAGGGACAACTAACTTTCTTGTTGACAAAAGCTATCCACTAAACCACTAACTTAGTTGATCTTTATCTAAACAGCCCCTACTTTTTATTTACGTACTCTTTATTATCTTGCAAAAATATCCCAAAGTACTTCTTGTTTCATACTTGTTCTAGGTAAAGAAAACGTCAAGTGTGCGTAGAGTTGTATCGGTGGTCGATAGAACTTGAGGGAATATTTGTTCTTCCTTTAGCTCTTCATTGGGTTCGACACTCTTACTTATCAAAAAACGATACAAACGATCCCCTATACTTGTGGGTTATCAATGAGATTGTGTTTAGGAACCTGGTATATGTTGAAGGTGCTCCCTGGCAACGGCGCTAGGAATTCCTTTTGATGTCTGCTAGAACTACGTCGGTATTTCCCCAGAGGAAGGGATGATGCAGTATAGCAGCGGTAGGTATTTCCCTCAATGATGAGACCAAGGTTATCGAACCAGTAGGTGAACCAAGCAACACAATGTAAACAACACTTGCACACCAATAACAAATACTCGCAACCCGGCATGTGAAAGGGGTTGTCAATCCCTTTCGGGTAACAGACGTGATAGAGTTGTAATTATTGATAGATTGAATAATAAATAAGATAAATTGCAGCAAGGTATTTTTGGGTTTTGGTTTAGTAGATTGAAAATAAAAGCAAAGGGAAATAGATCGCAAAGGCAAATGATATGAGAAAGAGGCCCGGGGACCGTAGATTTCACTAGTGGCTTCACTCAAGAAAATAGCAAATGGTGGGAAAACAATTACTGTTGGGCAATTGATAGAACTTCAAATTATCATGACGATATCCAGGTAATGTTCATTATATAGGCATCACATCCCAGATTAGTAGATCGACTCCTGCCTGTATCTACTACTATTACTCCACACATCGACCGCTATCCAACATGCATCTAGTGTATTAAGTTCATGGAGAAACGGAGTAATGCAATAAGAACGATCACATGATGTAGACAAGATCTATTTATGTCGAAATAGACCCTATCATTGTATCCTTAGTAGCAATGATACATACGTGTCGGTTCCCTTTCTGTCACTAGGATCAAGCACCGTAAGGTCGAACCCACTACAAAGCACCTCTTCCCATTGCAAGTTAAATAGATCAAGTTGGCCAAAAAAACCAAATATCATAGAAGAAATACGAGGCTATAAGAAATCATGCATATAAGAGATCCAAGAAGACTCACATAACTTTCATGGATATAAAAGATAGATCTGATCATAAACTCAAAGTTCATCGGATCCCAACAAACACACCGCAAAAGAGTTACATCATATGGATCTCCAAGAGACCATTGTATTGATAATCAAAAGAGAGAGAGAGGAAGCCATCTAGCTACTGACTACGGACCCGTAGGTCTACAAGGTACTACTCACACATCATCGGAGAGGCACCAATGGAGGTGGTGAACCTCTCTATGATGGTGTCTAGATTGGATCTGGTGGTTCTGGACTTTGCGGTGGCTGGGATAGAAGTTCCTCGACTCCCCTAGTATTTCTAGAATATCTGGGTATTTATAGAGTGAAGAGGCGGTGTGGGAGACCACCGAGGTGGCACAACGCACCTGGGCACGCCAGGTTGGACTGGCGCGCCCTGGTGGGTTGTGCCTCCCTCGGGGCACCCCCCAGGAGCAGCTCTGGCCCATTGGGTGTCTTCTCGCCTGTAAAAAAATTCTCCAAAAAGTTTTGCAGTGTTTGGGCTCCATTTGATATTGATTTCCTGCGATGTAAAAAACATGCAGAAAACAACAACTGGCACTTGGCACTATGTCAATAGGTTAGTACCAAAAATGATATAAAATGACTATAAAATGATTGTAAAACATCCAAGAATGATAATATAACATCATGGAACAATCAAAAATTATAGATACATTGGAGACGTTTCACCCAGCGCAGACAAACATCACCCGCAGTCCAGCCGCCGAGAAGGCCTCACCCATGTGCCTCCTTGCTCGCGGATACCCCTTTACACGTGGGCAATCACGTCGGTCCCGCCTACTAGTCTCCCTGTTATGTTATGCTCCAAATTCAAGTATAAAGAGGGAGGCTAACTTCTGACGAGCGAGTGGGGCGAGGCCCATTGCCGGTAGGCTTGGGCCCGTCGCCGGTACGGATCAGTGTTGACCTAGGTCACCTGTGTTATATATACATCTTGTAAGCCACCGCACAGGATAAGTTGATCACTTGTAAATCCTCGGCGTTTGTAACCTCCCCCGATATAGTGAAGTTTGGGTGGCTGGCGCCCGTGGTTTTTGCCCTTCCGTGTTGGAGGGGTTTTCCACATTAAAATATCGTGTCCCTTGCTTGTTTTTGTTCTTCATCCTGTTCGACTAAGTGTCACATCTATACCACTCCCTTTGCTACTGTTGTTCCTCCTCCCTAGCTCGTTACCCTCTCACAGTAAAAACGCCCGAGCCAGGGGCATATGGCCACCATGGCCGATGTCTTGTCGTGCCCCCTCCTATAAAACCAGAGCCCGCGCCCTAGGGTTTCCCACTTACCCTCTCGCCGCCGCCACCTCTTTCCCTTCTCTCTACTTCTTCTTCCACAAATAAGAGCAGAGAAATAAATCATGTTGGCATCTGTCGTCGTTCTCGCAGCCGGAGGCATCAAGCTTGTCTCCGACATGTCCATCATCTTCCTCGACGTCGACTATGTCCGTTGAGACGCCTTCCCCGCACTAGGTCGCCTCCACTACTTTGTTGTCTTCTTCCCCTGCTTCCCCATCTCTCTCTCTCTCTCTCTCTCTCTCTCTCT
>LR738714.1:306621314-306636063 GCA_902687465.1 Secale cereale | reverse complement strand
TCAGTTCAATTCTGTCACCGTAGTCGTCTTCCCGAGTCGCCGATTCCATATCCGTCGTGGACGAGTTTCTGGAAGTCACCTCGCATGCTCCTACGCACCCCCGCACGCGCTCGGCCCTCTCTATTCGCGCGCACACAATCCCAACGCACTGCACGCGCAGCAGCCACAGAGTACCAACTGCGCCGAACCGGTCGTAGTCTTCTCCATGACCAGGACGAGCTCATGCTCGTGCACGAGTGCCTGCACGCATGCCAGCCCCGCAGCAGCAGCTGCTCACTCACATGCTCCGACGCACCCTGTCACGTTTCCGCACCCCTGCCGGTCCTCTGCAACCATGGCAGCTGGTTTTGTTGGCTTCTGTCGCTGGCGAGTCCTCGTCCGTGTGCTCGCTTCAGTTTTGGACCTGGTCACGATGCGCACATGCTATTTATTCAGCCGATCTCCATTTGTATCACAAGGAGACAGCTAGCCCAGTGGCTAGATTAGCCACTATTCTTCCGAGGGGTCTGGGGATCCAATCCTAGGCGCCCATGTTTCTTTTTTTCATCTTGTTTTTTTGTTATTCTTTAGTCGGGTTCGCTCGAACTGTTCGTAAACCAGCAGGTTTGCACCCGGGCGACCAGGGATATAATCCCGAGGCCGCGGCCCTGTTTACACCAGCTTTACCTCCCCAAGATCAAGCCTTTTCTTTTCTTCATCTAAGGCTGAGCCCCTCTGTTAACACAAACTCGCACTCATCCCAGTGGTCTAGGGATCAAATCCCAGGCCCCCTGTTTCTTTTTTTCATCTTGTTTTTCTGTTATTCTTCAGTCAGGTTCACTTGAACTGTTCACAGACTAGCAGGTTTGCACCCGGGCGACTAGGTATCAAATCTCGAGGCTGCAACCCTTTTTACAACAGTTTACCTCCCCAAGATCAAGATTTTGCTTTTCTTCATCTAAGGCTAAGGCCCTCTGTTAACACAAACTCGCACTCATCCTAGTGGTCTTCTCAGCTTGCATCCTTCCAGGGGATCTGGACTTCAATTCCCAGGGTTCCCCTATCTTTTCTTAATTTTTTACTTTGCTTCTCTGTTTAAACGCTTGCACACCCAGCGCACACTTAGGCCCAATCCTCCTGGGCCGCTGCAGGTTGCTGCAATTTGGCGCGATGGTGTTTTTTTGCTAATCATTCGGTGCATGCATATTTACACATATTGGCCTTTTCACCATCCCAGCAAACCATTGTTTGGCTATGTTACCACTTTGCTCATCCCCTCTTATAGCATTGCTAGTTGTAGGTGCAGTTGCAGGATGTTTCGTGTTGGGACATGGATACCTTGGGTTATCACAATATATCTTAATTAGTTCATGCACATATATACTTGGTAAAGGGTGGAAGGCTCGGCCTTTTGCCTGGTGTTTTGTTCCACTCTTACCTCCCTAGTTTCCGTCATACCGGTGTTATGTTCCTTGATTTGCATCCCTAACAAGGTCGGGGTTAATGGGCCCCCCTTGACAGTTCGCTTTGAATAAAACTCTTCCAGCAAAGCCCAACATTGGTTTTAAAAGTTTCCTAACATAATAAACATGATATTAATTTTGATGCATAGGGAGTTAGCGCTACCCGAGGTTCATTATTCCACATAATACAGGGGGCCAGTCCTGATGGTGCTTGTCCAAACTAGAGCACTATCCAGGCTACCTGGGTGATGCGGAGCATCACAAGGTCATCCCCATGGACCAACCATCGTCTCACCAAGTGCCAAGTGGACCCATGACACGCGCTCGAGCACGAGCTCTCGAGACTGAGGTGACTTCACTCCTCTCTCTACGTCGTTTCGATTCACATGAGACATGGCTGCTACCCTCATTCGAAGCTCTATGCATACTCAGGCACCTCGGGAGCAACCATGGAGAAGCCAAGGGACAAGAGGAATCGAAGAAGGAAGAAGGAGGAGAAAACAGCCAAGACTCGGACAACCCGGATGATCCGAACGAAGACCCGGATGATCCGGACAGAGCCCGGATGATCCGGACCAACCTCCGGACGATCCGGATAATGAGCCTGCGGACACCCGAGAGCTCCCCACTGAAGCCGGATCATCCGGACCCCAGCCCGGATCATCCGGCCACACCCAGACGTTCGGACCAGGACCCGGACATCCGGACCAGCCACTGCAGAGACGACACGTCCGGATCATCCGAACGCCGTCCCGGATCATCCGGACCACCGAAGCCGGATCACCCGGACCAACGTCCGGATCATCCGGACAGTGCGTGCGTGCATGACTTTGGGCCGAGGCCCATGTACCCCTTCGCCCCTCCTAGCCTATATATGTCACTCCACCCATACTTTCTAGGGTTAGCTTTGTGTTAGCTCATCTACAAACCTTAGTGGTTCCTCTCCTACGAGACCGCGGCCTCCTCAAAGAAGATCCACCCGGATTCAAGACCTCCTTAATGGAGAAGAACATCAAGACCTCCTCACGGAGATAACTACCGCCACTTTTATCGTCCTTAGTTGATCATGTATCGTGTATCGCACTTTGTGTACCCGGATCTAGCATTTGTGTGACCTAAACTTGTTGATTTGAGTGTTTTCTCCTTGTCTCTCTTGTGTTTTTCCTCGTGCCCCTCGTGTTCTTCCTCGGGATCCCTCCTTTTCGTGAAAGATCGGCCATGTAGGGTTCCACCCTACATCATCTATGGTATCTTGAGCCTTGGTTGATCACGAATTTGTAGCCCCACACCTTGTTTTCTAGCTTGTTTTTGTTGTTTTTCATCCAAATTCAAAAATCCCCATAAAAATAGCCCCACAATTGTTTTTTGTGATTTGTGTGTTTCGATGAGATTTTGTTGATTATGATCCATGGTTGAGTTGTGTGACAAGTGGTTTACCCTTTTCCCCACCTCTCCAACCCTCAAATCCGCCCAAAAAACCCCAAAAAAATTATTTTCCACCGATTCCCCCCCCTCCACGAGTTCATCCCGACCGGATTTGACCGGATCATCCGGCCTTCCCTGACGAAACTGCATTTTACAGTTTTTCTTCACCACCTTTCCGCTACCGCTTCAACCCTCAACACCCCTTCCGCTACACCCTTGACATATCACCCACCACTGCCATCATTGCCTACCCAAAACCCTACGGTCTTACCTCTTTGTGTCTTGGATCATTTGAGTTGTGGTTTTCTCCGTTTCCGTTTGTGTTTCGGCTATCTCGGAGCGGAACGACATCGACAAGACCACCTCTCAACCTCGACAAGGACGTTAACATCGACGACACTTCGTTTACTACCTTGCAATTTCATTGATAAACCCGCATCGACCATTTTGCGTAGCTTTCCCATCGAGACTAGCCATTTGAGTATTGCCAGACCATGACACTTGTGCACATTAGTGATAGTCATAGACATTACATACGACATCATCATATCTCCGTGTGACACAAGAGTGTTCCGCATACACAATAGCTACCTTGATCCAAGAAGCATGCATAAGTGGCCAAAGAAAGAGCTCACAAGCTTTTAAGCAAAAGAGCCATCCAATGCTTATAAGCAAAAGCAAAATAGCATCAAACGCCTTGCATCAAACGAGATCATATGAGATAGCAATACATCATCTTGTGCTAAAGCATCGGCACATCATACACTCATAGCATACTTGTGATAGGAAGTCGTTACATTGCTCTTATAGCTCGTGCACAAGAACGGCAAAGTCTACGCCAACAACAACAAGCGCGAGCACGTCAACATCCAGAAGAACAAGATGCCGATGCTCATCGTCAAGCACAATATCGCCGAGAAGCTCGAGCTCTTGAGGCACAACGAGCATTACATGATGCACATCGCAATGTGGCAACTCGCAATCGACACACTCGTCAAGAAGAGGATTTCCTTCGCGATGAGATGCAAGAGAGGCGCCACCAAGCACGAATGCAAGAAGAAGTTCCTCCTCAAGCGCGACAAGAGCAACAACCTCAACAAGAACCACAATCTCGGCAAGTACACCATGACAATGAACATCTACTCCGCCAAGAGCAACATGAGATTGACGACCGTCCAAATCAAGAACGCCCTCCCAATAGGCAAGCAAACAATGAAGAGCATCGATATGGCAAGCTTAAATTCACCATGCCAAAGTTTTTCGGAAGCATTGATCCCGAAGACTACCTCTCATGGGCATTGAAGGTCGACAAGATCTTTCGCCTACACAACTTTGATGAAGAGAAGAAAATTGCAATGGCCTCCCTTGAGTTCCAAGACTATGTGCTCATTTGGTGGGAGCAAATCACTGAGAGAAGAGAAGCAAAAGGCGAACCTCCTATCACTACTTGGGCTCAAATGAAGGAAGTCATGAGAGCACACTTCGTGCCAACACACTACAACCATGACTTGTTCAAGAAGCTACAACTCCTCAAGCAAGGTACCAAGTCTGTTGAAGAATACTACAAGGAGATGGAGATTGCCATGATACGCGCAAACATCACGGAAGATGAAGAACAAACGATGGTGAGATTCTTGAATGGACTCAACTATCCTATCAAGAAGATTGTGGACTTTCAACCATACACCAACCTCCTCGAGCTAGTACACCAAGCCACCAAAGCGGAGCGACAAGTTCAAGAGGACTACAAGTACTCCAAGTTCACCTCCAAGAACTTCGGCTCCTACAACCAAGCTTCAACGACTTCGGTCCCTCCTACCTCTACCAAGCTATCTACAAACTTCGGTGACAAGTCAGGCTAGCGACTCCATCAAGTCGTCCACCTTCTACAAACAACATCAAGCCAAGAGCTTCGTCATCTACAACTCCAACCGGGGACAACTCCAAGATGAGTTTCATCAAATGTTTCAAATGCCAAGGGCGAGGCCACAAGTCATTTGAGTGCAAGACAGTTCGTACTATGATCATCAATGATGACGGTTCTTATGACTCAATGAGCGATGATGAGATGGAAGCCCTCGAACATGTAGCTATGCATCGCCAAGTGAATTAAGATGAAGACCATCAAGTGTTTTGCGACAATGACTCGAGTCCCAATCTTGTTGTCTCCGAGGTCTTGACACTCCAACATCAACAAGATGAAGACCAACGATGTCACATTTTCCATACCAAGTCCGGCATCAATGGACGCTCCGTCAAGGTTATCATCGATGGAGGAAGTTGTCACAACTTGGCAAGCGAAGAGCTATGCGACAAGCTACAATTGGTAAAGTCAAAGCACCCTCATCCCTACAAGGTCCAATGGCTTAGCGATGCCAGAACTCTTCGAGTCGAGCATACCGTGCAAGTTTCCTTCAAGATAGGTTCCTACGAGGACACACTTGAGTGTGATGTGGTCCCTATGTCCGTGTGCCACCTTCTTCTTGGACGACCATGGCAATATGATCGTGGAGTCACACACAATGGACGGACCAAGAATTATAGCTTCAAGATGAAAGGTAAAGAGTTTGTGCTATGCCCAATGTCACCAAGTCAAGTAGCCGCCGACAAACACTTACCTACCAACCATCATGGAGAGAGTGGTGAGAGAGTGAGCCACCAAAAGGAGAGCGAGAGACACAAGCCAAATATGAGCAACTCCACGATGAGTGACAAGAAACAACTAGTGTTATTCGCCACCAAAAGTGACATGAGAGAAGTGTGTGAGAACCCCTCGAGTGTCTTTCACCTTATGCTTTTATGCAAAGGGGAAGCCAAACCTACTAACACTTCACCACCTCCACCTTTAGTGTTGTCTCAATTGTTGCAGGAATTCTCGGACGTCTTTCCCGATGAGCTACCTCCGGTCTACCTTCACTTCACGGAATCGAACACCACATCGACCTCATACCCGGCGCACCACTTCCGAACAAGGCTCCTTACCATGTCAACCCCGAGGAAACCAAGGAGATACAATGGCAAGTACAACAACTCACCGATAAAGGTCATGTACGTGAAAGCTTGAGCCCTTATGCCATTCCGATTATTCTCGTGCCTAAGAAAGACGGAAGTTTTCGCATGTGCTCTGATTGTTGCCCGATAAATGCTATCACCGTTAGATACCGTCACCCTATCCCACGCTTAGACGACATGCTTGATGAATTATGTGGTGCCACCATCTTTTCGAAAATTGATCTTAAAAGTGGCTACTACCAAATTCGCATTCAAGAGGGTGATGAGTGGAAAACGGCTTTCAAAACCAAGTTTGGGTTATATGAGTGGCTTGTCATGCCAATGGGTTTATCGAAAGCCCCTGGTTCATTTATGCATCTCATGCATTTTGTTCTACGACCCTACATAGGCATCTTTGTAGTGGTTTATTTTGATGACATCCTCGTGTTTAGCAAGTTGCTTGAGGACCATGTGACACACATCCGTATGGTTTTAAAAACCCTTCAGAAAGAGCGCTTATATGTTAACATGGAAAATGCACTTTTGGCATTGACAAGGTCGTCTTCTTAGGATTTGTCATTTCTTCCCAAGGTGTTCACGTTGATGAAACTAAAATTGAAGCAATTAAAACTTGGCCTCAACCAATGAACCTCCAACAAGTGCGTAGCTTCCTTGGTTTAGCCGGTTTCTATCGACATTTTGTGATGGAATTTAGCACAATTGCTATGCCTCTACACGCCTTGAGCAAGAATAACGCACCCTTTGTTTGGGGTCCTTCGCAAGACACCGCGTTCATTAAGCTCAAAGACTTGCTCACCCATGCACCACTTCTTGCCCAACCAAACTTTGATAAACCTTTGGAGATTCATTGTGACGCTAGTGGTACCGGCATAGGTGGCGTGCTCATGCAAGAAAAGCGCCCAATTGCGTACTTTAGCGAGAAGCTATCTGGAGCGCAACTTAACTACCCCATCTATGATAAAGAGTTATATGCCTTGGTGAGAGTTTTGCGTGTTTGGGAACATTACCTTAGACCTCATGAATTCATTCTTCATACGGACCATGAGACCCTCAATTATCTCAGGGGTCAAACTAAGTTGAACAAGCGTCATGCTAAGTGGAGTGAGTTCATAGAGTCTTTTCCCTATGTCATCAAGTACATCAAAGGCAAAGAGAATGTTGTGGCAGATGCGCTTTCCCGCAAATGCATGCTTGTCACAAAACTTGAATTGAATGTTATTGGTTTTGAGCACATAAAAGACTTATATGAGCATGATCCTTTCTTTGCAAATCCTTATGCTAAGTGTTTGACTCACACTTCTTGGGAACATTACTACATCAAGGATGGATATCTTATGAGAGCTAACAAACTTTGCATTCCCGAGTCTTCGCTTCGTTTGCTCCTTTTGTAGGAATCTCATGGAGGAGGACTCATTGGACACTTTGGACGAGACAAGACATTTGCTACGCTCTCCAAGAACTACTTTTGGCCCAAGATGCTCCGTGACGTCTCACGCCTCACCAACCAATGCTCTACATGTCGCAAAGCTAAGTCAAATGCTCAATCTCATGGTCTTTACATGCCACTTACTATTGCATACCATCCATGGGAAGACATAAGGATGGACTTTATACTTGGATTGCCTAGGACTCAAAATGGAAAAGATTCCGTGTTTGTTGTCCTGGATAGATTCTCTAAAATGGCTCATTTCATTCCTTTTAACAAGATCGATGATGCTTCACATGTGGCAAATCTCTTTTGTAGGGAAATCATTCGTCTACATGGAGTGCCCAAGACGATCGTGTCGGACCGGGACGTCAAGTTCTTGAGCTACTTTTGGAAGACTCTATGCGCCAAACTCGGCATCAAGCTCCTCTTCTCTTCGGCATATCATCCACAAACCGACGGTCAAACGGAGGTGACGAACCGCACACTTTCGACGCTTCTTTGCGTGTTGATCAAGAAGAACATCAACGAATGGGAGCAATGCTTGCCCATCGCCGAGTACGCCTACAACCGCGCAAGACATTCGACTACCGGCAAGTTCCCTTTCGAGGTTGTCTACGGCTTCAACTCGTTGTCCCCATTGGACATCCTACCTCTACCTCTACAAGAATGCATCAACTTGGACGCAAGTGCTCGAGCAAGCTACCTCAAGAAGGTGCATGAAGATACAAGGGCAACGATCGAGTGGCAAGTACATCGACTAGCATCCAAGCTCAACGCCAACAAGAAACCTATGGTGTTCCAACCAGGAGATCTCGTATGGCTCCATCTTCGCAAGGACCGTTTCCCTAACGAGCGCAAGTCAAAACTTCTACCTCGGGCCGACGGACCCTTCAAGGTGCTTGCACGCTACAACAACAATGCCTACAAGATCGACATTCCACGTGACAAGTACAACCTGAGCGATGTCTTCAACGTCAAGGATCTCTCCACTTTCCATGGTGATGAAGGTTTCGATCCGAGGATGGATCTTTCCCAAGGGAGGGGAGATGATGCGGAGCATCCCAAGGTCATCCCCATGGACCTACCATCGTCTCACCAAGTGCCAACTGGACCCATGACACACGCTCGAGCACGAGCTCTCGAGACCGAGGTGACTTCACTCCTCTCTCTACGTCGTTTCGATTCATACGAGACATGGGTGCTACCCTCATCCGAATCTCTATGCATACTCAGGCACCTCGGGAGCAACCATGGAGAAGCCAAGGGACAAGAGGAATCGAAGAAGGAAGAAGGAGGAGAAAACAGCCAAGACTCAGACAGCCCGGATAATCCGGATGAAGACCCGGATGATCCGGACATAGCCCGGATGATCCGGACCAACGTCCGGACGATCCGGATAATGCGCCCGCGGACACCCGAGAGCTCCCCACTGAAGCCGGATCATCCGGACCCCAGCCCGGATCATCCGGCCACACCCGGACGTCCGGACCAAGACCCGGACATCCGGACCAGCCACTGCAGAGACGACACGTTTGGATCATCCGGACGCCGTCCCGGATTATCCGGACCCCCGAAGCCCGGATCATCCGGACCAACATCCGGATCATCTGGACAGTGCGTGCGTGCATGACTTTCGGCCGAGGCCCATGTACCCCTTCTCCCCTCCTAGCCTATATATGTCACTCCACCCATACTTTCTAGGGTTAGCTTTGTGTTAGCTCATCTACAAACCTTAGTGGTTCCTCTCCAACGAGACTGCGACCTCCTCAGAGAAGATCCACCCGGATTCAAGGCCTCCTTAACGGAGAAGAACATCAAGACCTCCTCATGGAGATGACTACCGCCACTTGTATTGTCCTTAGTTGATCGTGTATCGTGTATCGCACTTTGTGTACCCGGATCTAGCATTTGTGTGACCTAAACTTGTTGATTTGAGTGTTTTCTCCTTGTCTCTCTTGTGTTTTTCCTCGTGCCCCTCGTGTTCTTCCTCGGGATCCCTCCTTTTCGTGAAAGATTGGCTACGTAGGGTTCCACCCTACATCACTAGGGCAACCCGGGACTTCAGTTACCATACGCGTAGCTCATTGTAGGATCAAAAGTAGGTCTAGAGGGGGTGATTAGACTACTTGACCAAATAAAAATCTAGCCTTTTTCCCAATTTTAAGTGTTGGCAGATTTTAGCAACTAGTACAAGTCAAGCAACCAACCTACACATGCAATTCTAAGAGTGTAGCCGCGGAAAGTAAAACATTGCATATGAAGGTAGAGGGAAGGGATTGGAGAGTGCAAACGCAATGAGGACACGAAGATTTTTGGCGTGGTTCCGATAGGTGGTGCTATCGTACATCCACATTGATGGAGACTTCAACCTATGAAGGGTAACGGCTATGCGAGTCCACGGAGGGCTCCACCCATAAAGGGTCCGCGAAGAAGCAACCTTGTCTATCCCACCATGGCCATCAGCCACAAAGGACCTTCCTCACTTGGGTAGATATTCACGAAGTAGGCGATCTCCCTGCCCTTACAAACTTCTTGGTTCAACTCCACAATCTTGTCAGAGGCTCCAAGGCGACACCTAACCAATCTAGATGGCACTACTAGGAAAAGGGCTATAGATGGAATTCATACTAATGGCGCACCAGACAAGCAGTGCGCCATTAGTATATAATAATGGCGCACCAACCTCTGATACGCCATTAGAGTTCAAACTACTAATGGCGCACCTGGCCCAGGGTGCGCCATTAGTATCAAAAAGTTTTTTTTTGAACTAGTGCGCCTGTCCAAACATACTAATGGCGCATCGAAACAAAGTGCGCCATTACTAGTTGTAACTAGTAACTAGTAATGGCGCACCAGCAGTAAAGTGCGCCATTAGTATCAAAAAGTTTTTTTTGAACTAGTGCGCCTGTCCAAACATACTAATGGCGCATCCAGACAAAGTGCGCCATTACTAGTTGCAACTAGTAATGGCGCACCAGCAGTAAAGTGTGCCATTAATGTTCTTTTTTTATTATATTTTTTATTCTTTTTTTTGCAAAACTACTAATGGCGCACTGTTCCATAGTGCGCCATTACTAGTTTAAACTAGTAATGGCGCACTGTGGGACAGTGCGCCATTAGTTTTTTTTCAAAACTAGTAATGGCGCACTAACTGAAGATGCGCCATTAGTAACCTTGATTACTAATGGGGCATTTATAGTGGGTGCGCCATTAGTAAGTGGGCAGCAACAAGATATTTTGGACAGCCTCTCCTACCCACACTCACTTTCTCCCCACTTCATTCTCTCCACCTCCTCCTTGTCTCGGGTCCCTCCTCTTTTTCACCTCATTTCCACCATAGATTCATTCAAATTAAGTGGTTAAATTACCTTGTTTTGATAGGTAAGTAAGGGGGGAAGCTATATTTATGTTGTTCTCCATACAACAATGTGCACATGCACTTTTTATGGCCTAGCTACATCTATGTATGTTCGTGGTGTTGCATATGTTTGTTGTGTTGCATATGTGTTTGTGTTTGGAGGTGTACCGGTATTTGAAATGCGATAGTTGCCAATATTTTCCCGGAATGTTGATTCATTTCCGTTTCAGGGAGAATTTTGGCATTAAGCATTCTTTTTTGTCCTATTTTTAGGGAAAGTCATGGGAAATTTTATCTTGGTTCTAAAATATCGTTTTGCTCTACCCCGCAGGCGACCATGGTGCGCACGATGACCGAAGGCATCGTGAATAGGTTTTTGAGGACCGCGAAGGCCGAGATGCTTCAAAAGAACGTTCGGAGATAAGATGTCTGTGTCGAAGATGCAAGCTGAAGAGCCTTATTGCGGACCCGGATTCCGGGGAGGTGTGGGACCACCTGCTCTTGCGTGGTTTCATGGATGGCTATTTGTGGCAAGGTGATGAAGATGACTACGAAGTCGTCCATGGGGGCCGGGCAAGAAATGAGGAAGGGCAGCAAGACAACCACCGCGGCTCGGGCGGGCGAGAAGACGAAGAATCCCCAGGAGATGATCACGACGGTGATGATGTACACAGTCATCATGTAGAAGATGCAAGACATGATGATGAGGAAGATGCCGGAGCAGACGACGGGCATGATCATGAAGATGATGATGCCGGCGGAGCAGACGACGCTGGACCATCGATGGGCTGGATGCAGGACCCTCATATTCAAGAGCTGCTTCTCAAGCAGATCGATAACGCAAGAGCTGCCGCCCGAGAGAAAGACAAGATGGATCAACTTGAGTTAGACGCGGTTACTCCATTGTATGAAGGATGCAGGCCCGAGGATACCCACCTGAAAGTAACGCTCATGGCTCCGGAGATGAAGGTAAAACACAAAATGACCGACGCATGCTTCGACGAGAACATGTCATTCTGGCACGAACGTCTTCCCAAGGGGAACAAGTGCCCCACCAGTTTGGAGGAGGCGAAGAAAATCGTGTGTCCTCTGGATTTACCGCACGTGAAATACCATGTGTGCATGAACAATTGCATCATTTATCGGGACGAGCACGCGGAGTCTACCATATGTCCGGTGTGCGGCGTCACTCGATACAAGAAGAGGAAGAAAGCTCCTCGAAAAGTGGTGTGGTACTTTCCGATCACTCCTCGTCTGCAGCGGTATTTCGCGGACCCTAAGGTAGCAAAGCTCCTACGTTGGCACGCGGATAGGGAGGAGAAGAAGCGAGAAGATGACGCAAATGATCCGGAGATAGATAAAAAGACAAGATGTTGAGTCACCCTAAGGATGCAAGCCAGTGGCAAGCGTTGAACTTCGAAGACCTAGAATTTGGGAACGATCCAAGGAACATCGTGCTGGGCGCGAGCACCGATGGAGTCAATCCGTTTGGCAGCCAGAGAAGCACACATAGCACCTGGCCTATGTTTGTGTGGATGTACAACCTTCCCCCCTGGTTGTGCATGAAGAGGAAGTACATTCACATGAGTATGCTAATTGAAGGACCGAAACAACCAGGGAACGACATCAATCTGTATCTGGGGCTGCTGAAAGAGGAGCTAGACACGCTCTGGAAAACGCCAGCCAATACGTGGGACGCCGCAAAGAAAGAATATTTCCCTATGAGAGCCGCGCTGCTCACGACGGTGCACGACTATCTCGGTTACGGATATGTCGCGGGGCAGGTGGTCCACGGATTTTCTGGATGCGTCAGGTGCATGGATGACACAACGTATCACCAGCTAGATAGAGATCCCGGGTCTTCGAAAACCGTGTTCATGGGACATCGAAGGTGGCTTCGCGACGATGACCTGTGGAGAAAACACAAGGATCTGTTCGATGGTGAAACCGAACCCCGAGGACGCCCGCGTACGAGGAGCGGTGAGGAAATAGACGAGCTGTTGAAAAATTGGAAAGATTGCCCACTGCCGGGAAAGAAGCAAAAGGCGCCAGAGCCGGGAAAGAAGCGAAAGGCGCCAGAGCCGCTGCTGAAGGTATGGAAAACGAGGTCTGTTTTCTGGGACTTGCCGTACTGGAAGATCCACCGTGTGCCTCACAGCCTTGATGTGATGCATATCACGAAGAACGTGTGCGAGAGTCTGCTTGGTACCCTGCTCAACATGCCAGAGAGGACCAAAGATGGGCCAAAAGCAAGGGCAGACTTGAAATCAGTGGGCATCAGGCAGGAGCTTCACGCTATATATGATGATCATGATGATGATGATGATGATGAGGCGAAGCAGGACACGGAAAGTCGTCGCAAAGGCACAAAGGCCAAGAAGACCGAAAATGGCTACCCTCCCGCATGCTTCACTCTAAGTCAGGAGGAGATCGAGCAGTTTTTCACCTGCCTCGTAGGAGTACAACTTCCTTACGGTTACGCGGGGAAGATAAGCAGATACCTAGAACGGGCGAAGCTGAAGTTCAGCGGGATGAAGTCTCACGACTGTCACGTGCTGATGACGCAGATACTTCTAGTTGCAATCCATGGGATCATGGACGCGCACGTCCGTGAAACCCTATTTGGCCTATGCAACTTTTTCGACGTCATCTCTTGGAAGTCTGTTGGCGTGAGGCAACTCAGAAGGCTACATGAAGAGATCGTGGTGATACTATGCGAGCTTGAGATGTACTTCCCGCCCGCATTCTTCGACCTTATGGTGCATCTGCTGGTCCATATCGTGGACGATATCATCCAACTCAGGCCGACGTTCCTGCACAGCATGATGCCGTTTGAAAGGATGAATGGTGTCATCAAAGGATACGTTCGCAACATGTCACGTCCAGAGGGAAGCATAGCCAGGGGCTTTCTGACCGAAGAGTGCATCTCCTACTGCACGAATTATCTAGGCATCGAGAACCCCGTTGGTCTGCCCGTCAACAGGCACCTTGGCAGGCTCGCTGGATGGGGTCACCGTGATGGTCGCCGCAAAATGCATGTCAACTTCGAGGGTCAACTCGCCGACTTTGAAAGAGCAAACCTAGTCGCGCTACAACACATAGACGTGGTCGATCCTTGGGTGGTAGAGCACAAAACCTTTATTGAGAAGATGTACAATGACCGAGGCCAACAGAGGACGGACGGAGATATAATCAAAGAGCACAACTCGTGTTTCACGCGTTGGTTCAAGCAGAAGCTTCTGTCGTACCCTTTACATGAGGATTCTTCCGCGGAAGAACAACTCATATTCGCCTTATCACAGGGCGCCGAGCACAACCTGATGACCTATGAGGCGTACGATATCAACGGCTACACATTCTACACCGAGGCCAAGGACATGAAGAGCGAAGGTTATCAGAACTCCGGGGTAACGATGGAATCCTACACCGGTAATGACAAGGACAGATACTACGGAAGGATCGAGGAGATCTGGGAGCTGAGCTACGCTGGAGAGAAGGTCCCGATGTTCCGTGTCAGATGGGCCAAGAGCTTCCTAAAAGAAGACCGGTATTTCACCACCATGGTTATACCCGAAGCCAAATCCAAGACCGCGGGCGCAAACGTCACCGCGAAAAATGAGCCATGGGTACTGGCTTCCCAAGTTGACCAATGCTTCTTCATTACCGACCCGTCAAAGCCCAGTCATGTTGTCGTGAGGAGAGGCAAAAGGAAGATCATCGGAATGGATGGAGTAGCCAATGAGCAAGACTTCGACAAGTACGGCGACCCGAGGATCGAACATGACGACGATGATGAAGTAGCAGCATACACCACAAGAAGAAGCAGGACCACCCTACCTAAAGGACGTCCGTTCCACAGAAGAACTCCATTTGCGAAAAAGAAGGGCAAGAAGATTGCGAACAGATAGCTAGCTAAGATCGATTGTATATATTTAAATCGTAGCCTTCATTTCTCGATTGTATTTCATGGGCACTTTTTGAACTATCATGAATATTTTTAAATTTTATGGACACTCGATCTCGACCCCCCACTCCATCTCGATCGCTATCCCACCTCGCCAGATCCGGTCCCCCTCGCCGCCG
>LR738714.1:306574281-306621226 GCA_902687465.1 Secale cereale | reverse complement strand
CCCCGGTCCACCGGCCGCCGTCGCCGACCACCCGCACCCTCGATTCCCCTACTCAACCTACTGAAACAGAATTTTAAATGCATAAAAAAATTGTGGAGCATGGGAATCGAACCCAGGACCTCCTGGTGTGAGAACTGGCTGCTGACCAGTCGAGCTAGTAGAGGACACTTGATGTGGATCAGGTCAGGTGGAAGATAACATGTTGGCTCGAGCAGAAAAAAATATACTAATAGCGCACCAGGGTGAGGTGCGCCATTAGTATGTATGCACTTATGGCGCATCGAGGGGTGGTGCGCCATTAGTATTGCGCCGCCCCCACCATCCATATCTCCTCCGCGGCCATCCCCAACCTAGATAGCTATCGATCCCCTCTCTCTCCCCGACTCCACCCCTCACCACCGCAGCTCCCCCGCGCCGCCGCGCCCCCGCGCCCCTCACCACCGCAGCTCCCCCGCGCCGTCGCGCCCCCGCGCCCCCCACCACCCGCCACGCGCCGCCCCCTCCACTATCTCCGCTCGCCGTCATAGCCTTCGCGCGGGCAGAACGTCCACCAGGAGAGGAGGCCCGCGACCGCCCCGCCGTCTCCGCCCTCCGTCGTCTCCGCCATCTCCGTCCTCCGTCATCTCCGCCGTCACAGGTAACCCTCCTCCCTCTGCCTCTCTTCTCCTCTCTTCCTCCTCTCCTCCCTCCCGGCCATGCCCTCTTCTTCTCTCTTTTGCTAGGTTTAGTTCAAATCCCTCTCGAATTAAGGTCAAATTAGGTTCAAACTTGCTTGCTGGAGGTTAACTAGGTCAAATTTAGTCTAAAAATGATAGTCCATAGTTAACTAGATCATTCACTATTACATCGATCAAGAAATAGGTTCATCCATATTCCTAGCAGATGCTATATGAACCCTTGCAAGAAACAAACTTGCTTGCTGGAGGTGGTGCCTGGCCTGGCATGCTAGTTGCTTAGCTTAATTGATGTTACAGTTACTAGTTAATTGCTTAGCTTAATTGCTGTTAGAGTTGAGTTACAGCTGATGCATGATGGAGCTGTCAAATTAAGTTAAGTGTATATACACTAGCAGCTACCCTATATATGCGCGTGTCTTTTTTGGTTGATAAATAATAAGTCCACGCATACAACTTTATTTTTGGAAGGGAATGCAAATCTGGCTCATTTTATTACAGCAACTGTCTGTCTCTCTTATATATTTTGTTGTCTCTCTTGTCTTGTATATATATTTGAAAATAATTGCTGCTAGCTGTTCATTTTACCTGAAGAGAAAAACTACTGGTACTAGCTAGAATTTGCCACTGAAAAGCAAAAGCTACAATTAGCTGCTGGTATTAGACATGCTTGACATTATATATCAGTTTGTCTGGTTCTTGTTTTGGTAGTAGTAGTTTGCTTTGCTTATCCATGAGTATCAGTCAATTGGTGAACCTCGAGCAGCTTTTTGTTGGGTTTTGTCTCCGACCATCGTGTCGTGAAGATTTTGCAGGTACCTCGAGAGGCCCTTGAGTTTGCTGGAATGTCGATTAACTTCCGTTCCGGCAAATTCGGGTACTCCGTATGTCCTATTTTCAGCAATTGTCATGCTGAAATTTTCCGTGAATTTTAGCATGACTTTGCTAAAAATAGGACATATGGGGTACTTGTGACTAAGGCATGGGCCGGGGTATCTTAGTAGTTAATTAAGTAGGATCAAGTGCCCCTTTATTCTAGCTGCATTAAACCATAGGCGGCAATAGAGCCAAGCTAGTGATTAGGCCCAACTTAGAATTCTCCTTCCCAGCTTAGCTTTTAGGATGCCTCGGTGTCGACAAACCATAAATTAAAAAACCTTGGCTTTTAGGGTGCCTCGGTGTCGATAAAAACCGAAATGATGAAAGCTTAGGCTTTTAGGGTGCCTCGGCGTCCAAATACCCTCAATTATAAAAGCTTAGATTTTAGGATGCCTCAGTGTCGACAAACCCTAAATGATGAGACCATGATCTTGTTCCTTGACAATAACCAACTTTTTGACCAAACTTTGTTCCTATTTAGAGAGAAACATGACCAACAACGATGAGGCCGGGGGTCCGGGCGGCAAGGCATTCTGCGAGCTGTCCCAGGAGATGGAGGAACAACCTCACTTGTATGAGGACGCCGCCTTCCCCACCGATCCTGACACCACTGATGGTACCGCCGAGGATGACCCCACTGATGCCACCACTGATGGTGCCGCCGAGGATGCCACCACTGATGATGGCGGCGCACGCACAGATGGCAGCCAACCAAAGAGGCAACGGAAGGACCGGCGCCCAACCGTGCTCCGCACCCTCAAGGAGGAAGTTAGTAAAGTGGACTCCGACGGGAATCCAACGGCGGGTACTCGCTTCAGCTCGGGTGCATTCTCCGTAGCACTGTCTCGATCAACACCGAGAACCTGAGGCATCCTGACCGAGGGAATTTGCGCAACCTCCTCTTCACGAAGGTACACGAATGATACAAGTTCCCCGCTGAATTTGAAAACACAAGCCTCAAAGGGAATAAAGTGAACAATGCTGCCCTCACGAAGATGAGCAAGGCCCTGTCTACTTGGAAAAGCAATGTGAAGAGAATGATCGAGAAAGGTGAGAGTTATGAGAAGATCAAGGAGAAAAATCCTTCGATCACCGAAGATGACTACAACGACTTCAAGATCAATTGCTCGAGCACCGCACACTCCGAATCAAGTCAGTGGGGGAAAGAAATGCGGGAGCTGAACTTAGGGGAACACACACTCGGTCCCGGCGGTTACAGAGTGGCGGAGCCTATATGGGACAAGGAGGAGGCGGACCGTGCCGAGCAAGGCCTACCGCCCCTCTTCAATAAATACGGTGACAAGCAGACCAGGAACTTTGTCAGGGCCCGGTACAAGAAGGACCCGAAAACAAAGGAGCTTACCACGGATCCGAAGACTAGGGTGCTTGAGCTTGTTCTGGTAAGGAATACACCCCCGCGTAATTAGCTCCATATGGTTGCATTCTAATTAATGAAGCCAAATTTCTAAATGGTTCACATTCCTTCCGCAGGCGACTGAAAGCAGTAGCGCAGGGTCGACTAAGAGCAACCGTTGGGACACGACTCTAAATAGGGCATTGAATGTAATAAAGAACAAGGATAAGCTCAGTAAGCCGACGTTAGCTGGTCGTGTGGCCGGCAAAGGCTTGTCGACAATATGGTCGTCATACTATAACGCTGGTGGGCGAAAGGAGAAAAAGACCAGCTCGGAAAGCCAGGCGCGCGAGGTTCAAGAACTCAAGGCACAGGTGGCGCGGATTCCGGAGATTGTCCAAGAGCAAGTGCAACAACAGCTCGGAGCGACGATCACCGCCATTGTGCCTACCTTGATCGAGGGGTTGAGTGCGTGGATTGCAGGCGGCCAACAGGGGCCGCCCCCGATTCCTAGCTTCACGGCCAGCAACTCAGAGAACGCGATGGCGGGGCCATTGGTGTCTCCGGCGGAGGCGGCATTTGTGTCTCCGACGCCGACACGGGAGCTTAATGCACCCGGGTGTACGCCGGCCGGCACCTCTGCAGCAAGCGGCCCCTCCGTCAACTGCACGCCCGCCGTTGGCGGTGCCTCGACATTAGCCGAGCTCGACGCCATCATCATGGTAACTAATTAAGCCTCTCTCGCCCGAGGACTTCATCTCCTTTCCTTATACTGGGCATCCCTGATGACGCCCTACATGTTTTCGCAGGGCGCCGCCGACATTCCGTGCACTCTCCTGCACTTCGTGAACAACGAGTTGGTCGATGTCGCCAAGGGCAAAATCGTTCAACCGGGCAACCCCTTGTTCCACGGTACCCAGATGCCACCCAACTTGTTTAGAGTTCAACTGGTTCGGGTGCTGCCAGGCTACGACGAGGTGTTACCTCCGATTCGACCCGTCGGGGCCGACGATGATGACGTGATGACCCTCAGCGCCTGCCTGAGCTGGCCCCTGCTTTGGCCGAAGAGCCAGATTCGTTTGGGGGCGGGGGACACCACCCCAAAGACAACACCGCCAGTCGTGCCGGCGCCAAGTCGGCCCCATGGAAAGACCGCCGCAACGGTGCCGGACATCCCTATGCCACTGGATCCAAACATGCATATGGCACAGGATCAGAACGACGACGACGACGATACATTTGGCAACGTCGATCAGTACTTTGCCGATCATGGGTACGGTGGCGACTTCATGGGGCCTCCTTCTCAAGAACCCAACCCAACAAAAGACGTGCGCGATCTAGCTGGTACCGTGGAGAAGCCAAGTTGCAACAGGCGTCGTCTGCCGTTCAGCTCTCAGGAGACGCCTCCAGCTGCTGACTTCACCGAGCCTCAGATAGGCGAGGTGCAAAATATTATCAGCCCCAACACACTCAAGAAGGCGGTCTGTGAGCAGAACTCGGTCCCAATTCAGGAGAAGAAGAAGGCACGCAAAAGAAAAACTAACAAGGGTGCGAGCCAGCCGGCACCGAGTACGATCTGTGCTCAGGACGGGCCACCTTCACCTGAGGATCTAATGAGGAGGGTGCATGTGGCGGGTAGGCCGATGCTACCGACAAATATGCTCGATGCTGCAACCGGTGCTATGCGGAGTCTGCATGACAGTGTTCCTTCTTTGGAGAAGCGGCATCTCAGAGAGAAGGATGTGGCATACCTGGTTTTTGCGGCCATGGTGCCAGAGGGCAAGGGCTTTGTGGATAACTCCATCGGGGGTACGATCGTCCTGCGGTTTGATGACATCCATGCTATGTTGAAACTTCATCCGCTGCACTACACCTTTGTTCGGCTATTTTCGCTGAGTATGGAGATGCGGATCATTCGCGACAAGACCCCGGACATCGTGATAGTCGGCCCCTTCTACATGTGTGCCAAGATCTTGGGCAGCGCTGGGGACCGGCAAGTCGCGAGTTCTTACCTCGAAGGCGTCATTCTGGCAAACCGAGATAAGGATAATTTCCTCGTGCCTTACTTTCCCGAGTAAGTCCTCCCCCTCAACTGCCCCGTAACATATGAATTCTTAGATTTCGATCGTTTTTCTTTTAACATTCCGTGTTTTCTGCAGTGACACACATTGCACGCTCATCCTCCTAAGCCCCAAATATTCCATGGCCACGTATTTCGACCCGGACCGTCAGTCGAACGTAGACTACACAAATGTCATGAAGGTTCTTGATGATGTTCTCCCCGGCTACGCCAAATCTGGAGGCACCTTCACCAGGACAGTTCGTAAGACCGGCAAGCACGTGTTCTCCCACAATACGACGTTCTGCTGCATCGAGCAGCCGCCTGGCGGTCAGAAGGGTGCCTACTACGCCATCCATCACATGCGGGCGATCGTACGGGACCATCATCAACTTCTGCTACCGAGTAAACTCAAAGATTGGGCCGCGAGCGTGTCGGCAATCCAGGACGCGGACATCAGACAACAATTCTTTCGCTTCCAGTCGGAGTTTGCGGAAATCATCCATCAAGATGTCCTTCGTACCTCGGGGCAGTTCTTCCTCAGGAACCAACCGTCCAACAGTGACATCGACTCAATGCTACAAATGCAGGCTGACAACGCCCGTGATTTCATGACTCCCATGATAGACGGCGGCTTCATCCACGCTCCGGTCCCTTGAGTCGAGTCGAAAGCAGTGATGCTGTGTCTAGTTCTGAAACATCGATTGGCTCATGTTGTAATTAAACTTTAATGAACTTGTAGTATGTCTCTTTGGTTTCGAGAGTCGTTCAACTTAGATGTAATCGATGCTATTAATGTCTTGCTTTTCTCTTTCGATCGTTCTGTTGCATACTTATATATTGCTTATGTATTGTCTATGAATTGGTACTAATGTTTCGTTTGGCTAGTGCATAGCGATGCCCTCGTATGTCGTGTACAAGGGTAAGGTTCTCGGAGTCTACGGCGACTGGGAGAAGTGTCGGAGACAGGTTCACCGATTCTGCGGTAACAGTTACAAAGGGTACACCACTAGGGCCGAGGCGGAATCTAGATAAGCCTGCTATCTAGCGGGAGAGGGGAGGGAGCGTTGGAGGAACCGGATGAAGACGAGTTTCATCGTGATGATGCTCATCGTGATGACCGCAGCTCTGTTCTATGTGATGCTAGTTTAGATGATTGATATCGACTTGTAATGTGATGACAAACTCGCTACTCGCGGTCTCGAGACTTGTAATATAATGTTCTATCTTTGTTCGGTCTTTTCAATTCGGAGACTACTATGATGAATTGTATTCGGAGACTAATATGATGAATTGTATTCAGAGACTAATCTTCTATTGTATTCGATGAATCTGTTGTTGATGTGTGCTGTCTATATTCCAATTATACATTTTGTAACCTGTGCAAAAAACAAAAAATAAAAAACTAAAAAAAATCTAATATTCATACTAATGGCGCATCACATCACAGTGCGCCATTAGTATGCCAAAGGATACTAATGGCGCATCATTAGACAGTGCGCCATTACTATGCCGAAGTTACTAATGGCGCATCCTGCTGGCGTGCGCCATTAGTATGCCAAAGCACCTGGGTATACATGGCCCCCTGGGAGGCATACTAATGGCGCACTACTGTGCACACTAATGGTGTATCTGTGGTGCGCCAATAGTATACCAGATACTAATGGCGCACCGGAGGTGCGCCATTAGTAAAATATACTAATGGCGTGGCACTAATGGCGCATCACTAATGCGTCATTAATGGCCAAATTAGGTGCACCATTAGTAGGCCTTTTCCTAGTAGTGTGGTGTGTTGATGATGAACTCCTTGGTCTTGTGCTTCAAATGATAGTCTCCCCAGCAGTCAACTCTCTCTCACACAGATTTGGCTATGGTGAAAAGATGATTTTGGTGGAAAGCAACTTGGGGAAGGCTAGAGATCAAGATTCTTGTGGTTGGATAGGAATATCTTGGTCTTAACACATGAGTAGGTGGTTCTCTCTCATAAAATGAGTAGTGGAAGTGTAGGCACGTTCTGATGGCTCTCTCACTAATGGAGAAGGGGGTGGAGGGGTATATATAGCCTCCACACAAAATCCAAGCATTGCACACATTTGAGCCAACTCGGTCAGACCGAATAGGAGAACTCGGTGAGACCGAAGTAGTTCAAAATGTGAACGTTAGGAATCTTGGTGGGACCGATGGGAACAACTCGGTGGGACCGATGTGCTAGGGCTAGGGCAAAACCTCATCTCGGTGACGCCAATTGCATGAACTTGGTGAGACCGATTTCAGCAATGAGCAACCAGAGAGTGGGTCAAACTTGGTGGGACCGATCGGTCATTTCGGTGAGACCGAAATGGTACGAAATAATCACAGAGAGTTTGCAAGGCCATCTTCGTGAGACCGAGATCCATATCTGTGTGACCGAACTGTCTAGGGTTTCTTGCAGTGGCTATGTCAAATGAACTCGGTGGCGCTGGATAGATTAAATCGGTGGGGCCAAGTTTGACTTTGGGTTTTGGATAAATGTGGAAATGAGAAAGTTGTTGAGGGTTTTGGAGCAATATCACTAAGAAATTGAGCAACCATATCACTAAGCAACACCTCATCCCCTTTTAATAGTATTGGCTTTCCTATAGACTCAATGTGATCTTGGATCACTAAACTAGAAATGAAGAGTCTCGAGCTTTTGCCATTCTTTGTCCTCAGAATTTTGAGGGGTACACATCTCTAGTCTATGCCATGCCAATCATTGAACTTCCCGAAATATTTGCTTGAATGAATGTTAGTTCAATGAGCTATATGTTGTTATGAATTATCAAAACCACCTGAGGATTAGTTGCACTTTCAATCTCCCCTTTTTGGTAATTGATGACAACATATAGATCAAAGCTTAGACAAATGATAATATGAATGAAATACATCGTCGCTTTGAGAAGTATGTGATAAGCAAGAGCTCCCCCTAAATAGATCAAGAAGTGAAGGATGTGGGCGAGCACCTCGCCCCTCCCCCTTTTTATAGGCAGGCGAGGCGGGGAAGGGTGAATTCCCCATGCAGGGACGGCCGCCCCATTCGGCCCATCTGGTTTCCCTCACGCCATTAATGGCCCAGGAAATCAAGACTGACCCACTATGCCAATCTGCAGCGCCTGACTCCCTGCCACAACACTCACTTCGGTACCCTCCGCAACCGTCACCAACCATGTGCAATGCATGCCGGACACGTGGCTGGAGTTTTTGAAGCAAGAAGGATAATGGGGTGGCAGTTACCACCCCGTGAAGGTGGGGGCGAATGCTCCACGGGTGGTGGCCCATTAGCCCCCCCCCCCCAACCAAGATTGGCGTTTCGTGATGCACGGGAGATGTGGAAGCCGGCCCGGTCTCAAGATCATGGAGAAGAAAAGAAGATTTCAAGAAAAGCAAGCCCTCCTTGCACCTCTGCATGTGCACTGGTTAGAGCCTACCCTGGCGACGCCCAGCAGCGCTGCAGTGCTAGGCTCGGGGGCTACTGTCGATACAACGAACCCTGGATACGTTGACCCAGACTATGCACAGGCCCAGGAGCAGGTTTGCTACACCAACAACAGATCAAGACTCGAAGGAATCAGTCCTTCGAAGTTCCAGGATGATGGTCGAAGAGATCAAGACGACCAAGACTAGCTGATGAGGCAAAACACCACCGGAAGAATAGCCCTCCTTTCTGGGCATGATAGCCTGGCGGGTGGGATCGCCCCGGAAACAAGCCTCCAACAGCGCCCCGGCAAGCTTGTCAAGAGCTCACGGAGGCAAACCACCACAATGAAGCCCGTCGTCAATTAGTGCGGTGTCAAGCTCCTAAGTGGCTCAGTGGTAGCCCCCTGCCACATGGCAGCCACTTCCTACGAAAAGTACCTACAAATGACACCCGTCCTGCGATGTGTCAAGCAAGCTGGCGAAACGGCCCGGCAGGGCCTGCCGGGTGAGCTATGATGTGATCCTAAGCAGCGCATTTAATGCGCCCTGACAGCCTGCAGAGTTAGGTATGATAGCATTGTTTGCTATCTAATCAACCCAGAAAAACTGATTTGCCACTGTAGTGAACCCTTAATCTATAAAAGGAGGCCCATGGCAACCGTAGAAAGGGTTCAGCCATTTGAACCCCCACACTCATATGCGCGCGACTGCTCTTGCCACGAGGCAACCCTTTCGGGCGAGAGCGTCGTGCTCATTTTCCACCATCAATCCACCAAAGTAGGAGTAGAGTTTTACACCTCGCGGCGGCCCGAGCCTGCGTAAAAACTGCCCGTGTGATCTCTATCGTGCTGGGCCATGCTCTCCGCTCTTTGTGCAATGTGTCCGTCCCCCCGCCGAACCAAAAAGGTACCCTTGTCCCATAGGTGGTCGTGGTATTCCCACGACACTCAATGACTACATATTATTCAGCTGTATTACCTGCTATCATTGAGTTGTGTTAATGGTATTTATTTTCTTAACTCTGGATCTATCATTGTAGTAAAATGATGTATGTCTTGCTGATATTCATTCTTGTTACTGTGTGTGCTAGCTACGATCCATGGATATCATAGTAAGCTCGGAGACTTGGATTCTACCGAATCTGGGTTGTTACAATCTTTTTTAGCACAGCGATGATGTTATTTTGAAGAAATTGATGAACTACCATGCTTCACTTATATTATTTTGAGAGTCTAATAATAGTATGGTAATTTGCTTAGGTTATGCATTTAGTCCTAATATGATGGCCATCCAAGGGGATAGAATAAAAACTTTCATAAAGAGCATTTAATATATGAGAAGTTTGATTCCTTGCAATTGTTTTGAGATATGAAGATGGTAATATTATAGTCATGCTAGAAGTGAATTGTGGAATAAAAGAAATATTTGTGTTAAGGTTTGTGATTCATGTAGCATGCATGTATGGTCTTCTAGTTATGTGATGAAGTTGGAGTGCAATTTATCCTTGATTGTCTTCATTTGTGTGAAAGTCGGGAGCGCGCGATGGTTAACACCTACCAACCTCTCCCCTAAAAGCATGCGTAGTAGCACTTTTCTTCGAGGGCTAATAAACTTTTTGCAATAAGTATGTGAGTTCTTTATGACTAATGTTGAGTCCATGGTTTATCACACTCTCACCCTTCCACCTTTGCTAGCCACTCTAGTACCACGCAACTTTCGCCGGTGCTTTAAACCCACCTTATATATTTCCTCAAAACAGTCACCATACCTACCTATTATGGCATTTTCATAGCCATTCCGAGATATATTGCCATGTAACTCCACCGTTCCGTTATTATGAGTTTTTACCTTGAGTTGTAAGTAAATAAAAGTGTGATGATCATCATTATTAGAAAATTGTCCCATGTGAGGTTATAAAAAGAGGCCAAAGATCCCAAATAAAAAAGAGAGGCCAAAGAGCCCAAATAAATAAAAAGAGGCCAAAGATCCCAAAATTAAAAAAATGACAGAAAAAGAGAGAAGGGACAATTTTACTATCCTTTTCCACACTTGTTCTTCAAAGTAGCACCATGTTCTTCATGATAGTGAGTTTCCAATTTTGACACTTTCATATATTACTAGTGGGATTTTTTCGTTATAGAACTTGGCTTGTATATTACAATGATGGGCTTCCTCAAATCGCCCTAGGTCTTCATGAGCAAGCAAGTTGGATGCACACCCACCTAGCTTTCTTTTGAGCTATCGTACACTTATAGC
Source organism: Secale cereale (assembly GCA_902687465.1). Taxonomy (NCBI): domain Eukaryota; kingdom Viridiplantae; phylum Streptophyta; class Magnoliopsida; order Poales; family Poaceae; genus Secale; species Secale cereale. The sequence goes on along the minus strand of LR738714.1, from coordinate 306,610,569 downwards.
TCTAGTGCATCCATTACTTGGCAATCCCTACTCACTCACATTGATATCAATTGTTGGACATCTCCATAGTTCATTAATTTGCCTAGTTGATGTGAGAATTTCTCCCTTATTTTGTCTACTACCACCTTCTATTCCACCTATAGTTTTATGTACATGGCTCACACTCTCACACTCATGTAATGCGTGGAGAGTTGAAAAAGTTTGAAAACATAAAAAGTATAAAACAATTGCTTGGCTGACACCAGGGTAGTACATGATTTATACTTTGCATTAAGAAGAGGGAGCATAACAAGACTATATGATTTTGTAGGGTTAACTTTCTTTGGTTTCTTTTAATAAATTGTTGTGAGATGTAAGCCTTGCAGTCTTCATGGTCAAAAAAAACTTTCTTTGGCCATCTAGTTTTTGAAGTTTCATGATTTTGCTTTCTAATATGCTTGAAGTATTATTATTTATGTCAATATTAAACTTTTGTTTTGAATCATATGGATTGAACATTCATGCCAAGATCAGAAGAAATACATTGATAAATATGTTAGGTAGCATTCAACATCAAAAATTCTATTTTTATCATTTACATACTCAAGTACGGGCAAGAATTAAGCTTGGGGATGCTTGATATGTCTCCAACTTATCTATATTGTTTTATTGTTACATGCTATTATATTATAAACTTTGGATGTTTTATATGCATTAATATGCTATTTTAAATTATTTTTGGGACTAACTTGTTAACCAAGTGCCCAGTGCAAGTTTTTGTTTTTTCCTTGTTTTTGGCTTTTATAGAAAAGGAATATCAAACGGAGTCCAAACGGAATAAAACTTTACGATGATTTTTCTTGGACCAGAGTACACCTACAAGCGCATGAGAGGGGCTAGAAGACTCACGAGGAGACGAGAAGCCGTAGGGGCGCGCCCCCTAGGTTTGTGGGCCCCTCGGGAGTCCCATGCACCGCCTCTGAGCTCTGTAAGTATCCAAATATTTCAAAAACCCTAGAGGAGTCGCCAAAAATACTTTTCCACCGCCGCAAGTTTCTGTTCCCATGAGATCCCATCTTGGGGCCTTTTCGGGTACTCCGCCGGAGGGGGATTCGATCACAGAGGGCTTCTACATCAACCGTGCTACCCTTCCGATGATGCGTGAGTAGTTTATCACAGACCTACGGGTTCATAGCTAGTAGCTAGATGGCTTCTTCTCTCTCTCTTTGATATTCAATACAATGTTCTCCTCGATGTTCTTGGGGATCTATTCGATGTAATCTTATTTTGCAGTGTGTTTGTTGAGATCTAATGAATTGTGGATTTATTATCAGGTCATCTATGAATATTATTTGAGTCTTCTATAAACTCTTTTATGCATGATTAGGATAGCTTTGTATTTCTCTCTGATCTATCGATTTGGTTTGGCCAACTAGATTGGTTTTTCTTGCAATGGGAGAGGTGCTTTGTGATGGGTTCAGCCTTGAGGTATCCTCACCCAGTGACAAAAGGGGTAGTGAGGCACATATTGTGTTGTTGCCATTAAGGATAAAAACATGGGGTTTATATCATATTACTTGAGTTTATCCCTCTACATCATGTCATCTTGCTTACGTCGTTACTCTGTTCTTCTGAACAAAATACTCTACATGCATGCTAGGATACCGGTCCATGCGTGGAGTAATAGTAGTAGCTGCAGGCAGGCGTCGGTCTATGTGTCATGGACGTGATGCCTATATTCATGATCATTGCCTTAGATGTCATCATAACGTTGCGCTTCTCTATCAATTTCTCAACAGTAATTTGTTTACCCACCTTGTGCTTTCTTCGAGAGAGAAGCCTCTACTGAAACCTATGGCCTTCAGGTCTATTTTCCATCATACATTTCAGATCTATAAAACCAAAAAACAAATATTACTTTGCTGTAATTATTTTGTGTTTACTTTTTTTGGCTTTTAATTCTATTTTGAATCTATATCTATTAGATCCCACTCTTGCTAGTGACCATGAAGGGATTGACAACCCATTTTTCACGTTGTGTGCAAGTGTTTGTTAGTTTGTTAAGGTGCATATATTGGAGACTTGCTTATGCCTCCTACTGGATTGATACCTTGGTTCTTAACTAAGGGAAATACCTTTCTCTACTTTGCTGCATCACCATTTCCTCTTCAAGGGAAAATCAACGCAAGCTCAAGAAGTAGCAAAGTGCACCTGGGGTTGCTGGCGTGCCCTGGTGTCTTGTGGACGCCAGGTGCACCCCCCCAGATGTTATTTATACCATAAATTCATAAATATTCATAAAAAATCGTGTTAAAATGTCAGGGCATTATGAGCACTTTTATTTTTGACCACTTTTTCATTGCACGGAAAAATCAGAAAACATAGTAAACATGAAATTTTATTTTATTTAACTAAGTAAACTAGAAAACAAAAGGTAGGGACAGAAGGTTGTGCCTACTAAATTCATCAACTTCATACCTCCCTAAAATGATCCATTAATAAGCTTGATCAAGTCTTATTAACAACCACTTTCGGTTAGCATGAAACCGAAGAACTTTCGTAATACACTGAGTTACCTCAACGGGGACATGCACATCCCCAACAATAAGTATTTCATATTTATTTTTGGCAGTAGGTAGAGGGAGTTGAAAACTTCCAATAGTAAGTGTTGAAGATTTTTCAATAACACTAATACCATTCACTTGAAATTGTTTCTACGGAAAGTAAATCGTATGTTCATTGCCATTGATATGAAAAGCAACGTTGATTTTATTGCAATCAATAACATTCCCTGCAGTATTCAAAAAGGGTCTACCAAGGATAATCGACATGTTGTCGTCCTCGAGCATCTCAAGAATAACAAAGTCCGAAGATAGTAACATTTGCAACAACAACAGGCACATCCTCACAAATACAAATAGGTATGGCAGTTGATTTGTCAGCCATTTGCAAAGATATTTTAGTAGGTGTGAGTTTATTCAAATCAAGTCTTTTATACAAATAGAAAGCCATAACAATAACACCAACTCCTAAGTCACATAAAGCAGTTTTGACATAGTTTCCTTTGATGGAGCAAGGTATGGTTGGTATTCTAGGATCTCCAAGTTTTTTAGGTACTCCATCCTTAAAAGAATAATTAGCAAGCATGGTGGAGATTTTGCTTCATGTATTTTTCTTTTATTGGTGATGATGTGTTTCATATACTTTGCATCAGGGGCCATCTTTAAAATATTGGTCAAATGGGTACGCAAAAAAGACTGGCCTAAGCATTTCAGCAAAGCGTTCAAATTCTTCATCATCCTTTTTCTTAGATGGTTTAGTTGGAAAGGGCAGGGTTTCTGAACACATGGCTCTCTTTCTTTACCATGTTTTCTAGCAACAAATTCTCTTTTATCATCTCGTTCATTTTTAGGTGGAGGGTTATCAAGATCAACAACATGTTCTATTTCAACATCGTTATCTGGTTATTTATCATTGTCTGGTTGAGTGCATTCATGAACATCATTGCTACATTTTTTATTATCACTAGGTGAATGTTCATTACTAGATTGAGTTTCAGCATGAGAAATAGAGATATCATTATTGTCTTTAGGAGGTTTTTCTTTCTCAGGTTCACTAGAGGTATGCAAAGTCCTATCATTTTTCTTCATCCTTTTCTTTTTAGTAGGACTACATGCATTAGTGTTAATTGTTTGAGAGTTTGTTCAATTATTTTATGGTGTCCCTCGGGATAAAGTGGTTCCTAGGTCATTTTCCCTCCTCAAGTTACTACTCTAACAGCAAAATTATTCATATTATTATTCATTTCATTTAGCAATTCTCTTTGAGATTGGGAACCTTGTTCTAACTGGGTTTGCGCCGTAGAGGCATGCTTTCCTACTCCTCTAACATCATTAGTGATTTTAAATAACAAGTCACTCAAGCGAGCAATCATATCAGAGTGGTATTTCAATTGTTTCATAACATTTTCACTAAAGTGATCTTGTTTTCTAATGTAGTTGTCGAACTCATATAAGCATTGACTAGGATGCTTATTGTAAGGGATGTCACCTTCACCAAACTTCAATAAAGATTTTGCATCTACCACATGTGGTGGTGTTTTATCAAGACCATGTATTTCTTCAATAGGTGGTAAATTCTTAACAACCTCATTTTTAATACCCTTTTCCTTCACACATTTCTTTGCCTCTTGCATATCTTCGGGACTAAGAAATAAGATACCCCTCTTCTTCGGAGTGGGTTTAGGTGTTGGTTTAGGAAGAGTCCAATCATCGTAATTTTTCAATATATTGTTCAATAATTCCTCATCTTGTTCAACAGTTCGATCCCTGAAAACACAACCAGCAAAACTATCTAGGAAGTCCCTAGAAGCATCAATTAGTCCATTATAGAAGATATCAAGTATTTCATTTTTCTTAAGTGGATGATTAGGCAAAGCATTAGGAAATTGGAGAAGCCTCCCCTAAGCTTGTGGGAGACTCTCTTCTTCAATTTGCACAAAGTTAAATATTTCATATAAGGCATCTTGTTTCTTTTGAGCAGGAAAATATTTTGCAGAGAAGTAGTAAATCATCCTGGGGACTACACACACAACTAGGAGCCATAGTATTGTACCATGTCTTAGAATCACCCTTTAATGAGAACGGAAATAATTTCAGAATATCTCATCATGAGAAAAAAAAGGGTGGCTATATCATTCAGTTTAGTAAGATGTGCCACAACGGTTTCAGTTTTGTAGCCATGGAAAGGATCAGATTCAACCAAAGTAATTAACTCTAGGTCGACAGAGAATTCATAATCCTTATTGGTAACAAAGATAGGTGAAGTAGCAAACTTAGGATCACATTTCATTATATCATTCAAAGATTTTTCTTTCAGTTTGCATAATAGTTTCTTAAGATCGTCCCTATCTTTGCAAGCAAGAAAGTCTTTAGATATCTCTCCCTCCATAACATAACCCTCAGGTATATCAGCCAATTCATATCTAGGAAAGCTAGATTCAATAGGAGTCTCATAATTTTCAGTTTCAAAGACTTCATCAGTTTCAGGATTCATAGTATTCTTAATTCTAGCAAGTTGTTCATCAAGAATATCACCTAATGGAACAGTCTTATCAAGCAAGGTACTAGAATCATCATAAGCATCATTCATAGAAGAAGTAGCATCATCAACAACTTGCAACATATTAGGATTAATAGTAGGAGGTGATGTTGCAAGCTTACTTATAACTCAAGGAGAATCAAGTGCAGAGCTAGATGTCAATTCCTTACCTCCCCTCGTCTTTGAGGGAAAGATCTTGGTTTTAGTGTCCTTAAGATTCTTCATAGTGATAAATAGATAATAATCCCAAGTGAATCAACAAATAAAGCTATGCACCCTGGCAACGGCGCCAGAAAAAGGTCTTGATAAGCCACAAGTATAGGGGATCACAACAGTTTTCGAGGGTAGAGTATTCAACCCAAATTATAGATTCGACACAAGTGTAGCCAAAGAATGTTTGCAAGTATTAACAGTTGAGTTGTCAAGTCAACCACACCTGGAGATTTAATATCTTCAACAAAGTGATCAGTACCATAGTAATATGATTGTTTTGATAGCAGTAGTGACAGTAGCAATATTAATAGTAACTTAGCAAGAACAATATGTGGAAAACTCATAGGCATTGGATTGGTGAACTCGTTGGATGATATTCATCATATAACAGTCATAAATATAATATAGGCATGTATTCCGTAAATAGTCATGTGTGCTTATGGAAAATAACTTGAATGACATCTTTTGTCCTACCCTCCCATGGCAGTGGGGTCCATAAGGAAACTAAGGGATATTGAGAATAGAGAACCTGAACAAAGCATTAGCACATAGTGAATACAAGAACACCTCAAACTATGGTAATCACCGGAAAGTATCCCGATTACTGTCACCCCAGGGTTTACGGATCATAACATGTAGTAGGTGCATATGACTTGCAAGATCGGATCTAGAACATAGATATAATGGTGAAAACATAAACGGTTCAGATCTGAAATCATGGCAGTAGGGCCATAGTGACAAGCATTAGGCATAGCAAAGTCATAGCAACATCAATCTCAGAACATAATGGATACTAGGAATCAAGCCCGAACAAAACTAACTCGATAAAATGATGAATCTCATCCAACTCCTCACCAACCAGAGATCCTATGAAGGAATTACTCACTCCCGGTGGGGTGCATCATGGAATTGGCAATAAAGGAGGGTTGGTGATGACCAAGACCGGAGATTCCCTCTTCGGAGCCCCGAACGGACTCCAGATCTGGCCTCCCGATGAAGAACATGCGGTGGCGGTCGCTCTATATCGTAAAACGCGATGGAACTTCCTCTCCTATATTTTCTCCGAAGATAGGTATTTATGGAGTTGGAATTAGGGTGAGAGGGGCCAAGAGGGGGCCACAAACCACCAGGGCGCGCCCTGGTGTCCTGTGCTCAGCCAGGGCCCCCCTTCGGTGGTTCTTGGCTCTAGTATTTTTCTTTTATTCTGAAATAAATCTCCAAAAAGTTTCTCCCAATTCTGAGAACTTTTATTTCTGTACAAAAATAACACCATGGTAGTTCTACTGAAAACAACGTCAGTCCGGGTTAGTTTTCATTTAAATCATGCAAATTAGAGTCCAAAACCAGAGCAAAAGCATTACGAAAAGTAGATATGATAGAGACGTATCATGTGACACCCCTTCTCACTGTTGTAATCTCTACTTAAACATGGTGCTCAATGTTATATATAATTATCTAATGATGTGTGGCTATCCTATGATGTTTGAGTAGATCCATTTTGTCCTATGTGTTAATTGATGATCGTGATTGGTTTGAGTTGTACGTTTTATTATTGGTGTTGTCCTATGGTGCTCTCCGTGTCACGCAAGCATGAGGGATCCCCGTTGCAGGGTGTTGCAATATGTTCATGATTCGCTTATGGTGGGTGGTGTGAGTGGTAGAAGCACAGACCCGAGTAAGTGGGTTGTTGCGTATGGGAGTAAAGAGGACTTGATACCTTACAATGCTATGGTTGGGTTTTACCTTAATGATCTTTGGTAGTTGTGGATGCTTGCTAGAGTTCCAATCATAAGTGCATATGATCCAAGTAGAGAAAGTATGTTAGTTATGCCTCTCCCTCATATAAAATTGCAATAATGAATACCGGACTAGTTATCGATTGCCTAGGGACAAATAACTTTTTTGTGACAAAAAAATCTCTACTAAATACCTAACTTTATTATCTTGCAATTTAATCGTAGTTTTATTATTGCTATGCACTTCTAGTTTTATTCTTGCACACCTATCATATCACGCCTACAAAATAGTTTCATACTTGTTCTAGGTAAAGCGAACGTTAAGTGTGCGTAGAGTTGTATCGGTGGTTGATAGAACTTGAGGAAATATATGTTCTACCTTTATCTCCTCATTGGGTTCGACACTCTTACTTATCTAAAGAGGCTACAATTAATCCCCTGTACTTGTGGGTTATCATTCACTCCTTCCAGCTTCATGTACCTGACGCGGGGGTAGAAGTCGTTCACCCGCGCCCGTGGCTTGAAGGAGGGGCACGTCCTCCACTTGAAGTTCGATGGGGCAGCTATGTTCTTTGTGAAGATTTTAGGAGGGGCCGGCAAATGCCTAGAGTTCTAAATGGAGAGTGAAAACAGCTGCAGCGGTCACCCCTCCTCTGGTGACGACAGCAGCGGCAACGAATGCACCTCCCCCAGGGAGAGCGGGAGCGACAATGACTCCGACGAGCTCCCGCGCCACCGCATCCCGAAGGAGGACTCCGACTAGGTTTTGGCGACGACGGAGTTGAGGCCTTCGGAGTGGCGGCTTCTAGAGGAGGTTTGTTTTGCTTGTTTATGTTATTCCTATCCTGCAGCTATATGGCATGAGCCCCGTGGGTGCGTGTAAGGGACAACGACACGTGCACCGTTAAATTTAGTGCTTCGCCTATCAAAATGTAGTTCGATCTCAATGCCCCTCATCTTGACTTGACTCCTTCCTTATGATTGGGGTAGCGCTCTGCGTTGCTAGGACCCGGTCCTGGAGCGAGCCTCAGCCGTCGGTGGTTTGCCAGGTTGTGATGCCTGCGCAAGGCCAAGAGGTAAGGGTAGGAGGCTGCAAATTACTCTCATGGCACAATGCCTCGATCTGTGATCATCTTGTGTGAACACAAGCCTCTCGCAAGGGGTCTTGCCCTCTGGGGCACGGTTCGCTGGCTCGCTCATGAGTGTCGCACGAGGGCACTAGACAGGAAGGCCTCAGTAGGGTGATGCATGCAGGAGCAGGTCCGCGGATCAGGGCTCGGACGCTTGGGATTTGATGCCCTTGAGACTGACTCACGGGCAGGCACCATGTCCATCCCCCATTAGCGTGGGGCTCAAGAGGGATACCTTGGGCTCGGGGCTCGCGTGGGATAACAAATTTTAACAAAACACCGCAAAGAAAATGAACTCTTGTTAGAGAAGATCCAAAAACCCAAAATCTTTAATGAAGAAAGACGCAACAACCAAAGCCTTTATTTAAAGAAGACACAAAGGCTTTTACAATCGAAAAAGGAAAAACGGTTGCCATGTTTGGCACCTTCATCGACCGTTCCACCAACGCGGAGCATGGGCCTTCCGCTCGGGCAAGGGCATGATCATTGTTCAATCGTTCCGCCAGCACAGAGCATGGGGCTTCCACTTGGGCGTGGGTGGGAGCTGCTACCTCTTGAGCATGCATTGTTTTTCCCTTAAAGAGGAAAGGGTGATGCAGCAAAGTAGCGTAAGTATTTCCCTTAGTTTTTGAGAACCAAGGTATCAATCCAGTAGGAGACTACACGCAAGTCCCTCGTACCTGCACAAACAAATAAGAACCTTGCAACCAACGCGATAAAGGGGTTGTCAATCCCTTCTCGGCCACTTGCAAATGTGAGATCTTATAGAGATAATAGGATAAATATTTTGGTATTTTTGTTGTATAGATTGAAAAGCAAAGATTGCAAAATAAAAGAACAGTAAAGATAACTAGTTGATGGAAGATTAATATGATGAAAGATAGACCTGGGGGGCATAGGTTTCACTAGTGGCTTCTCTCAAGATAGCAGATTCTACGGTGGGTGAACAAATTACTGTCAAGCAATTGATAGAAAAGCGCATAGTTTTGAGAATATCAAGGCATTATAATGTATATAGGCATCACGTCTGTGACAAGTAGACCGAAACGATTTTGCATCTACTACTATTACTCCACACATCGACCGCTATCCAGCATGCATCTAGAGTAATAAGTTCATAAGAACAGAGTAACGCCTTAAGCAAGATGACATGATGTAGAGGGATAAACTCATGCAATATGATATAAACCCCATCTTTTTATCCTCGATGGCACCAATACAATACGTGTCTTGCTGCCCCTGCTATCACTGGGAAAGGACACCACAAGATTGAACCCAAAGCTAAGCACTTCTCCCATTGCAAGAAAGATCAATCTAGTAGGCCAAACCAAACTGATAATTCGAAGAGACTTGCAAAGATATTTAAATCATGCATAAAAGAATCCAGGGAAGAATCAAATATTGTTCATAGATAATCTTGATCATAAACGCACAATTCATCGGATCTCGACCAACACACCGCAAAAAGAATTACATCGAATAGATCTCCAAGACGATCGAGGAGACCTTTGTATTGAGATCCAAAGAGAGAGAAGAAGCCATCTAGCTAATAACTGTGGACCCAAAGGTATGTGGTAAACTACTCACAACTCATCGGAGAGGCTATGGTGTTGATGTAGAAGCCCTCCGTGATCGATTCCCCCTCTGGTGGAGCTCCGAAACGGGCCCCAAGATGGGATCTCACGGGTACAGAAGGTTGCGATGGTGGAATTAGGGTTTCATGGTGCTCTTGGATGTTTTCAGGGTATATGAGTATATATAGGACGAAGAAGTATGTTGGTGGAGCTACGAGGGGCCCATGAGGGTGGGGGCACACCTACCCCCTGGGCGCGCCATCCTGCCTTGTGGCACCTCCTGGCTTCCCTGGCATGTACTCCAAGTCTTCTGGGTTGCGTTTGTTCCAAAAACGATCCTCGCGAAGGTTTCATTCCATATGGACTCCGTTTGATATTCCTTTTCTGTGAAACACTAAAATAGGCACACAAAAATAGCAATTTGCACTGGGCCTTGGGTTAGTAGGTTAGTCCCAAAAGTAATATAATAGTGCATAATAAATCCCATTAAACATTGAAAACAGATAATATGATAGCATGGAACAATAGAAAATTATAGATACGTTGGAGACGTATCAGGAGCCCCGGTGGACCGGGACGCTCCGAGACATGTACAGCCCCACCTCATTCTTAGGTGAGAGGGTCACGGGTAGAAATTGCGGAGATGTTGTATGTTCGATGCATTCTGCACAGGAATCCCACCCTCTGTCTCCACGCGTGTTCGCCTGGCCTAGAGATATGGGCATCCCTGAAGAGGCCCTCCCACATGGGTGAGAGCTTGTGGAGGTCCCCACTGAAGAGGACCCTCACCAGGACGAGATCTTCGACCTAAAGGGTGCGAGGGAGGGCGTTGCGGCTGTGGTAGTGCCGTAAAGTCTGCTGGTATCTCGCGGCGCGAAGGGTGGCCTAACGGTGGGCATCGAGGAGCACAAGATCGACCCCCTGTGAGTCGTCCTGGCTCGCCTCGCTGAATGCCAGGACCCATGGGAGCCATGATTTAGCTCCGGGGGGAGGACCGCTCAGCCTCGTAGATGAGGAGGAAGGGGGTCTCGCCAGTGGACTTGGTGGCGGTGGTGCGGATGGACCATAACACGGACTGCAGCTCACCCAGCCAGCCCTTATTGTAGGCCTCCAGCTTCTTCTTGAATCTCCTAATCTTGAGGCCCTTGAGGACATCGGCGTTGGCGCACTTGGCCTGGTCGTTGCTTCGCAGGTTGGCCACGGAAGTATAGCAAACCTGCGTTATAAGGTTAATACAGTATGACCTGAAGAGGTCGTTCATAAATTAGGAGTCGTTCTCGGTGATGATGCGGTTGGGGACGCCAAATTGGCTCATGATGCCCTTGATGGACTTGACGGTGAAGAGCGCCAGGATGGGGCGCACGGGCTCCACCTTTGCCCACTTGGTGAATTTGCCGATGGCGGCGTAGAGGTAGCAGTAGCCGCCTACTGTGCGGGGGTAAGGGCCCAAGAATGTCTAGCCCCCACACCGTGAAGGGCCACGAAAGAGGGGTCGTCTGAAGTCCTTGCGCGGGCTGGTGAATTTGTTTGGCGTGGAACTGGCAAGCTTCACAGGACCTGACCAACTCGGTGGCGTCGCGAAGCGCCATGGGCCAATAGAACCCACTGCGAAATGCCTTACCCATGAGGGTGTGTGACGAGGAATGATGCCCGCAGTCTCCCCCGTGGATGTCAGCAAGTAGCTCGCGCCCTTGCTCCTCCGTATTGCACCACAACGAGACGACATTGGGGCACCTATGGTGCAGCTCGCCGTCTTGTAAGTAGTAAGCAGTGGCTTGCTGGGCCACGCATTCTGCTTCTGCATCTTTCTCAAGAAGGGTACTGCGAAGCAATTAAGCCTTGAGCTCCTCGACCCAACCACCCACCTAAGGCTCGAACGCCAACAAAAAGCGATCCCCAGAGGTGGGCCCGTAGTCTGGCGTGCCCGTGGTTGGTGCAGGTGGGAGCTGCTCAAGGAGCAGCATGGCGCCAGCTGCTGGTAGCACAGCAGATGGCCTGAAGAGCCTCTCTTCGAAGACGCCAGGGCTCTAGGGCTTGCAGCGTGATGCTCACTTGGCGATATCGTCGGCCTCTCTATTGATATTACGTAGGACATGCTGCAACTCCAGGCCTATGAATCACTTCTCAATTTTACGTACCTCCTCTAAGTAGGCTGCCATGTGCTCGTCCTTTGGCTTGTACTACTTGTTGGAGAAGTTGACGATGAGTTGGGAATCGCCCTTGACGTTGAGACGCTTGACTCCCAAGGTTGTGGTAGCCTTGAGACTGGCAATTAGGGCCTTGTACTCCGTGATGTTGTTGGAGACCTTCTCGCCATGCTGGAAGCATAGCTACACTATGTAGTAAAGCTTGTCTTCCATCGGAGAGATGAGTATGACTCCAGTCCCCGCGTCCTTCCTGGGGAAGGCCCCATTGAAATGCATGGTGCACCCAACCGACGCTTCATCCCCAAGCATGAGGGATTGGCCCTCGCGAGGCTCTTCCTCGGAGGTGTATGTCCATTCCGCCACGAAATCAGCAAGGGTTCCTCCCTTGATGACCCTGGTGCTGCTGAATTCCAGCTGAAATGCCCTGCAACTTGATGCTCCTCTCGGCGACCCACCCTGCGGCATTAGGGATGTGCAACACCTTCTCCACGGGGTATGCAAAAATGACCTTGATCGGATGACCCAGGAAGTAATGGTACAATTTACTGGAAGCGACCAAAAGCGTGAGGAGGAGCTTCTACTGCATGCGGAAGCACACGCATCCCTCAACACCATGCTCATGAAGTATACATGGTGCTCAACGAGGCGTGAGGTCTCAGTGGGAGCTGGGTCTTGAGGGAGTGCATGAGGTTCGGGGGTGCGGGGACTATCGGCGTTCTGGGAACCAGGGTACCCAGACTTACTTGCCTGCGGCCCATGGCTGTGGCTTCACCAGCGGCCTGGTACGGCCCATCTACAGCACTAACAAGACAAGACCATTGCGGGGCGAATGACGCCAAGACCTCCCGAGGGAGCAGCCACCCCTGGGCTGCTCCTGGCGAGCGGAGATTCCTATGCAAGCACCCAGCCTCATGAGGTTGTGGTGATGCAAGCCATGACGACCAAGCCCAGGTGGGCGCCAGCGGGCGCAGAGGAGTAGGTTTCCTCTTCGGTGCTAAGGAAGCACGCGCAGGCGTGGGGTCCTGAGGAATCAGCCCAAGGTTTCCATTCCCGTGCAACAAGACCAAGACCGCCAGGACGGCAGGACGGATGTCATCGCCGAGCCCACCGCAGCGTCATGACCAGAAGCTTTGCAGGCGAAGACTACCTTTTGTCAGGATAAGTTGTACTACTTGTCCCCTTTAAAATTGGCCATTATGGGATCCCTTCCTGCCTACATTTTGGGGGAAGAGGGCCAAGGCCACTATAAGTATAGGCTAGGCACCACCAAGAGATGGACCAATCTAAAACCTCACCATCTTACACCCACATGAGAGAACACCTCGCGAGGTTGTTCTTCCCTTGTACTAGTTCATCATCCGCCCCTCGTGAGGAAAATCCACCACAAAGCAGGAGTAGGGTCTTACACCGCAAGGTGGCCCAAACCTAGGTAAACTAGCGTGTTCATCTTCATCCTTATTCATCGAGCTAGGCCGTGGGAGCGACGAGCTGTTAGCTAGGGGAGTTGAGTTCTTCGCACACGCCCTAGAATTCAAACCTTTCTTGGGTAGGCGAAGCCCTGAGTTCGACATTTGGCATGCTAGGTAGGGGTGTGTCGAATCCTCTTCTCCACCTTTCGCTCCGCTTCTGGTCCGTCATTCCGATAGCCGACGCTCGCCGTGTACGTGCGGAGCGCCAGGCAGCTCTTTTCGCTTGTGTCGCTTAGACGGCACCTGCGGGCAACGACGCTCCTCGCCGTTCCCCTTACCCTGCTGCCAATGCCACCACAGGTCCCACGGCCCATGAGCAGCAGGCCTCGTCACTGCCGCCTTCCGTGTGGCATGAAGGTCGCACCGCCACTCTGTCGCTCACCCCAGCTGATGCTTCATCTTCTCACGCGTGCTGCGGCCCAGTGGATGCATAGGCTGCACTGCTCATGGTGCGTGAGCTTCTGTGCTATCGCCCGGCCAATAACCTCTACGAAGATTGGCTGGACTGCATCACCAAGGTTCTCAGCGCTGCCGGAGACGCCCCTGCGCCGTCTCATCCGCTGCCTCCCCTGTCTCAGGAGAGCGAGGTGGCCCACGGTGCACTTCCTCCTCCTCGGCGTGATGTCATCCCCGAACCCCGACATGACGCGCCCCAGCGCGACCCACCGTGCAAGGTGCCAGTGCGCGACGAGGAAAGTTGCCACGTGATGCAGCAGCCCCAAGAAGAACCGTGTGCACTCCTGAGACCCCCACGTCAAGACCATGTGCCGCCAGAGGCGGTAGTGCACAGACATCAAGATCAGCCTCTCCCCCACGGCCGGCTCATGTGAGTGTGGCAGGTTGCCGCGCTTTCACTCCGGAGTTGCGTAGCATCGTCTGGCCCAGCAGGTTCAAGCAAGATATGCCTTCGCGCTACGATGGAACTCCTAACCCCGTTGAGTTCCTCCAGCTCTACGAGCTAAGCATCGAGGCGGAAAACGGTAATGACAAGGTCATGGCGAACTGGTTCCCCATGGCCCTCAAGGATGGCGCGCGTTGTTGGCTCTTGAACCTCCCGGCGGGCTCAATCTCTTCCTAGGATGAGCTACGCGAGCGCTTCGTCGCCAACTTCTAAGGCACTCGCGACCGTGTCCCGGCAGCAGGTGACCTATGGCGCATCAAGCAGCAGCCGGGCGAAACCTTGCAGAAATACATACGACGCTTCACCAACATTCGCCTCAAGATCCCGAAGGTGTCGAACGAGGCCATCATCTTGGCATTTTTCTAATGGTGTCCGGGACGTCAAGATGAAGGAGGAGCTCGCCATCCATGAGGACCTATGTTCGGCACTGGAGATGTTCAACATTGCTGCCAAATGCGCGAGGGCAGAGGAATGATGCCTCTCTCTCCTGGAGCCTCCGGAGGTCGATCCTGAGGACAAGAAGGCCAAGGCTAAGGAAGTGAAGTGCAAGGTCCCCTATGTGCTCGCAGCGGAGCCTGAGATGAAACGCGGCTGCGACCACGCCGAATCCTCCAAGGGCAACTGCCCATTATGTGTCTTCCACAACGTTCACAACCACAACACCAACGACTGCCAGGAGCTCAGGGCAATCCACGACGGGCACATCGATCATGGCTACGGCCGCAGAGGAGGCCATGGTGGTGGCAGCTGGGACAACCGCGACAACCGCCAGGACTGGCGAGATCAGCCCCGTGAGGATCGCTGGCAGGGTCAGCCTCATGACGGCCCCTGGCGTGACCAGCTTCGCGAGGACCGTCTTCAGGGCAATGTTGGCCTCCCTCCGCTGCTGCCACCTCCAAGGAGGAACGACGACCACTGCCAAGATGAGGGGGCTGGGGGCTTCCAAGAGCCTCGTGCCATTGCCTGCATCTTGGGTGACACTGAAGTTCCTCACTCTCATCGCATCTTCGAGCTGTTCTTTCATGAGGTGAACACGGCCCTCCCCAAGCTCAAGGCATCGGGCCCCCTTAGGTGGTACAAGTACGCCATCACCTTCGGCTCTTCGGACCAGCTCAACTGTGCGGATGTCGCCGGCGCGCTCCCGATGCTCTACTCACCAACCATCAGCAACGTCCTCGTCACCAAGACTCTCGACAACGGTGGTGCGTGGCTCAACGTCCTATCCGTTGAGACATTCGACACACTCCAGGTAACATATGACCAGCTTTTGCCCACCAAGCCTTTCTTAGGCGTAACCCATGGATCCACCGTCCCCATAGGGCAGATTCATCTCCCTGTCACCTTCCACAAGCGCGACAACTACCAAACCGAGCTCATCGATTTTGATGTCGCCTACATTTTTCTTCCAGACAAGGCCATCCTCAGGTATCCGGCCCTCGCAAAGTTCTTGGCAGCGACTCACAAAGGCTATAATTTCTTCAAGATGCTGGGAAGCGGCGGCATCATCACGATCGCTTGTGACGAGAGGGATGCGGTCTTCTCCCTCGAGCGCGCATACCAGGCCGCAGCTGTCGAGAACTCCGATGGTGAGGATGCCAGCCTGCTTCTTTAGGCCACGCCCAGGAAGAAGAAGCTCCTTTCTGAAGGACGCCTGGGGGCTGGGGCACTCAGCGATCGTGCATCAGGTTCCGCGCCCACTTCTGATTCGCCTTTCCCTCTCCTATAGGTAGGCGCGCCCGGCGCCCCTCTCAGGACGGGCTCGGGGGTTCTCGTTTGGAGGGCCTCAGACCTGACTAGCATCACGCGGGATGCGTTCGGGCACCATGTGGAGGCATGGTTCGATGCATGTTTCCATGATCCAGGCAGCCCGAGGAAGGGCTGCGTTGTCCCAGGGGCGATCTTCATGCTGCTGGTCCCTCCAATGATCCTCGCGAGGGTGGTCTCTCCATGGGCCCTCATGAAGATGGCCCTGCGAGAGATCCTCGCGAGGCCGCTCACGCCAGCCTTGGTGAGAGTCTCGGTTCTCCCAGCGTCCTCCTCCATAGCCACCTCCACGACCATAGCCTCGTTCGCCGCACTCGGGCGGTGCTCGAAGCATCCATCACGGATGGCCCTAGGTTCCTGGTAGTCGTTAGTGTTTTGGCTATGCATGTTGTGAAAGATACAGAACGGGCGGCTTCCCTTAGAGCAATTGGGGTAATCGCACCCGTGTTTCATCTCAGGCTCAGCCGCGAGTACTGCCAGTCCTTTGCGCTTGGCCTCCTTGGTCTTGGCCTTCTTGTCTTCTGGGTCAGCCTCAGGAAGCTCGACGAGCGAGAGGTGACCCTCTTCTGCCTTTGTGCACTTGATCGCAAGGTTGAACATCTCCAGAGCCGAGCACATGTCCTCCTGAATGGCGAGTTCCTCCTTCATCCTGACATCCCGGACGCCATCAGCGAACGCCGAGATGATGGCTTCATCGGATATCTTGGGAATCTTGATGCGGACGTTGGTGAAACGCTACATGTACAAGTGCAGGGTCTTTCTAGGCCGCTGCTTGATGCGCCGCAGGTCACCTACCGCCGGGGCACAGCCATGGGTCCCTTCTAAGTTGGAAACGAAGTGTTCGTGCAGCTCACCCCGGGAGGAGATCGATTCCTTCAGGAGGTTCAGGAACCACGACGAGCGCCATCTTTGAGAGACATGGGAAACCAGTTGGCCATGACCTTCTCGTTGCCATTGGTCGCTTCGATGTTGAGCTCATAGAGCTGCAAGAACTCTGCTCGGTCAGGTGTTCCATCATAACACGGGGGTAGATCTGGCTTGAACTTGCTGGGCCAGACAACACGAAGGAGCTCAGGAGTGAATGCCTTGCAGCCCGCCGTGCTGACTGGTGCTTGCTGCTGAGGTGGATACTGGTCTGGGTGTTCGTGCGCCACTGCGCGGGGAGGCACACGACCCTGACGAGGTGGAGCATGAAGCGCGTGCACCTCGCCTTGCGGCCGCTGCACCATTTGACAGCTTTCTTCATCTCGCGCAGCCACCCTGCATGGTTGGTCACGCTGGGGGGCCTCGCGCCTTGGCTCAGGGAAGACGTCTCTCCAAAGTGGTGCAGGGGGTGCGCCACGAGCCTCGTCGCCTACCTAAGGTTGTGGAAGAGGCAGCGAACAGCACGCTGCTGGAGCTTCTCCAGTAGCGCTGACGAGCTCGTCGATGCGGTCCAGCCATTCTTTGTAAAGGTCATCGGCCAAACGGTAGCGCAGGAGCTCACGCGCCATGAGCAGCGCAGCCTGCGAGTTCACCGGGCTGCAACGGGTGTGGGACGACGAAGCAGCCGCCGGAGTCAGCGACGGGGTTGCAGTGCGATCGTCATGCCGCGCAGAGAGCGGGAACAACGAATCCTGCCGCTCGTGGCAGCGGGGCAGTGGCACCGTTTGCCGCCGGGGATGGAGAGCGACGGGGGATGCCGTTGCCGGGGGGTGTCGTCTGGGCCACGCGAGCGGCGACAGCGGCCCGGCGCTCGGCACAGACGCGGCGGGCGTGAGCCATCGGGCGGTGAAACAACGATGAACCAAATGGATGAAGAGGAGCTTCAACGCACCCCTACCTTGCGCGCCAAATGTCGGATTCTGGGCTCCGCAAAACCCTATTAGGTTCGAACTCTAGGGTGCATGCGAAGATCTCAACCTCGCCTATCTATCTACTCACCGTCTCATGAACTAGCACGATGAACAGGAATGTAAAAGAGACATGAGGCAGTTTATCCTGGTTCAGGCCACCTAGCGGTGACTGGAGGAGAGGTGTTCTTGGGCTCGAATGAGCTAGTGAGCTTGTCAGGGTGGAATGGATCTGATCCCCTTGCTCAGTGGTGGATATCATACTTATATAGTGGCCATGGTCCTCTTCCCCGAAATGTTTGGCGGGAAGGGATCCCACGACGACCAATTTTGGGGGGGGGGGTGGTACAGCTAGTACATCTTATCCTGACTAAAGGTGATCTTCGCCTGCAAAGCCCCTAATCCTGACGCCATGGTGGGCTCGGTAATGACCTCCATCCCTCCGTCCTGGCGGTCTTGGTCTTGTTGCACTGGAACGGAAACCTTTGGCAGATTCCTTGGGACTTTGCATCTGAGCCCACTTCCTTAGCACCAAATAGGAAATTGATCTACTGCGCCCACTCGCGCCCACCTGGCCTTGGTCGCCATGGCTTGCGTCATGCAAACCTCGCGAGGTGCGGGGTTGCATAGAGTTCTCCGCTCCTCGGGAGCCAGCCAGCCGAGGCTGCCCATTCCAGAGGTCCTTCTGTCGTCCGCCCCGCGAGGCTTGGTCCCTCGCGAGGGTCTTGAGTGTCATTGCCGAAGACGGGCCGTACCAGGCCTGAAAGGGCCACGTCATGGGCCGCAGGCACGCAAGTCTGGGTATCCTGGTTTTGTGAACGCCGACAGGTGTTTCATCACGTAGAGTGTCGCTACGCCCTAACTAGCAAGTTAGTGCGCGCAACCCGGTTCCTTTCTTGCGGTATGGGACGCCTCCGCGAGAACCGTGTGCCGGGGGCTCCTCCCGCGATTTGTTGCATGAAGAATCCTAATCATGGCGTCTATGCTCGGGTCTGTCCCTATAGCGTCGATAAACCCAAACGACCAAGCTCTGTCTGGCAGGCCAGCCCCGTTCACGTCACCTCCTCGGGTCCTTGGTGCTTGATCTTCTCATGCAATGGCCTCCAGAGGTTTGTTTCGGCACAGGTTACAGCAATTACCCAAAGCGCTAGAAGACCAGGCGCAACCCGCCTTGAGGTAGGGCCTCGTGAGTCCCGCGCTAGCTCATGGGTGCCCATATACACCTCTGCATGCTAGGTTGTACATGACCGGAGTGATCCCCCAGAGGGACCTCCCACCCATGCTTCTAGTGGAAGCCCCATGCTCCATGTTGGAGGAAGACACGATCGAGGAGCGGCTATGCCCAAGCGCTGGGGATAAACAACTAAGGGCGCCTCCGGGCTGCACCAACCTCAGGATGGCCTTTCGGACCACTGATCAACCTCTCCCTATGATGAGCGCATGGGGGCTGGACATGGGGGCTGCGCCCAGGCTCGACCTGGTGCATGCCACCTCACCAGGTCCTTGTACCTGGTCCTTGCACGCCCCTCCCAAGAAAAGGTTCACGGGAAAAGGTATGGAGCTCATGAGGGAAACTCGTACGTCAAAGGGGCCCCTGAGCATCGTGACTCAGGGGCCTCTCTTTCCTCGTAGCTCCTCACCCCTTTGGTCCTGTCCTGGAAATCCGAACACCCCAACGACGGTTGAGGTATGCGCGGGGCTGGCTCTTGCCGACGCAGAGCACCAATGCCCTCGTGACAATCTAACTCGTCGAACATTGAGCCTGTTTGCACGTCAAGGGGCGCCCCTGAGCATCACGACTCAGCGGCTTCACTAGTCATGTAGCCCCTAACCCCTTGGTCTCGTCCTGGTGATCCGGACGCCCCAACGGCAGCTGAGGTGTGGACGGGGCTGGGCCCTACCGAAGCAGAACGCCAAGGCATGCATAAAGAAAACTAAGCTTGAAAAGGAAATCACGGAGTTCTAGCTAGTTATTACCAAACATAATGTTCCACAAATTCAGACAAAAGTTCTCACGCCTCCATGAGTGTCACACCCAGCATTTTGTAACATGAAATTTGCAATAATAAAGCATGAAAATGTTGGACCAACAAAAACTTTTGCATTATTTGGCTTTTTATTTTGGGTTCGATTTATGTGTGTGATTTCAAGTGCTCTTTAAAGTCAAACAGCTCCATCTTCTATACTTCATCTCCTTGCTCCAAACTTCTGCCCAATAATCATGCCATGTGTATAGTACAATATAGTATTTTCTTACAATAATAATTTGGCCAAAAGTATTTTCTAAATTAAGTTTTCCAAAAACCCTTGAATTAAGGTTTGCACTACAAGTACTTTATTTGGGGTATGAAAAATCTTTCAAAGAGTATATTTGACTCCTATTAGGTATAGGACTCCCATAAACCACGAAAGTATAATTTTAAGAGTTATTTTCCAATTTTATTTAAATACTTTTTCTTTAGGCCAGAAATGGTCTTTAATAGGTTGAAATTATTTAACTGTTTCAAAAATATTTGAGAATATTTAGGGAAACTCATAGGACATATATTGTCCATATATATGAGTTTCAACAAATGGTCATGTTCAAAATATTGGACAAATCCCTCCACAACCATTTCTGTCCATTTCAAATATTTGAGATATTTCTATAAGAAATATTTTCAACTAAATCCAGGAAAATTCTGGCAAGTCACACATACATAATGTGATGATCCTGCAAAGGTTTATCCCAATCAAAATTGTTTTGGTTCACAAAAGTGCCCCAAAACCCTCTTTGTCCAGATTCAAGTTTGAACAAGTTTACATTGCCAACTTTTTCCAATTGACCCCAAAATTTGTGGACATGCTCACAACCCCAAATGATGACACTTCACTAAGTGGTGCATCAAGGGGAATGGTTTTGCATGACTAGATCTTGAAAACACAATTATGTTAATTTCTAGGGTTTACCAAAGTTGCATTGGCAACTTTACCCAAATGAACTCAAACTTGGTGGAACACCTTATTTCTTCATGCCATTTGACCCTATTAAGTCTCATGCCAAGAGGAATTCATCTACTTGCCCAAACCAACATCGAACACCTTCTGCCAATTTTCCAAAAGCATCACTTTGACCTCTTCCACTAATCTCCATGGGCTCAACTTTTTACCATAGCCCCTCCTAGTCCTCTTCTACCTCCAATAACTCTCCCCTGGCCATTGCTCAATGATTGAGGGGTAAAACACACCCATTTACCTCTATGGACAGCAGCTTCCTCTCCCTTTCTCACCTCCCTCCTCACTCTAGTGGCCCTCCATGCCATCAAAAGCTTCCTCCCCACTCTTTACTATCCCCTAGAGCAACTGGACACCGATGGCCATGCTTACCATGCATATTATATGCCATGGCATGCCATTTGCATGCTCTAGAGCATGCTATAATGCGGCCAGGCATTGTAGCCGCCCCCTGCCAACCACCTTCGGCCACCGCGGGCCTCCCCAGTGCACCCGACAAGGTGCCTCGACGTCTGCAACATGCTGCACCCCTTCCCCCCTCCTCCTTCTCTCTTTCCTGCCGCTGCTCGCACGAGCGTCGACCGCCCGTGAGCTCCAGTGAGCGGCCTCACACTCGCGATGTCTCTGACCCCTCCATGTTCTCTCTCTTCACTCCACTTGCTCTGGACCAACCTCACGAGCACCCCGGACACATCCCTCCGAACCCCCCGTGACCCACAGCAACGGCAGTAACCTCGCCGGTGCACGGGTCCATGGTAAGCCACAGGTCGGCTATATAAAGCCTCCCCGAGCCTGTCCCTCACCACCACTCGTTCCTACACACCACTAATCAACCCCCTGCTTCACCCACTCCTCTCCAAAAGCACTTGAGCTTGAGATCAAGCTCGGGCTCTACCGCTATGGCTCGCCGGAGTTCTCATGGTACAAGCCTTCCCCGCCACTCCTCATCCTCGATCTAGAACCACAATAGGCCAATGATCCTTTCCCTGTCGTTTTCCCCTTTGTTTGCAGCTGGAACGTCCACCTCCTGACGCGCCGCCGCCCTGACTCCTCGTCATCAGTGAACCAGGCCACTCCGGTGACCGTCTCCAACACCACCCGAATGGCAGTAGCCTCCTGAGTGCAACCGTGCCGTCAGATCACCTCGCCGCGCCCTACATCGCCGCTGGTGAGCACGCCGACCCTCTGGTCGTGAGCTTGGAGATGACAGACGGGCCCTGCCTGTCATCCTCACCTCTCTCCCTCGCCCCTCTCTCTCCCGCTGACGACCGGGCCCCGCTCATCAGGTTTGAAACATGGCGCGCGCGCGTGCCTCGGCTCGCCCGGGCTGTTTTCTCTCTGGGCTGCTGCATTGTGGCCACTTTGGCCCAGTAGCACAGTGCTCATTCTGTTTTTCCTTTTCTGTCTAATTTGAAAATATTCCACATGATTAAATATTTATTCAAATGCAATAATTCTAACTCCCAAATTCTTGTAATAATCCCACCTATTTAATGGTGTAACTTCCATGCAAATCCATTACACTTCTCTGTACTGTTCAAATTTAAATTTAAATTTGAGCATTTAAATCCTTCTGAAAATTCATTGCTCTGTTCCTTTAGCCCCAAATCCAAAACTAAGAATTTTCCACTTCTTAGTTTTCATCCTAGTATTTAACAAAAATAGGTTGGCATTTTTTGAGCACTTTGGTTTTTCTGCTTTACTATTGCCTTATTTTTTTCGTTGTTTCTTTGTGACGGATAGATCTCGTATTTGATGAAGTAGTTGGAGAGGAAGAAGGAGAAGGACTTGAAGACTTTGAATACCAAGCCAACCAAGGCAAGCAACTCTTTGACCATGATGCCTCTCTTATTCATCGGAACCCTTTTTCTGATTGCTTGATGATAAAAATGACGGTGATGAACTTGTTGTGAATCACCAAATGATGCATGCCCATACTCGTAGCTCTACCTTGTGCATGGAAATATGATGTCATGGGATTAGTTGTTGATGCATAATGCTGCATGTATGCCATGATCACCTCGTGGTTGCCTTGTTTCGAAAACCCCATCGGGTGCCACTAATTCCCATGGGTGGTGTTGAACTAAGGTCACCACTTGAGCAAGAAGTGGTGTTCCGGAGCAAGCATTTGTGTGTGAGTAAAATGATGGATTAGATTTAAGGTGTGATTACCGTCCCAACCAAACACGTGCAACCACTCTACCCCTTATTGGACGGGGATTATTAATTACCTAGTCCAATACTAGCATTGTGCCCACATTACTAGTGACGGGGGTGAATGAGGTCACTCTCGGGACGGGGTCGTGCTTGGACAGGCGACCATGACTGTTTTTACAGGGCACCGGACACACTGTTGGTCCCTTCGTGTATGTGTGATAATGAAAAGGGCGATGTCCCAAAAATAGTATGCTTATACACGAGGGTCGTGTAGCAATGAGTGGACCCTATGTTAGTGTCGCCTAGGGAAAGATAATGATCGGATGATTCCCCCGAGTACTTGAGGTTCTGCGGGGTCGTGGGTGACAGGAAAGCTTCCCGGATCTCGTGGGTAAAGTGTGCAACCTCTGTAGAGTGTCAAACTATTCGAATAGCTGTGTCCACGGTCAAGGACAGTTGGGAGGTGCTACTTAAAATATGTCGAGTATTTTACAAACTTGGTACATGTGTGTGTGGAGGAGAACTATTTGAGTCAAGGCAAATGACTTGACATGTTGAATGAGCTAGCATTGATCCAAACTCTATTTATGTTGATATATGTAACCTGTTCACTTGGTTACCAGAGTTCATTGATGCATATCTTACAAGATAATAGGTCATTTCAACTAGCTTGATGTTAGGTTGCCAACTTATTGTTACATCATGCATTGTTACCTTGATCCAAAAACATGGGTTGCTTGCGAGTACATTAAAAGTACTCATTGGCTTGCCACTGGTTATTTAATTGGCCAGGCATGGAAGAACAGGAGTTCGAAGAAGAGTTCTTCGGAGATGAACATGCGAACGAGGACACTTTCCCAATCAGAATGCTTGTAAGGTTAAGGAAGATGGCATGGGTTCTACTTATCCACGAATATTTCCGCTGCTTGAGTTTATTTGATGTTCAGCCCTTGAGGCTGTATCTATGTAAGACTTGACCATAATGGTCATAAATTTTGTAAGACGGTATGTATGGATGTAAGACTCTTGTTATTCAGCTTATGTGTGTTCAGTGATCATTGATCTCTGGGATCACTGTACATGTGCATTTGGTGATCTCGACTTATGAGTCGGGGTCCCCTCAACGAGGCACGGTGAATATTGCATGATCGAACAGAGAGGAAGCCCGGCCGTCAATTTAACCGCTGCCATCTTCGCTGTTGGCCCCGACCGCCGTAGCCGTGGGGTCGAGGACACGGAGGAACTTCTCCAGCAGGGCCTGGACCTGTTTCTTCATAGCCTCGGCGGCAGCATCACGGGACTCAGGAGCCACCAGTTCGATCAGGGCGCCGAAGTTGAAGCTAGGCTCCCGGACGTGGAGATGCCTGAAGACACGCGTCACGGCCACGGTGAAAAGCGCGCGGCTCTCTCCCTCCACCAGGGAGTCCACTCCGGCGGTGACGCCTTCGAGCGCCTCAGAAAGTTTGGGGAGGAGCCCGGCAAGGCTCTCCTCCGGAGCTACCCGCACCTCCTCGTACCCTCCTGTATTGTAACGCCCCGGACACACCCGTCGGTGGTCGTTACTCCTGGCGGGATCTAGACTGGCCCCACATATCAATACTAGTCTTTTCTGCGCACTTTGTCCTCACTCGTGCACACCCGGGAGCAACTTCCCGGTCGGTCACCCATCCTGAAACTACTCCAAGCTGAGCACGCTTAACTTTGGAGTTCTATTCGAATGGGCTCCCGGAAAAGAAGGAATTCCTTATTGATATGAGTAGTCTATCATCCCTATAAAGCTAGGCTATCACATACACCCCCACTCAGAGGAACCGACGTCCTCGTCGGGCCACGGGAACGTTCCCTCTTGGTACAAACGTCTGTGCATCCAGTCCGATACATGTGCCATGCCGTGTGCCACGACGGGTCACTAACGTTATGAACAACATGACCGAGCAGCTGTCTGCAAACATCCGTGTAACTGCGGGGGTCGGCTCTGATACCAACTTGTAACGCCCCGGACACACCCGTCGGTGGTCGTTACTCCTAGCGGGATCTAGACTGGCCCCACATATCAATACTAGTCTTTTCTGCACACTTTGTCCTCACTCGTGCGCACCTGGGAGCAACTTCCCGGTCGGTCACCCATCCTAAAACTACTCCAAGCTGAGCACGCTTAACTTTGGAGTTCTATCCGAATGGGCTACCGGAAAAGAAGGAATTCCTTATTGATATGAGTAGTCTATCATCCCTATTAAGCGAGGCTATCACACCCGTAGAAGGCGTGCGGCGCCTGGCGGGACCTTAGCTCGAGGGAGAAGAAGGCTTCACGCCCCACTACCACCATTTTCTCGGCACTGGCGAGGGCCTTCTCCCTAACCTCCAACTGGGCCACCGACTCAAACAGAAGCTGGGAGTGGGATGCATGGGCCTTGTCCATCTCCTCCTTCAATTTCCCCATGCGGTCCCACTCCGCAGCTTGGTCGGCAGCCTCCTGGACCAGCTTGGCGTCGTGGGCCTTGAGCTCCACTTCCTGTTGTTGAAGTCGTTGCCTGTGGGCGGCCTGCTCGTAGCGGAGGGCCTTCAGTTCCCCCTCCACCGTGCTGCAACGCTCTGTGGCAGTCGTCGCATCCGCCAGCGTCACGTCACGAGCCGTTGTGGCCTCGCCGTCCTCATTCCTGTTCTCCATGGTGGCAGCATCAGCCCGGCTCCAGGCCATCCTAATGGACGCATCGGCCTTGAGCCATCCCGATATCAGCCCCATGCGCCCTGTCGCCGCGCACCTGTCGGTGCCCTCGAGATCGGTCTGGTGCTGGTCCAGCGCAGTGTAGGCTTCCTCCAGAGCTTGGGCCTGACAGGAGGGCCACAGTCCGCCGGCGCAAGATCCTAGGGAGAAGGCGGCACCAGCACGTGGGCTGGTGCCACAGCAGCAGCAACGACAGTCGGGGGCTCTTGAGCCTCTAGACCCCCGAAGGTGCGATAGGGATTGGTGGCTCTGGAGCTTGCTGACTAGCGGAGGGAGGCTCCTCCTGAGGCCTCCCCGCCATGCCTGGGGGAGCTCGCTCCATCCCAGTGGGGCGCGGAGCAACCTCCCGTGTGTGCGCCTAGGCCGCCGCGGCCGAGGCAGGCGGTGGTCTCTTCGATGTCTCGGCGTCCTCCTCGTTCTTCTTCTTCACCACAGCCTCAACCTGGACATTGGGATGATAGCACTATGGGCACGGCATCAAGGGCGGAAAACAAAAATAGGGTAAGATGCTTACTCGTCGGAGGTAATGTATGCCCTCTTCCTAGCCGGGGCTGGGGTGCCCCCAATCTTCCTGCGCACAAACTTCGCCGCGTCCGGAGGATTGGCGGGGCGTGCGGCGACTGGCCTTGGCTCGGTGGCGGCAGATGATAAGGTGGAAGCATCCCCGCGAGGACGCGGTGCCGCTCCGCCCTTGTTTGGAGTCGTCTGGTCTGTCCTCCGCTGGGCCGGGGAGTGGCCCCAGACCTCGTCACGACTCCGGTGGAGCGTGTGGGTTCCACAAACGGGGGTTCGGCGTCATCTTCATCAGAAAGGCCGCAAAGAAGCTCGCCCTGAGATGGGTGAGAGATCTCCACCACATCATCCATGGTCTCCTCCGAGTCGTCCTTGCACTCTCCCCAAGTGTCGTCGCCGGAGGACACCAACACCGGCGAGTTGAGGAGCACTGGCGGCACGAGCCTCAACTCATTGAAGGAGGGCATGGTGGCGACCAGCTCCACCTTGTTATCCCGGCGGTACAGTGGCACGTAGACCACGAGGAGGCTACCCGGATCCTTCTCGAGCAAGGTGTACACCGCCTTGTTCAGCTCCTCGCCCGTCAGGCTACCTGAGTGCAACCGGATATCATTATCCTCACACTGGAACTCCCACAAGGGGCGTGAGTGCGCCATGAGCGGAGCAAGACGCTGCCTCAGGAACTGCTTGACAAGCATGGCCCCGTCAGCGCCCCGGCCTCCAGGTCCGTCGTCATCTTCTTCATGACCAGTGCTGCCCAGGGGTCGGTGAGCTTCTCCGGCAGCTCGGTTGGCAGCACTAGTCGCGCATGGATGCTCGGGGCATCCATGTATACCCACTTACGCCGGAAGTTCTCCACCTTCTTTTCGGCCCTCAGGAGGGCGTTGCCGCTATGGACCGCGGCAAATGAGGCACAGCAAGAGCGCTGAGACGAATCGTGCATACGGAGATAGAAGAGGTGACGGAGGAGCGCCACAGAGGGCATCACGCCCACAAACGCCTCGCACTAAAAGGCGAAGATGGTCAGAAGGAGGGTGGAGTTGGGCTGAAGATGTAGAGCTTGGACCTGGTAGTGATCGAGGACGGCGGTGAAGAAGCTGGAGAAAGGCGAGATGAGCCCCGCGAAGACACTATGGAGGAATAAGGGCTAGACCGTCACTGGTAGGGTCCCTGCTTGACGGAACCGGCCAGGAGGACGGTTGCCCTCAACTCGCTTTCATTGCCCACCGTTAGTGGGAGCGCAGCAGCAAGGTGCTTCTCCTCGATGACGCCAAGGGCCAACGCACGTGAAGAGGAAGAGATCGCGGCTAGGGTGGAAGGCTTCACCTTCCGAGACGCCATTCGTGGATCCTGGAAGGAATGGCACAGAAGGGAGGAGAAGCTTGACCAGATCTGGAATTGCTCTCGGCAGGAGAAAGGGGATCTGAGCAAGGCGAAGGGAAGGCAATGATGGCTTGGTGCGGGCGCCAGCCTTTTGTCAGCCTGAGCAGTTGCCGAGGCGACGCAAGGAAATGGAGAGGCCCACGTCCCGTCAAGCGCCATGTGTCGATTCGGTTCGTAGGTGATTGGGGCCCGCTGTGCTTTTCCCTTGCCATTTGGCTTCGCCTCGACGTTCTGGGAACCAGGGTACCCAGACTTGCCTGCATGCGGCCCATGGGCGTGGCTTCACCAGTGGCCTGGTACAGCACATCTGCAGCACCAACAAGACAAGACCCTCGCAAGGGGCCAAGCCTCACAAGGCGAATGACGCCAAGACCTCCTGACGGAGCGGCCGCCACTAGGCTGCTCTTAAGGAGCGGAGATTCCTATGCAATCACGCAGCCTCATGAGGTTGCGGTGACGCAAGCCATGATGACCAAGGCCAGGTGGGCGCCAGCGGGCGCAGAGGAGAAGGTATCCTCTTTGGTGCTAAGGAAGCAAGCGCAGGCACAGGGTCCCGAGGAATCAGCAAAAGGTTTCCATTCCCATGCAACAAGACCAAGACTGCCAGGATGGCAGGACGGATGTCAATGCCGAGCCCACCGCAGCGTCATGACCAGAAGCTTTGCAGGCGAAGACTGCCTTTCGTTAGGATAAGTTGTACTACTTGTCCCCTTTCAAATTGGCCGTTGTGGGGTCCCTTCCCCCCAACATTTTGGGGGAACAGAACCAAGGCCACTATAAGTATAGGCTAGCCGCCACCAAGAGACGGACCGATCGAAAACCTCACCAGCTTACACCCACATCGGAGAAGTCCTCGCGAGGATATTCTTCCCTTGTACTAGTTCATCCTCAGCCCCTCATGACGCAAATCCACAACAAAGCAGGAGTAGGGTCTTAAACCGCAAGGTGGCCCAAACCTCGGTAAACTACCATGTTCATCTTCTTCCTTGTTCATCGAGCTAGGCCGTGGGAGCAACGAGCTGTTAACTAGGGGGTTGAGTTCTTTGCACATGCCCCAGCGTTTGAACCTTCTCGGGTCTGCGGTGCCCTGAATCTAATATGGACCTCATGAGGTCCCAGCGGCTCGTGAGGTTGTGGCGGCCCCGGGAACTCACGGGGTCCGCAAGCCTCAAAAAACCCATTCCCAGCGCCAATGCGCTCTTCCCGCATCACCACGAGCGTGGCGCTAGCAATCTATGGGGTGGACGCTAGGTATAGGACCAGGGGCTCATGAAAACATGGTGCCACCATAGCATGTAGGCTCGTGAGGTACAGCTTGAGGTCTTTGAAAGCCGTGTCTGCCTCAGGCATCCATTCGAACGAACCCATCCTCTTCATCAACTTGAAGAATGGTAAGGCGTGAACACCGAGCTTTGATATGAAGTGACCCATGGAGGCGACGCATCCCTCCAGCCGTTGAATTTCCTTGAGGGCTAGAGAGGGCGCATCTTCTCGATGGTCATAAGCTTTTTGGGGTTGGCCTCAATCCCACGGTGAGGGAGCAGGAAGCCATGAAGTTTCCAGAAGGGACCCCAAAGACACATTTCTCTGGGTTGAGCTTCAGGCTGACCTTGCTCAAGTTCGTGAATGTTTCCTCAAGGTCCTTAATCAGTATTCGGGTAACGCACGATTTGACTATTATGTCATCGATGTACGCCTCCGCATTTCTCCCCACCTGTGACCCCGACGTGATGTGCATACGCTGTTGAAAGGTGGCATCCGCACTCTTTAGGCCGAAAGGCATACAGACATAGCAGAACATGTCGCAGGGGGAGATGAAAGCCATCTTCTCCACGCGCTCCGTCGCCATCTTGATCTGATGATAGTCCGAGAAGGTATCCAGGAAGCATAACAGGTCACACTTAGCGGTGGAGTCCATGATCTGTTTGATGCGTGGAACGGGGTCCTGAGGACAAGCCTTCTTGAGGCTCATGAAGTCGAAGCACATGCGCTCTTTTCCGCCTTTCTAGGGTATGATGAAAGGGTTAGCCACTCCGGATGACGCACTTCTCGAATGACCCCAGCCTCTTGCAGGTTGCACACCTCTTGTATGATGAATGTATGTTTCTTTTGTTCCTGGCATCGCGCCTTCTGTTTGATGGGGCGGGCATTGGGGCACACCGCCAGATGGTGCTCAGTCACCTCCCTCGAGACGCCGGACAGGTCGGATGCCTTCCAGGCAAACACATCCTTGTTTGCCCTGCGGAAAGCGATGAGCGTGGTTTCCTGCTCGGGGGGGGAGACCAACCCGATAGTGAAGGTAGAGCCTCGCTCTCCACCGTCAACCGGCACTTTCTTCATCTTGGCGCGGTCCTGGGAGAACAGCTGCTTCTTCCATGCGGGGGTGACCTCCGGAGGCTCTGCCTCATCCTCAGTGTATGGGCGCGCAGCCGTTGCAGCCCCATAGGCATGCTTGAGGGCCTGAACCACGTCCTCCTTGCTCCCGACGACGGTAATGACGCCGCTTCTGCCGGGCATCTTGACGACGTTGTAGCCGAGGTGGGTTGTTGCCATGAACATAGCGAGTGCGGTGTATCCCAAGATAGCATTGTACAAGAGACTGATGTGCGCCACGTCAAAGTTGATGAGCTCGGTATAGTAGTTGTCCCGGGTGCCAAAGGCCACAAAAAGGCGTAGTTTAACCCTCGGTCACCCCCGAGAAGGGCTTGTGTGCATCAGATGGTCGTAGGGCACTTAAAGTGTCTTGAAGGTGGTGATGGAGATCACGTTGAGGCCGTCGCCCCCATCGATGAGGGTCTTGGTGATGGAGACGTTGCAGATGGTGTGGGTGCATAGCAAGGGAATCGCGCCAGCCGCGGATGTGGACCTAGGGTGGTATTGGGAATCAAAGGTGATGATGCACTCCGGCCGTCTGTAAGTTCGCGAAGCCTCGAGTCGGGGTTGCACGGCGTTCGCCCCACGGAAGAGCTGCTTGAAGTGGCGGCTAAAGGCGGGCACCTAAGACCCATCGAGGATGCAGGCTATCGTGTGAGGCCCCTGGTAGCCCCTAGCCCCATCATCCCGCTGGTCGTCGTTGTTCCTCCTAAATGGCGGCGACCATGATGCAGCCTCCCGAGGCTGCTTTCGCTAGGCGTCATCGCGATGCTGCGCACACCAGCCACCCTCGTGGGGCTAGTCACGCCGTTTTGGCGCGGGTCACCGCTACAGTTGTCCCACCTACCACCGGTGAGGCCACCACCTCGGCCGTCGCCATGGTCATTGTAGCTAACCCCGACCTAAGCCTGGAGAAACTCTCCTTGGGCTAGTGGAGGAGCATTGCGCCTAGCCCCACCATTGCAGGGTCCATCAGGAACACCCTGAAAAGACATAAAACACAACACGAGCAAGCACGGAGCCACGTGAGGGCGGCAGAGCAAGCGAAGGGTGAAAGGGCTCCAGCCTTCACACGCGGCGTCAACATGCTCAGTGATGCGGCCAAGCCAGGCATCGTAGCCGTCACTGGCTGGGCGGTAGCGCAGCAGCTCGCGTGCCATGAGCAGCATAGCCTACACGTTCGTCGGCCTGCGGCGGGCAAGGGACGAAAAAGTCATTGCGGGTTGAGCGAAGGCGTGGCCGCGCAGCCGTCTTGTTGCACAGAAGGGTGAAAGAAGGAGTTCTGTTGCTCGTGACTGGCCGGGTTTGTGGCGGCGTTGGGCCCGACGGAGGCGTAGCGGCGGCGGTCACCACGGCCCGTGGGCTCTGTCCGGGCCATGCAAGTAGCCGACGCTCAGCGCGGACGCGGTGAGCGTCGGCCATGGAGTCGATGAAGCGAGAACTGTAGCGGAGTGGAAGAGCTGCCGGCACACCCTGTAATGCCCCAAATGTAACACTTTCCTATAATGGCAATAAAGCTTCCTCTTTGATCCTTGTCATTATCCTTGGGGGTCCTTCTCTTTTATTTAATTTGCATTGCATACCTTTTATTATTTTTGCATCCTTGCAATGCTCATCATCTTAGCATCGTGGCATCATAGTTTAATTTCTTTTGTGCATTGTGAGACCTTGTGATGTGTTGTTGTGTGTGGGTTCAAGCTATCCTAGCTAAAACCCTACCCCTCTCCCTCTTCTTTTCTTCTTCTCTTCGTATTCTTCTCCTTCTTTCTTCTGGCCTCTTCTTTGAACTATTTTGCAAGCCACCTAGCAAGTGCCATAGTGGTTCTTCCTTCTCCTTTAAATCTTGCACCATGTGAGAAGCCTCTCCACCAAATATCATCTCATTTGAATATGATTTGGTTGGGTTTTAAAATATCAAGAGTTTGGCCTATATTCAAACTCCTTTTATTTTTCTGCCTCTAAAAATGTCCAAGTCATTTTATTTAAATAGAGCCTAATTCACTGAGCATAGAGGTATTTTTCTCTTCCCCTAGTTCTTTTTCTTTATTTCTGTGCATTCTTTTCTTTTCTGCCTGAAGAAATAAAAAGAAAAGAAGAGACGGCAGCAGCCTGTAGCACCACCTGGGCCTCCTCCTTCTCTCTCTCTCTCACCTGGCCCAGCTCCTCTCCAGCGCAGCGCAGCCCAGCACCGCAGGCCCAGCCAGAGCTGCGCAGTCGCACCGTAGCCACTCCGAGTGCGAAGCCCCACTAGTCAGCGACACATCCCCCTCGCCTCCGTCTTCCTCCGTCAGAAAAGCAGAGCACGCCGCGCTCACCGTCGCGCCGTCAGCTCACGGACGTCGAGGCCGTGCGCCAAGCCCCTCTTTTAAACCCAGATCGTGTCCACCACTTCTCTCTAGGTCTACCCTTTCCCCACTCGCCGTCTGGAGAGCTAGGATCCCCCAGATCCGCCGCCACCATCGACGCCCGAGCGCATCTGAGAGCAGCCTCTCATCGCCGGCAAGCTCCGCGTCGTCCTCGGCCTCGCCAACGTTGTCTACCTTCTTCCACGACGTCCTCTTCTTCCACTACGTCAACCACGCGGACCAGAGCGCCTCTCCGTCGAGTTCTTCTTCGTCTTCTTCCTCGACGGTGGCCGGAGGTGTTCGAGACACGCCGCCGACGACTCCGTCCACGCCAGGGCCAGCAGAGCACTCCGCCGTGCTCGTGGTGAGCTCCTCTCTCTCCCCAAGCCCTTTTCCCCTTTCTGTGCATGCTCTAGGCCGTAGTTCCACGAGCGCACGATCGTGCCGCCGTCGGACCTCGTCGCCGGCGAGTGCTCCGACCTCTCTAGCCCTCCCTGTGGTACCCGTTAGTTTCGCCTAGATGCGTAGAACCCCTCCGTGCAGTCACCGTGCCACCTAGTGCCTTGCATCGTCGCGCCGTCGTCCCGTCGCCGCCATGCTGTAATTGCTCGCCGCCGGTGATGCAGTGCCCCTTAGGCGCTGCTAGTAGTTTGGTTGGATGTGTAACTCCTCCTGCTCCCTCTCGCACCCCTCCGCCGTGCCTAATGGTCGACGGAGCGGCTCCAACGAGCAGCTCCAACGAGGGCCAATGCTCCCCTGTCCTGCTGTTGCGTTATATAAAACATGTTGGTTTCTTGTTTGATAAACTACATAAACTTGCTAAGTTGTTGCTTCACTTGTTTCACATGTGTGGTTGATCTTGTTTGTTGGTGATGTTATTGCATTCTTGTGAACCTAGGCCATGCATCATATCTTTCATGTTCACATGCTTCATGTTCATGCATCATGTGATTGAGCACTGCATGTTGATTGATTTTGTTCCGTTGTGCATTGTTGTGTTTGGTTAGAGCCTGGTGAAGATACTGAGAATGAGGTTTCTACCGAGGTTGAGTGTGAGGAGCAAGATTACGTTCCCTCCGAGGATTCAATAGGCAAGATGACCTGTCCCAGATATCATTACTATCTTTGCCTATGCTAGATGTCTCGCTCTTTAGCTTATTGCCTCGATGCCCATGTTTGTTTGTCAGCCTCCTATTGTAGCCATGAATATCTCTAACCACCCAACCTAGCAAACCTTTGATCGGCTATGTAAGCATTGCTTAGCCCCTCTTATAGCATTGTTAGTTGCAGGAGAAGATTCGATGATTCTTGCTTCATGTTGAAGTTATTGCTGGGATATCACACTATATAATCTGTTAAAACTAAATCATCTATATACTTGGCAATGGGTGGAAGGCTAAGCCTTTGCTTGGTGTTTTGTTCCACTCATGCCTCCCTAGGAATCATTTAAACCGGTGTTATGTTCCTTGATTTTGCGTCCCTAACACGGTTGGGGTTTATGGGCCCCCCTCGATAACCCGCTTAGCGCTAAAGCTTTTCCAGCAAGTCCCAACAATGGTTTTACATTTGCCTAATAACTAAAACTTACATAGGAAGTTATAAACCCTTTTCTTAATCAACAACCCGGGTCAGTGCTCCACATGAGTGTTGTTCCAAACTGGGGGTCCTGCAGGGCCACCTTGGGGAAACCCGAGGGCTGGTAAAAACCGGTAGCATCGCCCATCCGGTCGTGGCCTGAGACGAGATACGCGCGGCTACTATCAGGGTGTCGGCACGCCGGGAGGTCTTGCTGGATTAGTTTTACCTTAGTCGGAATATCTTGAGCACGAGATTCCGAGAATACTCGGGTCTTCCCACCTTGGAGTTGCGACTCCGCAGATCGTGAGCTTGTGATGGGCTAAGTTGGGACACTCATGCAGGGTTTTGATCTTTCGAAAGCCATGCCCGCGGTTATGTGGCAGATGGGAATTTGTTCCGGTTGTAGAAAACTTGACACTATGATCATAATACACTACCAGCGTGAGTAACCGTGACGGTCGCTTTCCGAAGGGGTTTCGGGAAGTGAACACGGTGGGGTTATGTTTGACGTGCTTAGATAGGATCACTTCGTGATCACTTTGACGATCGTTGGCACTTCTCTTCTCGCTCTAAACACGTAAGCTAGTGCTAGTGCAGCTGCAACCTTGTTCTTCAGCCTTGTTCCACACCCAAGGCTTAGATAGCATTGCTACCCGGGAACGGGATTGCTGAGTCCTCCGTGACTCACAGATTCTACACAACACCAGATGCAGGTACCATGGTGAACTACACAGCTTGTGGTTCAGAGTTGTACTGGGAGTTCGACGAAGAACGTGGGCGATACTATGTGTCTTATCCAGAGGATCAGTAGGGCTCTTACTAGGATGTTATGATCGGGACCTTGTGTTATTTATTATGGTATCTTTCATTTGGATCTTCGTCCGTAGTTGGACTCTGATGTTATTTGGATGATGATTGCTTATGTAATGTATTGTGTGACGTGGCGAGTGTAAGCCAACTACTCTTTTGCAATTTCATCCCTCTTTTACATGAGACGTGCAAAGATACCATACTTGAGATCATTCTAGTATGAGCTTATACCTTTAAGTCGTGCCTCGACACGTAGGAGGTATAATCTTATACTGGGCATTACACACCCCTACCTAGCGCGCCAAATGTCGAAGTCTGGGATCCAGGGTCCCAACAGATGTTCGAACACTGGTGTGTCCTCGCGGGCCCTTACCAAACCCTGCCTAGCTTCACGCAACCTTACAGCGACGCTCCGACGTGGTCATGCTGGTAAAGGGGAAGAACACAGACAAGGCAGTTTACCCAGGTTCGGGCCACCTTGTGGTGTAAGACCCTACTCCTGCTTTGTGGTGGTTGCCTCGCGGGGTGGATGAATATGAGTACAAGAATGTCCTCCGAAGGGTTTGCGAGTGCCTGATGAACATGATCCCTCCAGAGCTCTTTTATCTAAGGTGGTGACCTAGCTATATTTATACTGGCCTCGATCCTCTTCCCCCGATGCACGTGCTCTCACGATGCATGTCGTGGCTCGCGTCAGCCGTGTGCTAGCGAGCCACAACCTGGCAACCTCGATGCTTCCATCCACGAGGAGCCTCGAAAGATGCCCTCGGGATGCGGCCTTGGGAGGTGACTCCACGAGATGGCCTCGAGAGACACTTGGCGACATATCCCACACGAGGCGGGGACCCTCACGAGGGTCTTGCTCATGCAGCCTTGGAGATGGGTCGTACTAGGCCCACACCATGCGCCGCGTCATGGGCCACAGATAGACGGGCATGGGTACCCCCGGTGTCACAGCCCTAGACCAGCCCTTGCCTGCCTTGCTTGGTCCTCAGGTGCATCATGTTTACTTTCATAGAAAATTGAAATGGGGATGCTCAAACCCTAGCACTAAATGAATTTAACTAGGGTCAAATTAAAATCTTTTTCAATGAACCCAAAATGCCCTTGGAAAAGTTCATCATTTTTGGATTGATTAAAAACCTCTGCCAAAAATGTTGCACATATTTCTAGGTCCATTTTGGATTTTTCAATTAAATTATATCTTATTTGCATTTGGGCATTTAAATTTTATATATTATTTAAAATGCTCAAATAATCATAAACTAAAATGTTTACTGTTGGATTTATTCTAAACAGTAGCCATGCATGGTTTCATGATTTATGAATATGTTCTGGTATTTTTATTAAATCAAAACAAAGTCAAAAGAATAGAAAACAGAAACTAAAAGAGAAAAGAGAGAGAGAGAGTGGAAGTACCTGGGCTTACCTCACCTAGCCTTTACCTGTGTGGCCCATCTGGCCGGCCCAGCCCATGAGGGGCAGGGGGGTCTTCTTCCTCCCGCCAGTCGGACGCACGGCGTGTGCCCGCGGCACGTCGGCACGCCCCGACCACCTCCTGCTTG
>LR738714.1:306522457-306565899 GCA_902687465.1 Secale cereale | reverse complement strand
CCCTAGACGACGCCACGCACCTCTCTGCCTCACCCTCTCACTCTCCCTCGCTCTCAGCCCGTCCCCTGGATCTCTCTCCCTCTCGCCACCGAACGCGCCTGAGAGCGCCGCTCGCCGTAGCCATGACCACCGCCTCCCCCTTTCCCCCCGGACTGGCTCAAAAGCTCCGCCTCGACGCCCCAGACCTCTCCGCCAAGCTACGGGGCACCAGACGCCCCTGGACGCAGTCGTCGCCGATGTTCCCCTCTTCGGCTGCCGGCGATCCTCGCCGCCGAATTTGCCGTCTTTAGCGCCTCCCCAAGCCTGCTTGTCTGCTCTGCGTGTCCACCGTGAGCTCCCGCGTCCAACCCCTACTTCTCCCTCTCTCGTTGCACTCGCTAGCCCTGATCCCAACCACGGCCGTGAGCTCGCCGCCGCCGTCCATGGCGCCGCCGTGGCCAGAGCTGCTGTCACGCTTCTTCGAGGCCACGAGCGAGCTCAGCGCACCCCCAGGAGCACGCCGCACCCATCAGCTCATCTCCCCGTGCTCCGTAGCGCCTAACCCGACCGAGCCCGTACTCCGGCCGCCGCCTCGCTCATCGCCGGCGCTTTTTCCGACCACCCCAGGTCGTACCACTTACACCGTTGGATGCGGCCGAGTGCCAGCTTTCCAACGGGACTAACCGCGCCCGAAACCATCCCTTGTACGCGAAATCCGAGCCACTCCGGCGAGACACCGCCGCGGATTGTGGTCGCCGGCGAGTTACTCCGGCGGGTACTTTTAAATTAGTGCTAATGACCCCCCCTGGGTCGATGACAGGTGGACCCAGGGCCCTACAAAATTAGTTTAGTTACTAAACCAGTTTTAGTTAACCACCGAGACACTGACATGTGGGCCCCTGTGCCTATTTAGTTTAGTTTAATTTTCTGTTAAGTTTAGTTAAGCCTGTTTAACTGCTGTGTCACTGACGTGTGGACCCCACACGTCAGGTTTGACCCGAACAGCCCCTGTTGACCTGCTGACGTCGGCATGTGGTCATGCTGACGCAGTAAAGTGTTTCTGGATTTTAAAATAAATCTTAAATGATTTATTTATTTCAGAAAATAGCCAAAACTTCTAAAAATCATATAAAATCAACCGTAGCTCAGATGAAAATAATTTATATATGAAAAATGATCAGAAAAATCCAAGGAATCTGTTTATGGCGTTTTCATGCATGTTTGAACAAGTTAAACCTGCTGATCAGGTCAAATCAATTAAATGGCATTTAAATAATCACATATGGAGTTTGAATTTGAACCTTTGGTTCAAACCAACTTCATTTAATTGTGTTGCTAGTTGCATTAGCTCAATCAACAGCATATTGCCATGTCATGATCATGCATCATATT
Organism: Secale cereale; assembly: GCA_902687465.1. NCBI lineage: Eukaryota > Viridiplantae > Streptophyta > Magnoliopsida > Poales > Poaceae > Secale > Secale cereale. Next base: position 306,564,528 of record LR738714.1, on the reverse strand, counting down.
GTTGCATTGCATTGATTGTGTTCTTTATCTGTTTGTCGGTTTTGTCCCCTCTCAGTAGACGACGTTCCGACGATGAGTTCGATGACACCGATGAAGACTCTTTGTTATCTTCAGAAGTGCCAGGCAAGCAAAACCCCATTGAGCATTCCGATACAATCCCACTCTCTCGCTCTTGCTCTCTTTTACTGCATTAGGACAACAACGCTTCAATTGTTACCTGCTGCGGTAGTTGAACCCCTTTCCACTGCATGACCCATCATTGCCATAGTAAATAGTTGAAACCCACTAGTATGAGTAGGAGTTGTTTGAGCCATGTTGTGCCTACTCATTGATGCTTTCTGGTTATGCCTGCTATTGCTTAGAGTTGTGTCGGGTCTGATTCATCGGGGATGAATTGGAATGAGATGAACATGTCCTACTGTGTGTGAGCTAAGTGTGTGAACACGATTTGGTAAAGGTAGCGATGAGAGGCCATGTAGGAGTACATGGTGGGTTGTCTCATTGAAACCGTCCTCAGGAACTGAGTTCTGTGTTGGTTGATCCATGAAACAGCTACTACCACACATTGGGCCCTGAAATATGACCCCGCTCGACTTATTGACTGCCCTTGTTCTCTGTCCAGGAGTTGCAACTAGTTTCTGGTGTTTGTAGTTTACTGGAGGTCGTGCGCAGTGCTGACCCTCGGGGTGGGCTGTGACACGGCAGGTACGTGGCACGGTGTATCGGTCGCCTGTTCGGTGACGCGGGAACCCTGTACACATCGTTTGGTGTTGTGAGCGACACCCCGGCCGGATCTCCCCACGGATGGAACCCAAATAGGCGATAAACCTAGACGAGAGACTTGAGTAGTTGGTTAGGTCATGGTCTACACCCACGTCGGCTTTCGCTTGAAGTCTGCCGAGCACATGTCATGTGCAGACGCTAAGTGGTGGAAACATGTGTGAAGAAGTACACCCCTGCAGGGTTTATATATGATCTATTCGAATAGCCGTGTCCGCGGAAATGGACTTCTGGGTTGCCTATTACAGTTCATAGACAAGTGAAAGTGGATACTCTAAAACGCGCAAGATAAGCGTGAGTGCTATGGATGGCCTTCTCGTAGGGAGACGGGAGCGGATCCATAGTGGTGTATTGATTGGTGAATATGTGGACTCGAGTGCGCCACCTCAAAAGAGTTACTTGCAGTCGTAGTTTAGGATAGCCACCGAGTCAAAGCTGGCTTGCTGCAGTCAAACACCACCACCCCCTTTGTTGATACTGATGCATATGTAGCTAGTTCTGATGTAAGTCTTGCTGAGTACCTTTGTACTCACGTTTGCTTAATTTATGTTTTGCAGAGAGACTTCAGTCTCGCTAGTGGTTCCGCGTGGACTTCGACGTTTAGCTTGTTACCTCAGCTACGATGTTGTACCCTTGGGAGGGTCTGGTAGATAGTCAGGCTTCTCAGCCTTTTTCATTTGTAGTTGTCTGTACTCAGACATGTTATGCTTCCGTTGCCTGTATGCTCTGTATGTTGGGTCATGTGACCTCTGATTGTAATAAATGCTATGATGGCTCTTCTGGGCCTTTATCTACATGAGTTGTTGAGTTATGTTGTGATGCCCTGTTGTACAGCACATACTTGCATGTTATGCGTACGTGTAATGTGTATTGCTATGTGTGGGATCCGACACCTAGTTGTTTACCTTTGGTAGCCTACCTTACAGGGAAATGTCTCCTAGTGCTTCCATTGAGCCTTGGTAGCTTGCTACTGCTCCGGAACACTTAGGCTGGCCGGCATGTGTCCTTCTTCGTTGCTGTGTCTGTCCCTTAGGGGAAATGTCACGCATTGTTCCTTTAAGTCCTTGTAGCTTGCTACGACTTGGGTTCATACGTTGATGACCGACACGTTCGTTGCTGGGTCATGTATGCCTGTCTCTGTAATTTAGTGCCACTTTTGGTTTATAACTAGTCATGTCGGCCCAGATTCTCTGTCATATGGATGCTAGCGACACTATCATATACGTGTGCCAAAATGCACAAACGGTCCCGGGCCAGGTAAGGTGTCACCCGTGGGGATACCGTGCGTGAGGCCGCAAAGTGATATGATGTGTTACAGGCTAGACCTGTGTGACTGAGGATCGGGGTCCCGACACCCGGTCCCAGGGTCCCGACAGAAAATATTTATATATGGGAAATGGTATTCGGAGTACGAGAAGTTTGGGGGTTGTCGCCAGTGTACTGGGAGGTCTTGAAGGGTTTCGGAGGGACCCACCTGCCCCGAAAGGCTATGTGGACCCTTAGTGGGTGCCCTAGGCCTACTAGGACCAGGGTTGATGCATCCCACCAGATCCTTGCGGCCAAGGGGGCCATCCGCCCTCCTAGCTTGGAGGGGGGCATGTGCCCCCTGGCTTGGAGAATAGGTACCCACCCCCTATCTTGGAAAAGGAAGGTGTGTCCCCCTTGTTTGGAGGAGGCACCCCCCCACACACACACACACACCCTATATAAAGAGGGGAGGGGCACAAGTGTGGCGCCCCTGATTTAATCGTGCACTAATCATACACACAAATGCGCATGAGCAAGATCAGAGACACACGGGAAGATATCATAACACAACTCTAGACACAAATTCAAACCTAAAGCTTTATATTACAAGTTAGGGCCATGAAGGCTCGAATACAAAGGTCGGCGAAAGCAAAAATATCTAAGTATAGACATAAGTAAACAAGTTTGCCTTAAGAAGGCTAGTAAAACAACGACATCGAGATCGAAAAGGCGCAGGCCTCCTGCCTGGGGCCTCCTAACTACTCATGGTCATTGATGGTCTCCACATAGTGGTAGGCTCCGGTGGGTTAGTAGTAGTCGTCGGCTGGATCAGTTGCCTCCTGGGCTCCGTCATCTGATTGCAGCAATCAGGTAGAGGAGAAAAAGGAAGCAAAGCAACTGTGAGTACTCACCCAAAGTACTCGCAAGACTTACATCAGATCTATGCTAAGTATGCATCGGTATCAAAGGAATGGGGCTATATCTTTGGACTATACTGCAGAAGTGCCAGAATAGAAGGGAAGGCCTAGCCTATTGAAGACTAGCATCTTGCAGCGTCTTGCAGCATTAGAAGAGGGTAGATTAGCATATCATAAAGTAACAGGTATATTTCAGTAACACCCAGAGATCCTTCCTCGACTCCCTGCGAGAAAGCGATCCTGGAGCTATCATATCCATTTAGTGTCACAAGTATCTAGTTCTGGTTGTAGTTGATCGGGATACAACTACGAGCGTCCGTTACTGTGGACACGACTATTCGAATAGATATACTTCCCTGCAAGGGTAGACCAACTTACCCAACACGCTCGATTCACTCTGGCCGAGCACACTTTCGGGTCATGTTCGACCTTGGCTAATCAACACATTGTAGTCTGATACGTCTCCAACGTATCTATAATTGTTTATTGTTCGATGCTGTTATATTATCATTCTTGGATGTTTTACAATCATTTTATAGTCATTTTATATCATTTTTTGGTACTAACCTATTGACATAGTGCCAAGTGCCAGTTGTTGTTTTCTGCATGTTTATAACATCGTAGGAAATCAATATCAAAAGGAGTCCAAACGCAGCGAAACTTTTCGGAGATTTTTTTTTTGGACCAGAAGAAACCCAATGGGCCAAGGAAGCACCTGGGGGGTGCTTCAAGGGGAGCACAACCCACCAGGGCGCGCTAGGAGGCCCAGGCACGCCCTGGTGGGTTGTGCCCACCTCAGGTGCCCCCCGGACCGCCTCTTTGCTCTATAAATACCCCAATATTCTAGAAACCCTAGGGGAGCAGACGGAATTTCGATCCAGCCGCCGCAGAGTCTAGAACCACCAGATCCAATCTAGACACCATCACGCAGGGGTTCACCACTTCCATTGGTGCCTCTCCGATGATGTGTGAGTAGTTCCTTGTAGACCTTCGGGTCCGTAGTCAGTAGCTAGATGGCTTCATCTCTCTCTTTTGATTATCAATACAATGGTCTCTTGGAGATCTGTATGATGTAACTCTTTTGCGGTCTGTTTGTTGGGATCCGATGAACTTTGAGTTTATGATCAGATCTATCTTTTTATATCCATGAAAGGTATTTGAGTTTTCTTTTGATCTCTTATATGTATGATTGCTTATACCCTCGTATTTGTTCTCAGATATTGGGTTTTGTTTGGCCAATTTGATCTCTTTATCTTGCCATGCGAAGAGGTGCTTTGCAGTGGGTTCGATCTTACTGTGGTTGATCCCAGTGCCAGAAGGGGGGCCGCCACATATGTATCGTTCCTACTAAGGATAAAATGATGGGGTCTATTTCTACATAAATAGATCTTGTCTACATCATGTCATCGTACTTATTGCATTACTTCGTTTCTCCATGAACTTAATACACTAGATGCATGCTGGATAGCGGTCGATGTGTGGAGTAATAGTAGTAGATGTAGACAGGAGTCGATCTACTAATCTTGGACGTGATGCCTATATAATGATCATTGCCTGGATATCATCATGATTATTTGAAGTTCTATCAATTGCCCAACAGTAATTGTTTTCCCACCGTTTGCTATTTTCTCGAGAGAAGCCACTAGTGAAATCTACGGGCCCCAGGTCTCGTCCTCATATTATTTGCCTTTGCGATCTATTTTGCCTTTGCTTTTATTTTCAGATCTATTAAACTATAACCCCAAAAATACCTATCAATATTTATATCTCTCTCACGTCTGTTACCCGAATGGGATTGACAACCCCTTTTACACGTCGGTTACGAGTATTTGTTATTTGTGTGCAGGTGTTGTTTACATTGTGTTGCTTGGTTCTCCTACAGGTTCGATAACCTTGGTTTCATCACTGAGGGGAAATACCTACCGCTGCTATACTGCATCATCCCCTCAAACTGACGTAGCTTTAGCAGCCATCATAGTCCTACCTAGCCTCTCCATAGAGGTCACACACCGGTCTACATCCCAAATGTGAAGGGATCATGGGCCAATTGTCCTTTGCAATCCTGCGTGTTGCCAACGCGGCCTGGAGCGGACCCACCTCCTTATATAAGTGCAGGTGCTTACCGTCCAACCAGGCGTGTGCCGCTCAACTACTGGTGTTAGTGAGCTGTCAGAAGAATCATACGACGCCGAGTGCCCATACTTATACCTACATGGTGGTTAATGCGAAAAGTCCATAGGACTACTCAGATCACATATCCAAACCCTTTAGTGTATTGGGAGCTCACAGAAATGATTAGTGATCTTGTCGCCCCATTTCGCGGACCTGCGACAAGGGCCAGGCCCATCCCTCTCTATGGTGGTCTCTACCTTCCCGGTCATGTCGCGTCATTATCTCACTGGTACCCTCGTGGTCAACCCGACTTCAATAACTTACGGTTACCCCTTGGGTCAACTCGACTTCAACAAAGGACTGCGGTGAAGGTTAAGGTATCTATGTGTCCATAACATCAATGGGAAATCTGAGGAATCACCCTCGATGGATTCCTACTCGATGTAGCCGTCAAGGTGGCCTTGGAGAAATCACCATCGGTAGGTTCACACATGAAGTTGAATGTCAAGGTGAACTTGGAGGAATCACCCTAGATAGGTTCGCACCTGAGGTGAAAATGTCAAGGTGAACTTGGAGGAATCACCCTCAATAGGTCCACGCTTGAGGTGTTGCACGACAAAGCCATCATCGGGGGTGATAAGTGAGAAATCACCCTCAGTTAACCACACTCGATGTGCTACACTACAGAGATATCAGCGAAAGTGGGATATGAGCCATCACCCTCGGCACTCGGTAGTAGCATGTAGATTCGTACAACTAAGGGGGTGCTGGTGGTGTGTTCGGTCTCCGTACATCAATCACATTGATCGAGTCATCCGGTAGCAAGGAAGGGAACACGGACAATGGTGCGAGGTCACTGATGGATCACTAACCAACCTATTCTAAGCATATAGGATATCAGGTATTGTAACAACTGCAAGTTACAAAAGCAGGCTATGCATCAGAATAGGAACTATCGAACAACAGTAGTAAAATCTAATGCAAGCATGAGAGAGAAAGAATGGGCGATATAGGAATGATCAAAGGGGTTTTTCTTTCCTAGAAGCTCTACGGCAGGTGGCTGGACGTCTGAAGTGTAGTTGTACTAGGTAGCGTCAGCGTCGGTCTCGGGGTCTACCGGAGAAGAAGAGGGGGAAGAAACAGTAAATATAAAGCACACAGATGTAACAAAATGAATGACATGGTGATATGCTATGCTAGGGATGGCCTAATGCAATACTAGGTGTTATAAACGGAGTGGGAAAATATCCGGGAATATTTTCTCGGCTCCAGACAATTATCGGTCAGACGAACTGGAGGGGCGGTTCCATGTTTGCATTGTCAGAGGCATGTGGCAAGTAGGTGGATGAAATATTCGGATTTGTCTTATTTTTTTGGACATTTTTCATACGTAAATTATTTTTATCAGAGTTATAGATTATTTTATATGATTTTTCAAAGTTTTACGTATTTTCATAAATTATTATTAATTTTGAAATAAAATGAGCAAATGCTAAGTGCACATAGGAATTCCTACCCAGTGGATATGACAAGTGGGGCAGTGTGCAGAGTTGACCCGGTCTACATTGACTGGTCAAAGTGAACAGTACAAGGGGGGTCCCACGTGTTAGTGTTTTAATAATTTCTAAAAGATTTATCTAATCTAATTAGATGAGACCCACTTGCCATTTTCTAACAAGTTAAATTACCACTGAGTTAAAACTAAACTAAACCTACTCCTAACTAAACAAGGGCCGGCCCTAGGTGCCAGAGACACAGCCAGCCACTAGCACTACAAAAGAAGACACATCCGTGAAATTTTGGCCCGAACGGAAAAAAAACGTGTCATGCTTATGACACTTTTATGACGATAATTGTGGCAAAACCCAGTATCATCATAGATGTGGTGGAGTCCTACTTCTATGACAAAAAATCATGATATAAATGGGCTTTTCGTCCCGGGCGGGCCGGAGGCAAACCTACATGACATTTTTTGGGCCGTCCATGACGGAAAAATCGTGGTAGAAGCGAGGGCGAGGAAATTTCGGGGAGTTCCCGGTTATGGTGGGTGGTCGGGGCCGAGCGATGCATGGAGGTTTGCGTGTTTCTCTCGTATACATATGTGCGTGTGTGTGAGGCATTGGGCTCTAACCGAACCCGAGCGAGGCGTTCGCTTACTGAACCCAAGCGATTGCACTAGCTACGCGCGTTACGGAACCCGAGAAATTGATCCCTTGGCTGTTAACTGAACCCAATCAAGCGATTCCTTCGCTACTTCTGTCAATAGAACCCGAGCAATAGATTGGTGCTACTGCTGCTTACTGAAGCCGATCGAACCTGCTGCCTCTTGATGAACAGTGGATGTGGGGGTTGGTTGAACGAGACGTACGTGGTTGGGGTTCGATAAACAGTTCCCGGTGGGGGTTAGATGAACAGGACCCCGTGGTAGTAGTAGGCCGTTGCCGCTGGATGAACAGGATCCCGAAAAGAGGCCGCCACAGCCGAGCTCGTTCAGGAGGATGAACGGGACCCCATGGAGGGCTGGTTGAACACAGTAGTCAGTAGAGGGCTGGGTGAACAGTAGCCCATGGATGAACAGTAGCTGGTGGAAGCAGGAGGAAGACGCGGTGGATGAACAGTGTAGGTGGAGTCTGAAGGAAGTCGACAGTGGGTGAACAGTAGCCCGTGGAGTCTTGTTTTGCGATACGCCACACCCCTCCGATGAACAGGACCCCTGTTTCGACCGTAGGCACTCCAACACAAGAATGTCTCCTCTGTTTTGCGGTACGCCACACCCCTCCCGATCAACAGCACCCCGTTTCAACCGTAGGCACTCGAACACAAGTCTATTTCCTCCATTTTGTGGTACGCCAGACCCTTCCTGATGAACAGGACCTTATTTCGACCGTACACGGTCGAACAAAAGGCCCTTTTCGTTAGTTCTATAGCATGCCAAACCTCGTTTCGGTTGTTCCGTCCAAGACGGTTGGCTCTCGATGAACACGACGTATTCCATTGCCTCTCGATGAACACGATGTCATTTCCTCCGTTGCGACCCAACCGGTTGGCTGCCGATGAATAGGACGACGTCACTATATGCGTTCGAGACCCTGCCTGTATGTATGTATGTAGCCGTATTTACTTTCTTGCAGCGTGGCTGTACGTATGTGTACATGATATAAACGGGGCTGCGTGACATGCTACGTCCGCGCCTCTACTATCACATGTGCCGCTCCTTACTCGGCCACAGTTGATCGTTGTAGAGAGACCGATTGACCAATATGTACGTACACATTCGCGACAACGCTATGTACGCTTCGACCGGGTGGGTCCCAACTGTCAGGGAGGATGAGGACGCACTTCTTTGCGTGTGAAGATAAAGCTGGTCGGTCCAAGTTGTCAGGGGGAGAATCATTTTTTTCGTACTATGGACACACTCTCTTGCATGCGAAGATGTAGTTGGCGGGTCCTAGCTGTCAGGGAGGAAAATTCTTTTCTGCAAAATACGGTGGCCCTTCCGGTGGGTCCCGGCTGTCAGGTGGAGGAATCATTATTCTGCGTGCAATAAGGAGGCACTTCCTTGCTGCGGCCATGGACCCAGATGTCAGCCTCTCCACGTATAGTCCTCTTCTGATGTAAGTCGTTCTTTGACCACGCCGCGGCGAGAGCACCAAGGCGGTGGACGACGGTGAGGCCTAGGAAGGGAATGACCTAGAGTTGGGGAAGACTCGGCAATTTTTTCCTACACAGAGGGGAGTACGAGGGTTTACTAGTTGGGCTGCAGTGTGAGGTTGCCGTTGTCGGAGAATAATAGGAGGTCTGGGTGAGTACATAGATGACCAGGCCAGCGATGGGAGTAGGGTGAGGCGGTGAGGCTTGCGTGGCAGCAGATCTGGCCACGGGAGGCAGGAGCAAGCAGCACGACCAGCGCTAGTTTGGGCGGCCAGGGCAAGAAGACCAAAGGTTGAAGAAGCACTACGGCCGTTGGATGGACATCATAAGGTCACTGGAGCTAGAATCATTCGTATTGACTAAGTTGACAAAGCCCTCCGTTCGCGCCAACTTAGTAGGCCCACAAATCAGCCTCCAACTATGGTGGGTCCTATCTAGAAGGGGGAGTATTAATTTTTTTGCATAATAAGGAGGCACTTCCTTTTGTATGTGGATATAGCTGGTGGATCCGAGCTATCAGCGGGAGGAATGTTTTTTTTTTGCGAAATACACAGGGCCTTCTGGTGGGTCCCTGCTGTCAGGTGGAGGAATCATTATTTTGCGCGTAATAAGGAGGCACTTCCGTGTGGCCGTGGACCCAGTTGTCAGCCTCTCCACGTACAGTCCTCTTCTGATGGAACTCGTTCCTTGACCACATTGACCACGCCACGCCGAGAGCACGAGGGCAGTGGACGACAACGAGGCCTAGGAAGGGAAAGACACAGAGCCAGGGAAGACTCTGCAGTTGTTTCCCAAACGGAGGGGGGTACGAGGGTTTACTGGTTCGTCTACCGTAGCGACGGAGAATAACAGTAGGTGTGGGTGAGTAGAGAGATGGCTAGGCCAACGATGGGAGTAGGGTGGGGCGATGAGGCCTGCGTGACAATACAGCGGCCACGGGAGGAGGGCGCAGGCAGTCCCGCCAGTGCTGGTTTGAGCGGCTGGAGTAGCAAGGGCAGAGATTGAAGAAGCATGACGGCCGTTGGATGGACATCCAACAGTAACTTCTCTCGTGTGTTGACTAAGTTGACAAGGCCTTGCCTGCGTGTCAACCTTTTTTTTAGGAAAGCGTATGCGTCAACCTAGTAGGCCCACAAGGCAGCCTCAAGTATGCGGAAAACAGCATACAACCCATCTGCCATTATTGCTAATAAATGTACAGCCCATTGGCTAATTCTTAAGGATTGTTTTCAAGCCCATATACTTTTGTAACCATTACAGCCCATATTCTAGCCACGGTTAAAAATTCAGTCAAATTTTCATATTTCGGTGTGGTCCGGGCTGTTTTTAATCTCGAAATTTCGAATCATGTTCAAACTAATTTAAAAACAATAAATTTATATCAGTTGAAAATACAACATAGTTTTCCCCGCCAAAAATCAATTAAATTCGAAATGTCGAAATCTTAAAAAAAATGATATTTGAAACTAATTTCTAGTTTTTCTGTGTTTTTTAAATTTACATCCCATTTCTTACTACTTCATTTTCTGGGCTAGCAAATACATTGCTCTCGTCTTGAAAGATTCGCAGCCTAGCAGGGCTAAGAAAGCAAGTAGGCCTCCGTTGGTTATTTCTTTAAAAAAAAGTAGAACTGGGCTAGCCATTTTCTGCAAGAAAAAAACCCAACTAGGCTCATGATGTGATAAACACGTAAAACCCTGGCTAGACGGGCCATAGCCCCATTGTTACCCTGATCCGTCTCTAAAACTAGTAAATAACAACTGCTTGTTCCTCAAAAGAAAAGTAAATAACAACTACACGACCTGTTGGGTCCCAGGTGTTAGCCGCTCGTTGTTTAATGCTCTCATTTATTGACTACATTGACAATGGCGTGGGACCCAGATGTCCAACTATTAGGAGGAACCATTTTTGGGATTGTAATAACGAGGCACTCGCTTGCATACTGCCATGACCCTGGTGGGTCCCTATTGTCATCCTCTCCATGTACAGTCATCTCCTTATTCCTCTCGGTTGTTGACCACATTGACAACGCCAGATGGCGGCGCACCACGCACAGTGAACGAACCAAGGCGGAGGATGACAGTGAGGCCTCGAATGGAATGAACAGAAGTCGTGGAAGATGCGCCAGTCTAGTCCAAGGTGGAGGGGAGTACGAGGGTTGACTAGTTCGGGTGCGGGTGTGTGTTGGGGCTGATGTGTCGGAGAATAACTGGACGTGTGGGGGAAGAGAGGGATGTACTGGCCAACGTTTGAGGGTACGGTAGGGCGGCAGAGGCGCAGCCAGTCGTGGGAGGCGGGAGCAGGCGGAACCGACGGGGTGCTTTGGTTTGGTCAGCTAGAGGAAGAAGACAAGAGATAGAAGATACACGAAAGATGTTGGATGTCAATCCAACAGCTGGTAGGCATAATCGTTTGTTGACTAGTAAGTCGACACCACCTTGGATAGGCTTTTTCCTCGTGGGTCCAAATGTCAGAATCCAAATTTGTCGTGGCCATGCAGCCTTTCTTATGAAAATTTATAGCCCATTTGGTGTGCTAGTTCAAAATAGGTTTGTGGGTGCTGGTGGGGGATAATCACCTGGATTTTGTAATGCATAGTGAGCTCAAGCAGCCGGCGAGAGTGATGTTATTTCCCTTGGTTGGGATTTGTTACAATATTTATCCTTTAATTAAACAAATGGCAAGCCATTTGCCTTGTTTCAAACAAAATATGACAGTCACAGCCGAGTTGAAACCCATATTACAAACTGTACAAAAGCACGAGGGTTAATTGTTCATCAGGTTTAGACAAAATCCAAACTGAACATGCATGGCAATAACATCTAACCCAACCACTATTTTTGATAGTCACAAACAAATGGGTCGGTGTGATCCATAAAATTAACATCCTGTGCCAAAATGTTTACTGGCATATGACCACAAGTTGTTGTAAATAGAAGCCGGGCACGTTCAGAAGCCCATTTGTAGACCTGAAACTTCTTCTTTTTAGTTCAACATATCCATCAGTGAGAAATTTCTTGTTGAAAAACTTAAGCCTCATGGACAATAGTAACCTCACATTCAGCAGGAAGAATGTGACAAAGTTTTTGTTTGCCTGATTGGATGCATAACCTGCCATCGTTATTGTCCTCAAACTAATGTCATGAGAACTGAGAAAATCCTGGTGCCTATTATGCCACCAATTGGTTATATATTTTTCTCCCTGTGTTGCTTCCTACGTAGACATGAAGATTGAAAATAGTTAAGGTCTAAAAAGAGAGTATGTCGATAGAGAGACAGCCGAATGGTAATTCTAGTACAATATATATGGGCTTTCAACGTGCATGAAATAATCACCTCTATATACAAATTCTCCAAACATGCAAAAGCATCGCAGCAAGCCAATAACTGTGTTCAGTTCAATACTAAACATTCTGATATATAAGATCTTGACAGAATCCAACACCATTGATAGGCTATCAATGGACTAACTCTTCATTGAGCATATAACATAATATTAGTATCCAAAGTATACTCCAAGATGATATAAAACGTATGCGCACAAATGAAAAATGCAGCTTGTGATTACAAAAGTGTATATGATAATATACACTACCTGAATAAGTGTGCAGCCAAACACCATGTTGTGATGTACAAACGGATCACGATTTACACCCAACGCCTCAAGTTTAGGCGCAGAGACAACATTTATTTGGGAAGGTTTATAACAATAATCAAGGAGCAACCTTTAAAGGTGAGAAGGCTTTATTTGGAGACAATGGATACGGATTTCTAATCCGAAAACAAGCAGCAAGCGCTCGAGGGCAAGGCAACCGGATTGAATGATGTTTTGTAGTGAGGCCACCGACAGATCAACCACCACAAGCTAAAGTCTTTTTAGCAGTGGGAGTCGAATCATTAGTACCATAATATCTGGTAGATGGCACCAGGCTATGGTGAGGGTGTGGAGAGAGGAGGAAAACCACGAGATGGACAATAGTGGTGTGGGCACAAATACATGGAGTTGGGATCGCGGCATATATTTTTTTGTAGTACTGGTAGAACTCAAGTTGCTGGAGTTTTTCGAATTCAGTGGATGTCAGCCAGGTGTCCACCATGCGGGGTATGGACAGCGGGTAGCGTGTCGGGATGCAAAGATGTTGAACGGGGCCCTGCTGGGAGGAGACAATGGCTCTGAGGAGATCAAATTCAGGAAGGACAAATATCTGACGACGGTCGAGATTAAGAGGCGCTGTGCGCCAGAGAGTGCGCCATTGAGATGCAAGGAGTTGTGTGTGGCAGCCATCCTTGGTGGGGCGAAGGGAGATGATCTCCCCAAGGATGCCATCCGAGAGATCACTGATGTAGTACATCGGAGATTCTATGGGTTCCCCAGATTAGGGTGGGGGGGGCTCGCCGCATCTCCCCGCACTGTCGAGTGCGAGATCTACCATCGGCGTCACCGCTGGCGGGAGCCTCATCTTCTTGGCGCTGGGACCATCCGACTCCATTTTCCTTGTGGGCGTCGCGCCGAGCTCACGGGTTTGAGCAGAGTAGCCAGAGACGAGCCTAGTGGCAGTGCAAGTGGGTAAGAAAGAGGACTGGGGTTTTCTGTAGGAGTGGAAGAAGAGGAGCAGGCGTTTTCTATACGAGTGAGGAAGAAGGTGAGCGGGGGTTTTCTATACGAGTGAGGAAGATGGGGAGCGGGGGGATTGGGGGAGCGACAGAAGTGGGAGAGTCCAGCGAGCTGCGGTATAAGTGGAAGTGAGGAGGAAGGAGGGTTTTTCTAGGATCGCCCCCTCTTCAATAAATATGGGCTTTTCCTGGCAAAAAAACACAAATGGGCTTTAAGATGGTTAGGCTTTTGTATCGGTCTAGTCCACTACCCGTGTTTTGTACTGGAGGGCCTTAACACTAGAGGCAACCCATTAGAGACACTCTCCAACTCTCCAACTTATTGCCCATTCGAAAGAAAAAAAGAGACGCCTCTAGCTTAATTATGGCTCCTCATCGGTAACATTTTTGAACTTGAAAAAAAGCTATAGCTCCTTTTCGGGCCTGCTTGGCATCCACCAAATTAGAGGATGGTATACTAGATGCATACACTCACACTGGTCGTAGCACGGCAAAATGAGGGGTCAAATAACATGCCCATAATATACATATATTGTAAAGGTTGACACGCTAGTCAACATTCACACTAAACTAAGCTTCACAAGATACGGTATGCATACTAGCTAACATTCACAAGCACTTAAGTTCAGCATGTTTACGCATCTAAATGATTCACAAGACTATAACCAAGACATAGATGTGAGAAGGTGTAGAAATAAAGAAAAAATGGTCGATGCTTATCTTAGCAAAGGGCCTCCCTACGCACGTGTTAATTTCCTGGACATGCTTCTTTCTCCTAAATGTTGCGTGCACTTTGAGCATGTTGACAACTCCACAGCTAGCTTGATGGCTCATCTTGCAATTTATGCTAACACATTGCAGAAAATAGAGGAAGCAATAGAGATCACTCAACAACGGACCATTTTGTGCAGTTTCACTGAAATCATCTTCATTGTCCTGAATGTGAAAAGATAGGAAAGCATTGTACTTAAACGGTGTCGCAAAACAGTAGAACATATGAATAGCTCGGCATGACAAAACATGATCATCTGGACGAAGGGGATACTGACTTGCGTGAGGAAGATTATGCATAATTGTATAGGTGGTTAGTTGATTTCCACCTTGGGACCTCCTATGATGGCACGGAGGAAATTCTATGCAATTGATGAGCGCAATTCCTTCCGTGTGGCTGTAGAAAATTTGTCCGACTAACCCCAATATCTTTTTTGTGCAATTCCACTAAAATAATGCACCGCTGTTTGCATGACCCTACTCGCCGGCCAAACCATCAATTGATGAGCGCAATTGATGAGCGCAAACTACAAGTCAATGTACGAATAAGCTTATTTCATCTTGCGTTGGTCATTCTACCTAGTTACGAATGTAGGAATACCCGGAGCACCGTCAGGTCAGCTCACAGCAGGTTCCACTAAAATTTAGGTATGTGCTTCCGTTTGCACAAATAGACACCATATGGAGATAGACAACCATGTTTGCACATATATGTAATAGGGTTATTTAAGAAGTGTCATTTTTTACAGTGGCATATGATTAACAACGGCATCTCATATGTTATCAATGGCATTACAGTGACAGTATGAAAAAGTGCCATTAACTAAGAAGTGCCATCACATCAAATCAACACTGCACTAGATTAACGGGGGCTTACATTAACATGCATAACAATTTCATTATTACTCTGTGATGACAGGTTGGGAGTACCACTTGATCAGTACGTACGTGCACGGTTAACAAGAACGATAACAAAGGGTGATACGGAAAGGAGAAACACATCGTCGTGTCAACCATTGTGCAATTAAATGTTGTGCAGTTCAACGGATATGCAGTTATGTGTAATGCCCCGGATGTAATACTTTCCCTTTTTGGCAATATATATATCTTTGGCTTCATCAATTCCATTCCGGGTTCTTCGTCTTTTCGGGTTTTCATCGTTTTGTTGTGTGCGTGTGTGGCATTCATCAATATCATGTTGTCATGTGCATTGCATTGCATTTGTGTTGTCGTTTGCATCCGGTCCCACTCGTTCTTACCGTTGTCTGTTCGAGTTCCGGAGCTCTCTCACGTGTCCGTGGCATCCCCGAGGCCTACTTTTGTGTTTGGCCGTGTAACGTTCCCGGTTTGGCGTGAGACTTGTCGTGCGTTGTTGTTTTGGTGTGTGTAACCCGTCTGTCAAATCTTGTCGCGTTTGGAGTTCGTTTGATACTCCAACAGTTATTCTCGTGGGCTAAAAGTACCTCCTCTTTGAGGCCCAAGAAACCCCTCCAACAGCCCACCAACCCAACTCAAACCCTCCCCTTCATCTAGGCCATCCAATTGTGATCACGTGGCTGAAAACCTCCCCTCATTTGGACAACCCTAGCTCCTTGTGCCTATATAAACGTCCTCCCACCTCAAATTTCGCGTCTGAAACCCTAATGCTTCCACATTTCGCCGCCAGTGCTTCCACCGTTGAGTCGCCGTGCTTCCGACGTCCTAGCGAGCCATGCTTCCACAGTTCGTCGCCTGTGCTTCCGAGATCCGACGTGTGGGCCCGCGCCGGGTCATCTCCTTCCTCCGGCCGCGCCGCCCCTTCTTCCACGCGCCGCCGTTCGCCTCTTCGCCGGAGCTCCCCTCGCCGGCGGGCCTCCTCTCCTTCCGCCGCCGGCCCCGCCTCACAGGCCCTCACCGCCGGCACCCTCCCCTCGCCACCTTCGCCGGCCCCGCCTCCGGCAAGGCCGCGCCGCCCGCCGCGCGATACGCCGCCGCCGGCCAGCTCGCCGGCCAGCCGCCACCGCACTGGGCCCCCACCATCCGGCCACCTCCCGTCGCGCCGCCGTCGGGCCGGGGCCCTCGAGCCGCACGAGAGCCGCCGCCGCCTGTCGAGGGGATCGGGAGGAGCCCCGATCTGCCCCGTCGCCAAACCCTAACGGGCCTCCTCCAGCACGCGGGCCCGTTAGCCTGGTGGGCCGCGCCCGCTCCGCGCCCGTTGACCCGATCCGGCGCCGTTGACCCGGATCTGACCGAGGTTGACTCCGCTTATTTTCACTAAGTCCCTAGAGTTTTCAGTTTCTGATGCTGTTTTGCGAGGTGGATAACTTTTTGTGTGATTGTCCGATTTGAGCAAATGATATGTCAAAATGATCGTGGTGACTTGTACTATGTTTTATTCCATTGTGCCATGCATGTTTGAGGTCATCTAGATGTCTTAATCTTCATGAGAAGAGTGCTACTTGTTATAAACTGCTGCTATTAGTTGTTTTCATGCCATGTTTGCAATGTGATAACTTGTTGCATGTTTATCCAAATGAAGCAAATGATATGTCCACATGTTCATCATGAAATGCTCTACATGTTGGTTGCTTTAGCTTGCATGATATAATTCATCTTGCCATGTTTATCTCCTTTGCAAAAGTGCATGTGGCTGTTATGTTGTTAAACTTGTTACGAGATGCCTCGTTGAGGAGCTCGTTGCTATTGATGTGGTTGTCCCCTTGATGCATGCTTAGATGTTTTGGATTCACCATCATGTGTACTTTGCTGTGGTGCTTACCACTTGCCATGTTATGCTTTGAGGTGACTTAAACTTGCTCACCAACATGCCATGAGGTTACTACTGTTTTAACACTTAGTGAAATTTCACTAAGTCTGGAATCTGTAATTTCTAGATGCCATGTTTGCTTGTTGTTCTAGGCAAATCCATGCTAGTTTTGGGGTGACTCTTGATGATTGTTGGTTGTATATATAGTTGGCTATCCATTCATGCTCTCACATGCTCATTTGGGTGGCTGTAGCATATTTAACTTTTGCTCCCAAGTTGCTATAAAATACTGCTGTCAGGATTTTGTTGTCAAGTTCAAAATGTCATAGCTTGTTGCTATTGATCCATGGCTCCTTTGGAGGTGCTCCAATGGAATTGTTTGCTGTAGGATATGTCTAGTTTATGTCCATGCTCCTTGCCATGATGTTTGAGTGATGTAGACTATTTATTTCTTACTCCGAAGTTGCTATGTGGCTGTAGTTTCAGCTTTGCCATGTTTATAGTTTCGGGTGTATCTTTTAGCCCGTTGCTCCGTTTTGAGCAAGTCCTATATGTAACTTGTGTGATTTTGCATGTAGATTCATAATATCCTCATGTTATCATGTATTGAAGTATTTTTCTTGTTGCACATTATCATGCTCCTTGTGCTGTAACCCTGTGCTTCCTATGTTGACTTTATGTGCTTCCCAAGTGCATCTGTAGTGCTTCCATAGTGCATCAGCCATGCATCCAGTAGTTTTGTGCATTGCATCTTGTTGATTTCGTGTCTTGTGTGTTTTGTATTGAGTAGAGCCGGAAGCCGAGTACGAGTTCGAGCACGAGGTTACTACCGAGGTTGAGAACGAGGAGCCCACTTACGATCCCATCGACGACTCTTCAGGCAAGATGACCTGACCCCGATAACATTACTATCTTTGCCTTTTGCTAGAAGTCTCGCTCTATAGCCTTTGCCTCGATGCCCATGTTTTCCTGTCATCCTCCTATTGTAACCATGAACCTGTTTAACCACCCTACCTATGCAAACCTTTGATTGGCTAAGTAAGCTTCGCTCAGCCCCTCTTATAGCATTGCTAGTTGCAGGAGAAGATTGAAGATTCTAGCTTCTTGTTGAAGCTTGTTGGGATATCACACTATATTAATTCTTAAATGAAATCATCTATATATTGGTAATGGGTGGAAGGCTAAGCCTTTTGCTTGGTGATTTGTTCCACTCATGCCGCCTTAGGAACCGTATAAACCGGTGTTATGTTCCTTGATTATGCGTTCCTCACACGGTTGGGTTTATGGGACCCCCTCGATAAACCGCTAAGTGCTAAGTCTTTTCCAGCAAGTCCCAACATTGGTACTATTTGCCTAATAACTAAAACTTGCATAGGGTCTTGCAAACCCGAGTTCTTAATCAACAACCTCGGGCCAGTGCTCCACATGAGTGTTGGTCCGAAACGGGGAGCCTGCGGGGCCACCACGAGGAAACTCGAGGATTGGTAAAAACCCGTAGCTTCACCCATCCGGTCGTGGCCTGAGACTAGATACACACGGCTACTGTCAGGGTGTCGGCACGCCGGGAGGATTTGCTGGATTAGCCTTACCTTAGTCTGTGTATCTTGAGCACGGGATTCCGAGGATACTCGGGCCTTCCCACCTTGGAGTTGCGACTCCGCGGATCGTGGGCTTGTCATGGGAAAGTAGGAACACCCCTGCAGGGTTATGAACTTTCGAAAGCCGTGCCCGCGGTTATGTGGCAGATGGGAATTTGTTAATATCCGGTTGTAGAAAACTTGACACCATGTTCAGAATACACTACCAGCGTGAGTACCGTGACGGTCATTTTCCGAAAGGGGTTCGGGAAGTGAACACGGTGGGGTTATGTTTGACTTGCTTAGTTAGGGTCACTTTGTGATCATCTCTCGTCCGAGGCACTTCTCTTCTCGCTCTCTTTTGCATAAGTTAGTGCTAGTGCTGCTGCAACCTCTTATTCTTTCTTCAGCCTTGTTCCACACCCAAGGCTTGGATAGTTGTGTTACCCGGGAACGGGATTGCTGAGTCCTCTGTGGCTCACAGATTCTCCACACCACACCAGATGCAGGTACTATGGTGAGCTACACAGGCGATGGCACCGAGCTAGACTGGGAGTACGCCGAGGAGCGTAGCCGTTACTATGTGCACTATCCGGTTGATCAGTAGAGCTTCTACTAGGGGCGATTCAGACCTATGGTTTAATGTTATGTTTGGTATCTTTCATTTGGATCTTTACCCGTAGACGGGCTGTGATGTTTATTTGAATGATGTTTGGATATGTAATGAATTGAGTGACGTGGCGAGTGTAAGCCAACTATCTTTTCCTCTTTCATCCCTATTTTTACATGAGATGTGCAAAGGTACCAAACTTGCGATCATTCCAGAATGGGCTTATATATTTAAGTCGTGCCTCGACACGTAGGAGATATAGTCCCATCCTGGGCATTACATTATGTTACCGATGTCAGAGTTTAGTGTAACTGCCCAAAACACTCTTTATGGGAAATAAAGCAAGACAGAAGCATTTCATAAAACGGTGGTGGCATTTATTCATTTTATCAATGGCAATAGATTGACAGCAGCATTACTTAACAGCGATATCACATTAACAGTGGCATTCTTTCATTTTACCTGTGATGTTAGATTAATAGCAGCAGTAAGGGCATAGGACAGCGGAGGCACAAGCATGTTTTACATCCACCGAGGCATAAAGAGGCGAGGCAGAGGTGTTGCCGAGTGCGGCAAACATGCAAAGCATGTCTGGATTTCTGCATTTTTGTTCTCGTCAGTGACCTTTCCTATATGACCACAAGAAATCTAGACGTGTTCATTCTCGGTTGCATTGTCGACCCAACACCCCCCACTTTCTGTCCTTTTTAGACCAAGAGACCGGTCAGGCCAGCATCTTTATTTCCCTTTCCAACCAAGTGATCAATTCGTTAGCCATTATCTGCAGTACCTTTTTCCTCTAATAGTGAAAATTTAGGTGGTGTTCGAGTGTTCGACAAGCCGATGGAGCTAGCTACATGGGGACTTTTGTAATACTATAAGAATATCCACATGCAGTATGTAGCGACGTGGGGAGCAATCCTAACTTGATACAAAAAAGGTTGCAACGATGTGGGGAGCTGGGCCATTAGAACAAGGCCGGTTCTGAAATAAGTTATACCTCCGGTCGGCGGGATGTGGCGAGGTAGGCGGCGGGATCTGCCAACTCGATAGCGGGGAGCAAGGGAGAGGAGGACCTCCACAACATGGGGAGCAATCCCTGAAGTTTGTACCGTGTTCTCTATGCAAACACGACTGTATTTCATATAAACATGACGGATTTCATTACATTTACATTAAATAAGATGTGCTAGTCCGGACCTAAAGGTAGAATTAATATACCTAATATAAATAGTCGCCAGCCGATCTCTTTGTCCTCCTGCAGCATCCAGCTGAAGAAGAACCGTGCAAGACACGGGCTGTATTTGTTGGTGTCACCTCGGTGGTAGCCTTCATGGGATACAATCGGAGGCGACCTCCCTTGTTCTAATTCTCCTCGATGATGGCGGCGGGCGGGGACGTCCTAGCCGTTACCTTGTCGACATCCGCGTAGCTGCATCACCTCGTTGACATCCACGTCAGCTTCTTTCTCTGCATGCATGGCGCGGCTAGGCGTGCGTCGACGATGTATGACGCAGTTGGAGGCACTAGAGGCGATGTACGACGTTGCAGCATTGAGGGTAGCGACGATGCCTATGCCGTTGTGCTCCCCGACAAGCCGGCGTGGAGCAACTCGACACTCTTCCTCGAGCTGGATTGGAGCGACCAGATGTGGAACCATGCGCTGGCTTAGGGCGGCAACTGGCTTCGTCGGGCTACGCGAGGTAGGTGGACCAGCGAGCTGCCTTGCTCGTAACTGTTGGGCTCGGTGGGCCACCCAGACGGACTTTATGCTGGAGAACTGCTCTTCCTGCTCATCGGATGCCACCGAAAGAGTGGAGAAAATGGTGGAAGGAGGAGCTTGGTCGGCATCCGGCTCCTGCACGAACGTGCGGCCGGAGTGGGTTTCTGGCATTCCATGCGGGTTTAAATGTAGGTGTTTGAATACGGCGAGGAGGCAGGTACAGCTGGGAGTGCAGTGGGCGCTCCTCTTGGCTGGCGCGCCGCTTCAGCGGCGGATGGAGTGAGGCTAGTCATAATGGAGGGTAACTTAAGGGGCATGTTTGGTTCATGACTTACTTTGCCACAACTAACCTTAGGCAAAGTGTGGCTGCCACAAAAAGTATGGCTAACAAAATGATCACCACAAGGGTGTGTCTAGTTCCCAGCCTAAGGTTGCCACGCCTAACCGTAGTCATGCCACAACATCTTAGGCATGTGTTTGGTTCATTGCCAGGCTTGCCACACTTTTCTAATTATATGGTCCACATGTCATAGACTCAATTTTTTGCCAAATCTTGCACATGTTAACGTGCTGCATGCAAGCACTTTTCCTTGTAACATGTGGTAGCGCCAGGCGACTGAGCTAGCGCCCGCTGCGATCTCTCTCCCTCTTTATCACCCTTCCAGCTAGGATTTCAATGACCGGGCATGTGTTATAGCCAGCTGACTAGGCTTCTTATACTTTCTATAAATGATGTGTCGCTGCAAGAGCCGCCTATATTATTAACCATGCTCTAAAGAGATTGCACAACTTTGGCTATAGTACTTTACTAAAGGTTAGTACGTGACCTTGCGCTTGGCTCTTCGCCTCTTTTGGAAGTCGAACAATGATGATGTTACTACAGTACGTATATACTTCTGGCAATTTGACACTGAATGAACTGTTGCCTGTCCACCGCTTGTATATCCCACTATTGTAAGCAAAAGCTTCTCCTCATGCTATGAGCCACCATGCGAGCATGGGCGAGGGAGAGGGCGTAGTAAGCAAGCTTCTCCTCGTTCTGCGAGTTGACGGGACACATCAAAGTTATCTGGTACTCTCTCCAAAAAGGGTCGACCATGTCCATGGCTACCATCCCCTGCTCCGTGACGTGCATGATTAACGTGCCATCGAGGAGAAAAATTGCATAGTAGGTGCCATCGAAGTGCACGACTCACTTACACACTGCTTATCTCCATTTTATTGCATGACACGTGCACCTTGATGCTAGATGTCCCGCGTGTTGGCAAAAGGATGAACAAAGCTCACGTCTAAAAAAGTGTGGAATAACATAGATTCCTGACGATCGAGAAGGAGCAAGGAACCTCACAGTGGAGCGTGTTGGCAACTCCACTGCTAGCTTGCTTGCTCTTCTTACAATTGACGCTGAGATATTGCAGCACTCCTGCAAGCCCAGGGGTTATTTTGATAGACATGACTTATAAGTTGACAGAAGCCAATGCCACGCCCCCCCCCCAAATGTAGAAGCTTCCCTCCCTCGTCTAGCTACTTCATGTGTTTCCCCAGGTTTTTGCCGCCTGCCCACCTATAGAACCACCTTGTGCCTGCCAATTCCTCTCCAAACACCTAGCGAGGCGGTTGAACCGAACAAGTCTAGACTTGTTTCTACTGGATTCGTTGACGTGGCACCAGAAGGGTATGATAGCATACATGAGCAAGGGGCCCACTTGTCAGCGTGTTGGACGGACGAAGTAACGCAAGACAAAATGGAGCGCGGAAGGGTGTGAATCGATCGGCTCATGTGTGATGACCAGTTGACCACTCAGATTGTACGTAAACAAATTCGTGCAAACACGACCGGTTATGCTATGAGTAGGTGACCTTGTGCTCGGCTCTTCGCCTCTTCCGGAAGTACTACAGTATAAATTATTTTTTTGCGGGTACTACAGTATATATACTATTAGCAATCTCACACCGAATTAAGTGTTGCACATCCACCGCCTGTATAAGCGCATTATAATAAAAGCAAAAGCTTCTCCTCGTCCTGCGAGCCACCGCACGTGTGTGAGCGAGAGAAAGGTCATAGTAAGCAAAGCTTCTCCTTGTTTAGGAGTTGACGTATCACATCAAAGTAGTGTAGTCTCCAAAAAGGGTCGACCATGTCCATGGCTACAATCCCGTGCTCCGTCATTCAGTGTGTGCACGATTCACGTTCCATTGAGAAAATAATGTTGCATACGTGCCATTGAATAGAATAACTTAATTTATAAATAACGCGCTACCGCGTCATGGTCGAACTTTGATTCGTTCATGCGTGGCTCCCGAACAACTACCACACTAGCCAAATTATCACATGGGCTGCCTCTTCGTACAGAAATGAGCTCACCGTGTACCCACGCTTGACTATTAAGGAAAGAGGCAAAGAGTAATTGTGTCGGTGCCTGCACCTCTTGTCTTTGTGCTCATATTCCTTTTTTTGGGTGATTCGTGCACGTACTCAGCCTACGGTCGTGATCGTCGGTGAGTCTCTCATTTTTTTTACTACTTACCTCCATTTTCTTGCGTGACACGTGCACCTGGATGCTGGATGTCCCACGTGTCGGTAAAACTAAGAAGAACGCTTTTTGAGGACCGAGAAGGAGCAAGGAACGTCGCAGTGGAGCGTCTGGACTCTTAATATTTTATGTTCAGCGATATAAAATCAACCCAATCTTCTCCACATCCTAGTAGACCGAAAGAGTCCGAAACAGGGCAGCCCAGTGTAGTTACATCATACATGGCCCACCTCACACTATCACCATATTTCTTGTCCTTGATGCGACACCTAGCTCTAGTAATCCATCAGCCCGTATCGCTGATCGCTCTTCGTTTCTCTCAAAGTGAGGCGGGCTGGCGATGTTGCCGTTTATTAAGGTCGGTTAACTCACTCACACTTGCTCCCACATGTTAGCGACATGCCAAGAGCATTATAAAAAATATTGCACTCTACTGTTATGCCAAGAAGAGGAAGCACTTTGACCGACGGACCAAACGAGACAGGCATGTCGTGCCGTGAGTGTGTCCTGCTTCTCTTTTTGAACTTGTTTGGTGTAGTAGTGGCACTTGGTATTGCAGCTTCATAAAATGATGCAAATCCCCGCTAAAAAGGCACGTTGCTTTCTGCCAATCCCATCAACCATTCTTGTTTTGTGCATTAAAATGTTAAGTGACATGATTAAGATATAATTAACCAATGCATGTAAACATTCTTTTTTAACACACATGTACAACATTCATGTTTACTGTAGTACTCCTCACGCATGCATGCGTTGAGAACTACACCCTTCATCCATACGTATATGTATAGGGCCTAATGCATTCTTTGAGGTTGCCTTGGACTATTGATAAGATTTTAAAATTTTAAAATTATATCATTTGAAGATCGTTTCATGTACGAAATTGATGGTATGCTTTGAGCAACTTGCATGTCATGTACTGCTCGAAATGTGGTCAAAGTTAGTCTCGAGAAACGCATTAGGCCCTATATACATAGACAGAGGGAGTACATGATACTAGCAAACGCCCACCATTTAGTACTTGGTTGGTTTCGACTTTTGAATTGAGTAGTGCTAGTACAGTTGATGTTGTGCTGCTACCATCCAATATTCACGTGTGGTGGTTTCTAGAATAAAAATGAGGTAGTACTTACTGTGGGAAAGGTGAAGTGATTGTTGGAGATATGCCCTAGAGGCAATCACATATGATGATATTTCCTATGTGTTTATGAATAAAGATAGTCCTTGGATGTAATCAATGATACTTGTTGGCATGTACGTGACTTGTTTGTGAGATCTTATGTTTTATGATACATCCTAAATGGTCCCTAGTCGTAAGTCATGTGTGGGCACACGTCGGACTAGACTAGCATGCAATACGGTGGATGGCTTTGTCTCACTAGCCATGAAGCATGTGATGATGCCGAACTGCATGGATCTGATCCATCCGAGGTTGGATGTGTGGTGACTAGATCCAAGCTCATATGCACATCGGATTGTACAAACCCAACTATGAGACACAGCAATATGGCATCTGTGAGTCTCTAGTACAACATACATTCTATGTCCTGAGACATGAGCTGACGTGTGTACTCGGGATGGTGACAGGCTTGCTTTGGACCGACCAAACGTTACTCCGTAACTGGGTGGTTACAAAGGTAGGTTTCGGGTTTGTCCAGGCCCATGTTGCGAGATATGGTCGAGCAAGATGGAATTTGCTCCTCTGATCAGGAGAGATATACTCTGGGCCCCTCGTGTGATCCGACCAGGATAAGCATGGCCATGCAAGGATTATGAGATAATCCGGTTTGGGTCGGCATCACTGGAACAAGAAAGAGGTCGGGCTAGCACAAGGATGACAGACTTTCCTTGAGCTCGACAATATATACCATGAGGAAAAGGGAACAGAAGTGTGACACGTTGTACAGGTTAGCCTAACCAGCTTCATAGTCTGCTTGGTGGCCGGCACGCCTTGCTAGAGGCTGCTACCAACCGTGCAGGTCAGAGGTGATCCGAACTGTGACCAAGCCGACTTGAACCTAAAGGGTCGCACACTTAAGGGAAGGAATGTATGAGGTTGGATCTGACTCCATGAGTCAGACTTGGTCCTACTCGGACTCGGATACAGACCGAACAGGCATTGGGCTTTCGGATCCGTGCAAGGCCCAAGTGTTGAGCCCGTGACGGATGCCTATATATAGTGGAGGTGCGGCACACTTATTCGATTGATCGCTTCGGCGCCGTTGTTAGGGCTTTTCATGTGTTGCAACTAGCCACCTCCTCTCGCCGCCGATTGTGTGATCGGACCTAGCAGTTCGACGCACGATGTTCCTCCTACCTGTGTGGATACCGTTAGAGGCGGTGCACTTGCGCCGCTCCGGTGAACCTGTTCGCGGGATCCGAATGGCTACTTTAGAGACCGGCAAGGAGGAGACGACCCCGGGAATGCGAGGCGACTCTGGGAACGCGCTGCCTCAACTCTACTTCCGCTGCACGGCACTACGCGTCTAGTGGTAATGATTTGTGATCCATCTCCCTTAGCATGTTCTTGGATGTTCAGCGCGTAGGAAATTTTAATTTGCAGTCGACGCACCCTACGGTAGAACCCAATAGTGGTATCAGAGCCTCTGCTATAGGATTTGGATTCAGATCATATGCATATTAGATATGTGTAGGCGACAGATGGGATCTGTTGTCGTTTATAAGATTGGCTATGTGCGCGGTTGATGAGATCAATTGCACATGGGGATTGAAGTGGTTATGTTTTCTGTCAATCGGAATCGATGAGGTCGTGTCACAACCTACCCCTAATGGTCGGTTATCCACCATCGGGGTTAACAGTGAAACGTAAATCCGAATCGGATTTACGATGATCAATGATATCGGTCAGCTCAGAAACTTCGGCGTGAATGGTATTTCATACCCGACACTCAAACTGGTAGAATGTGATTCTATGCATAACTTTGTTTTGCAGGTTTGATGTGAATAGTATGGCTCGTGTGTATGTGATGCATGTGTGTACTTTATACATGGCCTGTGCGTCATGTTTGTCTGCCGGTAGGAGCCAAACTGTTGTCATTATAATGTATAACGACCTGCGTGTCGACTTGTGACTCTATGTAAAATTCATTACTAGGTGTAGTAGTTGGATAATGGAGATCAGGTTGGTGGCTTGGCGTCCCAGCGTGACGAACAAGATGGAGTTCCTAGATGGTCATCGGAGTCGGTACCGACCTTGTAGAACATCCATGAAGAAGCCATACTATTTCACAATATATGTTTATTTGTGTTTGTTATGCTTCTTACTTTATGCATGTTTTAATGCTAGAAAGATCCCTCATGAATATCAAGTAAATTGCCATTCCCGATGTTGCACCTTCGCACGTCAAGTACATCTAGTAGTGGGCTCATAAAATTGGGGTGCTGCTAGGTGCCCTTAAACAGAATGGTTCGTGTCGGACACGGACATGCACTGCATTAGGTTAACTTGACAAGGCTATCAAAACGGTTTTGGGCCTTGTGGCAGAGGAGGTCGGGAGCCAGGGTATGAGATACCTACCTGACCGACAGGAGACGTATAGAGATACGATTAGCAAGGAGTTGCTTACCGGGTAGGCATGTTGTCTAGCAGTGATGCTAAAGCTCACTAGTCGCATGTGCTAGTCGGATCCTGAATCACTTGGAGTTTGCGGAGGGATGCTAACTTCAGTGAGAGTATTTTTGCTTAAGGCTTGAATTACTCTACTTAAACACATTGCTTAGTGATTGCATATTTTCTATTGTAGATCAATGGCAACACCTGCTCAACCCAACTTTGCATTGAAATAAATCTTGGAAAAGGATAAACTTAATGGAACAAACTTTGCCGCATGGTATAGAAATTTGAGAATTGTTCTCAAGTATGGTAAGAAGGAACATGTTCTAGAGGATCCACTTCCAGATGAACCTGCCGATACTGCTAATGCCACAACCAGGAATGCCTACCAGAAACTCGTTTGTCGAATTCAGGGCTCCGCAAAACCCTTGTTAGTTTCAAACACTGGGGTGCGTGTGAAGAACTCAACTTCCCATGTCTTCCTATTCGTCGTTCCCACGATCTAGCTCGATGGACAGGAAGGAAATGGTTCAAAGCAGGTTACCCTGGTTCGGGCCACCTTGCAGTATAATACCCTACTCCTGCTTTGTGCTGGATTGCCTCGAGGTGGGCTGAGGATGAACTAGTACAATGGTGGAACAACCTCAGGATGTGTGTTCTTGCTTGTGGTGGTGAGGGAGATCTAAATGATCCGTCCATTGCAACGGTGATGGCTAGGCTATATTTATAGTGGGCTTGGTCCTCTTCCCGAAATGAAGGTGGGAAGGGATCCCACAACAGCCAAATTTGAAGGGAAACAACTAGTACATCTTATCCTGACGAAAGGTGGTCTTCGCCTGCAAAGCTTCTGGTAGTGACACCATGGTGGGCTCGGTTATGACCTCCGTCCTGTAATCCTAGCAATCTTGCTCTTGTTGCATGGAAATGGAAACCTTTGGCTGATTCCTCGGGACTCCGCAGCTGCGCTTGCTTCTTTAGCACCAAAGGGTAAACCTGTTGTAATGCACCCGCTGGCGCCCGCCTGGTCTTGGTCGGCATGGATTGCATCATCTGAACCTCACAAGGTGGGGGCTTTCATAGAGATTTCCGCTCCTCAGGAGCCAGCCTAGAGAGACTGCTCCTTCCGGAGGCCTTGGTTTCCTCGCCTCGCAAGGCTTGGCCCCTCGCGAGGGTCTTGTGTGTTGACACTGAAGATGGGTCGCACCAGGCCTGTGAAGGAGCCACATCATGGGCCACAGGCAGGCAAGTTTGGGTACCCCGGTTCCCAGGACGCGGACAATAGCCCTTGGGCCCAAGGCGTGCTCGGACTTGGCTTCGAGGCGAAGCCAAAGGGAAAGGGTGAAGCGCCGCGGTCCCCAACCGCCTGCGGACCTGGTTGACGCGTGGCGCCCGATGGGACGTGGGAATCTCCACTTCCCCATGCTGCCTCGGCAACCGTTCGACTTAACAGGAGCCTGCTGCATGAAAAATTATAATTATTACCGCAACGATCATGGAGGCTGGGGTTTGCCTCCCTCTTGCTATAAATGAGGGGGGGCAGAGCCCCCTCTCATCTCCATCTTCTTGCTGCCTGCTCCTTCTTCCTCCTCTTGGCCCTGCCACCTTGTCGAGGTATTCATGGCACCGACGAAGAGGTTCTCTGCGGCTGAGAAAGGGAAGACCCCAAGGAGGGGCTGGACACGGCTTCACCTAAGAGAGGCCACGGACGCCCTCGTAAGCATGTCGTGACTCCGGTGACGACTCCTCAAGGTGCGCTCTTCAAGTACGATGGCCTCGCAACCCTCTATGTGAGTGTGTTTGGTTAAGACGGCTGGCCTGCGGGGTGCTGCCCGGAGGATGGCAGCGACGACTATGAGCTCGCCCTTGGCGACGCCCACGTCTCCTCCAACAGCGAATCCTCCTCCTCCGGGGAGAGCGCCAACAGCGATGGCTACAACGAGCCACCACGCCGTCGTGCTCGAATCAAAGAAGATGACGAGGCGCCTCGCCATTGCACCCCCAGTGAAGCAGGAGGAAGGCTCGGACTGAGCCCTCGTGCTGCCAAGGTCGGGCCTTGAGAACTGCTCCAGCTGCTTGTTCCACTTTTGCTTTTTACTGCATTTTTCAAAAAGGTAGAGGGCCCCTCCGAGGTGTGTAATGAACCATGGCGCTTGCGCCACTATGCTATGCTTGTTATTCATATCATGTCATGGCATCCGTGTTTCTACTAGGTGCGGTTTAGGTAGCTTAGCTTGGCGTGTTTGTGGTAGACTCCCACATCATGAGGGCACGCCTTCCAGAGGTACCTTCCAGAGGCTTCCTCCTTGATGGCTTGGGAGCTGCTGAGCCTCTGGAGACGTCGCTTACCTGCAGGGTTAGGAAATTTTGTGAGGCGTCTCGCCCTTCCTCGCACGACTCCTGAGCGTGGACTAGCTGTGGCCGATACACCACGTCGCGATGCCCGGAAGCACAAACTTAAGAGGGTGTGCTTGCCCACGAGCTCGTTTGAGTGCGTCTCGCAAGGATTGAGGACGTTGAAGCTCTGGGACAACCAGGCTTCGGCGAGGTGTGGTCGCGGGTGAACCAAGGAGTGCAGACCTACCTAGCCTCCGCACGTGGGGCGTGGTAGGAGGAGTGACGGGCAACTGCCGCTCTTCCTGTGGCAAGGGTGGAAAGGCGAATAAGGAGAGAAGGAATTCAAAACTCCTGATAGTGAAAAGCACGAAAGCTCCTAATTTCATTCCAGAAAAAGCAAACCAGCTACAGAAAGCGAGCAAAATAACAGCCGCGGCTGGCACCTAAACTAGTCTTCGTCTTCCCACCAGGGCGGAGCATGGGGCCTCCACTAGGACGTGGGCGTGAGCCCCAGTGAGGCCCAAGGGCGGCGCTCAGGACACTCCGGGGCATGTACATCCCCAACTCATTAGTACATGAGAGTGTCACGAGTGGAGACCTTCACAGGCACGGGGCCTTGCTTCATGGGTAGAACTCCCGGAGGTGCTGGATGTTTCAGGCGTTCACGATGGGGATCCCATGTTGCGTCTCCAGGCGCGCGGTGCCAGGCCTGGAGACACGAGCAATCCTGAACGGGCCCTCCCACATGGGTGAGAGCTTATGCAGCCCCTCCCAGGAGAGCACCAACCTCAGGACAAGATCTCCCACCTCGAGTGTCCTGGAGCAGACAATGCAGTAGTGGTACCGCCGCAGCGCCTGCTGGTACGTCGTTGCTCGGAGTGAGGCCTGGCGACGGCGTTCCTCCCCCAGCACGAGGTCCATCCCCCGCGAAGCGTCCTGGCGTGCCTCGTCAAACGCCAAGACCCACACGGAACCATGTCTGACCTCATGGGGGAGAACCGCTTCAGCCCCGTAGACAAGGAAGAATGGAGTCTCACCCGTCGGCTTGGTCGCGGTGGTGCGGATGGACCACATCACGGACTGGAGCTCGTCGAGCCACCCCCGGCCGCAGACCTCGAGTTTCTTCTTGAAGGTCCTTGTCTTGAGGCCCCTCAGCACCTCTGCGTTGGCGCGCTCAGCCTGACCATTGCTCTGTGGGTGTGCCACCGAAGCGTGGCATATCTGTGTTTCAAGATTAGCACAGTATGTTTTGAAAAGGTTGCTGGTAAACTGCGAGCCGTTGTCAGTGATGATGCGATTTGGGACTCCGAAATGGCTCATGAAGCCCTTGATGAACTTGACGGTCGAGCCGGCCTGGATGGTCCGGACAACTTCCACCTCCGCCCACTTGGTGAATTAGTCGATGGCGGTGTAGAGGTAGAGGTAGCCCCCGGGAGCTTTGGGGAATGGGCCCATGAAAGTGCAACTAATCCCGGATGGTTTTGGTAATTAATAACTACATATAGCTCATTGAACTAATATCCTTTCAAGATAAATATTTCAGGAAGTTCAACGCATGGCATGGATTAGAGATGTGGACTCCTCGAAATGCTAAGGACAAAGATTGGCAAAAGCTCAGGACACTACATTTTCATTTTAGTGATCCAAGATCACATTGAGTCCATAGGAAAAGCCAAAACTATTAAAAGGGGATGAGGTGTTGCTTAATGGCTTACTTGCTCAAAATGCTTAGTGATATGCTCCAAAATCCCTCAACCACTTTATCATTTCCACATATGTCCAAAACCTAAAAGTCAAACTCGACCCCACCGATTCGATCTATCCGGCGCCACCGAGTTCACTTGACATAACCACTGCCACAAACCCTAATCAGTTCGGTCTCACTGATAGGGATCTCGGTCTCACCGAGATGGGATTGCAAACTCTATGTTTCCCTTCGTAACGTTTCGGTCTAACCGAGATGAGCGAATTAGTACCATCGAGTTGGCAATGCAAACTCTCTGTTTCCTTTCCATAACGTTTCGGTCTCACCGAAATGACTGATTAGTCCCACCGAGTTTGCCTGGCCAAGTCTCTGTTAGCTTATCACTGAAACTGGTCTCACCGAGTTCATGTGATCGGTCTCACCGAGATGAGGTTTTCCCTAACCCTAACGCATCTGTCTCATCGAGTTGATATTGTCGGTCCCACCGAAAAGCCTAACGTTCACATTTTGAACTGCTTCAGTCTGACCGAGTTCATTTATCCGGTCTGACTGAGTTGGGTCAAATGTGTGTAATGGTTAGATTTTGTGTGGAGGCTATATATACCCCTCCACCCCTTCTCCATCATTGGAGAGAGCTATCAGAATGTGCCTACACTTCCACTACTCATTTTCTAAGAGAGAACTACCTACTCATGTGTTGAGACCAAGATATTCCAATCCAACCAAATAATCTTGATCTCTAGCCTTCCCCAAGTTGCTTTCCACTCAAATCATCTTTCCACCATATCCAAATCTGTGAGAGAGAGTTGAGTGTTGGGGAGACTATAATTTGAAGCACAAGAGCAAGGAGTTCATCATCAACACACCATTTATTAACTTTTGGAGAGTGGTGTCTCCTAGATTGGTTAGGTGTCACTTGGGAGCCTCCGACAAGATTGTGGAGTTCAACCAAGGATTTTGTAAGGGCAAGGAGATCGCCTACTTTGTGAAGATCTACCCTAGTGAGGCAAGTCCTTCGTGGGCAACGGACATGGTGGGATAGAAAAGGTTGCTTCTTCATGGACCCTACGTGGGTGGAGCCCTGCGTGGACTCACGCAGTTGTTACCCTTCGTGGATTGAAGTCTCCATCAATGTGGATGTATGATAGCACCACCAATCCAAACCACGCCAAAAACATATGTGTCTCCATTGCGTTTGCGCTCTCCAAACCCCTCCCTTTACCTTCATATGCAATGCTTTACTTTCCGCTGCCAGAACTCTAGAATTGCATACGTAGCAAGATTGCTTGACTTGTGCTAAGTTGCTAAAATCTGCCAAAACTTAAAATTGGGAAAAGGCTAAGTTTGTAATTGGTCAAGTAGTCTAATCACCCCCCCCCCTCTCTAGACATACTTTCGATCCTACAAGTGGTATCAAAGCGTTGGTCTCCATTTGCTTTGATCTCCGTAGCTAGGAGAGTATGGCATCTAGCGAGGGAAGTTACCACCATAGAGGTCCTTACTTTGATGGTACTAATTTTGCTAGTTGGAAGCATAAGATGAAAATGCATATTCTTGGACATAACCTGTCGTTTGGGCTATTGTGTGTATTAGTTTGCAAGGTGAATTCTTCGATGGGAAAGAACCGAATCGTGAAGCTACCGCTGAAGAATTGAAGATGTTGCAATATAATGCTCAAGCTTGCGGTATCCTCTTCAATGGATTATGTCCCGAAGAATTCAACAAATCAGCTGTCTTGAGAATGCAAAGGAAATTTGGGATACTTTGATTGATATGCACGAAGGTACCGACTCCGTCAAGGAATCCAAGTTGGATGTGCTTCAAAGTCAACTTGACAAGTTCAGAATGAAGGAAGGTGTCGCTAAAATGTACTCTAGGCTTGCTCTCATCACAAATGAGATTGATGGCTTAGGAAGTGAAGAGATGACCGTAGATTCATCATCAAGAAGATCCTAAGAGCCTTGGATGTAAAATATGATACCGTGTGCACATTTATCCAAATGATGCCCAATTACAAAGATCTCAAGCCAACGGAAGTCATTGGTAGAATTGTTGCTCATGAGATGTCACTTAAGGATAAAGAAGAACTTCACAACAAGTCTAGTGGTGCTTACAAAGCTTCACGTGATGCTCCTACATCATCAAGTGAGAAACAAGTCTTCAATGAAGGATTGAACTTAATGGTTAAGAACTTCAACAAATTCTCCAAGAATAGAAGCAAAGAAAGAAACTCCAAGTCAAGGTCCTACAATGACAAAAGATCTTCTAGTCGTGATCGGAATTGCTACTATTGTGGGAGACCCGGACACTACTCAAATGAGTGTACAGCTCCACACAAGAGAAGAGAAGATTCACCTAAAAGGAGAAGTAGAAGAGAAGATTCACCACCAAGATATTGAAGGAGTAGAGATGATCATTATGAATGAAGACCCTCTCGTAGAAGCAAGGATTCGGAAAGGAAGGACAAATCATGAAGGATCTATACAAGACGAAGACATCAAGCTCATGTTGGTGAATGGGTATCCGCTTCTGACTCCGATGACCACTCCGAGAGAAGTTATTACTCCGACTCCGGATATACTCAAGATGAAGGTGTTGCCGAAATTGCTCTTGTGTCATCCGACTCCTATGATATATTTGACTCACCTAATGAAGGAATTGGAAGATGGTTCTTGGCTAAAGGCCCTAAGGTATCACACCCCAAATATCTTATTTCAATGGTGATGAAGATGACTTGCTAGGAGATGATGATTTACTTGTTGGTAGCACTAGTGATGAAAACTATGATGAAATTGCTATTAATCATGCTAATCATGATAAAACGAATGACGATGATAAGAAGGAGATTGAGCGTCTAACTAAAGAACTAAACACTCTTAAGTTAGCTCATGAACCTACCTTAAAAGATCCTCGAGAGCTTTTGAGGACTCATGAGAAGCTATGCTTTGAAAAGCTCAATCTAGAACAAGAGCATGGGTTCTTAAAATCAATTAATGATGATCTTCATAAGAAAAGTTCTTCTTACATTGCCAAGCGTTTACTCTTGTCTACTTACATGCCACAAGTAAAATCTAGCAATAAGAATAAGAAAGATTCTTCCTGTAGTAGTAACAATAATCATGATAAATCCAATATTGTTGCTTCTAGTAGTTCTCTTGATTCCACTACTGATGCTCTTAGACAAGTTACACTTGAGCAAGAAAATATCTTATTGAAGGGAATTATAGAGAAAGGTGTTTATAAGAGCCTTGCCGGGAGTAAGCCATTCGTGGAAATTGTACGCAAGCAAGGAAGGCCCCGGAAGAATCAAGGTGTTGGTTTTGAACAAAAGTTCAATACCAATGGAGTTGAGTGGGAAGAAGATCAATACCCCAAGACAAAGTTTGTTCCTCAACAAGAGAAGTATGATCCTACTTCCTTCAAGGGGACACAAGCTCAAGATGATCTTCCACCACAAGACCACAAGATAAAAGTCAAGGACAAGCTTCAAGAGGAGATTGATGCATTTTAAGAAGCTCCTAAGGCCTTGGTCAAGTGGGTTCCCAAGACTACGTCAAGTTCTACTTCATCAAGTACATCTACAACTCCAAGGATTCTCATCAAGATGATGCGGATCCCAAAGAAGAAGAACTAGAGAGTTCTTGAGGGTGACTCAGCAACATACTTCACTCATATTCATATTGGCAAGGACAAGTGCAATCAACTTCCACATCTTGCACTAGTTCAAGGAGTCACAAACCCTCTTGTTGGTAAGACAAGGAACAAGGTAACCTAATGTTTTCATGGACATCATCTTGTGTGTACTTCACTCTATGTCCATGGATATGCTTGTTTGTTCCTTGTGGGACTAACCCATGTAGGTACTGAAAGTGCAACTCACTCCAATGGATTGCTCCAAATGATCTACATCAACATTGAGCATCTACATCTTCAACACCTACATGAAGTCATCATTGACAAAACCCAAGGTTAGTTGATCCCTATTAGGGAGATATCACATCTATGGGGAGCTTTACTCTAAGAATTGAGCTAAAGCAACGCTAATGGTGTGAACACAACAATGCTTTCTGTAAAAGTGGTAACCCCACTTGAGCTTAAACGATGAGTATGACCTATAATCAAATGTTCTCATTTGACTCCTAAGTCAATATACTCATATATAGATGACCTAGTCATCACCAATTGCTTGATAGACGCTAGAGTGTTTGTGCATGCTTTGCCACATATTTCATTTGCTATCTTATTGTGTGAGCGTGTTGAGTGCATAGTTTTCTCATTCGAGGACATACATTTGTTGCTTTGATTGTTCGGCTTTCTTCTTTTGCCAAATGGATGGATAAGAATGCCTAAGAACTCCCTCTAGCTATCTTTGCTTTTCTTGTCTCCAACTCTACTCATGCTACATCACAAAGTTTGTTCAAGTCAGATTCGAACCCTCTAGGTGAGAAGCACTCGGAGTCACCGATTTTTCATAGATTTAAACTTCCAAAACCTCTTAGTGAATTTTGGTCTGACTGATTCATCCCTTTCGGTCATGCCGAGTCTATTAAGTTGATCTAGGTTTGAATCTCGATGCAACCGATTTGACCAGTTCGGTCCCACCGAGTTGCAGTAACCGCTTGTGATTCTGAATCTCGGTGCCACCGAGCCGTTCCACTCGATCACACCGATAGGGTCTGGATATGAATACCCACGGGCCAAACTTTGGAATTTTTTCCGAAACCCTTCGCCCGCGCCTGTCCAGCTCTGCCTACTCAAGGTCTCCGGATCGTCTCCTCATCGCTAGCGACCCCCTGCCATTGGTCGCCGCCATCGTCAACGGGAATCTTCGCAGTCGTTGTCGTCGTAGCGAACTCATCGCCAAGTTAGGGTATGAGTTCGATCCTTTGTGCTTTCTCAATATGATTCTTAGCACAAAGTCAATGCCATGATTCTTGCCACGTTTGAGATTATCCTATCCAGCGAAATCTTCCTTTAGATTAGATTTGATTCAAAAATTTCGGGTTAGGTTTCCGCCGAACTCATCTCGGACCGACCGAGTTGTGGAAATCGGTCTCACCGATTTGGCTTAGGCCATTGCACTTGCAACTTTCAGTCTGACCGAAACTTACAAATCGGTGTGACCGAGTTCGATTCTCAGTGAAACACTAGCAATCTTGGAGTCACCGAACTATGTCTCGGTCTGACCGGTTTCACTAGTTTAGACTCTAAAGTTGCTTCGGTGTCACCAAGTTCAACAAATTGGTAGCTCCGAAATGCTTTCTGTAGAAACCTAAACTAAGTTTTTGACTCAATTGTTTTGCAAAATCGCTGCACTTTGTGATGCTCATCCACTCTATCTCAACCATATCTATTCACAGGGTCAGCTTGCAGTTTGAGCCATGTCTGAGGGCAGTGACAGCCAGAACAGGTCAGTGGAGCAGGCAGATCTTAGTGAGGGCTCTAGTCCCTCCAACAGTAGCTACTATGAGAGCAGTAGAAGCACTCCAAGCAATCTTCCAAAGGCTGCCACCAAGATAAGAAAGAAGAAGAATTCTGACAGAGGCAATCATGTATGATGATATTTCCTATGTGTTTATGAATAAATATAGTCCTTGGATGTAATCAATGATACTTGTTGGCAAGTACAAGACTTGTTTGTTAGATCTTGTGCTGTATGATATATCCTAAATGGTCCCTAGTCGTAAGTGATGTGTGATCACACATCGGACTAGACTAGCATGCAATACAGTGGATGGCTTTGTCTCACTAGCCATGAAGCATGTGATGATGCCAAAATGCATGGATCTGATCGATCCGAGGTTGGATCCGAGGTGACTGGATCCAAGCTCGGATGAACATCGGATTGGACAGACCCAACTATGAGATACAACGATATGTCATCTGTGAGTCTCTAGTACAACATATGTTATATGTCCTAAGACCTGGGCAGACACATGTACTCGGGATGGTGACAGACTTGCTTTGGGCCGACCAAACGCTACTCCGTAACTGGGTGGTTACAAAGGTAGGTTTTAGGTTTGTCCAGACCCATGCTGCAAGACATGGTCGAGCAAGATGGAATTTGCCTCTCCGATTAGGAGAGATATACTACGGGCCCCTCATGTGATCCGACCAGGATAAGCATGGCCATGCGACAAGGATTATGAGATAATCAGGTTTGGGTTGCCATCACTGGAACGAGAAAGAGGTCGGGCTAGCACAAGGAAGACAGACTCGCCTTGGGCCCGACAATATATATCGTGAGGCAAAGGGAACAGAAGTGTGACACGTTGTACAGGTTCGCCTAACCAGCTTCATAGTCTGCTTGGTGGTCAGCACGCCTTGCTAGAGGCCGCTACCAACCGTGTAGGTCGGAGGTGATCCGAACTGTGACCAAGCCAACTTGAGCCTAAAGGGTCGCGCGCTTAAGGGAAGGAACCTGTGAGGTTGGACCCGACTCCACGAGTCAAACTTGGTCCTACTCGGACTCGGATACAGACTGAACAGACTTCGGGTTTTAGGATCCGTGCAAGGCCCAAGTGTTGAGCCTGCGACGGATGCCTATATATAGTGGAGGTGCGGCACACTTAGTCGACTGATCGCTTCGGTGCCGTCGTTAAGGCTGTGCATGTGCTACAACTAGCCACCTCCACTCGCCGTCGGTTGTATGATTGGACCTAGCAGTCCGCCGCATGACGTTCCTCGTGCACGCGTGGATACCGTTAGAGGTGGTGCACTTGCGCCGCTCCGGCAAACCTGTTAGTGGGATCCGAACGGATACGTGGTAGATCGGCAAGGAGGAGACGACCCCGGGAACGCGAGGCGACTCCGGGGATGCGCTGCATGAACTCTACTTCCTCTGCACGGCACTGCGCGTCTAGTGGTAACGATCTGTGATCCATCTCCCTTAGCATATTCCCGGATGTTCTGCACGTAGGAAATTTTAATTTGCAGTCGGTGCACCCTACGGTAGAACCCAACAGTGATGGTTGCTTATTACTCTAGTCATTGTTACTCCTCACGCATGCCGCGTTGCGACATGAGATACTACTTGATACGTTCTAGTAACGCTCACTATCTAGTAGTTCATTGGTTGTGCGCTACCGTCCAATATCTACATGTAGTGGTTTACTATGGGAAAGGTGAAGTGATGGTTGCTTCGTCCGAGCAACTTACTCTGGGAATATTGGAGTATGAGGGGATTCAGTTGGATCCATGGGTTAGAGCTAGTTTGAGCTAGTTGGGACTCAAATAGCCCTTAAGTGTCCAAACGTGAGGGCTAGAATGGAGTTAGTTGCATCTAACCCACCCAAAAAACAGAGTGAAATGATGGTTGATTTACTGTAGCAAAGCTTTTTTCAGTGGGCCCCATGAGAACTAGCTCCAGTTAGACTAGCCACAATTGAGAGTAACATACACTAGTAACATACACATATCCCTACACTATGTTACTACCTTCATAGTGGGTAGTAACATAAGTGTGGTGTCACGCAAAGCTTCATTTATTAGGTTATAGACTCATATTGCATTGGTACATGTGATGTTACAGTAACTAGCTAAGTTACTCAAACTACCTCTCTCCTCATTAACTCATTGCCACATAAGCAAATTTATTGAGTTGGACTCGATGTTACTGCTAAAGTTACTACCACTGTGGCTAGTCTTAGAACCTCTTGGGTGGGATAGTTTTTTTGGTGGGTTGGATGCAACTAGCTCCAATCTAACCCTCATCTTTGGATACTTTAGGGCTATTTGCGCCCCAACTAGCTCAAACTAACACTAACCCATGGATCTAAACAGGGCCAAAGTTAGTCTCAAAAAACGCATTAGGCCCTATATACATCGACAGACGGAGTACATGATACTAGCAAAAGCTCACCATCTAGTAGTTCATTGGTTGGTTTCAATTTTTGAATTGAGTAGTGCTAGTACACTTGATGTTGTGCTGCTACCGCCCAATATTTGTGAGTGGCAGTTTCTAAAATAAAAGGAAGTAGTACTTACTGTGGGAAAGGTGAAGTGATGGTTGCTTCGTCCGAGAAACTTATTACACTAGGAATATTGGAGTACCAGTGGATTCAATGAAGAGTAAAATGATGGTTGCTTCGTCCGAGCAACTTACTGTAGCAAAGCTGGGGCTCTGTGATTTGACTACTCACTAGTCATTATCGCTGCGGTGCAACGACCGGGGTGAATCTCCCCTGCAATTGTGCACTCGATATTGGTGCATGGCAGGTGGACCCAGATCCATGATGTCCCACATGTCGGCGGCACATAGTTGAATGGTTTCTGGCTTTGCTATCAAGCTTTCGTGATTTGTTTATATGTACTCTTAATTTTCCAGCATAATGAAATTGTATTGTAATGCTATCGATGTTTCAACTTTTGTTCCCGCAAAAAAAAAGGTTTCAACTTTGGATTCATGTGTCCTTTTTCCTCAAGGTTTTATCGTTACAACATTTCGTCAAATACAAATGAAACTACCATGGCTGTTAATGCACCTCAACAATTAGGATCTGCTCCAATATTTGCATCGCAACTGAGGACAAAGTTGTGAGAGGGTGTACAAGTAAAGAAAAATAAAAAAATTGATCGATGCTATCCGTAGGCATGGTTACATTTACTTGCCACAGTGTTCAATTGTTTGCTAGTTTCACGCAGCTCTATAGCCAAGAAAGAGGTGTGCGCAGGACATAACAATCCGATCATTTTGTGCAGTTCCACTAAAATCAAGCTGATCATCCCTGTTTGCAAAGATATTGAATAAGTTTGATTACAATAATAGTGGCACTAGATGATGAAACAAGTCATCGAGATTCCAAATAGCAACCAATGGTACTTTATCTATAAAGTGGGGCGAAAGCCTAT
Source organism: Secale cereale (assembly GCA_902687465.1). Classification (NCBI taxonomy): domain Eukaryota; kingdom Viridiplantae; phylum Streptophyta; class Magnoliopsida; order Poales; family Poaceae; genus Secale; species Secale cereale. Next base: position 306,524,782 of record LR738714.1, on the reverse strand, counting down.
TTTGATAGATGATGAAACATACACACACAAATAGAAGCTGATCACCTTTGCAATCTCTCTTAAGACTAACTACTTGTTGGAGTATTTCAAAAATAAAAAGTACTTGTTGAAGAATATTAGCCTCGGAGTTGGATGAGGAGGATAGAGCAAAACCAATCTCCATTTGTGCAGTCCCACTGAAATGTAGAAACATTGCATGTGTGACATTTAAGCAAAACTACACAAATCACTACTAAGAAAAGAGTGATTTATGCAGTTCACCAAAAGGTCGCAATAGCAACGACGTGAAATGGATAGCCCTGTTTGCAGAAAGAGGTAGAAAGGAAACAATTACTGCCCAATAACCGTTGAAGACACATACGCCGACAAAAAAGAAGCATATTTCATCATTTCATAAGGGGAGGATAGGAGCATGGTGGTTTATCAAAAATGGTGTGAGGACAAGATTGCAAGATGTAAAGTATGCCGGCCGAGATACGTTTTAAGAAAAGAACTAAAGAAGATCCACATGCAGCAACGTGGGAATATGAGTAGTGGAGCAAGGCTGGAGGGGATACCTGGGGGTCGTCGGGATGTAACTAGGAGGGCGGCGGCGGGCGGGATCTGCCCATACTGCGGCAGCAAGCAAGTGGTGTAGGTCCTACCGCGTCGGAGCTTTGTCAGAGAGAACGGTGGGTACCGCAAATTGGGACGTGATGCCTCGACGTCGTCGAACGGAGAAACGATGCACATCCTCCCTTTCCGTCGGCGGATGGGATATGGACGGAGATTAGTGACCAATGGTATAAGAGAGAGAGAGAGAGAGAGGCCACCGCCGCCTTGTGAGATACTGTGAAGAGAGACAAACCCCGGTAGGCAGGCTCCATTATTGTATATAGTGGAGCGGACTTCTTTTTTCTCCATAACAATCATTTTATATTCTGTGCACGTGCCATTGAGCAATATAACTTTATTTAAAAATAATGCGCCAACGCATCAAGTCGAACTTTGTTTCGTGCACGCATGGTACACGACCTCCGTAAGTAAACAACCGCTACATGCTCTCAAATTAGCACGTGGGCTGCCATTTCGTACAGAAATGAGACCCACCGTGTACCCGCGCGGGTGTGGCTAGGCACGAAGCGTGAGTACGTGCACCTATTCTCTTTGTGTACGTACACCACCTACGTGGGTTTGTGTGAGAGAGATACAAACCTAGAGAGAGGTGGTGTCTGGATTCGTGAGTGTTTTTGGGTGTGTGAGAGATAGACAGGGAATATGTGTCGATGATATCTCAAAAAAAATGGAACATATGCAATGTTTGTGAAACAGAGGCCTGGATATATCATATATAGAGGGGACGATCCACGAGAAGAGAGTGGACGTATCATCGGCGTGAGATATCCATAGAACCGAAGAGAGGGATGAAGTGTGTGTGTGTGTGTGGGCGTGCGCGCGCGAACGGTAAAGAGTGCCATGGAATTTGTGTGTGCCCATGTCAAAGATATAGGGTGACTGGCCTACTGGAACGTGAGAGGTGACAGGTGCAGTTTGTCTCTGTGGCATTGATACCTACCTACAGCGTTTGACCATCAGTGTGGGGGGGACAGAGACCTAACTATAGAGGTAGAACTGTTGGGGAACGTAGTATTTCAAAAATTTCGTACGATCACGCAAGATCTATCTACTAGAAGCATAGCAACGAGAGGGGAGAGTGTGTCTACATACCCTCGTAGACCGAAAGCGAAAGCGTCTAGTGACGCGATTGATGTAGTCGAACTTTCTTCGCGATCCAACCGATCAAGCACCGAACGTACGGAGCCTCCGCGTTCAGCACACGTTCAGCTTGATGACGTCCCACGAGCTCTTGATCTAGTAGAATTTCGCAGGAAAGTTTTGTCAGCACGACGGCGTGGTGACGGAGATGATGAAGCTACCGGCGCAGGGCTTCGCCTAAGCACTGCAACAATATGGCCGAGGTGTGTTTCTGTGGAGGGGGGGCACCGCACACAGTTGGGAGAGATCAACTTGATCAACTTGTGTGTCTAGAGGTGCCCCCATGCCCCCGTATATAAAGGAGAAAGGGGGAGGCCGGCCGGCCTCTATGGCGCGCCCTAGGAGGGCCACTCCTAGTAGGAATAGGATTCCAATCCTATTCCTAGTAGGAGTCCACCAAGAGGGAGATGGGGAAGGAAGGAGAGGGGGAGGGAGACGGAAAGAGGGGCCGCGCCCCCCTCCCCTAGTCCAATTCGGACTCCCCTTGGGAGGGGGCGCACCACCTCCTGGGTTGCTTCCCTCTCTCTCCCCTAAAGCCCACTAGGGCCCAATACTTCCCCGGGGGGTTCC
>LR738714.1:306473621-306522411 GCA_902687465.1 Secale cereale | reverse complement strand
CCGGTTTAATCCGAAACTTTTCCGGAACACTTCCGGTGTCCGAATATAGTCGTCCAATATATCAATCTTTATGTCTCGGACATTCCGAGACTCCCTGCATGTCCGTGATCTCATCCGGGACTCCGAACTACCTTTCGTACATCAAAACTCATAAACTCATAATATCGATTGTCGTCAAACGTTAAGCGTGCGGACCCTACGGGTTCGAGAACTATGTAGACATGACCGAGACTCATCTCCGATCAATAACCAATAGCGGAACCTGGATGCTCATATTGGCTCCTACATATTCTATGAAGATCTTTATCGGTCAAACCGCATAACAACATACGTTGTTCCCTTTGTCATGAGTATGTTACTTGCCCGAGATTCGATCGTCGGTATCTCAATACCTAGTTCAATCTCGTTAACGGCAAGTCTCTTTACTCGTTCCGTAATACATCATCTCGTGACTAACTCATTAGTCAATTGCTTGCAAGTCTTATTATGATGTGCATTACCGAGAGGGCCCAGAGATACCTCTCCGACACTCGGAGTGACAAATCCTATTCTTGATCTATGCCAACACCACGAACACTTTCGGAGACACCTGTAGAGCATCTTCATAATCACCCAGTTACATTGTGACGTTTGATAGCACACAAGGTGTTCCTCTGATATTCAGGAGTTGCATAATCTCATAGTCATAGTAACATGTATAAGTCATGAAGAAAGCAATAGCAGTAAAACCAAACGATCATAGTGCTAAGCTAACGGATGGGTCTTGTCCATCACACCATTCTCCTAATGATGTGATCTCGTTGATCAAATGACAACTCATGTCTATGGCTAGGAAACATAACCATCTTTGATCAATGAGCTAGTCTAGTAGAGGCATACTAGGGACATACTGTTTTGTCTATGTATTCACACATGTACTAAGTTTTCGGTTAATACAATTCTAGCATGAATAAAAGACATTTATCATGATATAAGGAAATACAAATAACATCTTTATTATTGCCTCTAGGGCACATTTCCTTCAGTCTCCCACTTGAACTAGAGTCAATAATCTAGATTACAAAGTAATGATTCTAACACCCATGGAGTCTTGGTGTTGATCATGTTTTGCCCGTGGAAGAGGCTTAGTCAACGGGTCTGCGACATTCAGATCCGTATGTATCTTGCAAATTTCTATGTCTCCTTCCTTGACTTGATCGCGGATGGAATTGAACCATCTTTTGATGTGCTTTGTTCTCTTGTGAAACCTGGATTCCTTCGCCAAGGCTATTGCTCCAGTGTTATCACAAAAGATTTTCATTGGACCCGATGCACTAGGTATTACACCTAGATAGGATATGAACTCCTTCATCCAGACTCCTTCATTTGCTGCTTCTGAAGCAGCTATGTATTCCGCTTCACATGTAGATCCCGCCACGACGCTTTGCTTGGAACTGCACCAACTGACATCTCCACCGTTTAATAAAAATGCATACCCGGTTTGTGACTTAGAGTCATCCGGATCAGTGTCAAAGCTTGAATCGACGTAACCATTTACGAAGAGCTCTTTGTCCCCTCCATACACGAGAAACATATCCTTTGTCCTTTTCAGGTACTTTAGGATGTTCTTGACCGTTGTCCAGTGATCCACTCCTGGATTACTTTGGTACCTCCCTGCTAAACTTATAGCAAGACACACATCAAGTCTGGTACACAGCATTGCATACATGATAGATCCTATGGTTGAGGCATAGGGAATGACTTTCATTTTCTCTCTATCTTCTGTAGTGGTCGGCCATTGAGTCTTACTCAACTTCACACCTTGTAACACAGGCAAGAACCCTTTATTTGACTGATCCATTTTGAACTTCTTCAAAACTTTATCAAGGTATGTGCTTTGTGAAAGTCCAATTAAGCGTCTTGATCTATCTCTATTGATCTTGATGCCTAATATGTAAGTAGTTCCACCGAGGTCTTTCATTGAAAAATTCTTATTCAAGTATCCTTTTATGCCATCCAGAAAATCTATATCATTTCCAATCAATAATATGTCATCCACATATAATATTAGAAATGCTACAGAGCTCCCACTCACTTTCTTGTAAATACATGCTTCTCCAAAAGTATGTATAAAACCATATGCTTTGATCACCTCATCAAAGCATATATTCCAACTCCGAGATGCTTGCACCAGTCCATAGATGGATTGCTGAAGCTTGCACACTTTGTTAGCACCTTTAGGATCGACAAAACCTTCTGGTTGCATCATATACAACTCTTCTTTGAGATATCCATTCAGGAATGCAGTTTTGACATCCATTTGCCAGATTTCATAATCATAAAATGCGGCAATTGCTAACATGATTCGGACAGACTTTAGCATCGCTACGGGTGAGAAAGTATCATCGTAGTCAACTCCTTGAACTTGTCGAAAACCTTTTGCAACAAGTCGAGCTTTGTAAACAGTAACATTACCATCAGTGTCGGTCTTCCTCTTGAAGATCCATTTATTTTCGATGGCTTGCCGATCATCGGGCAAGTCAACCAAAGTCCATACTTTGTTCTCATACATGGATCCCATCTCAGATTTCATGGCTTCCAGCCATTTTGCGGAATCTGGGCTCATCATCGCTTCTTCATAGTTCGTAGGTTCATCATGGTCTAGTAACATGACTTACAGAACTGGGTTGTCGTACCACTCTAGCGCGGAACGTACTCTGGTTGATCTACGAAGTTCAGCAGAAACTTGATCCGAAGTTTCATGACCATCATCATTAGCTTCCTCACTAATTGGTGTAGGAATCAATGGAACCAGTTTTTGTGGTGTACTACTTTCCAATTCGGGAGAATGTACAATTACCTCATCAAGTTCCACTTTCCTCCCACTCACTTCTTTCGAGAGAAACTCATTCTCTAGAAAGGATCCATTCTTAGCAACAAATATCTTGCCTTCGGGTCTATGACAGAAGGTGTACCCAATAGTCTCCTTTGGGTATCCTATGAAGACACATTTCTCCGACTTGGGTTTGAGCTTATCAGGTTGAAGCTTTTTCACATAAGCATAGCAGCCCCAAACTTTAAGAAACGACAACTTTGGTTTCTTGCCAAACCATAGTTCATAAGGCGTCGTCTCAACGGATTTAGATGGTGCCCTATTTAATGTGAATGCAGTTGTCTCCAAAGCATAACCCCAAAATGATAGTGGTAAATCGGTAAGAGGCATCATAGACCGCACCGTATCTAATAAAGTACGGTTACGACATTCGGACACACCATTATGTTGTGGTGTTCCAGGTGGCGTGAGTTGTGAAACTATTCCACATTGTTTCAAATGAAGACCAAACTCGTAACTCAAATATTCACCTCCATGATCAGATCATAGAAACTTTATTTTCTTGTTATGATTATTCTCTACTTCCCTCTGAAATTCTTTGAACTTTTCAAATGTTTTAGACTTGTGCTTCAAAGTAGATATACCCATATCTGCTCAAATCATCAGTGAAGGTCAGAAAATAACGATACCCGCCGCAAGCTTCAACACTCATCGGTCCACATACATCAGTATGTATGATCTCCAACAAATCTGTTGCTCGCTCCATAGTTCCGGCGAACAGAGTTTTAGTCATCTTGCCCATGAGGCATGGTTTGCAAGCACCAAGTGATTCATAATCAAGTGATTCCAAAAGTCCATCACTATGGAGTTTCTTCATGGGCTTTACACCAATATGACCTAAACGGCAGTGCCACAAATAAGTTGCACTATCATTATTAACCACATCTTTTGGCTTCAATATTATGAATATGTGTATCACTACGATCGAGATCTAACAAGAATAGACCACTCTTCAAGGGTGCATGACCATAAAAGATATTACTCATATAAATAGAACAACCATTATTCTCAGATTTAAATGAATAACCGTCTCGCAATAAACAAGATCCAGATATGATGTTCATGCTTAACGGTGGCACCAAATAACAATTATTTAGGTCTAAAACTAATCTCGAAGGTAGATGTAGAGGTAGCGTGCCGACAGGGATCACATCAATTCTGGAACCATTTCCCACGCGCATCGTCACCTCGTCATTAGCCAATCTTCGTTTAATCCGTAGTCCCTGTTTCGAGTTACAAATATTAGCAACCGAACCGGTATCAAATACCCAGGTACTACTACGAACATTAGTAAGGTACACATCAATAACATGTATATCACATATACCTTTGTTCACATTGCCATCCTTCTTATCCGCCAAATACTTGGGGCAGTTCCGCTTCCAGAGTCCAGTCCCTTTGTAGTAGAATCACTCAGTTTCAGGCTTGGCTCCAGACTTGGGTTTCTTCGTGGGAGTAGCAACTGTCTTGCTATTCTTCTTGAAGTTACCCTTCTTTCCCTTGCCCTTTTTCTTGAAACTAGTGGTCATGTTAACCATCAACACTTGATGCTCCTTTTTGATTTCTACCTCCGCAGCCTTGAGCATAGCGAAGAGCTCGGGAATTGTCTTTTGCATTTATGCATGTTATAGTTCATCACGAAGCCTTTATAGCTTGGTGGCAGTTATTGAAGAACTCTATCAATAACACTATCTTCATCAACTATGCAACCAAGTTGAGTCATATGATTGTAGTACCCAGACATTCTGAGCAAGTGTTCACTGATAGAACTGTTCTCCTCCATCTTACAACTGTAGAACTTATTGGAAATCTCATATTTCTCAATTCGGGTATTTGCTTGAAATATCAACTTCAACTCCTAGAACATCTCATATGCTCCATGACGTTCCAAACGTCGTTGAAGTCCCCGTTCTAAGCCGTAAAGCATGGCACACTGAACTATCGTGTAGTCATCAGAACGAGATTGCAAAAGGTTCATAACGTCCGGGGTTGCTCCTGCAGCAGGCTTGTCACCCAGCGGTGCTTCAGGACATAATTCTTCTGTGCAGCAATGAGGATAATCCTCAAGTTACGGACCCAGTCCGTGTAATTGCTACCATCATCTTTCAACTTAGCTTTCTCTAGGAATGCATTAAAATTCAAAGGAGCGGTAGCACGGGCCATTGATCTACAACAACATAGATATGCAAAAACTATCATGACTAAGTTCATGATAAAATTAAAGTTCAATTAATAATATTACTAAAGAACTCCCACTTATATAGACATCCCTCTGGTCATCTAAATAATCACGTGATCCAAATCAACTAAACCATGTCCGATTATCACGTGAGATGGAGTAGTTTTCATTGGTGAACATCTTATGTTGATCATATCTACTATATGATTCACGCTCGACCTTTCGGTCTCCAGTATTCTGAGGCAATATCTGCATATGCTAGGCTTATCAAGTTTAACCCGAGTATTCTGCGTGTGCAAAACTGGCTTACACCCGTTGTATGTGAATGTAGAGCTTATCACACCCTATCATCATGTGGTGTCTCAGCACGACGAACTTTCGCAATGGTGCATACTCAGGGAGAACACTTGTACCTTGAAATTTTGTAAGGGATCATCTTATAATGCAACCGTCGTTCTAAGCAAAATAAGAAGCATAATAATATAAACATCACATGCAATCAAAATATGTGACATGATATGGCCATCATCATCTTGTGCTTTTGATCTCCATCTCCAAGGCACCGTCATGATCACCATCGTCATCGGCGCGACACCTTGATCTCCATCGTAGCATCGTTGTCGTCTCGCCAACTATTGCTTCCACGACTATCGCTACCGCTTAGTGATAAAGTAAAGCAATTACATGGCGAATGTATTTCATACAATAAAGCGACAACCATATGGCTCCTGTCAGTTGCCGATAACTTTACAAAACATGATCATCTAATACAATAACGTATAACTCATCATGTCTTGACAATATCACATCACAACATGCCCCGCAAAAACAAGTTATACGTCCTCTACTTTGTTGTTGCAAGTTTTATGTGGCTGCTACGGGCTTAGCAAGAATCGTTCTTACCTACGCATGCAAAAACCACAATGATTTTTCGTCAAGTATGTGTTGTTTTAACCTTCACAAGGACCGGGCGTAACCACACTTGTTTTAGCTAATGTGAGAGAGACAGACACCCGTCAGTCACCTTTAAGCAACGAGTGCTCGTAACGGTGAAACCAGTCTCGCGTAAGCGTACACGTAATGTCGGTCCGGGCCGCTTCATCTCACAATACCGCCAAAACAAAGTATGACATGATGGTAAGCAGTATGACTACTATCGGCCACAACTCATTGTGTTCTACTCGTGCATATCATATACGCATAGACCTGGCTCATGATGTCACTGTTGGGGAACATAGTATTTCAAAATTTTCCTACGATCACGCAAGATCTATCTACTAGAAGCATAGCAACGAGAGGGGAGAGTGTGTCTACGTACCCTCGTAGACCGAAAGCAAAAGCGTCTAGTGACGCGGTTGATGTAGTCGAACTTTCTTCACGATCCAACCGATCAAGCACCGAACGTACGGAGCCTCCGCGTTCAGCACACGTTCAGCTTGATGATGTCCCACGAGCTCTTGATCCAGTAGAATTTCGCGGGAAAATTTTGTCAGCACGACGGCGTGGTGACGGAAATGATGAAGCTACCGGCGCAAGTCTTCGCCTAAGCACTGCAACGATATGACCGAGGTGTGTTTCTGTGGAGGGGGGCACCGCACACGGTTGGGAGAGATCAACTTGATCAACTTGTGTGTCTAGAGGTGCCCCCATGCCCCGTATATAAAGGAGCAAGGGGGAGGCCGGCCGGCCCCTATGGCGCGCCCTAGGAGGGCCACTCCTACTAGGAATAGGATTCCAATCCTATTCCTAGTAGGAGTCCACCAAGAGGGAGAGGGGGAAGGAAGGAGAGGGAGAGGGAGAGGCAAAGAGGGGTCGCGCGCCCCTACCCTAGTCCAATTCGGACTCCCTTGGGAGGGGGGGCGCCACCTCCTGGGTTGCTACCCTCTCTCTCTCCTAAAGTCCATTAGGGCCCAATACTTCCCCGGGGGGTTTCGGTAACCCCCGGGCACTCCGGTTTAATCCGAAACTTTTCCGGAACAGTTCCGGCGTCCGAATATAGTCGTCCAATATATCAATCTTTATGCCTCGGACATTCCGAGACTCCTCGTCATGTCTGTGATCTCATCCGGGACTCTGAACTACCTTTGGTACATCAAAACTCATAAACTCATAATACCGATCGTCATCAAACGTTAAGCGTGCGGACCCTACGGGTTCGAGAACTATGTAGACATGATCGAGACTCATCTCCGGTCAATAACCAATTGCGGAACCTGGATGCTCATATTGGCTCCGACATATTCTACAAAGATCTTTATCGGTCAAACCGCATAACAACATACGTTGTTCCCTTTGTCATCGGTATGTTACTTGCCCGAGATTCGATCGTCGGTATCTAAATACCTAGTTCACTCTCGTTACCGGCAAGCCTCTTTACTCATTCTGTAATACATCACCTTGTGAATAACTCATTAGTCAATTGCTTGAAAGGCTTATTATGATGTGCATTACCGCGAGGGCCCAGAGATACCTCTCCGACACTTGGAGTGACAAATCCTATTCTTGATCTGTGCCAACACCATGAACACTTTCGGAGACACCTATAGAGCATCTTTATAATCACCCAGTTACGTTGTGACATTTGATAGCACACAAGGTGTTCCTCCGATATTCGGGAGTTGCATAATCTCATAGTCATAGTAACATGTATAAGTCATGAAGAAAGCAATAGAAGTAAAACCAAACGATCATAGTGCTAAGCTAACGGATGGGTCTTGTCCATCACATCATTCTCCTAATGATGTGATCTCGTTGATCAAATGACAAGTCATGTCTATGGCTAGGAAACATAACCATCTTTGATCAATGAGCTAGTCTAGTAGAGGCATACTAGGGACATACTGTTTTGTCTATGTATTCACACAAGTACTAAGTTTCCGGTTAATACAATTCTAGCATGAATAAAAGACATTTATCATGATATAAGGAAATACAAATAACATCTTTGTTATTGCCTCTAGGGCATATTTCCTTCAAGAACGACTGGTATACATGTGGAGGAGGAGAGAGACCTACCTTATGTATTGAGGGAGATCGATCAGCATCCATGCATATGTGTAGGAGAGGAATAAGGTTGGGAGAGAGACAGAGATACAGTGTCAGAGGGGTTGGTGGTGGAGTTGCTTCTCACATATGGTGGGAGAGGCCTGCTAGACAAACGGAGGGCATGCCTGCAATATCAATAAGAGAGGGGATGTCTGCCTGTCCATGCATGTGCGTGTGAGAGCCGCGTCAGGAGGCATGCACGAATGATGAGGGGGAACGGTATGGTTGTGGTAAGCATACATGGTTACATAGGAAGATCAATCATCCTATGTCGGACAAAGGGAGATACAAAACTTGTGAGGTACGTTGATCGATGCGTGGGGAAAAAGAGTTATAGTCGACCTAGGCATATGTAGGGAGATCGATCGGTATACATGCATGCATGTGTTAGAAGCAAATAAGGCCCAGAGAGAAGGATAGAGAGAGAGGAATGCAGCTAGGAAGTGGTGCGAGAGGCCTACTATATCGAGGGGAAAGGAGTGTGTGAGTATGAGATCGATGAAACGAGGGACGGGAGTGTGCACGTGCGTGGAACCGTATTAGACAGAGGGGAGCATGGACGATGAGAAGAGAAGAAGGAAATCTTGTGTTTGTGGTAGGAACATCTAGCTAGAGAGGTATATCGATCGGTGTGTGCCGGGAAGGACCTGGGAGGCTACACACACCGTGGGTGAACGACCTAAAGAGAAATGATAAATGTGCGCGATGGAGCTAGAGAATGCTAAGGAAGGATGAGAGGGAGGCGGGCGTGTGCATGCACGGGATAAAGTCAGCGCTAGCTAAAAAGATAAGAGGATTGTGTGGGTGTAATAGACGAATAGAGATCATAATTCATTATGAAAGTGGATTCGGATAATTGAACAAGAGATTGCAGTGTTTTAAACTGACGCATGCATGAATATATATATTGGTGATACGCATGGTGTGGTTATGAACATGTTATACTACATATAATATATAGAACATTTATTTGAATTTGTGATAATGTGTGGCTTTTGCAGCTCAGGGCTAAATACTTGTCATAATGTAGGGGGCGGGGCACTATACTTTGTGTGATAAACACAGTGTACGTATGACACATGGTTTAGATTATGAAGATCTAGTTAGTACATCAAATGTACTATTATTTGGAATCAACATCAAGTGTATCCAAATATTTGAATTCGAGTTCATATAGTGCACATAGTTCATATCTATCTCTATAGTAATCATGTGGTGTGTTGTTAAGATAATATATGAATGATGTTTAACTTGGCAATAATCATGATTGTAGATTCTTATTCAAATAGAGAAACGAATCCAAATTTAGTTCGAATTGCAGCGGTAGTATAGACATTTGGAATGCACTAAAAAATTGTATGAGTAGGTTACATGCATTATACAGCCAGCGAAAATAATTAATTGGGCATAACATGGATTCAAAGTTTTGAATAGCATTTGTAATAATCCATACAATGAAACGGGACAAGACTCTCTCTTTGTGTGGTGCAAATTATTTGTTTTTTGTTTTTCTAGTTGAGGGAAGCGCGATTTGATTTGGTACTCTCTGAAAGCTCGCTCCCCGCGCCTTGCTATCCCGAAATTACAACACGCGCGAAAACTCCCTCCTACTGCCAAATCCCAACATGTGAAATCCCCGTTCTAACCCTGAGCCGAAAGGACCACTACTTCAAATCGGTGGGGGTACTTTTGTAATACACCCTACATTTCAGACAAGCGCGTCCCTAAGTCATGGTTCCCTCCCCCTCCCGTCACCTCCCGTCACCTCCTTTTCGCCATTCGAAAAACCAGGCCGCCATAACCTCTCTGCTCCAGCCACGAAACCCCACCCTCCATCATCCACCACCCCACCGCTGCCCAGCCGGAGCCTATTCCCTGACGACGTCGTCCACCGCAACAGCTCGACGTCCCTCATCCACCTCCCTGGTTGAGGATCCGTCGTCAATCTCGTCGTCCCGCCGGTTCAGCCGCCCCGTCCTCCACCTCCAAGGAGCTGCTCCGATGATCACCTCGTCTATCGCGGCTGATCCAACCCCACAGCATCGCCTTAACCTGCTCCACAGGAACCGCAGCATCCTCACCGACTCCTCGGACGAAGCCGAGGCCTACTCAGCCACCAAAGAGGTTGTACACTCATCGCAGCGCACCTTCTCCTTAACTCGACCTCCCGGCGCCGACGATGCTCGATCCCTCACCCCCATGGTGCGGCAACCTCGAAGTCGGCGTCGTCGGCGACATCTCCATGGCTGCTCTCCCCCAGTGCGAAGGTCCTCGGTGGTGACGCTATACCAGCCGAATCTATTGCTGCTGCTCTGGCTCTCGCTTGCGCTGCTGCTGATGCTTCGGCTCTCGCTTGCTCGCGATGTTGCTGCTGCTTCGGCTCTTGCTAGATCACGCTGCTTCTGCTCTGCTCTTCCCCTCGCTCGTGTTGCCGCTCTGCTCTTGCTCTCGCTCGGGCTGATGATGCTAGTACACGGGTTGTTGTAGCTACACGAGTTGCTTCTCTGGTTCTAGTTCGTGCTGCTCCAGCTACTATTTGCTATTGTGTTCCCTATCAATCGCCTACTGATTTAGATCACTTTTTCTCTACTACTAGTGCTCTAGCGGCCTAAACAGCATGTGAAGTGCCCCTCTGCTACCAGTGCATTCAGTTTCGACAGTAACATTCAGATACCATAGTAAATTTCAGTTTCGACAGTTAAGTTCGGAGTCAATAGTTTTTACCTCATTTGTTGTAGTTAGGTGTTTTTTGGTGACGTAAATTTTACATCTATCACTTTTTGGTAATGTATTTTACATTATCTATTGGAGATGTTATTAGAATCCCACTTGAGATTAACAATGTATGTCTTGTAGTGCTTCAGCCTCGACGTCTTACGGCTCGCTGGAGCTGCTCCAATGACGGAACCATCCATCACAATAGAGCGGTACCCTGGATGCTGTCTACAGACGCCTCGGATCTTCCTCCACACCTCCGACAGCCACCTCGGCCGCAACTTCTTCAGCGACCAACTCAATGATGCTGAGGTCGACACGGCTACGCCAAAGAGGTTGTACACTTGTCGTATCATTTATTACTCTACATTCATGTCGATCCATTAGGGCTATTTTGGTTCAAAGGAAAAAGTGAAGGAAAACATAGCAATAGGAAATTTTACTATGGCACTCTACTATTCAATTATTCATGCATTTCGTTGAAATGAATGGAGCAAAACATCCACCTAGACCTACTTTTCAAAATCCCATGCATAAAAACAAGACTAAGTGCATTAGTGGCAGAATAACATTCTAAATGTACACACTTTCATATGGTTTCACTTTAATTTGGCTATGTTTATTTGCATTCCTCTGCTCTTCCAATTCATGTGAAACAAACACCCAAGTTGACAGATATCTTGTGTTTACAAATGCTCTGTTTCCCACGTGCAATCATGTCCTATTCTGGTGTTTTTCCTATCCCTGTGTTTTTAGAATCCTGCAAGCCAAAGGAGCCCTTACAGAATTACTTCAGTTACAGATAGGTGTCGAACCCTCGCAAAAAACAGATAGGTGTCGAAGAAAACTTTGTCTGGTTTGTCCTGCTCCTGCCGCGACGTCATCCACCTCACCTGAGTTGCTCCATTGAAAGAAACATCTACCATACCAGACATCACGACTCCTGACCGTCTTTTGCTGCCTGATATCTCCTTCCCTGCTGCCAGCACCCAACGCAACTGCATCATCATCATCGACTCAGCAGATGAACCTGAGGAGTACACGGGTCCACAAGAGAGGTCACACTCTTTTGTTTCTGCTTATGTTATGCATTACTTAATATTACCTGCTACTTTATCATCTTGTTCACCTCTTAGACTCCAACTCAGGTCCAAATTAATGTTCAAACTTGAGTTTTAAAATGCTTGTGGGGCACATATCGAGGCAGCAACGAATAGTATCTATGTCTATTATCTGGTTCACCTAGGGTATGCTTATGTTGTTCATCTTGCGTGGGAAACGAACAGTAAATCAATCATCATCTGTCTTTTTATTAAATTAAAGCTATCATCAGTCTGCTATCATTATTTTTGGATCTATCCACTAGTTGTTACCATCCTCTAGATTTCTGCATGCTCTCCTTACATAATCTCACTATATTTTTTTCATATGCATGTCGGATATTGTACACATTCATGCTGAACATGTAGAGAAAAAGGAAAGAGTTTTGTGCGGCAATACAATGTCATACAGACATCGCTCCATGGTGGGTGCAATGGAAAACCCTCCCCCTCCAGATTGTAATCCAGAGGAAGGTATCTATTATGAGGCAGATTCAGACGGAGCTGACCACTCCTATTTACCCCCCCGAGGTGGTTGCTCTAACTTGGCATGATGACGTTGGTCATATTATGCATATGATGCCTCGTAGTGCCTACTTTCGACATCATACATGTCATCTGCTTAGTTTAGACATTTTCTGTAATGCCACCTGTATTGTTTCTATATCATATATGTGAATTATGAAATCTCATCTCTTTTAGCCAGCCATAATATATGTGAAATATGCAATGCCATCATGTTTAACCAGACATCATATATTTGAATGATATCTTACCAATCCTTTTCTTCATTACATTTCCAATTGTTGACAATGTTTGTACATTCAACTACTCTTCCCGTGAATCGGCCGTTTGAGTGGGTGATGGAAAAATCTGGAGTGAAAACGAGGTCTTCAGAGCAGACAGTGCTACATGTCGAAGCAGATCTCTTGATGGGTCTCGATAGCTCCTCAGAGATGGATTCAGAGACAGATGACCAGTCATATTCCCCCACTATGATGTATGTTGTAACTTGGCACGGTTATACTGCTCATGTCATGCATATGGTGTCTTGCATTGCATAGTTTAGAAATCATATACACAATATTCAACACCATGTTCTTAGTTCAGACATTGTATATGTGAATGCCCTCTACTTAGTATATAAATCACATATGTGAATTATATCATGCGATCCTGATTACTTAGATAACATGTATGAGAATTATGTCTTGCGAACATGTTTACTAAAGACATCATATAATTATCTCATGCCATCATGTTTAGTTAGTCATCATATCTTTGAATTATGTCATGCTATGCTATCCATTTTAGATACACATCATATATGTGAAATTATGTCATGCTATCCTTTTTAGTTAAACAAAATATACATGTGAACTATTGCATGCCCTCTTTTTTCCACACTATCATACAAGGTTTGTAAATTCAACTACGTTTCTTGTTTATCAGCCATTTGAACTGGAGCGAGTGATGGCAGTATCTAGCGGAGTAAAAACACGGTCTTCAAATAAAACAGTGCTACCTCTTGGTGGAGATAATACCCCGGTTATACATGCATGAGAAGTAGCCCTACCACACATTACCCAGGCTCTCGCAGATTGTACCCCTAGTGTGATGGACAGAGAACCAGCTTCACCCAATCTAACCCCAACCCCAGCAGATTGTAACCCAGTTCTAGTTGACACAGCACCATCTCCACCACAGAGCTCCCAAACAAGAGTCCTTCGTAAGGCATCTCTAGTTCCCAAAGCGCCAGTACTACCATGGCGAACCCCAACTCCACCAGTTAGTACACCTATTCCTATGGACGGAGCACAACCAGCCATTCGTAGTTTAGCATCTATCGCATTTGATGTTGTTAAATCCTATGTGCGTATCTTACCATCATGGAAATATTATACAGAAGATGAAGGAAAATTTCAGTTGCAGGTGTTCGTCCAGGAGTTATGTGTAAGTAATATTATTCATGGCAACTACTTTGCTTTGTCCCATACATTCTACCTCCATGCTGGTTATAATACAACAAATGTTCTCATTTTTCTCTATAAAGAAGGACCGATTTGGAAACTCAAGATGAGGTAACCTGCGCTAATACCTCTGTTGTCTTCAAGAATGCTTGGTGGCAGTATTGGAATTACCTGAAGAAAACATACTTCACTGGCAAAGAAACTCGTCAAATTCCCTTACGTTCTCCCGAGACACATTTACAAGACGATGATTGGGAACGCCTTGTTCTGTACTGGTCCCGAACCAAGAATGTGGTAAGGACTACGAGCTAATTTTTTATTTTTAAGTACTATATCCTCCGTCTAACTGTACTCTGTTCGTGTAGAACAAGTGCCTAAAACTGAAGAACAATTATTCTCATTTATGATTCCATTGCTATGGTGCATACTGCTTTGCTCCTGTATCATTGTATTTACTCGTACAAACTTATTTTTAAATTGAAGGATCCAATCAAAACTCCAATGGAACAATAGGTATGTTTAAGCATGTTTCTATAACATGTTTGCTCTTCTAAATTGCTCTGTTGATATCAATTTCAATTGTGTATACAGTTGACTTCTCATATCATGCACCTTAGTAGCATCACAACAGAACCAATAGTTTTGTTGTACATGTATACCCGTGGTACCCATCAGAAATCTTGTTGTGTTGTGTAGTTTTCCACACTTGTATTCTTTCAATGCTGCTTTGTCCTGAACTAATATGATTTGAACTGTGTCTCTATTTTGATTTGGCAAGACAATGCAGTGACCATAGGACATAGATATATGTTTGTTTTATGCTTTTATTATGTAATACTTGGAAGTAGAAGACTTGGCAGTTTAATCCTGTCCACCATACTACTGAAATGGTTCACCGAAATGAGTTTCATATACTACATGCTAAACCTGTTATGTGTCTGCTTGTTTCTTCTTTTAGAATACGAACAGAATATTGGGGAAGAGTACCTTATTAAGCAATGGTAATGGAAGTAATGCAGATAAGGTTCAGGATAGTGAGACATCATTGTTTGTCTTCGTAAAAGTTGATAAAACAGCTAAGGAAAACTATCTTGAAGACAGTGAGACAACCCAAAGTCATGTCTCGGTGTAGTGTTTGAGTAACTGGCCACTACCGCTGGCACAAGCTCCTCGAACTCATTGTCTGAATCAGTTCGGTTTCTTGAGTCTCAACTACAAGCTGAAAGACATTGATCAACTGTACTGCGGCAAGAAGCCGAAGGACTGTGGAAGTCCTTGGAGAATTTAGATGCGTACTTTCTGGTGCAACAGCAAGCGCTAGAGGATTTAAGCACCAAACAAGAGAAATCTAATAAGCTTGCTAAGTGTCTTGCCAGCATGGTGGATACCCAGGATATTGTTTCTTGAGCTTTTATGAAGTGGTTTCAGTTCAGGACTTGTTTTGCTGCGGCGTTTATTTGCACTTATCGCCAACTTTGACAATCAGTGTATGTAATATGCTGCTTTGTTCTCCATATATGCACTGGTGGCGAACTTTGATGCCCAGTGGTTGTAATATGTGTAATAGCCGTAATAGCCTAGAGAATGTTGCTTGCTTATTTATTTCCTTGTTGTCTTTTTTATTTGTTTGCTTGTAGTCAGTCCTATTCTTTTTCCGCGGTGTGCTAGTGGACGCAATAACCTATTTTTTAAACTAGGCCACAATAACCATGGGCAACATATGGACCGTTGTCACCATGGTCCTGCTATCTGCTGTGGTGACCATGGGCCACCTACGGGCCTTCTACGGGTCATAGAATCAATGGGCCTTCTACAGGTCGTATGATCGATTGGCCAAACATGGGCCAATAACAGACCGCATTAGGGGCCGTAAACGCGCTAGAGTGGTAGCCGTCCATTCATGGGTCGACCATAACGGGCCTTTAAGAGGCCGACAAGTATAACAGGCTTAATTCTATCGGCAGGCATAACCGGTCGTTAATGGGTCGTATTTGATGACGCTATGAAAACGGCCCAATGGATTAACGGGCCACAAACGGGCCGACTTTAACCATGAGCTGAATTTGGCCCACAAGCGGAAATGGCCAGTAACGGACCGTAAGCAACTGAATGCTACAAATCAACCCAAGAATACATGGGCCCTTAAAAGGCCGAAAGATAACACGAGGTGGTAACGGCCCAATGGAGTAATGGGTCGTTAATGGGTATGAAGCGATATACTGTTCATTATGGAGCAGTTTCACTACGGGTCGTTAATGGGACAAGAGTTACAAAGGGCCTCCTCATATGGGCCGAAAGACGTCATGGGCCGTACATGGGCCAGAAGTTACAACGGGCTGGAATCATATTGGACGGCCCAGATGAAGCTTGTGGGCCAAATTCGGAAAGGACATAATGGGTCGTGAGTTATCGGGCCTGAATGGGCTATATGTAAGCAGGCCGTTAGCAGGCTTTCGATGGGCCGGCCCGTTAACCTTTGACCAAGTCAAATGGGCCGGCCTTTTGACCTGAATGGGTCACATTGAGCCATGCCACATGTCGACGTATCATAGGCTCCTCGTGTTCATTGGCTGGTTGACATCCGTCCGCACGTGGAACTGACACATGGTTCCTTCGGCCAATGAGAATTTTACACGTGGAAAATCCCCATTGGTCCTCGCTGTTAGCGGGTTATCGGATCCAAAACCGGACCTGATAGCTTAACGACGACCCGTTACAGTGGATGCCACGTGTCGGTTACCCTTGACAAAAGCACTTCCATGATGCGGCATTTATCGTCATGGAAGTGGACACTTCCATGATGATACTTTTGGTATTGTCATGGAACACTTCTACGATAGCACAGGTATGACTATCTTGATTCTGTCATAAAATTGTCATGGATGTACATGCATGACAGAAAACGTGACCTACTTTGACAAACACTTATTATCACGGAAGTGGTTTTTTTGTATTGTAGGTTGTGCTCACGCACGCAAACAGGCACGGCGGCCAGTGCCGAACGGTGCTGGGAGGCTGGGGCGGCGAGACAGGGGCGTAGGCGGGGAATAGCATCAGTGAAGAGCAGCAAACCAGTAGGGCAGTAAGCAGCTGCGGTGGCAGGAGCAGCTCGCAGGGGCGAGCGGGGAGGCGAGCGCACGTTGCCTGGGCGGCGCGTGGGTGCGGTCAGGGCGCGCATGGGGCGTAGGCTGGGCATGGCCGGATGCGGCCAAAGGCTCGCTGGCGCAGCTGGGGACCCTGGCGAGTAGCTCCGGGCAGGACAATGGGCGGTGGCCTACGGTGACTGAATCGATGGACGGCAGGGGGAATCAACGCTGGTCACCGGGGGAGGGCCGATGGCGATCTCATACGGGCCGAGGTGGACGAGGTGACGAGGATCGACGACAAGGCCGCGACGGTCGTGGTGGAGAAAAATGATGAGGGTGGCATCGATGTTTCTCCCCGAACTCGATCCAGTGCGTCAGGCGATGGAGACGACCTCAACGGAGCGGCTGGTCACCATGGCGCGGCTCGGGGTGGCTCTAGAGCACTAGGACGATGATGGTGCGGCGAAGGTGGTTCGGCCTCGGGTTCGGGAGACGATTGCGGTGTGAGGGAATGGGAAATGGGGCTAGGGTTTTCGGGGGAGTGGAAGGCGGTGCTCTTAACCTCCAGGGAGGGCCGCATGATGGCCAGTGCGTGGACGGTGGCCATGGCGGATGGCCTCCATGCCCTCTGCCTCCACTATAGCAGAGGTAGGAGGAGAGGCGGGGCTAAGTGGGCTGGGCTACAGTCGGGGGTGCTGGGCCAAAGTGCCCTGTGACATTAGTTTTTATTCCTTTTCTTCTTTTTTGCATTTTTCTACTCTGTTTTGCAGCTTGTTTTCATACCAAAATATTTTGGCTATGCATGAAACTAGTCACATAAATACTATGCATTGTACTCGTTTGGTACAATAAGTTTGAGGAAAGTTTGAATTATGTTTGGATTTAAATAAAAGTGTTGCTGGACCACTTAAATATTGCTAGGGTCAAAATAAAAATCCAATTTTTAGTTTATTTATTCATGACAAATATTAGGGTATTGTTGACAAAATTATGAACTATTTTTCTTGCTTATTTGAGCATGTAAATATTTGACTTGCATTAAGAAAAGAATTTGGCTTTGATTTTTATCAAATAGCAATTTGGCCTAGCAAACATGGTGACAAGGCATCATTAGCATGAGATCACTGTAGCATGAAACTGGGGGTGTTACAACAAGGGGCGGCAATGCAAAACCCTAGCTGCCCATCCCTCCCATTACTCCACATCCTCGTCCGGTATGCGCTCGGCGAAGCCCTACTGGTGTTCCGCTGCCACCACCGCCACCACGTCGTCGTACTGGTCATGATCTCATCTACCTCCTCTCGCTCGCTTGCTAGATCAACGAGAGAACGCCGTCGAGCCGAACATGTGCTAAACTTGGAGGTGTCGCGCGTGCGATGCTTGGATCGTATTCAATCGCGGCACGAGTACGACTACGTCAACCACGATCTATAGATCGTTAATTCTTTCGATCTATAAGGGTACGTAGACACATTCCATATAGATTGTTACCACTTTTGGTCTAAGGGTACATAGACACACTCCCCTCTCTCATTTCTAGCATCTTCATAGATGGATCTTTGGGTGATTCATAGAAAAAAGTTGTTTTTCATGCAACGTTCCTCACATATTGCCTTTCTCAAGGCCTATCTCAGTGAGCAATTACTGATGTCCGATCTTGGTCCTATTCGTTACTTTCTTGGGATTGAGGTTTCCTCTACCTCTGGTGGCCTTTTAATCCCAAGAAAAGTATATGCATGATCTTCTTGCTCCTGCGGCTCTTAGTGACGAGCGCACCATTGAGACTCCTAGCTTGTTCACCTTTGCACTTCTGATGGTGAGCCCTTGTCCGATCCGGCGTGTTATCATCATCTTGTTGGGAGTCTTGTCTATCTTGTTGTCACTCATCTAGATATCACCTATCATGTACATATTCTAAGTCAGTTTGATTCTGTTCCCACTTTAGTTCACCACCTTCTTCGTGTTCTACAATATCTTCATGGAACGATCTCTCGTTTTATCTCTTTACCCCATTCCATATCATTATAGCTCTAGGCTATTCGGATGCTACGTGCTCTAGTGATCCTTCATATCGCCATTCACTTTCTGTTTACTGTGTTTTTCTTGGTGGTTCTCTCATTTTCCGGAAAACAAGGAAATAGAGTTTCCCGTTTGAGTGCAGAGGCCGAGTTGCGAGCTATGGCTCTTTTGATGGCAGAGGTGACTTGGTTACGATGGTTACTTGAGGATTTTGGTGTTTCTGTTACTACACCTACCACTCTCTTGTCAGACAGTACAGGTCCTATTAGTATTGCGCGAGATCCTGTGAAGCATGAGTTTACCAAGCCTAATTATGTAGATGCTTTTTTGCGCGCTGTTGTGCAGGATCAAGTTATTGCTCTTTAATATGTGCCTTCCGAGTTAAAGCTAACAGACTTCTTCACGAAGGCCCAGACTAGAGCGCAACATGAATTTCGCCTCTCGAAACTCAGTGTTGTGGATCCACCATGAGTTTCAGGGGTGCTAGAGTTATATTGATGATAGCCTCTGCCCTTTTGTATTCTAGCCTTTTGGCATCCTCTTGTAAATGTATATGTTGGCTTTGGCCTCGTAATAATATCAAGTTGCATATTCATAACATAAGTTACTTCCAGGTGTTTAATGTTTACTAACTTCATGATGTAGCAAGATGTATCTCCATACTATGGAGTCTCACTTTTGATTGATTTTTAACAGAAAACATGTTGATTGATTCTCACCAAATATCTGTGTTTTTAACTTTATTTTTCGAACAACACTATTGATGTTTTAGTGCCATGCCCAAATTGTAAGTCCAAATGAAAATTTTGATTTGTTACAGTTATTTTTGAGCCCAATTTTCTTTCATCGAGATTCTTTCTCATTTCGAGCGGCGCGCCACATCGGAACCTGGGTGTGGTGTCAAATGGGCAAGGGTCGGGTTGTCACCCCCTGGTGCCGCGCCGTATCTTGATCTGGATACGGTGGCAAGTGAGCGAGGATCGGGTCGTCGCATCCTTAGTGGCGTGCTACATCAGTGCCCGGATGTAGTGGAAAATGAGCAAGGGTCTTCGCATTTGACTCGACGAGTGCAAAGGGTGAGCAAGCTAGCCGAGCCTAGGAGAATTCTCTTAGGTAGCTGGAACGTAGGGTCCCTGACAGAGAAGCTTCGGGAGCTAGTGGATGTGCGGCGAGGAGAGGTGTTGATATCCTTTTCTTCCAAGAAACCAAATGGAGGAGACAGAAGGCGAAGGAGGTGGAGGGTACCGGCTTCAAGATGTGGTACACGGGAACGGATGCAAACAGAAATGGTGTAGGCATCTTGATCAATAAGAGCCTCAAGTATGGAGTGGTAGACGTCAAGATACTTGAGGACCGAATTATCCTGGTCAAGCTGGTAGTTGGGAACTTAGTTCTCAATGTTATCAGCACGTATGCCCCGCAAGTAGGCCACAATGAGAACACCAAGAGGGAGTTCTGGGAAGGCCGTGAAGACATGGTTAGAAGTGTACCGATTGGAGAGAAGCTCTTCATAGGAGGAGACCTCAATGGCCACGTGGGTACATCTAAGACGGGTTTTGAAGGGGTGCATGGGGGCTTTGGCTATGGCATCAGGAATCAAGAAGGAGAAGATGTCTTAAGCTTTGCTCTAGCCTATGACAAGATTGTAGCTAACACCCTCTTTAGAAAGAGGGCATCAGATCTCGTGACTTTTAGTAGTGGCCAACACTCTAGGCAGATTGATTTCATCCTCTCGAAAAGAGAAGATAGGCGTGTGTGCCTAGATTTTAAGGTGCTGCCTGGAGAGAGTGTTGTACCTCAGCATAAGCTGGTGGTTGATGACTTCCGCTTTCGGATTCGTGCTCAGCGGAATAAGCGTGCCAAAGTCGCTAGAACAAAGTGGTGTAAGCTCAAGGGGAGGTAGCTCGGGCGTTCAAGGAGAGGGTCATTAAGGAGGGCCCTTGGGAGGAAGGAGGGGATGCGGATAATGTGTGGATGAAGATGGTGACTTGCATTCGTAAGGTGGCCTCGGGTGAGTTTGGAGTGTCCAGTGGAAGGATAAGCAAAGATAAGGATGCCTGGTGGTGGAATGATGATGTCCATAAGGCGATTAAAGAGAAGAAAGATTGCTTCAGACGCATATACATGTATAGGAGTGCAGACAACATAGAGAAGTACGAGATGGCGAATAAGGCTGCAAAGCAAGTTGTCGGTGAAGCAAGGGGTCGGGCGTATGAGGACCTCTACCAATGTCTAGGCACTAAGGAAGGCGAAAGGGACATCTTGTAGTGCCCAGTATGAGATTATACCTCCTACGTGTCGAGGCACGACTTAAAGGTATAAGCTCATACTAGAATGATCTCAAGTATGGTATCTTTGCACGACCCATGTAAAAGAGGGGTGAAATTGCAAAAGAGTAGTTGGCTTACACTCGACACGTCACACAATACATTACATAAGCAATCATCATTCAAATAACATCACAGTCCGACTACGGACGAAGATCCAAATGAAAGATACCATAAATAAATAACACAAGGTCCGATCGCTCCTAGTAGAAGCCACTACTGATCCTCTGGGTAAGACACGTAGTATCGCCCACGTTCTTCGTCGAACTCCTAGTACATCTCTGTGCCGTCACCTGTGTAGTTCACCATAGTACCTGCATCTGGTGTTGTGTAGAATCTGTGAGCCACGGAGGACTCAGCAATCCCGTTCTCGGGTAGCAAAACTATCTAAGCCTTGGGTGTGGAACAAGGCTGAAGAACAAAGGTTGTAGCTGCACTAGTACTAGCTTGCGTGTTTAGAGCGAGAAGAGAAATGCCACGGACGTCAAAGTGATCACTAAGTGATCCTATCTAAGCACGTCAAACATAACCCCACCGTGTTCACTTCCCGAACCCCTTCGGAAAATGACCGTCACGGTTACTCACGCTGGTAGTGTATTCTGAACATGGTGTCAAGTTTTCTAGAACCGGATATTAACAAATTCCCATCTGCCACATAACCACGGGCACGGTTTTCGAAAGATCAAACCCTGCAGGGGTGTCCCAACTTAGCCCATCACAAGCAAGACCTCCCGGCGTGCCGACGCCCTGACAGTAGCCGCGTGTATCTAGTCTCAGGCCACGACCGGATGGGTGATGCTATAGGTTTTTACCAGCCCTCGGGTTTCCCCAAGGTGGCCTCGCAGGACCCCAAGTTTGGACCAACACTCATGTGGAGCACTGGCCCGGGTTGTTGATTAAGAAGAGGGTTTATAACTCCCTATGCAAGTTTTAGTTGT
The DNA here is from genome assembly GCA_902687465.1 of Secale cereale. Classification (NCBI taxonomy): domain Eukaryota; kingdom Viridiplantae; phylum Streptophyta; class Magnoliopsida; order Poales; family Poaceae; genus Secale; species Secale cereale. The sequence continues at coordinate 306,500,160 of LR738714.1, read as the reverse complement.
TAGGCAAATGTAAAACCAATGTCGGGCCTTGCTGGAAAAGCTTTAGCGCTAAGCAGGTTATCTAGGGGGCCCATAAACCCCAACCGTGTTAGGGACGCATAATCAAGGAACATAACACCGGTTTATACGGTTCCTAGGGTGGCATGAGTGGAACAAAACACCAAGCAAGAGGCTTAGCCTTCCACCCATTGCCAAGTATATAGATGATTTAGTTTAACAGATTATATAGTGTGATATCCCAATAATAACTTCAACATGAAGCAAGAATCTTCAAATCTTCTCCTGCAACTAGCAATGCTATAAGAGGGGCTGAGCGAAGCTTACGTAGCCAAACAAAGGTTTGCTAGGTTGGGTGGTTAGAGAGATTCATGGCTACAATAGGAGGCTGACAACCAAACATGGGCATCGAGGCAATAAGCTAAAGAGCGAGACATCTAGCAATAGGCAAAGATAGTAATGATATCTGGGTCAGGTCATCTTGCCTGTCGAGTCGTCGATGGGATCGTAAGACGGCTCCTCGTACTCAACCTCGGTAGGAACCTCGTTCTCGGTCTCGGCTCCCGGCTCTACTCAACACAAGAACACAACATGGCACAAAATCAAACAAGGTGCAATGCACAATCAACATGATGCAAGTATAAGCCTATATGATGCAATACATGGCAAGGGATGAAGCACACAAGAACAACACAAGCCAACAAGTTTAAATGAGGCCGAAATCAACATATAGCAAATCTGGTAAGTCCTCATATGCATATTTTGAAATTGGTCCAGATCTCAACAAACCTTAAGTTAAAGTTATTAAACAGCAAGTTAAACTGCACCATGATGATCTACACGAAATTCTAGTCAAGTTTCATATAAAGTTTGTTTAATTCGGAGCTACGGTCTAGAAGATATGAGCAAAACAAGGCAAGCAAGGCAACGGTGCAAGATGCATCCAAACATCAAGAAAACACACTCCACACATGTAAACAACATGATATTATGATTCTACATGCAAAATCACACAAGTTTCATATAGGGCACGCTCAAAACGGAGCAACGGTTCAACACATACACACGAAACAAGATACAACAACAAGCTGAAGTTAACAGCCACATAGCAACTTTGGAGCAAGACATATATACGCTACAGCACCCAAACATGATGACAAGAAGCATGGATGTGAAGTAGACATGTTACTTAACAAGCATGAACTTAGAACACACCCAAAAACCTACTGGAACAAAATTAACCAAGCATGGCAAGTTGCGATAAAATTATCTAGACTTAGTCAAAATCTGGGAAGGCAAAAACATCATCACGATGCTGCCTTCGGAGGCACAAAACAACATACATAACAACTCCACTAAGCATATAAAGATCATGGACATGTAGTAGACATATCCTACAGCAAACAACTCCATTGGAGCAACTCCATAGGAGGCATGGATCGATAGCAACAAGCTACACCAAATTGATCATGCTGATAAAAACCTGACAAGTATAATTTATAGCAACTTGAGAGTAAGAAATAAATAAGCTACAGCAAGACATATGTGCAAGTAAGGGCATGAATGGATAGACAAAAATATGGACAACAAGGAATGATCATTGGCCACTCCAGAACAAGCATGGAATTGAGTGGGGCATCAAGCAAACATAGCATCAGGTTAAAACAGATTCCAGACTTAGCAGTTTTTTTCACTAAGTATAAAACAGTAACATTGGCATGGCATGTTTACAAGCTTGTTTAAGTCACCTCAAGGCATATCATGGAAAGTGGTTTGCACCACAGCAAAGACCATATGATGGTGCTTCTAAAACATATTGACATGTGACATGAGGACAAACACATCAATAGCAATGAGCACTTCAAATCAGCATCTCGTATCAAGTTTCAGCACTTAACAACCACATGCACTTTTGCAACAGAGATTAACATGGCAATATGACACCTAACATGAATGCTACAACAACCATCATGTAGAGCACTTCACAATGAACATTTTGACATAACATACGCTCCATTTGGATAAACATGCACCAAGTTATCATATCTCAAATGTGGCATCAAATTAACAAGTAACAGCAGTTTATAACAAGTAGCACTCTTGTCACGATGATTATGTCATCAAGATGTTCTCAAACAAGCATGCCACAATGGAACAAAATGTAGAGCACATCACCACGATCATTTTGATATATTATTTGCATCATTTGGATAATCACACAAAATGTTACACCACTCACAAGATGCCAACAAATTATGCAATATCTGGGACTTAGCAAAAAAACAACCTCAAGGGGGGTTCGGGCGGACACGTCCGATGGCGAGCGGACACGTCGGACGTGCGGGTCGGGCCGGATCGGAGCGGGTCGGGCGACGAGATCCGGATCCGCCCGGCGAGGGTTGCGGCCGGCGGCGGATCTGACGGAGGAGTTGGCTGGGGCGCTGGCCGGTGAGGAGGCGCCGGCGGATCGGCGGAGGGAGCGGCGGCGCCGGCCGGTGAGGAGGCGGCGGTGGCCGACGGTGGAGGCGGCCCGCGGCGGCGCGAGGTGACGGAGTGCCGGGCGGCGGGGTCCGGCGACGGGGTGCAGTGGCGCAGCGGCGCCGGCGGTTGCCGGCGCCGGAGGCGGAGACGGGGCGCAGCCCGGGGCGGCGGAGGCGATGGGCCGAGCGGGCCTCTCGCGGGCCCGGCGGGCCCGGTCGGTGCGGGTGGGCGCGGGCCGCTGCGGGGCCACGTGGCGCGCGGCCAGTGGCTGAGGGCAGCGGCGGCGATTTGTCCGGCGTGGGTCGGACACGTCCGCCCGGCGCGGATTTCGAGGCAGGGCTCGAGGAGGAAGGAGACTAGGGTTTCTACCTGAAAATGGACGTGGGGAGGCTAATTTATAGATTCTGGGAGCTAGGAAGGTCCAAATGGGGTGCGGTTTTCGGCCACACGTTCGTGATCCGACGACCAAGATGATGGGAGAGGTTGTGCTGGGTTAGTGGGCTGTTGTGGAGGTGGTCTTGGGCCAAAACGAAGCGGTGCTTTTAGCCCACTAGGTTAACCGTTGGAGTACCAAACGAACTCCAAACGCGATGAAACTTGACAGGCGGCCTACACGTACCAAAACAACAACGCACGACAAGTCTCACCTCATCCCGGAAACGTTACATGGCCACACACGAAATAAGGACTCGGGGGTACCACGGGCACGTGTGTGAGTGTCGGAACTCGAAGCGGACAACGGGAAGAGGCGAGTGGGACCCGATGCAAGTGACAACACGAATGCAATGCAATGCACATGATAACATGACATGGATGAAATGCACACATGCACACGACAAAACGAAGAAACCCAAAATGAAATAAGAGCCCAGAATAGAATTGATGAGGTCAAAGTTTCATATAATGCCATAATTGGAAAGTGTTACATTTGGGGCATTACAAACTCTCCTCTACGTCGAAAAGATACCGTCCCAAGATCTAGGACTGGAAGAAGGAAGGGTACTCGGAACGAAGGTGATCTTCTCATTCCCACGTAGCTTCTCGGTCGGTATGGTGTGACCACTTAACTTTCAAGAACTTGATTGACTTGTTGCGGGTCTTGCGCTTAGTTTCTTCAAGAATAGCAATAGGGTGCTCACGGTAAGACAAGTCTTGTTGAAGATCAATCTCCTCGAATGGAATGGTGCGCTCAGGTGTTTTGAAGCACTTGCGGAGTTGAGACACGTGAAACACATCATGAACATTTGCAAAGTTGGAGGGGAGCTCAAATTGATAGGCTAGATCGCCTCTTTTGCCCAGAATCTTGAAAGGGCCCACGTATCTAGGAGCAAGCTTTCCTTTGATATCGAATCTTTGAGTTCCTTTCATAGGAGAAACACGGAGATAGACATGATCTCCAATGTCGAAAGCCAAATCATGATGCTTGCCGTCATAGTAACTCTTTTGACGCGACTGAGCGGCCTTGAGATTCTCACGTATGACTTTGCACATTTCTTCGACTTCTGAGATCAAGTCATTGCCAAGAAGTTGACGTTCACCAGTCTCGGACCAGTTGAGAGGGGTACGGCACTTTCTGCCATAGAGGATTTCAAAAGGAGCTTTGTTGGCACTTGCTTGGAAACTATTGTTGTAAGAGAACTCGGCAAACGGGAGACAATCTTCCCACTTCATGCCAAAAGAGATGACACAAGCTCTGAGCATGTCTTCGAGGATCTGGTTCACTCTTCCGACTTGACCACTAGTCTGAGGGTGAAACGCAGTGCTGAAGCGAATCTTAGTGCCCATGGCTGACTGAAAGGAGTCCCGGAACTTGGATGTGAACAAACTTCCACGGTCTGAGGAGATGACTTGAGGAATGCCATGTAACGACACAATTCAGGAAGTGTACAACTCTGCCAACTAAGCTGCATTAATGGATTCTTTGACTGGAAGGAAGTGAGCTACTTTGGTTAGCTTGTCAATCACAACAAAGATAGCATCATACCCCTTCTTGTACTTGGGAAACCAAGTGACGAAATCCATTTCAATGTGGTCGAATTTCCACTCGGGAATAGGAAGAGGTTGGAGGAGACCGGCCGTATGTTGATGCTCTGCCTTCACTCTTCTGCAGACATCACATTCGTTCACGAATTGGGCAATCTCCCTTTTCATGCGAGTCCACCAGTAAGATTGCCTGAGGTCTTGGTACATCTTGGAACTTCCAGGATGAATAGAGAGGAGGGAGTCATGTGCTTCGTTCATTATGAGCTTCCTGAGATCACCCTTGAGAACCACAATTCTGTCCTCAAAGAACAAGGTGTCTTTCTCATCAACACGATAGCACTTGTATTTGGAAGTACCCTTGGCAATACCATGTTTCACTTTCTGCACCATAGCATCACTGAGTTGGGCCTCACGGATCTGATCTTCCAAGGTGGGAGCAACTTGAAGATTTGCAAGAAAGCCTTGCGGAACAACTTAGAGGTTGAGCTTCCTGAATGATTCACAAAGCTCAGGCTGAAACGGCTTGAGAAGGAGACTGTTGCAATATGCCTTTCTGCTCAAGGCATCTGCAATGACATTGGCCTTGCCAGGTGTGTATTCAATGCTTGGATCATACTCTTGGATCATCTCAACCCAACGAGTCTGGCGAAGGTTCAGGTTCGGCTGTGTGAAGATGTACTTCAAGCTCTTGTGATCGGTGAAGATGTCCACTTTTCTGCCCAGCAGAAGGTGTCTCCACGTGATCAAGGCATGTACCACTGTTGCTAGCTCGAGTTCATGTGTGGGGTAGTTCTTCTCATTTGGGTTCAACTGATGAAAAGTGTATGCCACAATCTTCTTGTCTTGCATGAGAACACCACCAAGTCCTTGTAGAGAAGCATCACATAATACTTCATAGGGCTTGGACTCATCCGGAGGAGTAAGAACCAGAGCAGAAATGAGCTTCTCTTTGAGTGTTTTGAATGCCACATCACAATCCAGAGTCCAGTTGTACTTGACATTCTTCTGCAGCAAGTTTGAGAGAGGTTTGGCAATCTTGGAGAAGTTCTCAACGAACCTTCTGCAATAGCTAGCGAGACCAAGGAAGCTTCAGAGTTGCTTGACGTTCTGCGGGGGTTCCCAGTTGACAGTAGCTTCAACTTTCTCGGGGTTGATAGAAATACCCTCAACAGAGATGATATGGCCAAGATATAAGACCTTATCCAGCCAGAATTTACACTTGGAGAACTTTGCATAGAACTTGTGTTCACAGAGTCTGTCCAGGACCAAACGGAGGTGCTTGGCATGGTCTTCTTCATTCTTGGAGAATACCAAGATGTCATCCAGATAGATGAGAACAAATTCATTGGTGTAGGGGTTGAATATGAAGTGCATCATCCTCGAGAAAGTGGGTGGAGCATTTGCGAGGCCAAAAGACATGATCGTGTATTCGTAGGAGCCGTAGCTTGTTCTGAATGTGGTCTTGTGAATATCTTCTTCACGGATACGGATCTGATGGTAACCCATCCGGAGATCGAGCTTTGAGAACACTTTTGCTCCTTTGAGCTGCTCGAACAATTCATTGATATTGGGGAGCGGATACTTGTTCTTTATTGTCTTCCTGTTCAATGGTCGGTAATCAACGCAAAGGCGCTCCGTGCCATCCTTCTTCTTGACAAATAGAACACCACAGCCCCAAGGAGAAGTGCTAGGCCTGATTAGACCCATACGCTCTTGCTCATTGAGTTGTCTCTTCAACTCCTTCAACTCTTCAGGAGAAAGCTTGTACGGACGCCGACATGCTGGCTCGGTACCGAGCTCGAGTTCCATGACGAATTCAACTTGACGATGCGGAGGCATGCCTGGAAGCTCTTCAGGGAAAACATCTTCATATTCATTGACCATCGGAATTTGAGATATGGCATTAATCTCGCCCTTGTCATTGAGAGAGAATAGCCTGATTGTGTTATCTCGAGAGGCGAAGATAATCACGTCTTCGTCAGGATGAGTAAGCTTGACTTCCTTATTTGCACAATCAATATTTGCATCATGCTTGGAGAGACAATCCATCCCAAGAATAAGATCAATGTCAGAATTGCCGAGAATAACCGGAGAAACCAGAAAGCGGTAATCACCCATGTAAAAGGATATATCCGGAGCAAATATATTAGAATGCATTCGTCTCCCCGGAGAAATAACTGATAACTCCCTTGGCAAACTTTTGATGTCAACATTGTGCTTGGATGCAAAAGGTTGAGACATGAAAGAACATGATGCACCCGAATCAAACAACACTTCTGCAGGAATAGAGTTAACTGGAAGGTTACCAAGTATCACATCTGAGGAATTCTCCGCTTGAGCTGCATTCATCAGATTCACTCTTGCTTGCTTGGGATTGTGCTTTACAATAGCAGTGCTGACAGGTGGAGGAGGCGGAAGGCGCCTTGGGTTGGGGCACTTGTTAGCATAATGACCCTTCTGAGTGCACTTGTTGTAAACCACTTCTGAGAGAGGACGGTGATAAAGAGCACTTGACTTCGAAGCTTGAAAGTGATTCTTGGATTGATTGCTTGGGTTGGGTGGGTGGGAGAAACCACGGCCACCAGAATGCTTGTTGTTGTTGTTGTTGGGAGGGCGGAGCACTGGAGGAGGTGGAAGCCAAAACTTCTGTTGCTTTGCGACCACTTGGGAAGAAGAGGAGGAGTTAACAGCATCTCTGATCCTCTTTTTGGAAGCTTCAACCTTGAGTTGGTCTGCCTCTTGCTTAAGTGCCATGTTATAGAATTGATCAAATTCATCCGGCTCAAACAAGGTGAGAGCTAGTTGGAGTTCATCCTTCAGACCACCACGGAACTGATAAATCTTGCTCTTGGCATCTGGGATGTCTTGCTTGGCATAGCGGGCAAGGTTCTGGAACTTGACATTGTATTGATAAACGGACATGGTGCCTTGCTTCAGGTTGCGGAATTGCTCACGCATTCCTTCAATGACACTAGTTGGAATGTGGTGAGAGCGGAAATCCTTGCAGAAGTCAGTCCACGAGATTTCACGTCCTTCTCTGGAATCTTTGTACTGCTGCCACCAATCAGCGGCTTGGTCCTTGAGTTGGAAGGCAGCAAACTTGACATAATCCTCAGGTATCACGTTACTGCATTCAAAGTGCTTCTTGATGTCTGTTATCCAGTCTTCAGCATCTAGCGGATCCACACAGTAACTGAATGCCTTTGGTTGGTTTTCCAGGAACTGGTTGAGTGTAGCAAAGTGAGGTTTGTTGAACAAATTTCCTTGGCCTTGGTTCCCATGACCACCTTGATTTGTTTGATTTGCTTGAAAATTCTGCATCATTTGCATAAGCATCTGGGTGTTCTGGTTTGTCGCTTGCATAATTGCTCTCCAGGCCTCAGACGGAGGAGGAGTTGAAGGAGGACGATCAGGAACTTCTTCACCCTCTGGGTTAGCGTTGGGAACCCTTTTAGGAGCCATCCTGAATGAGATGACAACTATTAGCCATTGATTGAAAATATATAAGCTGAATCAATGGCTAGAAATTGCAACATAAATCTTCACAAGAACATTCGAACAAAATGAACGAATGTAATCCACAGTTTAATGGTACAACAATCTTCTCGAGAAGCCACTTGGGAGAACAAAGGGTAAATAACAACAACAAGGAGCAGATAGAACAAATACAAGATAGAAGTTTCGTTCGACATATTCGTGCTGAAAGCCTATGGAACGTGTTACAAAAGGGTTTTGCAATCCCCGGATCAGCATAGCCAAGGACCCTTTAAGATGCAACTCCCGATCGGAACAAACGCCCATAAAACTACTTCACTCAATGTAGAACCCCGAACTCCATATCATGCATTCGTTGGAAGAATGCCTACGAGCTACTAGATGAACCCACCTATTAATTTCTGAAAGTTTCCAGTTATGCAATCAGGTGTTGGGGATACAGGGGAAGCATCGCGCACTCAACTCTAATCCTACATCCAGCTGTATCCATCCTTCGACACATAACCAGTTATTTCCGGAAACCGTTTACCTCGGACCTTCGAAACGCATCTGCTATACAAGCTATGGCAATACTCCCGAACTACCTCCCCGGTACTGGGTGATGTCGGGGTTATCTTGCCACTAACCGCATAGAAGAGTTTTCGATGTCGGACGTGTTAAGTATTCCAGAACTGCTGTAATATATTTGTGACGACAACACCTCGGAGCTCAACTCCCCGGGACACTGCCACAACCCCTAAATGACAGGAGGCATCGAGAACAATGTTCTCGTCACAAAGACATCGGAACAATTCAAACAATACTCGCGTGATCCTAAAAAAAATTAGTGAATTTTTTAGAGTAGAAGAGATAAGTAATCATCAGGAGTCCTCACTAGAGTCATAAAGGGATGAGGAGCAAAAAGAAATCCTACTCTCCGATATATATATATATATATATATATATATATATAGGACTCAAAACATTTTCAAGTGTGTGCCTAGACTCAACCGTCAATGATTCGATCAATCAGTGGGGGCTTCTAGGTCGGAGAAGGCTCTGATTACCAACTTGTAATGCCCAGTATGAGATTATACCTCCTACGTGTCGAGGCACGACCTAAAGGTATAAGATCATACTAGAATGATCTCAAGTATGGTATCTTTGCACGACTCATGTAAAAGAGGGGTGAAATTGCAAAAGAGTAGTTGGCTTACACTCGCCACGTCACACAATACATTACATAAGCAATCATCATTCAAATAACATCACAGTCCGACTACGGACGAAGATCCAAATGAAAGATACCATACATAAATAACACAAGGTCCGATCGCCCCTAGTAGAATCCACTACTGATCCTCTTGGTAAGACTCGTAGTATCGCCCACGTTCTTCGTCGAACTCTCAGTACAGCTCTGTGTCGTCACCTGTGTAGTTCACCATAGTAACTGCATCTGGTGTTGTGTAGAATCTGTGAGCCACGGAGGACTCAGCAATCCCGTTCCCGGGTAGCAAAACTATCTAAGCCTTGGGTGTGGAACAAGGCTGAAGAACAAAGGTTGCAGCTGCACTAGCACTAGCTTGCGTGTTTAGAGCGAGAAGAGAAATGCCACGGACTTCAAAGTGATCACTAAGTGATCCTATCTAAGCACATCAAACATAACCCCACCGTGTTCACTTCCCGAACCCCTTCAGAAAATGACCGTCACGGTTACTCACGCTGGTAGTGTATTCCGAACATGGTGTCAAGTTTTCCACAACCGGATATTAACAAATTCCCATCTGCCACATAACCGCGGGCACGGCTTTCGAAAGATCAAACCCTGCAGGGGTGTCCCAACTTAGCCCATCACAAGCTCGCGATCTGCAGAGTCGCAACTCCAAGGTGGGAAGACCCGAGTAATCTCGGAATCCCGTGCTCAAGATATTCTGACTAAGGTAAAACTAATCCAGCAAGACCTCCCGGCGTGCCGACACCCTAACAGTAGCCGCGCGTATCTAGTCTCAGGCCACGACCGGACAGGTGATGCTACAAGTTTTTACCAGCCCTTGGGTTTCCCCAAGGTGGCCCCGCAAGTCCCCCAGTTTGGACCAACACTCATTTGGAGCACTGGCCCGGGTTGTTGATTAAGAAGAGGGTTTATAACTCCCTATGCAAGTTTTAGTTGTTAGGCAAATGTAAAACCAATGTAGGGCCTTGCTGGAAAAGCTTTAGCGCTAAGCGGGTTATCTAGGGGGCCCATAAACCCCAACCGTGTTAGGGACGCATAATCAAGGAACATAACACCGGTTTATACGGTTCCTAGGGTGGCATGAGTGGAACAAAACACCAAGCAAGAGGCTTAGCCTTCCACCCATTGCCAAGTATATAGATGATTTAGTTTAACAGATTATATAGTGTGATATCCCAACAATAACTTCAACATGAAGCAAGAATCTTCAAATCTTCTCCTGCAACTAACAATGCTATAAGAGGGGCTGAGCAAAGCTTACGTAGCCAAACAAAGGTTTGCTAGGTTGGGTGGTTAGAGAGATTCATGGCTACAATAGGAGGCTGACAACCAAACATGGGCATCGAGGCAACAAGCTAAAGAGCGAGACATCTAGCAATAGGCAAAGATAGTAATGATATCTGGGTTAGGTCATCTTGCCTGTCGAGTCGTCGATGGGATCGTAAGACGGCTCCTCGTACTCAACCTCGGTAGGAACCTCGTTCTCGGTCTCGGCTCCCGGCTCTACTCAACACAAGAACACAACATGGCACAAAATCAAACAAGGTGCAATGCACAATCAACATGATGCAAGTATAAGCCTATATGATGCGATACATTGCAAGGGATGAAGCACACAAGAACAACACAAGCCAACAAGTTTAAATGAGGCTGGAATCAACATATAGCAAATCCGATAAGTCCTCATATGCATATTTTGAAATTGGTCCAGATCTGAACAAACCTTAAGTTAAAGTTGTTAAACAGCAAGTTAACATGCACCATGATGATCTACACGAAATTCTAGTCAAGTTTCATATAAAGTCTGTTTAATTCGGAGCTGCGGTCTAGAAGATATGAGCAAAACAAGGCAAGCAAGGCAATGGTGCAAGATGCATCCAAACATCAAGAAAACACACTCCAAACATATAAACAACATGATATTATGATTCTACATGCAAAATCACACAAGTTTCATATAGGGCACGCTCAAAACGGAGCAACGGTTCAACACATACACACGAAACAAGATACAACAACAAGCTGAAGTTAACAGCCACATAGCAACTTTGGAGCAAGACATATATACGCTACAGCACCCAAACATGATGACAAGAAGCATGGATGTGAAGTAAACATGTTACTTAACAAGCATGAACTTAGAACACACCCAAAAACCTACTGGAACACAATTAACCAAGCATGGCAAGTTGCGATAAAATTATCCAGACTTGGTCAAAATCTGGGAAGGTAAAAACATCATCACGATGCTGCCTTCGGAGGCACAAAACAACATGCATAACAACTCTACTAAGCATATAAAGATCATGGACATGTAGTAGACATATCCTACAGCAAACAACTCCATTGGAGCAACTCCATAGGAGGCATGGATCACTAGCAACAAGCTACACCAAATTGATCATGCTGATAAAAACCTGACAGGTATAATTTATAGCAACTTGAGAGCAAGAAATAAATAAGCTACAGCAAGCCATATGTGCAAGTAAGGGCATGAATGGATAGGCAAAAACATGGACAACAAGGAATGAGCATTGGCCACTCAAAAACAAGCATGGAATTGAGTGGGGCATCAAGCAAACATAGCATCAGGTTAAAATAGATTCCAGACTTAGCAGTTTTTTCACTAAGTATAAAACAGTAGCATTGGCATGGCATGTTTACAAGCTTGTTTAAGTCACCTCAAGGCATATCATGGAAAGTGTTTTGCCCCACAGCAAAGAACATATGATGGTGCTTCTAAAACATATTGACATGTGACATGAGGACAAACACATCAATAGCAATGAGCACTTCAAATCAGCATCTCATATCAAGTTCCAGCACTTAACAGCCACATGCACTTTTGCAACAGAGATTAACATGGCAATATGACACCTAGCATGAATGCCACAGCAACCATCATGTAGAGCACTTCACAATGAACATTTTCACTTATCGTATGCTCCATTTGGATAAACATGCACCAAGTTATCATATCTCAAACATGGCATGAAATTAACAAGTAACTGTAGTTTATAACAAGTAGCACTCTTGTCACGATGATTAGGTCATCAAGTTGATCTCAAACAAGCATGCCACAATGGAACAAAATGTAGAGCACATCACCACGATCATTTTGATATATTATTTGCATCATTTGGATAAGCACACAAAAAGTTACACCACTCACAAGATGCCAACAAATTATGCAATATCTGGGACTCAGCAAAAAAAACAACCTCAAGGGGGGTTCGGGCGGACACGTCCGATGGTGAGCGGACACGTCCGGACGTGCGGGTCGGGCCGGATCGGAGCGGGTCGGGCGACGAGATCCGGATCCGCCCAGCGAGGGTTGCGGCCGGTGGCGGATCTGACGGAGGAGTTGGCCGGGGCGTCGGCCGGTGAGGAGGTGGCGGCGGATCGGCGGAGGGAGCGGCAGCGCCGGCCGGTGAGGAGGCGGCGGCGGCCGGCGGTGGCTGAGCGCTGCGGCGGCGGCTCGCCGCGGCGGTGGAGGCGGCCCGCGGCGGCGCGAGGTGGCGGAGTGCCGGCCGGCGCGGCGGCGGGGTCCGGCGACGAGGTGGCCCGGCGGCGGCGGGGTGCAGTGGCGCAGCGGCGGCGACGGTTGCCGGCGCCGGAGGCGGAGACGGGGCGCTGCCCGGGGCGGCGGAGGCAATGGGCCGAGCGGGCCTCCGGCGGGCCCGGTCGGCGCGGGTGGGCACGGGCGACGACGGGGCCATGTGGCGCGCGGCCAGTGGCTGAGAGCAGCGGCGGCGATTTGTCCGGCGCGGGTCGGACACGTCCGCCTAGCGCGGATTTCGAGGCGGGGCTGGAGGTGGAAGGAGACTAGGGTTTTTACCCGAAAATGGACGTGGGGAGTCTAATTTATAGATTCTGGGAGCTAGGAAGGTCCAAATGGGGTGCGGTTTTCGACCACACGTTCGTGATACGACGGCCGAGATGATGGGAGAGGTTGTGCTGGGTTAGTGGGCTGTTGTGGAGGGGGTCTTGGGCCAACAGGAAGGGGTTCTTTTAGCCCACTAGGTTAACCGTTGGAGTACCAACCGAACTCCAAACGCGATGAAACTTGACAAGCGGCCTACACATACCAAAACAACAACGCACGACAAGTCTCACCTCATCCCGGAAACGTTACACGGCCACACACGAAAGAAGGACTCTGGGGTACCACGGGCACGTGTGTGAGTGTCGGAACTCAAAACGGACAACGGGAAGAGGTGAGTGGGACCCGGTGCAAGTGACAACACGAATGCAATGCAATGCACATGATAACATGACATGGATGAAATGCATACACGCACACGACAAAACGAAGAAACCCGAAATGAAAGAAGAGCCTAGAATGGAATTGATGAGGTCAAAGTTTCATATAATGCCATAATTGGAAAGTGGTACATCTGGGCATTACACATCTATAAGATGGCCAAGATCCGAGAGAGGAAGACGAGGGATATTGTGCAAGTCAAATGCATCAAAGACAGAGCAGACCAAGTCCTGGTGAAGGACGAGGAGATTAAGCATAGATGGCGGGAGTACTTCGATAAGTTGTTCAATGGGGAGAACGAGAGTTCTACCATTGAATTGGACGACTCCTATGATGAGACGAGCATGCGTTTTGTGTGGCAAATCCAGTAGTCTGAGATCAAGGAGACTTTAAAAAGGATGAAAGGAGACAAGGCGATGGGCCCTGATTGTATCCCCATTGAGGTGTGGAAAGGCCTCGGGGACATAGCGGTAGTATGGCTAACCAAGCTTTTTAACCTCATTTTTTGGGCAAACAAGATGCCAGAAGAATGGAGACGGAGTATATTTGTACCAGTCTTCAAGAACACGGGGGATGTTCAGAGTTGTACTAATTATCGTGGAATTAAGCTGATGCGCCATAGAATGAAGTAATGGGAGAGAGTCATTGAGCACCTCTTAAGAAGAATGACAAGCGTGACCAAAAATCAGTTTGGTTTCATGCCTGGGAGGTCGACCATGGAAGCCATTTTCTTGGTACGACAACTTATGGAGAGATATAGGGAGCAAAAGAAGGACTTGCATATGGTGTTCATTGACTTGGAGAAGGCCTATGATAAGATACCGTGGAATGTCATGTGGTGGGCCTTGGAGAAACACAAAGTCTCGGCAAAGTACATTACCCTCATCAAGGACATGTACAATAATGTTGTGACAGGTGTTCGAACAAGTGATGTCGACACTGATGACTTCCTTATTAACATAGGCCTGCATCAGGGGGCGGCTTTGAGACCTTATCTTTTTGCCTTGGTGATGGATGAGGTCACAAGGGATATACAAGGAGACATCCCATGGTGTATGCTCTTTGCAGATGATGTGGTGTTAGTTGCCGATAGTCGGATGGGGTAAATAGGAAGTTAGAGTTATGGCGGCAAACCTTGGAATTGAAAGGGTTTAGGCTTAGTAGAACCAAAACTGAGTACATGATGTGCGGTTTTAGTACTACTAGGTGTGAGGAGGAGGAGATTAGCCTTGATGGATAGGTGATGCCTCAGAAGAACACCTTTTGATATTTGGGATTAATGTTGGAGGAGGATGGGGATTGATGAAGATGTGAACCATCAGATCAAAGCCGGATGGATGAAGTGGCGCTAAGCTTCTGGCATTCTTTGTGGCAAGAGAGTGCCATAAAAGCTAAAAGGCAAGTTCTACAGGACGGCAGTTAGACCCGCAATATTGTATGACGCTGAGTCTTGGCCGGCTAAAAGGCGACATGTTCAACAGTTAGGTGTGGCGAAGATGCATATATTGAGATGGATGTGTGGTCAAATGAGGAAGGGTCGAGTCCGAAACGATGATAGAGTTGGGGTAGCACCAATTGAAGAGAAGCTTGTCCAACATCGTCTGAGATGGTTTGGGAATATTTAGCGCAAGCCTCGAGAAGCTCCAGTGCATAGTGAACGGCTAAAGCATTCGGAGAATGTCAAGAGAGGTCAGGGTAGACCAAATTTGACATGGGAGGAGTCTGTAAAGATAGACCTGAAGGATTGGAGTATCACCAAGAAACTAGTTGTGGATAGGGGTGCGTGGAAGCATGATATCCATGTGCGAGAGCCATGAGTTGGTTGCGAGATCTTATGGCTTTCACCTCTAGCCTACCCCAACTTGTTTGGGACTAAAGGCTTTGTTGTTGTTGTTGGCATTCTTTCTCACTCTAATACTTTGTTATACTAAATGAGATTCATTTAACTCTCTTTTGCGATATCACATATAATTTCTTACTATATGAACTTTGCTACAAGATATTTTCAATTGTTTCTTCTTTGCACATACACTGGGCTGTAGAAACTCAAAATTGTGAATTGGACATCAGAAATATTGAGTTCTCTTTGCTCTTTCATTAGCCATTTTACTTGAGGCACAAATTTGGTCCTCTGCGGGTGTAGTTTCTTTTATTGTTGCAAATTTTTACTTATGTGTACTAACTGAGCAAATATTACACGGTTTTTGTCTAAGGTTTCAGAAAAAGTCATGTCATAATTGTTTTCTTTGTTGTTCCAAAGTTTTAACTATATCTACTAACTGAGAAAATACTACACGGTTCTTATATCTTCCTGATAGTACAAGTATAATATTTGAGAAAAAGTCTTGCCATTAACTAAGTGCTTCTCTTTGTCTTCACAGTACTTTCCGATGGAGTACACAGAGGAAAAGCTCCGGGAGTATGTTCATGAAGATGATGACACCCACTGATGCTCGCAGACGGCAGCGTGAGTTGCGACAGTCGCTTCATGCTTGGAACTGACAAGAGGGCCACCATCATGGCGAATTGATCATGGTTTCGCCACCATGCCAACATTCCAGAGGGCGACATATGTGCCCTCCATTTCAAGTGCAAGGAAGGGCGCCTCCTCTCCCTCACTGTCTATCGTCTCTAGGCGTAACGTCATCATCAAGACCTCCCGTCCATATATGAATCGTTTATGATCTTTAGCTTATCTCTAGGACTTGATGATAATGCATTGTAACGGTCCGACGAACTCTACTTCTCTTTTGGAGATCGACTGCCTTTTGGAGCATGTTAGGCTTTCATTTTAGTTCAATGTCGTGCTCTATCATCCACCTTGTAAGACTGTGACTTATCTCATAATATGCTAAGACTACCTAACTATGTCTGATGATTCAACATTTTTCTACTAAGCATGTGTTAGTTGTATTCATATTTTAACAATTGAGGTACTCTTAAACGCATATGCATATGCACAGCTCCGCTACTAAGGCAAGTGCCCACAGGAGGCGTGCCCCGGCATCTAGTAAAGCATAAAGATAGGTAGAAAAAACAAACGGCGACTATTATCCATCGCGGACCTAAATCTTGATAAAACCACTGTGTCACGGTCGTCATCTAGGGAAACCCTTCATACACAACTGTTGGAGAACATAGTATTTTAAAATTTTCCTACGATCACACAAGATCTATCTACCAGATGTATAGCAACGAGGGGGAAGAGTGTGTATACGTACCCTCGTAGACCGGGAGCGGAAGCGTCAAGTGACGCGGTTGATGTAGTCGAACTCCTTCATGATCCAACCGATCAAGCACCAAACGTACGGCACCTCCGCGTTCAGCACACGTTCAGCTTGATGACGTCCCACGAGCTCTTGATCCAGTTGAGCTTCATGGGAGAGTTTCGTCAGCACGACGGCGTGGTGACGGATATGATGTATCTACCGGCGCAGGGCTTCGCCTAAGCACTGCAACAGTATGACCGAGGCGTGTTTCTGTGGAGAGGGGCACCGCACACGGCTAAAACAATTCAACTTGTGTGTCCTAGGGTGCCCCCCTGCCCCCGTATATAAAGGAGCAAGGGAGAGGCCGGCCCTAGAGGGGGCGCGCCAAGTGTGGGGAGTCCTACTAGGACTCCCAAGTCCTAGTAGGATTCCCCTTTCCTTTTCGGAGTAGGAGAGAAGGAAAGAGGTGGAGAGGGAGAAGGAAAAGGGGGCTGCACCCCTTGTCCAATTCGGACCAGAGGGGGGGCGCGCGCCTCCTTCCTTTTGGCCTTTCTCCTCTATTCCCGTCTGGCCCAATAAGACCCATATACTCCGAAAAATACCCGAATCACTCGGAACCTTTCCGATGTCCGAATATAGTCGTCCAATATATCGATCTTTATGTCTCGACCATTTCGAGACTCCTCGTCATGTCCCCGGCCTCATCCGGGGCTCCGAACTCCTTCGGTACATCAAAACTTATAAACTCATAATACTGATCGTCATCAAACGTTAAGCGTGCGGACCCTACGGGTTCAAGAACTATGTAGACATGACTGAGACTCATCTCCGATCAATAACCAATAGCGGAACCTGGATGCTCATATTGGCTGCTACATATTCTACGAAGATCTTTATCGGTCAAACCGCATAACAACATACGTTGTTCCTTTTGTCATTGGTATGTTACTTGCCTGAGATTCGATCGTCGGTATCTCTATACCTAGTTTAATCTCGTTACCGGCAAGTCTCTTTACTCGTTCCGTAATACATCATCTCGTGACTAACTCATTAGTCTTTTGCTTGCAAGGCTTTTTATGATGTGCATTACCGAGAGGGCCCAGAGATACCTCTCCGACACACGGAGTGAAAAATCCTAGTCTTGATCTATGCCAACACCACGAACACTTTCGGAGACACCTGTAGAGCATCTTTATGATCACCCAGTTACGTTGTGACGTTTGATAGCACACAAGGTGTTCCTATGGTATTCGGGAGTTGCATAATCTCATAGTCATAGGAACATGTATAAGTCATGAAGAAAGCAATAGCAGTAAAACTAAACGATCATAGTGCTAAGCTAACGGATGGGTCTTGTCCATCACATCATTCTCCTAATGATGTGATCCCGTTGATCAAATGACAACTCATGTCTATGGTTAGGAAACATAACCATCTTTGATAAATGAGCTAGTCTAGTAGAGGCATACTAGGGACACTTTGTTTTGTCTATGTATTCACACATGTACTAAGTTTCCGGTTAATACAATTCTAGCATGAATAATAAACATTTATCATGATATAAGGAAATATAAATAACAACTTTATTATTGCCTCTAGGGCATATTTCCTTCAGTCTCCCACTTGCACTAGAGTCAATAATCTAGCTCACATCGCCATGTGATTTAATACCGATAGTTCACATCGTTATGTGAATAACACCCATAGTTCACATCGCCATGTGACCAACACCCAAAGGGTTTACTAGAGTCAATAATCTAGTTCACATCGCTATGTGATTAATACCCAAGAGTAATAAGGTGTGATCATGTTTTGCTTGTGAGAGAAGTTTAGTCAACGGGTCTGTCACATTCAGATCCGTATGTATTTCGCAAATTTGTATGTCTACAATGCTCTGCATAGAGCTACTCTAGCTAATTGCTCCCACTTTCAATACGCATCCATATTGATACTTAGAGTCATCTGGATTTAGTGTCAAAGCTTGCATCGGCGTAACCCTTTACGACGAACTCTTTATCACCTCCATAATCGAGAAACATTTCCTTAGTCATCCAGTTACTAAGAATAATTTTGACCGCTGTACAGTGATCTACTCCTGGATCACTATTGTACCCCCTTGACAAACTCATGGCAAGGTACACAACATGTTTGGTACACAACATGGCATACTTTATAGAACCTATGGCTGAGGCATAGGGAATGACTTTCATTCTCTCTATATTTTTCTGCCATGGTCTGGCTTTGAGTCTTACTCAACTTCACACCTTACAAGTCAGGCAAGAACTCCTTCTTTTACTGATCCATTTTGAACTACTTCAAAATCTTATCAAGGTATGTACTCATCGAAAGTCTTATCAAGCGTCTTGATCTATCTCTATAGATCTTGATGCCCAATATGTAAGCAGCTTCACCAAGGTATTTCTTTGAAAAACTCCTTTCAAACACTCCTTTATGCTTTCCAGAAAATTCTACATCATTTACGATTGACAATATGTCATTCACATATACTTATCAGAAAGGTTGTAGTGTTCCCACTCACTTCTTGTAAATACAGGCTTCACCGCAAGTCCGTATAAATCTATATGCTTTGATCAACTTATCAAAGCGTATATTCCAACTCCGAGATGCTTGCACCAGTCCATAGATGGATCGCTGGAGCTTGCACATTTTGTTAGCACCTTTAGGATTGACAAAACCTTCTGGTTGCATCATATACAAGTCTTCTTTAATAAACCCATTAAAGAATGCAGTTTTGTTATCCATTTGCCAGATTTCATAAAATGCGTCAATTGCTAACATGATTCGGACAGACTTAAGCATCGCTACGGGTGAGAAAGTATCATCGTAGTCAACTCCTTGAACTTGTTGAAAAACTTTCGCAACAAGTCGAGCTTTGTAAACAGTAACATTACCGTAGCGTCAGTCTTCCTCTTGAAGATCCATTTATTTTTGATGGCTTGCCGATCATCGGGCAAGTCAACCAAAGTCCACACTTTGTTCTAATACATGGATCCCATCTCAGATTTCATGGCCTCAAGCCATTTTGCGGAATCTGGGCTCATCATCGCTTCCTCATAGTTCGTAGGTTCATCATGGTCCAGTAACATGACTTCCAGAACCGGGTTGTGCTAGGTGGCTTCTCACCCCTCGTTGGTTACCCCAAGTGGTAGGTTTGAGATGCAGTGTAGCAGAAGTTTTCCCTTGGTAATACCAAGGATCGATTTCCCTGAGACTCCCAATTTCAACAAGAAGGTGTCAACTGCTAACGGCGCCGGATATTAGCAATCAACGTGGACCTGCACACAGATACAAATAACTTTGCTCCCAACGAGTACAGAGAGGTTGTCAATCCCTCCGGCCTTGTAGTTTACAAAGGATCAAACACAAGTGATAATAGTGATAGGTATAATTGCAATAGTAAGTAAATAGCGGAAAAGTAAATAGCGGATGTGATCAATGATGGTAATATGGACCGGAGTCTCATGATGTTCACTAGTGATGTCTCTCTCCCAAAAGACGATAAAACAGTTATGTGAGGTAAACGAATTACAGCTGGGCAATTGACAGGACCATGTGCGCAAACCAATGCTGACTACATTGCAAGAAAGGTTGAGGTTCAAAGCATGGGCGGTACGCCAAAGTAAGTAGACCAAAATCCATCAATATCTACTACTAATCATCCACCTTGAGATATCTATCCAGAACATCTCGCTGGTATTAAGTTGCGAGTCCCACCCATAGTGTAAACTCAATGCAACAGACAACTGCATTAAAAGAACTTTGCGTAAAGTAAACAATCCTTGCACCCGCGGGCACAAGCACCGTTGTTTTCCCCCTTGTGGCAACAGCACATCCCCTAGACTCATGTTTCTGTCACTCAAGCTAGTCATCGAGGGGCATGAACCCACAATCAAGCATAATGTTCCCTCTTGGAGTCACTACCTACTACTTGGCCAAAGCAATAAATAACAACGGAGAACATGCAAGAATTACTTACGAACATAAATATAAAAAAGGTAGATCAAATATATTACTCAAACACAATCTGAACATAATCTCATAATCCATCGGATCCCAGCAAACTCATCATAGCAACAGCATAAGGATTACATATGTGCCTCGATCATGTAGGGCAGCTCACGAGGACTAATTAGTGAAGCACAAGAATGGGAGGAGAACATCACATAGCTACTGGTCATGGACTCATGGTCCAAGGGAGACTACTCACAACTCATCCGGGAGGCGTCCATGGTGGTGGAGAAGCTCCCGGTGGTGATCCTCCCCTCCGGCAAGGTGCCGGGAAGAGTTCTCCTGGTGCTCCCGATCTTGGAAGCGGCGGCGGTGGCGGAACAAAGATGGGATCGTGAAAAGAGTTCTTGTTTCGAGGGTTTCGGGAGACGCTTTAAATATATGCCAAAGGGGGGCATCGGAGGAGCCTCGGGGGGCCCAGGCGCCCCCCCGGCGCGGCCCAGGGGGGGCGCCGCCAGGGCGCCTGGCGCCCTGGTGGCCCCCCCCCCCCCGGCTGTCCTTCGGGCGCACGGTAGGTTCTGGAACGCTGATTTTTTATATAATTTTTCTGGATTTTTCCTGGCAGTTCTCGTAACGTGAAAACCTGAAATACAAAAAGAGCTGAAAACAGAAACTGGCACTGGGGTGCACTGAGTTAATAGGTTAGTCCAAATATGATCAAAAGTGTATGGAAGTGTATAAATATCATAGCAATATCACCCAAAAGAGGCATGGAGCAAGCAGAAATTATAGATACGTTTTGGACGTATCAACATCCCCAAGCTTAATTCCTGCTCGTCCTCGAGTAGGTAAATGATAACAAGAATAATTCTGTGGTGACATGCTATTAACCATATAGGACTTTTTCATAGTCATATGACAAAAGCTTACTGAGACAATGAATCTGTAGTAATTAAGTTGCCTCATGAGAAAATCACAAAGGACTGAAAGTTTTACAAGATGATACTGAAACATCAAAAAGATTTGCAATGAATATGATGTGCAAATATGATAAAGTGATATCTAGCTTGCCCCCTTTAGTGAAGCAAAACATAAATGCAGGGGCACCTCCAAGGTTTAAGTGATGACTGGATACAATGATTTCAAAATAAACGATATCACAATCATGCAAAAGACAATGCTACTTTGGGACAATGCACATTACACTCAGAATGACAATCATGCTCTCAGTAGTTGGTGCTTTTAAAAGAAGGTGGAGACTCAACATAAAAGTAAAAGAATGGCCCTTCGCAGAGGGAAGCAGGGATTACTCATGTGCTAGAGCTTTTTATTTTGAAAACATAGAAACAATTTTGTCAACGGTAGTAGTACTTCATATGTGCTATGCATAAGACATCCTATAAGTTGCAAGCCTCATGCATCGAATACCAATAGTGCTCGCACCTTGTCCTAATTAGCTCGGATTTCCATGCATTGTCATTGCATTACGTATGTTTCAACCAAGTGTCACAAAGGGGTACCTCTATGTCACCTGTACAAAGGTCCAAGGAGATGGATCGCATTTGATTTCTCGTTTTTGATAGATCTCAACTTGAGGACATCCATACCGGGACAACATAGAAAATAGATAATGGACTCCTCTTTAATGCTTAAGCATATTCTCATAAGAGATCGAGGATTAATGTCCAAGCTAAAACTTCCACCATGATACATGGCTTTGGTTGGCGGCCCAATGTTCTTCTCTAACAATATGCATACTCAAACCATTCAACTCATGGCAAATCACCCTTACTTTAGACAAGACGAGCATGCATAGCAACTCACATGATATTCAACAAAAGTGTAACAGTTGATGGCGTCCCCAGAAACATGGTTACCGCTCAGCAAGCAACTTATAAGAAAATAAGATACATAAGCAACATATTCTTTACCACAATAGTTTTTAAGCTACTTTCCCATGAGCTATATATTGCAACTGAAGGTTTTAAAGGTAGCACATATAAATTTACTTGGAGTGGCGGTGAAATACCACATATAGGTAGGTATGGTGGACTCATATGGCATAACTGGTTTAAAAGGATGTGGATGCACAAGCAGTCAGTCCGCTTAGTACAGGTGGAGGTTAGCAAAAGACTGGGAGCGACCAACTAAGAGAGCAATGACGGTCATAATCATGCAGAGCGACAAAGCAACATTGAATCAGGCATGGAAGTTATATCGCTACTCAGAAACAAAAGATCATCAAGGCTTGACAGACTTTCTTTACAGTCTTTAAATATGCGTGAGCATACGCCAAGTCAATCAAAATAAATTCTCGAAGGAAGATATTACTAAACCATACCACATCATTGGCAAACAAATCATGTTGGTACTCCAATAACACATTGGGAATCCCCCAGCTATTTGAGACTAACCATAAGAAAACTTGAACTACTAAGCGCCATTATGCACGTAGCATCTTTATCATAGACATATTAACCAATGCAACGGAAGCAAACTCTCTTAATAAGATAAGCATGATAATTAAAGAGAGTTCAAGCAACCAACTAAACAAAAGCTCTTTAAAAAGATAAGCATGAATACTAAGAGCAGAGCATGATAGTAGCTATTAAAAGACAAAGAACACACACAGCAAAGATAGTCATGAAAATTCTATGTTATGTTCTAGGTAGAAGTGGAGCATGTTTCTCTCCCACATAAAGAACGCTGAGTTCTGACTCTTTATGAAAAACTAAAGAAAACTAAAAGCAAGACGCTCCAAGCATAGCACATAACACATGAAGTGATTAAAATATAGTGGAACGAAAGACGAACTGATAATGTTGATGGAGAAGGGGATGCACGGGGGCATCCCCAAGCTTAGACGCTTGAGTCTCCTTGAATATTTCTTGGGGGTGCATGGGGGCATCCCCAAGCTTGAGCGCTTGACACTCCTGAATCTTTTTATCATCTTCCCTCGCACACTTGAAAACTCCCTTCATACATAACTCATCATAATCTGATTAGCGAGGTTAGTACCCGTAATAAAATAATTATACCTTGCTGGAAATAAAGATATTCTTGAAGGTCTACTGTTTCTCAAGATCGCCAAAAGGTTTTTGCAAAGAAAAAGCAAGCTCTTGGTTTGCAAAATGAAGGAAAAGCAAAACAGGACAGAATCTGTGAAAAACAGAACAGCAGGTAGTAATTGATTTGTTCGGGGCACTTCTGCAACTCTAATCAAAAAACTCAGAATATAAGCACGAATGACAATTATATAGAGAACGCTGTCGAAAAAATTCAGACCAAAAAGATGATCTGGTGATTTTATACGAATTTTTCTATCCAAGGACAGAATCTGTTTCCTGGACAGCACCTCACAACTTTTGAACTTTTTAGCAATCAGAGGCTATACTTGGCACAAATATGAAAAGCAAAGATACAATGATGATGCTACAGTAGTAAACAACATCAAGACACAACGAAAGCAAAATAAATTTATTCATTGGGCTGCCTCCCAAAAGCGCTTTCTTTTATGCCTTTAAGCTAGGCATAATGCAAAGAGGAATCAATAACCATCATAATAATCGGAGCTATAAATTGCTTCAAATGGTTCCTCAACAAGTTCACTCTTGTTCCTTCTAGGAAAGGGGTACACACCTTTTTCCTTCCCGCGTAAGCGGATTTGTCCCTTACCTATATCGATGAAGCCTTTAACTGCTCGGAGGAAGTCCCTTCCAAGCACTATATTTCCTTGGTTTGGCTCCATGATGAAGAAATCAATCATTGCAATCCCTTTAAGGAATTTAAATGGTACATCTTTTATTCCTCCCTGGATTTCAGAAATATCTCCATTAGTGTGTTCATGATGAGATGATAATCTATCCAGGTTAAATTTTAAAGAATCATGAACAGTTTTTGGCATAGTAGAAACCATAGATCCAATATCACAATAAGCAAGGAAGTCTTGATTAGAGATACCAATCCTAACAAGAGGCTCCCAATCATTATCTATTTCCAAAATATCTCTCTTATTGGGTTTGGGTTTCTCTACTTTCATTAAGTCTAGAGCATCCATTCTCTTTTCAATAGTCACAAGTCTATCTATGATAGTATCAAAATTATGATCATAAACAAAGTAACTAGATAGACCATGTATAATTTCAAGAGCTCTAGCTTCATCACATTCTAGGAAATCTCCCTCGGCTATAATGTCAAGAGAGTGTTTACACCATTTAAAAAGACCATGGTAAAATTTCTAAGCACGATTTTTATAGGTATCCAAGGCATAATTCTCCTATGTGCATCAGAAATTCTGTCCCATGCCTTCTTCATATTTTCCCCATCCCTTTGATGGAAATCTAGAACTTCTGATTCCCTCAAAGCACCAAATCCTGACATGTTTGGCTAAACAGAAAGGACTACTAACAGAAAGGTAAATAATTTTTTTTTGTGATTTTCGATAAAAGATACTAAAGCAAAACTGAAAAGTAAACTAACAAGACTAAAAGCAAAGGTAAAAGATAGCGTGCAACTCCCCTATCCTGAAGAGTGGAGTCCCTGGCAACGGCGCCAGAAATTGCTTTTCTAGGTGGCTTCTCACCCCTCGTTGGTTACCCCAAGTGGTAGGTTTGAGATGCAGTGTAGCAGAAGTTTTCCCTTGGTAATACCAAGGATCGATTTCCCAGAGACTCCCAGTTTCAACAAGAAGGTGTCAACTGCTAATGGCGCCGGATATTAGCAATCAACGTGGACCTGCACACAGATACAAATAACTTTGCTCCCAACGAGTACAGAGAGGTTGTCAATCCCTCCGGCCTTGTAGTCTACAAAGGATCAAACACAAGTGATAATAGTGATAGGTATAATTGCAATAGTAAGTAAATAGCGGAAAAGTAAATAGCGGATGTGATCAATGATGGTAATATGGACCGGAGTCTCATGATGTTCACTAGTGATGTCTCTCTCCCAAAAGACGATAAAACAGCTATGTGAGGTAAACGAATTACAGCTGGGCAATTGACAGGACCATGTGCGCAAACCAATGCTGACTACATTGCAAGAAAGGTTGAGGTTCAAAGCATGGGCGGTACGCCAAAGTAAGCAGACCGAAATCCATCAATATCTACTACTAATCATCCACCTTGAGATATCTATCCAGAACATCTCGCTGGTATTAAGTTGCGAGTCCCACCCATAGTGTAAACTCAATGCAACAGACAACTGCATTAGAAGAACTTTGCGTAAAGTAAACAATCCTTGCACCCGCGGGCACAAGCACCATTGTTTTCCCCCTTGTGGCAACAGCACATCCCCTAGACTCATGTTTCTGTCACTCAAGCTAGTCATCGAGGGGCATGAACCCACAATCAAGCATAACGTTCCCTCTTGGAGTCACTGCCTACTACTTGGCCAAAGCAATAAATAACAACGGAGAACATGCAAGAATTACTTACGAACATGAATATAAAAGAGGTAGATCAAATATATTACTCAAACGCAATCTGAACATAATCTCATAATCCATCGGATCCCAGCAAACTCATCATAGCAACAGCATAAGGATTACATATGTGCCTCGATCATGTAGGGCAGCTCACGAGGACTAATTAGTGAAGCACAAGAACGGGAGGAGAACATCACATAGCTACTGGTCATGGACTCATGGTCCAAGGGAGACTACTCACAACTTATCCGGGAGGCGTCCATGGTGGTGGAGAAGCTCCAGATGGTGATCCTCCCCTCCGGCAGGGTGCCGGGAAGAGTTCTCCTGGTACTCCCGATCTTGGAAGCGGCGGCGGCGGCGCAACAGAGATGGGATCGCGAAAAGAGTTCTTGTTTCGAGGGTTTCGGGAGACGCTTTAAATATATGCCAAAGGGGGGCATCGGAGGAGCCTCGGGGGGCCCAGGCGCCCCCCGGCGCGGCCCAGGGGGGGCACCGCCAGGGCG
>LR738714.1:306447740-306473551 GCA_902687465.1 Secale cereale | reverse complement strand
CCCCCCCCCCGGATGTCCTTCGGGCGCACGGTAGGTTCTGGAACGCTGATTTTTTATATAATTTTTCTGGATTTTTCCTGGCAGTTCTCTTAACGTGAAAACCTGAAATACAAAAACAGCCGAAAATAGAAAGTGGCACTGGGGTGCACTGAGTTAATAGGTTAGTCCAAATATGATCAAAAGTGTATGGAAGTGTATAAATATCATTGCAATATCACCCAAAAGAGGCATGGAGCAAGCAAAAATTATAGATACGTTTTGGACGTATCAGGTTGCCGTACCACTTTGATGCGGAACGAACTCTGGTTGATCTACGAAGTTCAGCAGAAACTTGATCTGAAGTTTCATGATCATCATCATTAGCTTCCTCACTAATTGGTGTAGGAATCACTGGAACTAGTTTGTGTGATGTTCCACTTTCCAATTCAGGAGAAGGTACAATTACCTCATCAAGTTCTACTTTCCTCCCACTCACTTCTTTCGAGAAAAACTCCTTCTCTAGAAAGGATCCACTCTTAGCAACAAAGACCTTGTCTTCGGATCTATGATAGAAGGTGTACCCAACAGTTTCTTTTGGGTATCCTATGAAGATTTACTTCTCCGATTTGGGTTCGAGCTTATCATGTTGAAACTTTTTCACATAAGCATCGCAGTCCTAAACTTAAAGAAATGACAGCTTAGGTTTCTCGTCAAAATAAAGTTCATACGGTGTCATCTCCACGGATTTAGATGGTGCCCTATTTAACGTGAATGTAGCTGTCTCTAATGCATAACCCCAAAAGCGATAGTGGTAGATCGGTAAGAGACATCATCGATCGCACCATATCTAATAAAGTACGGTTATGATGTTCGGACACACCATTATACTGTGGTGTTCCAGGTGGCGTGAGTAGTGAAACTATTTCACATTGTTTTTATTGAAGGCCAAACTCGCTAACTCAAATATTTTACCTCTACGATCATATCGTAGAAACTTTTATTTTCTTGTTACGATGATTCTCCACTTCACTCTGAAATTCTTTGAACTTTTCAAATGTTTCAGACTTGTGCTTCATTAAGTAGATATACCCATATCTGCTCAAATCATCAGTGAAGGTCAAAAAATAACGATACCCGCCGCGAGCTTCAACACTCATTGGTCCACATACATCTGTATGTATGATCTCCAACAAATCTGTTGCTCGCTCCATTGTTCCGGAGAACGGAGTTTTAGTCATCTTGCCCATGAGACATGGTTCGCAAGCACCAAGTGATTCATAATCAAGTGATTCCAAAAGTCCATCACTATGGAGTTTCTTCATGTGCTTTACACCATTATGACCTAAACGGCAGTGCCACAAATAAGTTGCACTATCATTATTAACCTTGCATCTTTTGGCTTCAATATTATGAATATGTGTATCACCACGATCGAGATCCAACAAACTATTTTCATTGGGTGTATGACCATCGAAGGTTTTATTCATGTAAACAGAATAACAATTATTCTATGACTTTAAATGAATAACCGTATTGCAACAAATATGGTCAAATCATATTCATGCTCAACGCAAATGCCAAATAATATTTATTTAGGTTTTACACTAATCCCCAAAGTATAGGGAGTGTGCGATGATGATCATATCAATCTTGGAACCACTTCCAACACACATCGTCACTTCACCTTTAATTAGTCTCTGTTCATTCTGCAATTCTTGTTTCGAGTTACTAATTTTAGCAACTGAACCGGTATCAAATACCTAGGGGTTGCTATGAACACTAGTAAAGTACACATCAATAATCTGTATATCAAAATATAACTTTGTTCACTTTGCCATCCTTCTTATCCGCCAAATATCTAGGGCAGTTCCACTTCCAGTGACCATTTCCTTTGCAGTAGAAGCACTTAGTTCCAGGCTTGAGTTTTAGCTTTGGGTTTCTTCACGGGAGTGACAACTTGCTTGTCATTCTTCTTGAAGTTCCCCTTCTATCCCTTTGCCCTTTACTTGAAACAAGTGGTCTTGTTAACCATCAACACTTGATGCTTTTTCATATTATAGTTTATCACGAAGTTCTACTAACTTGGTGATAGTGACTAGAGAACTTTGTCAATTACTATCTTATCTGGAAGATTAACTCCCACTTGATTCAAGTAATTGTAGTACCCAGACAATCTGAGCACATGCTCACTAGTTGAGCTATTCTCCTCCATCTTGTAGGCAAAGTACTGTCAGAAGTCTTATACCTCTCGACACGGGCATGAGTATGAAATACTAATTTCAACTCTTGGAACATCTTATATGCTCTGTGGCGTTCAAAACGTTTTTGAAGTCCCGGTTCTAAGCCGTAAAGCATGGTGCACTTAAACTATCAAGTAGTCATCATACCGAGCTTTTGTCAAAATGTTCATAACGTCTACATCTGCTCCTGCAATAGGTTTGTCACCTAGCGGTGCATCAAGGACATAATTCTCTGTGCAGCAATGAGGATAATCCTCAGATCACAGAACAATTCCACATCATTGCTACTAACATCTTTCAACTTAGTTTTCTCTAGGAACATATAAAAAATAAACGCGGAGCAACATCGTGAGCTATTGATCTACAACATAGATATGCTAATACTACGAGGACTAAGTTCATGATAAATTAAAGTTCAATTTAATCATATTACTTAAGAACTCCCACTTAGATAGACATCCCTCTAGTCATCTAAATGATCACGTGATCCAAATCAACTAAACCATGTCCGATCATCACGTGAGATGGAGTAGTTTCAATGGTGAACATCTTATGTTGATCATATCTACTATATGATTCACGCTCGACCTTTCGGTCTCTAGTGTTCCGAGGCCATATCTGCATATGCTAGGCTCGTCAAGTTTAACCCGAGTATTCTGCGTGTGCAAAACTGGCTTACACCCGTTGTATTTGAACGTAGAGCTTATCACACCCGATCATCACGTGGTGTCTCGGCACGACGAACTTTCGCAATGGTGCATACTCAGGGAGAACACTTATACCTTGAAATTTAGTAAGGGGTCATCTTATAATGCTACCGTCGAACTAAGCAAAATAAGAAGCATAATAAGATAAACATCACATGCAATCAAAATATGTGACATGATATGGCCATCATCATCTTGTGCTTTTGATCTCCATCTCCAAAGCACCGTCATGATCACCTTCGTCACCGGCACGACACCTTGATCTCCATCGTAGCATCGTTGTCGTCTCGCCAACTATTGCTTCTACGACTACCGCTACAGCTTAGTGATAATGTAAAGCAATTACATGGCGATTGCATTTCATACAATAAAGCGACAACCATATGGCTCCTGCCAGTTGCCGATAACTTTACAAAACATGATCATCTCATACAAAACCGTATATCTCATCATGTCTTGACCATATCACATCACAACATGCCCTGCAAAAACAAGTTAGACGTCCTCTACTTTGTTGTTGCAAGTTTTACGTGGCTGCTATGGGCTTAGCAAGAACCGTTCTTACCTACGCATACAAAACCACAACGATGTTTCGTCAAGTATGTGCTGTTTTAACCTTCACAAGGACCGGGCGTAGCCACACTTGATTCAGCTAAAGTGAGAGAGACAGACACCCGCCAGTCACCTTTAAGCAACGAGTGCTCATAACGGTGAAACCAGTCTCGCGTAAGCGTACGCGTAATGTCGGTCCGGGCCGCTTCATCTCACAATACCGCCGAAGCAAAGTATGACATGCTGGTAAGCAGTATGACTAGTATCGCCCACAACACATTGTGTTCTACTCGTGCATATCATCTACACATAGACCTGGCTCATGATGCCACTGTTGGAGAACGTAGTATTTTAAAATTTTCCTACAATCACACAAGATCTATCTACCAGATGTATAGCAACGAGGGAGGAGAGTGTGTCTACGTACCCTCGTAGACCGGGAGCGGAAGCGTCAAGTGACGCGGTTGATGTAGTCAAACTTCTTCGCGATCCAACCGATCAAGCACCGAACGTACGGCGCCTCCGCGTTCAGCAAACGTTCAGCTTGATGACGTCCCACGAGCTCTTGATCCAGTTGAGCTTCACGGGAGAGTTTCGTCAGCACGACGGCGTGGTGACGGATATGATGTATCTACCGGCGCAGGGCTTCGCCTAAGCACTACAACGGTATGACCGAGGTGTGTTTCTGTGGAGAGAGGCACCGCACACGGCTAAAACAATTCAACTTGTGTGTCCTAGGGTGCCCCCCTGCCCCCGTATATAAAGGAGCAAGGGAGAGGCCGACCCTAGAAGGGGCGCGCCAAGTGTGGGGAGTCCTACTAGGACTCCCAAGTCCTAGTAGGATTCCCCTTTCCTTTCCGGAGTAGGAGAGAAGGAAAGAGGTGGAGAGGGAGAAGGAAAAGGGGGCTGCACCCCTTGTCCAATTCGGACCAGAGGGGGGCGCGCGCCTCCTTCCTTTTGGCCTTTCTCCTTTATTCCCGTATGGCCTAATAAGGCCCATATACTCCGAAAAATACCCGAATCACTCGGAACCTTTCCGATGTCTGCATATAGTCGTCCAATATATCGATCTTTACGTCTCGACCATTTCGAGACTCCTCGTCATGTCCCCGGCCTCATCCGGGACTCCGAACTCCTTCGGTACATCAAAACTCATAAACTCATAATATCGATCGTCATCAAACGTTAAGCGTGCGGACCCTACGGGTTCAAGAACTATGTAGACATGACCGAGACTCATCTCCGGTCAATAACCAATAGCGGAACCTGGATGCTCATATTGGCTGCTACATATTCTACGAAGATCTTTATCGGTCAAACCGCATAATAACATACGTTGTTCCTTTTGTCATTGGTATGTTACTTGCCCGAGATTCGATCGTCGGTATCTCTATACCTAGTTCAATCTCGTTAGCGGCAAGTCTCTTTACTCGTTCCGTAATACATCATCTCGTGACTAACTCATTAGTCTTTTGCTTGCAAGGCTTATTATGATGTGCATTACCGAGAGGGCCCAGAGATACCTCTCCGACACTCGGAGTGACAAATCCTAGTCTTGATCTATGCCAACACCACGAACACTTTCAGAGACACCTGTAGAGCATCTTTATGATCACCCAGTTACGTTGTGACGTTTGATAGCACACAAGGTGTTCCTACGGTATTCGGGAGTTGCATAATCTCATAGTCATAGGAACATGTATAAGTCATGAAGAAAGCAATAGCAGTAAAACTAAACGATCATAGTGCTAAGCTAACGGATGGGTCTTGTCCATCACATCATTCTCCTAATGATGTGATCCCGTTGATCAAATGACAACTCGTGTCTATGGTTAGGAAACATAACCATCTTTGATCAATGAGCTAGTCTAGTAGAGGCATACTAGGGACACTTTGTTTTGTCTATGTATTCACACATGTACTAAGTTTCCGGTTAATACAATTCTAGCATGAATAATAAACATTTATCATGATATAAGGAAATATAAATAACAACTTTATTATTGCCTGTAGGGCATATTTCCTTCGACAACAACAAATCACGAGTGTACATGGTGCCACGCGAGGATGGTATCAACGTTTATATATATCTGGTATTGATAATTGTGATGGAAGGCACACACCCCACTAGTTAGTCTAATCACACAGAGAACATGAAGCATTGAATAGCTTCTGTCAATCCATGCAAACACACAATAGGCGGCAGCATATTTTAATTGCAACATGAAGATATCTATCCTGCAGCTGCGCACAAGCAAACCTCCATAAACTCCTTTAGCCTGCCACATTCGTTTAATGAGCCACAGATTAATTTTGCTGTAAATGGCTGGCAGGATATCAAGGCACCCAACATCTTTTAATAGCAACATGCAGACATCTATCTCGCAGCTGCCCTCTCACTTATCTTGCTTCTCTAGTTCTTGCGCTTTGTTCGTGTGCATAGCTAGTTAGAACCTATCCATGAAGATGTGGAGCTCCTTTTGGAGAAAAATGGAGATGCATTTTATGTTTGTCACTCTGATCAATGTCTAAGAGCAGTTCACCCAACACCAGTATTTTATGTTCATGTCTCGTGTTCATCTGTGAAAAGGATTAATACTCCCTCGGTACGGGTTTATTAGACCCGTCGACACAATCGGCAGGACCAAGGAAACGAGTAATTAGCTTCGGTTAGAGCAAAAATCTCGGCATCAGCAGTACCGGATGTTTCGTGAGTCACGTATCTTAATGCCCGAGCAGTAATTTCACAATTACCGCGCACACACAGCCACTTTCGTGGCCTATCAAAAGAGGAGGAGCGCATGCATTCTATTAACTCACCCACATGCAACGGCTGGGTTGACTCCCTCGATTTTCCATAAAAAGAACGGCAAGCGAACACTGTGAATAAATTTGACTGCCTAATAAAAATGGACGGGCCTCGGTTGCTTATGGGCCCAATAAACCCGGACAGAGGGAGTACATAAGAGCAAAACAGGAAAAAAAACATATTATAACACATTCAAACCTGGAGACTAGATGATATGATAAGCAGAATCTCCATCAGTGTGGTATCTGTTTTAGATGTAATGTGTAACACATTTAGCTCTTCAGATGTGTGAATGAACTTAATACCATATCCATCAACGAAACAACACCATTAAAATAGCTTGTTTTAGATGTAATGTGTAACACATTTAGCTCTTCAGATGTGTGAATGAACTTAATACCATATCCATCAACGAAACAACACCATTAAAATAGCTTGTTTGTTGTTTCGGCAATATGAGGATGCATGTGTGCATTGACACAAGTTGTGAAGAGTACCAATAAAAGACAACACTACTAAAATAGACTTTTAAGATGTCTAGCCCAACCCACATACTTCACGTATCACAGACACGTATTTTCCAAATTAAACCACAGAATAATTTCCGTATTCACTAATCACTATATTAAGTGCTAATCACATCGCATGCATGGAGTGCCCAGATTTCATCCATGTCTCAAAAATCCGTGTCCCACAACCCCTATTTTCACATTATTCTATGGCAACCTCCCCAGCATGACAAAACCCTAGAGCTGGTCTAAAAGA
Source organism: Secale cereale (assembly GCA_902687465.1). NCBI lineage: Eukaryota > Viridiplantae > Streptophyta > Magnoliopsida > Poales > Poaceae > Secale > Secale cereale. The sequence goes on along the minus strand of LR738714.1, from coordinate 306,466,499 downwards.
TCAGAGGAGACTCATGTCAAAGTTTGATGGACTTATTTTACGGTATGTTGCATTGAATTTTCAAGACAAAAACAGAACATGAGGATTGAATCCTATTTTCAGGCGTTCCTACAAAGGATAACAAAAATAACCAACATCAAAAGAATTGATCAAAATTTGCCGTAGATGTTTTCCACTAATTTGTGGTACACAGCAGCTGTGTAACTCACTCGCTTTGGTCTCTCTTCTAACACTACTAAGTCACTGATGATGGCACAAAGCAATTCCCATCTATTGAGTGTGGAGGAATGTCGTACCCATCATGGGCGATGGCTGCGTGTTTATATAGCCAGGGCGCGACTCCTGGTATAGCGTACAAGATCGTTCAGATTACAGAAGACTTGGAGAGAAAGAGATAGAAGAAGATAAGAGGAGATTACAACCATATGGCAACTAACTAGAGATCCTAGTCTATCTTCTGTTTGGACTCCTCCATCGATAGTTATCTCCATCACCTGAACGCTGTCATGTAGACATTAGGAGGCGCAACATATTTCATTCAACACCCTCCCTTAATCACAACTTCGTCAAGTTGAGATTACGCTTGAATTCTTCGAAGTTTCGTGTGGGCAAAGCTTTTGTCAATCCATCTGCAACCTGATCTCGAGAATGAACAAAACGTATTTCCAATTGTTTATTGGCAACTCGTTCTCTGACAAAATGGAAATCAATTTCAATATGTTTTGTCCTTGCATGAAAAACAGGATTGGCAGATAGATAAGTAGCACCAAGATTATCACACCACATGGGTCTTGAGTGTTTTTAATACCAAGTTCTCTCAACATGGACTGAACCCAAATGATCTCAGCTGTGGCATTGGTCAGGGCCTTGTATTCAGCTTCTGTGCTTGAACGTGACACGATGGCTTGTTTCTTTGCACACCATGATATTATGTTTGGACCAAAAAATACTGCAAACCCACCACTGGAGCGTCTGTCATCTACACATCCTGCCCAGTCAGAATCATAGAAAGCACTGATAAGTGTGGATGAAGACTTGGTGAAAGTAAGTCCAAGATTCATGTTATTTTTCACATATCTCACAATACGTTTAGCAGCAGTCCAATGAGTTTTAGTGGGTGCATGAAGAAACTGACAAACTTTGTTCATGGCAAAAGAAATAGCAGGTCGTGTCAAGGTCAAGTACTGGAGTGCTCCTACCAAACTTCTGTACATGGTGTTGTCATCATGACTCAGAGGTTCCCCTTCTGCAAGTGATAGTTTTTACGTGCTAGATAACGGAGTTGGTGAAGGTTTGCATCCTTGTAACCCAACTCTTCTTACCAGGTCAGCAACATACTTCTCTTGAGAGAGATGAAGACTATCTCCTTGTTTCTTGACCTCAATTCCTAGGAAGAAATGCAAATTTCCCAGATCCTTGAGGGCAAACTCAGCACTCAAATCCTTCAGCAGTCCTGATATGGCCTCATCAGGTGAACTTGTGACTATAATATCATCAACATATATGAGAACAAATATTGATGTTTTCAGCTTATTGTAAATGAACAAAGACATGTCAGACTTAGAAGGAACAAAACCAAGAGCTTGTAATTTCTGACTGAGTCTAGAGTACCATGCCCTGGGAGCTTGTTTCCGTCCATATAGAGCTTTGTCAAGTTTGCATACATGAAGACGTTTCTTTTTGTTTTCAAACCCAGGAGGTTGTTTCATATATACTTCCTCTTCTAGAATGCCATGGAGAAACGCATTATGCGCATCTAGCTGACGAAGACTCCATCCCCTGGAAACAGCAATAGAGAGCACAAGATGAATGGTTGCAGCTTTAACAACGGAACTAAAGGTGTCCTCATTGTCTATGCCATACCGTTGTTTAAAACCTTTCGCAACAAGTCTGGCTTTGTAGCGATCTATGGTTCCATCAGATTTCCTTTGACTCTGAAAACCACTTGCAATCGATCAAATTTTTACCTTGCCTTGGAGGAACCAAGTGCCATGTTTTATTTTTCAGAAGTGCCATGTGTTCTTCTTCCATGGCCTCCTTCCACTTTGCATCACTGAGTGCCTCCCCAAGTGAACGTGGTTCACCATCTGTAGAGCAGGCAAGACCAAACTTAATTATTTGCTTGTAATTAACTGGTTTAGTTACCCCTTTTTGGAGACGTGTTCGCGAAGCAACAGGAGGTGCAGCAGAGATGTCCGGCGCAGGAAATCCCACTGCTGATGGAGCAGGTGCAGCAGATTCCGAGATGGAGCCCCCTGCACCGACCGCCTTGTCTGCATCCGAGCCAGACGGATCGTCTACGGCATCTGGGGCGTGTGGCATTAGAGTTGAGGTAGAACGCGGTGCAGAGGATCTGAGGCTGTGGGACAAATCCAGCGCAGGCCCATCATGTCGCGATGATGAGGTGGGCCCAGCCGAATCCGCGCCGGATCGCGCTACAGGAGACAGTGCCGGATCGGCGTTGGAGCCCGCGCCCGCGCCTGGCGTCTGACGGGGCTGCGCCCCGGTTGGCGGGCGGCGCTCGTAGTGGAGGGGCCCAGCAGGGGCCCAGCGGATCTCAGTGCGCCGCGTGGGGGCGCATGAGTAGTGTGGGCCGGATGGAGCATCCGGGCCAGTGGCGGGGCGCCGTGTGGCGGATGCGGAGCCGCGACGGGCAGGCGCCGCGGGATCCTGTGCGCTGCCGTCCTGGTGCGGGCCATATCTCGAGGACGATCCACAGTCAGCCTGCAGGGGAATCAATCCCGAGGAGGATCTGCTCCCCAACTCTGGACACATAAAATGTGTCGTGTTGGGAGCAATTTCTGCATCATTTTTGCTGATTTCTGCACATGTTTCTTCACGGTTATCATCATATGCATCATCACACAACTCATGGACGTGGTTATGAGCATTAGTCAACATTGAGTCACTACAATTATTTTCCCCTTGGGTGATTCCAGTAAGGCTGGATGGCAAGAGAAGAATCTCTTTGCGAAGGAGAGCTCCAGCATTGGGATGAAGATCAGAAAAGGGAAACTTGGTCTAATAAAAAACAACGTCTCAAGAGATATAGATGCGACCAGTAGAGACATCAAGGCACTTGACACCTTTGTGTTGAGCGCTATAACCTAGGAAAACACATTGTTTAGAGCGAAACATGAGCTTGCGAGGATTGTAAGGACGAAGGTTTGGCCAACAAGCGCAACCAAACACACGAAGAGTGGTATAGTCCGGTTTAGTGTGGAGGAGATGCTCAATAGGAGTTTCATAGTTGATGACACGACTAGGTAGCATATTGATGATGTGAATAGCCGCAAGGAAAGCCTCATCCCAAAACTTAAGGGGCATGGAGGCACCAGCTAACAGTGCTAAACCAACTTCAACTATGTGTCTGTGTTTGCGTTCAGCAGACCCGTTTTGCTGGTGAGCGCATGGACAAGACACATGATGAGATATGCCAATTTTCTGAAAGAATGAGTTTAACTTCTCATACTCTCCACCCCAGTCGGATTGGAGAGCAAGAATTTTGCAATCAAATTGGCGATCAATAAGAGCTTGAAAGTTGAGAAAAACTTCAAACACACCGGATCGCTTCTTAAGAAGATAAATCCAGGAAAATTTGCTATAGTCGTCAATGAAACTCACATAATACGTGTGTCTACCAACAGGGGAGGGGGCAGGCCCCCACACATCAGAGAAAACAAGTTGCAAAGGCTTGGTAGAAACTGGATAGGGTAATTGATGGCTTTTAGCCTTTTGACATGAATCACAAATTGTTTCAACATCACGCTCTCCAACATATGGGAGCTTATTTTTCCTAAGCAGACGCTCAACTAAAGAAAAATATGCATTTCCTAGACGATCGTGCCATCGTGTTGAAGACACTTTGGCGGCACTAAAAACTTGTTTAATGATTCTTCTAATCTTCGGGATCAAAGGGTAAAGTCCACGAACGCATCTACCTCGATAGAGCACCTTCTTCGTTGCCTGATCCTTGATCAAAAAGAAGTAAGGGTGAAACTCAAGAAAGACATGATTGCCAATAGCAATGCGATGGACTGAAAGAAGACTTTTTGAAGCACTAGGGACATGCAAAATTTTCCTAAGATGAGTATTCCGATGAGGGGTTTTAACAATTGAGTGACCAACGTGACTAATTTTCATACCTTCTCCACTTGTCGTGTGGATATGATCTTTGCCACGGTATTTCTCGCGCATGGTCACATTTTCCAGCTCACCGGTGATGTGGTTCGTGGCGCCGCTATCGACGTACCAATTTGTGTCGACGCTGTAGGAGCCATCATCAGCTCCGACCACCTTCTCATCCTAAGATGAGTCATCTTCATCTTCCTCGAAGCGATACCAGCGGTCTTTTGCCGAGTGACCAGGCTTGCCACAGATTTGGCACCTGATCATATCAGGACGCGATCTGTTGTTGAAGCTGCTGTTGCGCCGGCCTCTGTTGTTGGAGGAGGAAGGCCGGCCGCCGCGCGTGTTGTTGTTGACGCCGCTGCTGTTTCTGCTGCTGGCGCCCATGCCCTTGCCGTTCTGTGGTGGCCCACGGTAGCGAGAGCCCCCGCCTCGGCTGCGGGTGGCAATGTTGGCAGAAGACTTGAGTCCACCTCCCGCGCCTTGGAAGAGAGCCACCCTCTGATCAAAGTTGCTCATCTACCCGAACAACTCGTCGAGGGTGACTTGAGTGGCCCTGGCGTCGAGGGCGGACACCAGCGGCTGGTACTCCATGTCAAGCGCGTTGAGGATGTAAGAGATGAGCTCATCCTCCTTCAACGGCTTGCCAGCCACGACGAGCTCGTCGGCGAGTCCCCGCATATGTGCGAAGAAGGTAGCCACCGACTACGTCCCCTTTTGCACGTTGGTGAGGGCGGCACGGATGTTGTTGATGCGGGACAGTGATGTCGACGAGAACATGCTCGCCAACGCCGTCTAGAGCTCTCGTGCATGCGCGATGGAAGTAACCTGCACTAGCACCTCTTTTGATTGGTTATTCAGAAGATACCCAAGTACCTGCTGATCCTCTCGAAACCAGACGGCATGGAGAGGATTGGGGATGGTTTCCTCCTTTCCATCTTTATCCTTGCTGACGACGAACTCGGCCGGCTCCGCCATGCTTCCATCAACGTACTCGAAGACTCCAGCTCTTCTCAACTGCGGCGTGATCTGGATGCGCCAGAGGTGCGGATGAGGCGCTCGGTGATCTGGCCGAAGAGAGGGGAGGAAGCGGCGGCGGATGAGGCCATGGCAGGAAGCTGCAGTGGAGAGGAAGGCTAGATGGAAAGAGTCGGACTCTGTATACCATGTGGAGGAACGTCGTACCCATCCTGGGCAACGGCTGCGTGTTTATATAGCCAGGGCGCGACTCCTGGTATAGCGTACAAGATCGTTCAGATTACAGAAGACTTGCAGAGAAAGAGATAGAAGAAGATAAGAGGAGATTACAACCATATGGCAACTAACTAAAGATCCTAGTCTATCTTCGGTTTGGACTCCTCCATCGATAGTTATCTCCATCGCCTGAACGCTGTCACGTAGACATTAGGAGGCGCAACATATTTCATTCAACATCGAGATCTCTCAACGACTGAATAAGTATCATCTACACTACATGTGTTGCCTCAGGCCGAACTACCAGAAATATAGTCCATCTGCGGACCTGTTGTGCAATTTCAGTCATTTCAGTTGTAGCCACTGAGGCACAATCGTCAGGGTTTACTGAGGATGCTACATATTTACGCCAGGGAGGGTATTAGCTAGATTAGATCACTCCAAACAGAAGAATCGCCTTCGCCGCATCGAGCATGTACATCCTTGAGCCTCTCGACCGACTTGCATATGCCGCTGCAGCTCCAATCAAAGGATGCCACGCAGATATTGCCGGCTTGCCCTTTCCACTCACAATCTGCAGAGATGTCAATGCACAATTAGAAGAGGTTAGAGAAGTATAGGATAAGTGTTTTTTGAGGTGAAGAGGCAGACCTGGTGGAGTTCCACAGCACATGTTCCTTTCATCAATATGATTAACCTCTAACCCAATAAACCATGATCCAAGTGATACATCTTCGTTCGCATACTTGTGTAAGATAGGTCTGACAAAATCAAAAGGCATCATTAGGTTGACTTTAATTTTTATCTGGAGGACCATTTTATGACATGGCCATCAATGGAACATACTGATTTATTGAGATATAGGTCGCAAGATCTTTTGAGACGGCATATATCTGTCCAGTAGCATGGCGAAAATACTTGTTTCCATCCTCCCCAAATTTCCAGGCCTCAGGTTCATGGTACTTCAGATTCCTACATGACAAGAGCAAGTTCAAGCGTAGTTTGTACCCCAAAGCTAGAATTTATATTGCGAAACAGTCTAGTTAACATTACTTGTCAGCAAGAACTAGGCCTGACTTCATGCAGCCAATATAAGTTCTTGGTTTCGCTTTATGCCTCGCAAGGGTAGTGGCAAGCATTCCTGTTTTTCCATGTGCAGCGTACCAGTAAGGTGATAAACAGAAGTGAGTTTTTCTTTTCTGAAAGAAGGCAATAACATCAAAGAAATGAAATCCACCTAAGTTCACATGCACATCATCATCGACCTTGACGAAGAAGTCAGCATCCCAAATTCCCACGGCCGTGGAGAAGAAGATTTTTGTCTTTGCGGAGAGTTCATGATACCCCTCGACATGGTCCTGAATGATAAATGAACAACACAACAGGTAACATGGTCAGTGCTACTCAAAAATTCTAATGGAAGTATGGTTTGATCGGTGTCATAACATCACTGAAGGATACAGCCTTACCAGTCTAAGAAAGTCATGATGCTGTGCATCTTCTGCATCTATTGCTTTGTCCAATATACTATTGGATGTAGCACTGCACAATCACCAAAACGGTTCACATTTTGTAAGGAACTAGTACCAGTTTTCAAGCGGACAGGAATAGCAACATAGAACAACCCCAATATTAACACCCCTGTTCTATAGAAAAGGAAGATGGATTAAATCAGAGTTGTGTCACTGAATCATCCATTGCAACTAAGGAAGTTGAGGTGTTCTGATGGCAAATTGCCAGCTAGCAACTTAGCAAGAGACTTGTGCATATCTTACCCCAAATTTGATGAAAATTATTATATCTTATTCATGGATGCCTGCAACTCCACCTATGTTGTCTCAATGTAGTCGGACCCAAGGCCGGGTAAAGGAGGAGGATTGTGATAGGCTTGGCGAGCCAATATCAAAACGCAGCCACTCTTATGGAGATTAAACCTAGAAGAATACCGTTGGGGCGTAAGCCTCTTAGCGACATGCCATATCAAAACCCGGGTGTAATATTAAATGGCAAGACCAGGGCCGTCACCCCCTTGGTGGTGCGCTGTATCTTGATCGAGATATGGTGTCAAGTGAGCAAGGATCGGGTCGTCGCATCCGGGGGTGCATCGTATCTTGATCATATGCATCCGGGGGTGCGTCGTATCTTGATCTAGATACGGTGTCAAGTGAGCAAGGATCGGGTCGTCGCATCCTTAGTGGCACGCTATATCGACGCCCGGGTGTAGTGGAAAAATGAGCAAGGGTCTTCGCAATTGGCTTGACAAGTGCGAAGGGCAAGACAGCTGGCTGAGCCTAGTAGGATCCGCATAGGCAGCTGGAACGTAGGGTCCCTGACGTGCAAGTTACGGGAATTAGTGGATGCAACGGTGAGGAGAGATGTTGACATCCTGTGTGTCCAAGAAACCAAATGGAAGGGACACAAGGCAAAGGTGGTAGAGGATACCGGCTTCAAATTGTGGTACACGGGGACAGCTACAAACAGAAATGGAGTAGGCATCTTGATCAACAAGAGCCTCAAGTATGAGTGGTAGCCATCAAGAGGTAAGGGGACCGGATTATCCTGGTCAAGCTGGTCGTTGGGAACGTAGTTCGCGCCCTGCAAGTAGGCCACGGTGAGAGCACCAAGAGGGAGTTCTGGGAAGGCTTGCGGGGAACTTAGTTCGCACTGTTATCAGGGCTTATGCCCCGCAAGTAGGCCACAATGAGAGCACCAAGAGGGAATCTGGGAAGGCTTGGGGGACATGGTTAGGAGTGTACCTATTGGCGAGAAGCTCTTCATAGGAGAAGACCTCAATGGCCACGTGGGTACATCTAACACAGGTTTTGAAGGGATGCATGGGGGTATTGGATATGGCAGCAGGAATCAAAAAGGAGAGGATGTCTTAAGCTTTGCCTTAGCCTACGGATAGTAGCTAACACCCTCTTTGGAAAGAGAAAACGAAGGCGGGGTATATTAGTACCAATCTTCAAGAACAAGGGGGGTGTTCAAAGTGTTACTAATTACCGTGGGATTAAGCTGACAGCCTGACAAGAATGACAAGCATGACCAAGAAATCAGTTTGATTTCATGCATGGGAGGTCGACCATGGAAGCCATTTTCTTGGTACGACAACTTATGGAGAGATACAAGGAGTAAAACAAGGACCTGCATATGGTGTTCATTGACTTTGAGAAGGCCTATGATAGGATGCCGCGGATGTCATGTGGTGGGCCTTGGAGAAACACAAAGTACATTACCCTCATCAAGGACATGTATGATAATGTTGTGACAAGTGTTCGAACAAGTGATGACGACAATAATGACTTTCCAATTAAAACAGGACCACACCAGGCATCAACTTTGAGCCCTATCTTTTTTGCTTTGGTGATGGATGAGGGCACAAGGAGATATCCCATGGTGTATGCTCTCTGCGGATGATGTGGTGCTAGTCAACGATAGTGGGACAAGGGTTAATAGAAAGTTAAAGCTGTGGAGACAAACTTAGAATCGAAAGGTTTAGGCACGAGGAGGAGGAAGTTGGCCTTGGTGGGCAAGCAGTACCTCAGAAGGACACCTTTCAATATTTTGGGTCAATGGTGCAAAAGGATGAAGATGTCAGCCAACTGGATGGATGAAGTGGCGCCAATCTTCTGGCGTTCTATGTGATAAAAGAGTGCCACAAAAGCTAGAAGGCAGGTTCTATAAAACGGCAAATCAACCTACAATGTTGTATGGCGCTGAATGTTGGCCAACTAAAAGGCGACATGTCCAACAGCTAGGTGTAGCAGAGATGCGCCTGTTGAGATGGATGTGGCAACTCAAGAAAGGATCAGATCTGGAATGACGATATACATGATGGAGTTGGGGGGGCGCCGACTAAAGAGAAGTTTGTCCAACATTGTTTGGGATGGTTTGGGCATATACAACACAGGCCTCCAGAAGCGCCAGTGCAGAGCGGACGGTTAAGGCATGTTGATAATGTCAAGAGAGGTCAGAGTAGACCAAACTTGACATGAGAGTAGTCTGTAAAGAGAGATCTGAAGGACTGGAATATGACCAACGATTTAGCCATGGACAGGGGTGCATAGAAGTTGGCTATCCACGGAACCATGATTTGGTTTTGATATCTTATGGTTTCAACTCTAGCTTACCCCAACTTGTTTGGGACTGAAATGCTTTGTTGTTGTTGTTGTTGTTTTGTTGTCATAGATGCCTGCGGGAATACTTTCTAAAACAAACGAAAAGGAATCATCCAAATTATATGATTGCAGGCTCTAGGCAGAGAATTTTGCAACACCAGAGATGATTAAACAGTAAAAATGACCCTGGGGCAAGAAGAACCACTTGTTTACCTATGGCCTATAGTGAAGCGGATAACTATTCCCTTCTGTTCTTCAAGCTGCAGCAGCTTCTCACCTAAATGCAGAAGAGAACTTTAGTAAAAACAAAATAGTGGACCATGACAACATTTGGAATTCAATAACAATGTAATAACTATCAAGGTGGTGGTTATCATAAAGGTTATGGTTGACATAACAAAGAAAAAACAAAAGGAAAAGTATATACAGTATACACATTTACTTGAATAACTTTTGCTACAGGAAAAAAACGATCAATTTAGAGCTTGCTGGCCCGACTTAGACCTATGTGACGAATTTATTGGCCTAAAAAAGATACATGGGAATTATACCCTTAAATGATCAAAATCAAACGTCACATTTTTATCAAGTTCAAGTGAACGTCTTCGTGGCCGTCTGATACTACGCACGAATCTTGGCGCTCTCCACTTGCCACATTGTCACCAGGGGATCCTTTGCTTCAGGGCGGAACTGCACGAACGAGGCTCCAGTTGCACCCAACTCGCCGCCACCCATTTCACCCCCACTTCCCACTGATTCTTCCATCTCCTCGCCTTGTGTGCCAGTATTATGTCCAGTGAGCTCAGTGACCCTCGGTCTATTAGAAGAAATCCGAGGTATATCGTCGATCATCCGAGGACCAAGCAATCACATGTACACGACACCGAGATTTGTTAACGAGGTTCACCGATATGGCTACATCCTCGGGGCATGACTACGGGCGCTCCTCCCCGTGACACCGTCACAATACCGCACCCCGGCCGCCCTGGGCACCGGCACACGCCGCCGGCTCCCCCTGCGTGCATGTGCTATTATGTTGGCATAGGTTACATCGTGTGTCTACCCTCGCTATATAAGAGAGGCCTAGGATACAAGTGTCCTACTAGGACACGACTCCATATCCTATCTAAACACAATACAACTACAAGTCCAACTGTAACCTACCTTGTACACAATATTCGACACAACTCTAACAAACTCCACCTTGGCGAATATTCTCCGCCACCTTGAATTCGTCAATGCGTCAAACTTCCATGTACATTGGACTTGAGCTTATCCCATGAGTACCACTGCTACTTCAAAGACTCCATATGACTCTACCTACAACTTGTAGTCCCTTCTTTTCTTGACCACAGTCAACACTCGAGCAAAATTAAGTTCCACATTGCTCTAGTTAGCGCTCCCAACTTCCAGAGTATTAGTCCAACGCCATCACACACTGATCACTGACCTGCGTGAAAGTGAACAACTCACATATTGGATGTCACACATAAGAGTTACCTGAACTAAACATCACCGCTCCTTTCTTGACCGCCTGTCTGAAACTTGAAAGAATTTCACCATTGCTTGTAGTCATCCAGAGTCAAATTCACAGTTGTCTCACCACATGTATGACCACCAGAGCCTTGGCCCGTCTCCATGTCCGTGCATACCGCACGCCTCGCCGCTATTACCGCGTCGAGCCTCCGCTGTCCCGGTCGAGTCTCAAGGGTCGCGAACCCACACCACTCAACCTCCATTGCAGAGTACCATCGATCATCGCCGACCGATGACGAGTTTCAGGCTTCCATCAGACCACTGGGCTCCAATCCGAACTGCATGTCACTCACTTTTCCCCTTGCTGAATAGGCTTCAATTCCCTGGATCCTTACATCGTAGCCCCTCAATCCAGCTCCACCTTCAACATGACTCCATGGTAGATGATCAGTCCACCCCCGCGCTCGGTCGACTTCAAGCTCCGTGTGCACATCACCTTGAATCAACCCCGCGACATAGTCTTGTCGAAGTCACACGAGCCCTCAGGCCTGCGCCACGTGTTTCCACGCCCAGAAGTCGGTCACCATCAGCATCACGCTCCTATGTCGCTGCGCCGATCTCACCACCGTCTTCTGTTCCAACCGACTCGCGTCGATCCGTCAGACTGTCCAGTCCAACCCAGCCGAACTTGTCCGGCTGTATGACACGCTCGAGGCTCCCAGATCGCCTTCTGCGAATTCTCATCCATCACATAATATTTCCATCTTAGCTGGCTTGGCTTCCCGCAACGCCTTTAAGCATCTCTGTTGTGCCAACAATTCTTTCATCCATGTCTGCCATATCCCAAGGTTTTCAGTTTCGTCGAACTTCACCTCAAACCTGGTACCCGTTGGCGCAAGGTCCTTTGTACGGCTGACCCTGCGAAAAATTATCCGAGCTTTACACTTGATGCCCCAAGTACACACGAACAGAACCTCCGGTCCTCTGCGTACTACTAGCAATTCCAACCCAAAAATCCTTCTGGTCGTCAACATATAGTGCTCCTGTCTTGGCTCAACTCTTGATTGCTAAGCTAATTGCTTTGCCCCGCTTCAGCCTTTCCAATGGATTTATTCCTTCCGCCGAACCAATCTGCTGCTTGCCTGTGTCTCGCCTCGTCCCTTGCCTGGCTGCCTCCTTGTGCACGGTTCCAGCAGTCCGGCTGGGCTACGAGTTCTCTCGGGACTTGGTCCCTTTTGTTTCCAAAACAAATCTCTGTCTACGGCTGTTTCTAGTTGCACCACACATCGCCAGAATTTGCACGCCCCGCGACCGATCGAGTCCACGCTCAGCCGCCCCTGCACAGGGCCTTTGGCCACATCCCAACCTCGCCTACTCCGAGTACTCAACTCGACGTCTACGCAATCGTGACCCACGCTGATTCTTCCGATCTAGATCTCGCCGACGATTGATCCTTCCACGATATTTTCACCTCTAGATCAACACGATCCACCTCGATCTTAAACCTTGCTCATGATACCACATGTTAGAATAAATCCGAGGTATATCGTCGATCATCCGAGGACCAAGCAATCACATGTACACGACACCGAGATTTGTTAACGAGGTTCACCGATATGGCTACATCCTCGGGGCATGACTACGGGCGCTCCTCCCCGTGACACCGTCACAATACCGCACCCCGGCCGCCCTGGGCACCGGCACACGCCGCCGGCTCCCCCTGCGTGCATGTGCTATTATGTTGGCATAGGTTACATCGTGTGTCTACCCTCGCTATATAAGAGAGGCCTAGGATACAAGTGTCCTACTAGGACACGACTCCATATCCTATCTAAACACAATACAACTACAAGTCCAACTGTAACCTACCTTGTACACAATATTCGACACAACTCTAACACGGTCGTGTTTTGATGATCTGATCTTGCACCGCTGACATGTTTATGTGCTTACATCATCGTCGTTGGTAACATCTTTACTAAAGCAGGCCCATGCAGGATGCAGCCCAAGAGCGCATTCAGAAGACACTTCATCGCTTGCTTGACACCTTCCACATACCAGGTGAGCGTGCATTGGCGCAAGAATTGTTAAGTTCCTGCAAGATTTGTCAATGGAACAAGACCGAGACTCTTCATCCTGCTGGTCTGCTTCAGCCTCTGATGGTGCCCTCATCGGTATGGTTGGATATCTCAATGGATTTTATTGAGGCCCTTCCTTGTGTCCATGGCAAGACAGTGATCCTTTCTGTTGTCGATCTCTTGTCTAAATATGCACACTTCATACCATTGGCACATCTGTACACTGCTATCTCGATGGCCAGACCTTTCTTTGACGGTATTGTTCAGCTCCATGGGCTTCCACAGTTCATTGTAAGCGACGGTGATCCTTTCTTTACCAGCAATTTTTGCCGCGACATCTTCTGCCTGTCCGGGGTTCGCTTGCATATGAGCTCAGCGTTTCACCCCCAGTCCGATGGTCACACCGAGGGGTAGTGACCAAGGTGATTTCTATGTACCTTCGGCGCATGACAGGAGATTGACCTCGGTAGTGGCTGGACTGGCTTCCTTGGGCAGAATACTGCAACAACACATCATATCATTCCTCGCTTCATGACACTCCCTTCAAGGTGGTCTACGGCCATGACCCTCCTGCTCTACCGACTTATAACAGGGGCGAAGCCAAAGTTGAGTCAGTAGGGACCGCTTTGCAAGAACGTGATCAGTTTCTTCAGGAGGTTCGTGGGCGTCTACTTCAGGCCCAACAAGGCAACAACGCAGCAAGAAGTACTACGATGAGCATCAGCGGGATCCGTCCTTTGATGTTGGTGAGTGGGCATGGCTGCGCCTTCACCACAGGCAAGCTGCATCATTGCCAGGCCATACACGTGGGAAGTTAGCTCAGCACTTTTATGGACCTTACAAGATTCTGGAGCGTGTTGGTTCTATTGCCTACAAGCTGGATCTCCCCGAAGGCTCTCGTCTACATGATGTCTTCCATGTGAGTTTTGAAGAAATTCCACGGTGTCTGCTCCTTATGTGACGCTCCTTATGTGACAGCCACCATTGTCGTTGATTCAGGATGGTCGCGTCATTCCAGAGCCAGCCAAAGTACTAAGCTCAAGCATGCGTAGAGGAGTGAAGTGTGTGCTTGTTCAATGGATAGGTTCTTCGAAAATGGATGCCACTAGGGAGCCCCGTGCTGACTTCATCAAGCAATATCCAGATTATCAGCTCGAGGACGAGCTGCTTTTCGATGAAGGGAGATGTTATGTGGGGAATTCCTTATGGTAGGCGGAAGGCAGCAGGGGCAGGTTAGGCTGTGGCTAGACAAGGGCAGTTTGATGTCCGGAGGATGCCTCTGTTTTGGTAGTAGTTTGAATCAGATTCCAATTAGAATCCACGATATGTCAAAGTAGTACTGGCCCGTGTCCTATATAAAGGACCTACTAGTGTAAGCTAGAGGAGGAATATAATCAATAAAGTCTAGTTTCCTTAATCGCTGTTCTCTATCTCTAATCCCCACTGCCTTCTGCTACTGCACGACGGCACCGCCTCGCTGACGAACCGTCGGCCCCCAAGCACCTCCAGGCCACCGGATCGCCCTCATATCTAGGTGCTGTTCTACAGTACCATATGCTTAAGCAGGTGGGTGTGCGGAAACATAGTCTGATTTTCGATAAAGGGTGATTTTATTATCTCGAAATGTAGCATCAAGTGGATACAAATCATTATGAGTAACACCCGGTCTCTGCATAACTAGGATGCACACAGCCAAACACCTAAAGTCTGATAAAAAGAAAGTAAAATATCGACAAATCGGCGACAGTAGAGTCCTATAGACCGACACTATGCCTATGTCGAAAGGAATGGTGGACCAATCCGGAGATTATGCTGCCACCCATGTTGGGTAAAAACCACCGTAGCCACCTGATCCAACCGCGTACACACCGCCTTGAACAGCAGTTGGTACTCCACTCGTTGTAGCGTAGACCACGTACCAAGCGAGTGCGTACAACGGAAAATAACCTGTTAAGGAGAAGCATTTTTAACATTGAAAACCAAATCATTTCTACATAGCCAAAGCGACCATACTAAGGCATACGCTCCCACCCGTATTAGCGTTTTAAATTTATTTGGAATACCATCCAACCAATGACCCAAAATATTGGCGACACTTGTGGGCGGATACAAATTTGACGCTATTTGGATGACTGACCACATAGACCGTGCAAACTTGCATTGAAAAAAGAGGTGTTTGATTGTCTCTTCATGAGTACAAAAACAACACTTCTTACTCCCTTGCCAGTTGCGCCGTGCGAGATTGTCTTTGGTTAGAACAACTCCCCTACGAAGATACCACATGAAGATTTTAACTTTCAGTGGACTTCGACTTCCAGATTTTCTTGTTATTACTCACCGGTACCTCAGAATGCGTGAGTGCACGGTACATAGAGTCTACTGTGAATGACCCTGATGTAGTAAGGTTCCAGCGAAATACATCCCGACCTTGTCTAAGATTAATCGAATCCAGACGGGATAAAAGATTGTGCCATGACATAAGTCGGGGGCCAATCAAATCCCGCCTAAACGAAATGTTGGGTGGGGATGAACTGAGCACTTGCGCAATAGTATTATTTTTCTAGCGAGCAATGTTGTATAGGGCTGGATATTGTTCTCGAAGACTGGCATTGCCTAGCCAGATGTCTTCCCAGAAACGAACCTCCGACCCGTCCCTTATCGCGAAAGACCCAAAGCGAAAGAGATTTTTCTTTGCCGCCATTAGGCCAGCCCAAAAGTGCGAGTCGCCAGGTGTCCAATATGCCTGAGACACCGCCTTTTGGCCTAGATACTTTTTGCGCAACATGGTTTGCCACACACCATCCTCAGTAAGAAGTTTAAACAACCATTTACTAAGTAGGGCCTCATTCTTAATCTGCAGATCATGAAGTTTAAACAACCATTTACTAAGTAGGGCCTCATTCTTGATCTGCAGATCATGAATTCCAAGGCCACCTTGGACTTTCGGCCTACAAACCACACTCCATTTGGCCAGTCTATATTTTTTTCTTTTCACCATCTCCTTGCTAAAAGAATCTGGATCTAAAATAGTCCGGTCTTTGCAGGACCCCTTTTGGGAGTTGGAAGAAAGAAAGCATATAGAGAAACATTTTTGTGAGGACGGAGTTAATCAAAACCAGCCGTCCTCCAACTGAGAGCAACTTGCCTTTCCAACTGCTCAATCGTTTCTCTAACCACTCCTCTACATGCTTCCACTCCGCGATGGTGAGACGCCGATAATGAAACGGTATTCCCAGATATTTAATCGGGAATTGGCCATCTGTGCAACCAAACAGGTCAGCATACTCGGCCACCGCCTCAATGGCTTCTCCAAAGCAGAAAAGTTCGCTTTTATGGAAGTTTATTTTATGGAAACATAGTCTGATAGATGTATTCAATCACGACATGATGAGCTCTTTTATGGTAACCTGTATTGAATACAGGCCGTCCATTGGCAAGATCCAAGCATAGGTATCTATCTGTACTGGATCAGCAGTATCACTAGTACCGCGTGTCTCTCGTCCACCGATATGTCTGCTCGAAGGCCATTATCGGTGATTCTCTGCATCACCGGCAAGTGGCAGCCGCCACCGAGCACTCACTCGCCTCTTCTTCAACTGCGCGCCCGCCGAGCCACCTCCTGCCTCCCCTTAATATGCCGTGCTTGTGAACCAATGCTTCTATGGTTCTGGCCTGCCGGCGTGCGCCCCATCCCTCTTCCAAGGTCTACGGCCACGAGGGTCTATGCCGCCTCTATGCCGCCACGCATGGCTCAACACTGAGCACGCTAGCATCGTGCTTACTGTGTTGCTTGGTTCATGATGATAGTGCATGCCACAAATCACCCTGCTCCTCGGACAAGCTCGGCGTCGTCGACGATGAGGCCAGGATGTGTATGATGTGATGTTCTTCTGGTGCACGGATAGCTGCAGCTAGGAGAGTGCCGGAGCCCGGCGGAACCTCGCCTACTTCATGCTAACCATGCACTCGCTATGCTCATGGTCATCTTTCTTTATTTTGCTACCGCTCACCTTCCTGATCGACCTCTTGGTGGCCTGGATCACGTTCTACTTTGGTCGCAGCTCGCGGGACGTGAAGCTACTCATCTACCTTTTGCTGTGAGGTCGACACCACGCCGTGTGCTTGAACGCTAACCCAGGCAGGGTTCAACCTACTTGTGTCCTGGTCATCACCCTGCCGTCATAGGAGGGCACCATGCATTCCGAGATATTGACCCACGAGAGCACAAGAGATTTCACCGTCAAGTTTTCTGAACCAGAAATGTTTGTACTATTAAAAATCAACGGTGGAATCACACATACTGCTCCCTCCCCAGTAGAAGTATAGGGTACCGTAAAAACCCTTGGTAGAGCAAAATAACAATACGCTAACTAGATCATCAACATCTAAAATCAATAACCACAAACATGCTATTATTCATCGAAATTAACACCAAAGTATTACCAACCTTGAGGCATCCATGTCTCCCTGACTGAATCGCGACGCTTGCGGCTACTGAAAGCGGTGTTAACTCCAACGACAACAAATGCTTTTTTCCTTGGTTGACTAGTTTCTGAAGTTACTGGCACACCAGAGCGGGCCAGTTCCAACGTGCTTCGCTTTGCTGCAAGCTCCATCTGCAGCGTTGAGATTGACTTATCCAACAATCTACCACAAACAATCCGAAGAACAAAAAAATCAGATACAAGTAACCAAAATACAGTTGAACTCTTAGATTTAACAATGGATGGGGTCAAATGAGCTCACTGTATGGCTTCATGGGTCCTGGTTACCTCTCCCATTATATCCTTGTGCCCCCCATGCTTCTGCAATCCAATTGTAAATTAGACAATTCAAGGGAAAAGCAGTATAAAACTTGATAAATCATGCAAATTTACTGAATTTGGAAACCCACCCTCTTTGTATTGCAATCCTCTGACACAAGTTGCAACTCCTGATCTTGTCTCCTGTGTTGGGACATGATGTGGTTATTGGTATTTGGTGCTGTCCAGAAGCTGTAAAAGTACCGGTAAGGATTCGTCAATAAATTCCAAAGAGCAACAACAAACACGCATTTCATCCTCAAAATGTGTAACTTGAATTCCCTTGGAGATTAGGAACCAAAATTATCATTGCTCTTTGTTATTCGTTTCAATTACAGCCCTTTCCAAAGATCAACTGAACGATCTAACCTTCAACTTGAATCCCAATAAATTTATAGTTAGCTACAATTTCTGTCAAGATATAATCTCTGTCCAACACAACTTCTCCGGCATGTAAAATACTACCTCTGTACCCATACTAAAAGACGTTTTTGCAATTCAAAACGTCTTATATTATGGTATGGATGGAGAATAACTTTGACAGCGCAAGGACAAACATGTACTTATTCCAAATCCAAGCTTTACTAATAGCAAGTAAATCCACACTTCATTAGCGAGAGAGAGAGAGAGATTAGGAAGGGTTCGTCACTCCATCGAGAGAAGCACTGGTATACTAGCTCAGTAGTACACGACCTAAATGAGCATTCACTTATAAAAAAAGGCAAGCTCTTCAGTATAGATCTCACACGGGTGTTATTATTAGGCTGGCTGCAAGTAGCAGGACATTCTTCGACCAAAGAAAATGAAGTGGTGTGCTTGAATCTACTATATCTCTATGTACCGTTGCGCTCACACATTCGGAGGTCCCGATGGATAATAACAAGAAAATTGAAAGAAGTCCACATACCCCCCTGGATTTTCAACAATCGATTACTTAACCCCCTCAACTATAATACCGGGTGT
>LR738714.1:306380326-306447604 GCA_902687465.1 Secale cereale | reverse complement strand
CCCCCCCCCCCCCAACTTTGTGAAACCGGACAAATCACCCCCTGGGTGGTATTTAGAGGTTGTATTGCCTACGTGGCATCTGACATCCCGGTTTTAGGCTCTCGTTTTCCATCTGCGGTGCACCTCTCGGCTCTTTTGTAGCTGATCTCGGCTCAGCGCCCTTGTCTCTTTGCCCCGGCCGATCACCGGTGCTATTTCCTTGAGAGCAAATGCCGGATGAGGAGGCAATGGTGGCCCAGATGATCAAGCAGATCACAAGCTCCTCGAATCGGCGACATGTCATTCCTTACGTGCTAGCGTCTTTGTCTGTTGATCGTGCTAGTAGTAGCGAGCTAACTTATGTATTCTTCTGTACGTGCATGGGCGCGTCACGCGTGCATCCCATCCATCGAGTGAAAATTAGAGCACGTGTGCACAGGCAATGGGTGATGCATGGAGTGTGTTCGCGTCGCGCCGTCCACTAGGCGCGGCAGCGGTCGTGCTCCATGACCTAGAGCTGGACTGGATGCGTCGGTGGCCAGCACACTGCCCCAGCTATGCAGACATCTGCTCCGAGGTCTCCGCTGCCGCGTGGGTGGCAGACTCGGTGCTCATAATCATCGATGGCATCGGCGTCCAGACTGCACAAATCCTTCGCTGAGCGCCTCCACGTCCGCCGCATCATCGCCGAGGCCAACTCCGTCTACAGTCTACTCCACGTTGTGCCCTGGCTCATACTTCTTCGTCTCCTTCCTCCACAGACTGACCGGCCCTGCCCAGCAGGCCAACGAAGACTGCAACGGCAAGGATGGCGCCTTCATGCTCGTGCGTCAGGGAGGGACATGCATCTCAGTTCGTATTCCTTTCCCCAACCTTGCACGTAAGCAAAACCGCCTGTAAAACCACTTTAATCAAGGTTAGGGGGTGCTTTATCTGGTTTTGGAAAGATGAGGGGGTTAAGTTCCCTGTTTTTGAGCTTAGGGGGTAAACTGGCCAGTTCATGAAACCCCAGGGGGTTATGTGGACTTCTTTCCAAGAAAATTTGGAAGTCGAAAATTCCACTAAAAGTTAAGATCTTCATGTGGTATCTTCGAAGGGGAGTGGTTCTAACCAAAGATAACCTCGCCCGTTGCAATTGGCAAGGAAGCAAGAGGTGTACTCATGACGAGACAATCAGACACCTCTTTCAGTGCAAGTTTGCGCTTTCTACGTGGTCAATCATCCAAATAGCGTAGAATCTGTATCCACCCACAGGTGTTGCCAATATTTTTGGTCATTGGTTGGACAACATTCCTTATAGGTTCAAAACGCTATCAAGGGTGGGAGCGTATGCCTTATTATGGTCGCTTTGGCTATGTAGAAATGATCTTGGTTTTAATGACAAAAACTCTTCTCCTTTGTAGGTTATTTTCCATTGTACGCACTCGCTTCGTACGTGGTCTATGCTTCACTGTACGGAGTACCAACCGCTGTTCAAGGCGGTGTGTATGCGATTGGAGCAGGTGGCCATGGAGGTTTTTTCCCAACATGGGTGGCAGCATAACCTCCGTATTGGTCCATCACCTCTTTCGACATAGGAATAGTGACGGTCCTATTTGACTCTACTGGTGCTGATATGTCCATTATTTATATTTTTGTCTTTTCAGACTGCTTGTGTTTGGCTGTCTGCATCCTCGCTATGCAGAGGCCGGGTGTCGCTCATCATAAATTGTATTCACCCGATGCTACATTTTGAGTTAATAAAAGCGCCCTTTATCGGAAAAAAGCCGGTTTTACCGAAAAAGGGTTTCCCCCGCTTTGTATTCCAAAGCAACCAACACCGATTACATAGATCGCTGGGGCGAGCAGCACAACAAGTCCAAAAGAAAAAGAAGAAACAAATGCCAACAACGGCAGCTCAACCAAGCGCGGGTGACCCGCCACCGCTGCGCCCGCCGGAGACAAACCACCATAGCCCGAGGCTTCGATCCGCCGCGTACCAAACAGCACCCCCAAGAGGGAATGCGACGCCGACGACGCTGCTGCCCGGACGGGTCCTAGGGTTTCCCCCGGCACGCGGAGGGAGTTGGGGAATGGATAACAACGACACCCTCCAGGAAGGAATGGTGGCACCCGCAGGTGTCACCGCATCGGAGCCGAAGACCGGCAAGGGTTTCTCGCACACGCCAAACCCCGCCGCCCGACCGAACCGGAGCCGACCAGCCAAACCTCCGCCCACCACCTTGCGCCATCACGGTTGCGCCACCACCCATGCCGCTTCACTGCGAACACCACCACAAGGCCAAGAGACCCGAAGAGAAACGCCAAACGACGGAAGCAGTGGCACCGCTACCGAGCAGGAGGGACCCACCTCCCCCGCCAACGTGCGGGAGACCTGAGCCCCCGAGCACCGTCGCGGTCGCCGGCCGGACGCGGCAGCAGGGCACACCAGGCCACCCCTGGCCTGGCCGGGCCCAAACGGGCCCGCAAAGCCCCGCCGGCCACGCTGCAGCAATTCAGTATCCGCGTCGCCAGCCCGCAGCCGCTCGCCGCCACGCCCCGGCCTCCTGGAGGTCGCGCCGCAGGCTTACCCCGCCGGCGGCCCGCCCGGGCCCAGATCTGGGCCGAGCGGGCACCACCAGGACGCGCCGCCGCGCTACCCCGCCGCCGTCCAGCCATCCGCCCGCGTAGCGCCAGGACCCCGCCGCTACACCGGACCGCCGCCGCCTAGGGACACCCCCCAGCTCGCTCCGTCCTGCGCCAGAGGAAGCCGAGAGGGGAAAAGCGAGGGGGCCGCCGCCGCCAGCGTCGCCCGGGCCAGGCCCGACGGCGACGGGGAGGGAAGGAGGAGGGAGGGTCGCTTGAGAAGGAGATCGGGGCGCGGCCGGTCGCCCGCGGGGGCGACGCGGTCGCGAGAGCCCGAGGAGTTTCGGTTTCTCCTATTGAGATTAGGGCCTCATCGGAAAAAAAAACGGTTTTCAGCACTCTCACGTGTACACGTCACCATAAATTCTTTCAGCCATTTGATTGACCACAAGTGGCTCAGGTCTGCAACCCAAGAGTTGATCCCCCCCCCCCCTTTTTTTTTGAGACGGAAACCATTGTTTTCCATTACCCAAACAGCTCAGCAATGTCGCTGGCTACAAGACCATGCACGAAATCAGGAGCTTGTTCCGGCCACATAGCTGGGGATACAAGCCCTGAGTCTGCACCAAACGCTGCTAAAGCGTCAGCAACCTTATTACACGCCCTAGGGCTGTAAGAGAAACCCACATGGGTGAAATTTAAACTAGCAAAACATCTGATTTCCTTAAAAAGATTCCCGTTTGTTGACAGATCATGATCATTGGAGGTAACCGCTTGTACTAGGGTCTTGGAGTCTGACAGTACATGTACTCTTGACATTCCCCAGCCTTGAGCTGCGTACAAGCTTTGGAGGCACGTTGTAGCTTCAGCATAGAGGGGGTCGCTCACATACTGCATATGTCCAGCGCCAGCACTAACTGGCCGGCCGGCATGGTCTCTGATTATGAAACCCCATCCACCATGGGTAGGATTTTCCTTCATACTGCCATCCACGTTGATCTGGAGGATGTCCTGGTTCAGTGCTGCTCCTCTATCACTCTGCACTTGGCTACTTGGCTTATCCTTCAGAGCATGCATTTGCCAGTTTTGGACTAGGGCGTGCACCCTTTTGGCCACCGAAATTTGGTTTCGTTGGGGCTCTCCGGCATTCTTCTTATTTCTCGTATCCCACCACGTCCAGAGCATCATTACACACTTTAACCTCTTGTCACCCGGCATTTGGAGGATTTTTTATATCAAATCTTTGGGACCCTCACACAGTAATAGACGTTCTCTGTCTTCACTCATCTGCATTTCTTGCCATAGTACTTTGACAGCTTTACATTTAAGGAACAGATAGGCTCCATCCTCATTCTGGCGAGAACACATTGGACACAAGGTCTCAGTCACCATACCCCTTCTTTCAATGCTCCAGCGATGAGGAAGACTATTATGGGCCAGTCTCCAGAGAAATTGTTTTACCTTGCCCGGACAGTGACTCTTCCAGATCGCCAACCAGTCAAATTTACTGGCCGGCTCGCTGCACTCCCCAACTTGCTTCTTTGCTTTATTTTGTGCTATTTCACATTGCATATGATATGCTGACTTAACTGAGAACAGACCCTTGTTTTCATAGTGCCAAGCCCACTGATCCTCAAAGCCTTCATACAGAGGTATTGCAAGCACCACTGTTGCATCAATTGGCCAGAAAGTATCCCGCACCAGTTCTTCATCCCAGTTTCCCGTAACCGGGTTGATCAGTTCGGAGACTTTCTGAAGAATGGTTTGTCCTTTTGGTGTGATGGGTCTAGTACACCCATTTCTTGCCAGCCATGGATCTATCCAGATATTTGTCTCCTCCCCATTACCAATTCTCCTGATGAGGCCTTCCTTCAGTACTGTGATACCTCGAAGAATGCTACGCCATGTGTAAGATATTCCCCACTTTGGTTCAGCATGCAGCACATCGACCTCCGGGAAGTATCTAGCCTTCAGCACCCTCACACATAGTGTGTCAGGGTCTGTTAGCAAGCGCCATCCTTGCTTGGCGAGCATGGACAGATTAAAGAGATGTAAGTCCTTGTACCCTAGACCTCCGTCTTGTTTAGCTCGGGTTAATTTCTCCCATCCTAGCCAGTGTACCTTAGCTTCGTTCTGTTGTTGAGCCCACCAGAACCTACTTATCATCTCATTCAGCTGTTCACAAAACCCTTTGGTGAGGTCAAAGCACGTCATGGCAAAGATAGGGATCGCTTGGGCACATGCTTTCACCAAAATTTCCTTTCCCATCTTGAATAGCACCCGTTCCTTCCACCCTTGGATCAGTCTCCAAATCGTATCCTTTATATACGCAAATGTGCGCGTTTTTGATCTGCCTACGTGCACTGGGAGCCCCAAATATCTGTCAGCTCGACCCTCTCGAGATATACCCAGTGTGTTCATCATCTCCTGTTTTGCTCTCCTCCTCGTGTTTTTGCTGAAGGTGATCGACGACTTGTCTATGTTAATGGTCTGACCCGAACAATCCTCATATAAGTTTAGTATATGTTGCAGATGTTGTGGACTCTCTTGCGTAACTTTGAGGAGAATCAACGAATCATCCGCAAACAACAAATGATTAAAGCTCGGTGCACCACCACATATCCGAACACCTTCCATCGTGCCATTACTCTCAGCATGATTTAGCAAGCTTGAAAAGGCCTCAGCACAGATCAGGAACAGATAGGGGGATATGGGATCCCCTTGCCTTAACCCTCTCTCTGGGACTACCTCCTCTGTAAGGGTTCCATTGACCATAAATCGGTATCTCACAGTCCTACAGCATTTCATAACCAGCTGCGTCCAATTCTCAGCGAATCCCATTTTCCGCATCATCGCCTCCAAGAAGCTCCACTCGACTCGATCATAAGCCTTGCTCATGTCTAGTTTGAGGGCTGCAACCCCTTCCTCCCCGCTCCTCTTCCTTTGCATAAAATGGTTCACCTCAAAGGCTAGCAAGATATTGTCCGTAATGAGCCTTCCCGGCACAAACACACTTTGATTGGGGGCAATGATCTCTGGTAGGATACGCTTCAGCCGGTTAGCTAGTACCTTTGATATGAGCTTATACAGAACGTTGCAAAGGCTGATTGGTCTCAGTTCTTTCATATTCTCTGGATTTTTTACTTTTGGGATGAGAACCACTGTCGTATCATTCCACTCTGGTGGCATTGGAGCACCATTCAGCACTCTCAGCACCTCCTCCGTGAGTTTCTCTCCAATAGTACTCCAATATCTCTTGTAGAACGCTGCTGGCATGCCATCTGGGCCAGGGGCCTTGAGGTCTCCGATGCTATTCAATGCCTCCCTGGCCTCCTCAGGTGTAAACGGCCTCATCAGTTGTGAGTTCATCTCCGGTGTGACCCGATGTGGAACTTTCTCCAGCAGCTCATTAATGCGACCTCCTGCACAAGAAGAAAACAAATTACGGTAATATTGCGTGACCACCGCCGCCATCTCCACCTCCCCCTCCACAATCTCTCCTCCTTCCTTTCTCAATCTCTTGATCATGTTTCTCCTTTTCCTCTCCGACGCATACGCATGGAAGAATTTTGTATTCTTGTCTCCCTCCCTTAACCAATGCACATGAGCTCGCTGTCGCCAATAAGTGTCCTTTTGCTGCTCTAATTTTTCCAGCTTGAAACGCAACATACTTTCTTTCTGAACTTGCTCCTCTCATATGGGTTTTCTTCGCCACCGTTCTAGTTCTTTCTTAGTTCTTGCAATGCGTTTCTCCAAGTCCCCAAGGATGTTCTTACTCCAGTCCGTCAAGTCCTTCGCTACCTCCTTGAGACTGTCCGCCACTCCCCGGCCATGTACATCGCTACTTGTCTTCCATGCATTCTCCACAATAC
Organism: Secale cereale; assembly: GCA_902687465.1. Taxonomy (NCBI): domain Eukaryota; kingdom Viridiplantae; phylum Streptophyta; class Magnoliopsida; order Poales; family Poaceae; genus Secale; species Secale cereale. The sequence goes on along the minus strand of LR738714.1, from coordinate 306,441,188 downwards.
CCCCACACGCCTCTTCCTCCATCCACCTTGCTTCAAATTTGAAACCCTTCGGTCCCCTTGGTCTATCTACCTCCCCCCTCTCTACCTCTAGCTCAATAATCAGCGGCCTATGATCTGAATGTCGTGGGTCACCGTTCACCACCTTGTATCCCGGGAAATGATTGCACCATTCCTGCGACGCCACCACTCTGTCCAATCTCTCCCTTATATAATTCTCCTCTGTTTGGCTGTGGTTACGCCATGTGTATGGATCCCCAATAAACCCTACATCATGCAGCTCACACCCTTCCAAGGCCTCCTTGAACCTATCCATGCTTCCCTGCGACCTGGCCACTCCTCCCTCTTTCTCCCAATCATATAGAATCTCATTAAAATCACCCGCACACATCCATGGTTGATCCCCCCCTTGGTCCACGTACCTCCCATTAGCTCCTCCTTCCTCGGCTCCTCGCCTCCCGAGAATGCAGAACGGATGCTTCGACTCCTTAATTTCCTCTTCAACTCCCCCAATTCATGTGTCGTCCTCTTCTCCTACCATCCCTGCCAAAGTTCCAAGTCCTAAATTGATTCCTGCTATATATGCATCCGACCATCTGTCCCTTCCTCTCCCATCCCCATCTCCATGACGCCACTCGTCGTACCAAGCCAAATCCATCACTTCTACATGCCAACTCCACGCGCTCGCCCATGGGGTTCTCCACGGAGCCCATCTCTCTTGCACATCCTTATGTCATCACTACATCTTCCATTCGTCCGACATCGTCGAGCCATCCTCATGGGCCATGCCCCTAAGGTATCCCAAGTCAGCAGCACCTGCTCATTCTCATCGTCTGCAAGTGGCTGACACTGTCATCCTCGATCTATTTCATTTTTTAGATTGGTGAAGAGAGCTGGTGATTAAATTAGATGAAGTGGATGTTACTTTATTGTTTCCCCTAGATCCGATCTTAGGAGTGAAGAACAGTACCAATGTGTATGCATCAGACCAATCCGCTTCATGATGATTGAAGCCAATGCACGCCAGTAAGTAGCCGTAGCCTTGCACATGTTGTTTTGGGTTCAGATATATTATATCACTGGAGGCTATATATTGATCACTTGAATTTCTACCTTCAGTTTCACAGGCTATACTACGTGGCTAAATTACTCTACATGTATGAACTGTTCCAAGTATCGGCAAACTCATCATTTAACTGACCAGTTAATCGCTGCTTGGGGGCACACCGATTCGAATACACCCTATTGGGCGAGTTAACTTTTTTTTACACAAATCCGGTGAGTTACTTTTTTTGACTCCGAATTTGTCTAGTTAACTGGCCAAGGGAAGGGAAAATAAAGCGATCTAGCCTCCGCCGCAGCCAGAGGGCCTCCTTCCGCCGCCGTTCTCCGGCGGCTCCCCTCCGCCGACGACCTCGGTAGTCGGTGGTGAGGGGGCTGGCCGGATCCACGCGTGTGGGTCATTTTAGGCATTAGTAGCTTAGGGTTTGGGCTGTTCATCATCTTGGCTTCGGCAATGGTGATGGCGGCACCGAATAAAAAAAAATCAGATCCTTCCGCGTTGAGGCGATCCCCCTTGGGGTTGGATTTGGAAAGCAGTCTGTTCAAGCAAGGATGGTGCGGCGGGAGCATCCTCGTGGTGGATGTGTGTCCTCGGGCTCCGTCGCAACGACGGTGTTTGCTCCAGCGTCCTCCGCCAGAGCTTGGGAGGTAGCCCAGGAGCAGATGCAGATTGTGGTCTGCATCGGCGACATCTGGAAGATGGTGGATCGTGTGCTGGGTTTGTGGTTCATAGCATGCAGGTATGGTCTCCACCATCTCATCTCGACAAGGCACTCCGTCTCATCGAGATCCTCTCTTGATATTCTAATCTTCTGTACTCTCCATATATATAAGAAGAGAGAAAGGCAGGAAGTACCCACATTGGGGGCTAGAACCTTGGTATATTGTATGTTTGCGTGATCCGTGTCCAAAGACCCTCCGGTCTCCTGACGTGGCGTCCCCTCAAATACAAAATCTATGTACTCCCCCTTGGACTGCTATTAGGATCGGTGAAACGGCCCTCGACAGTTACCACTTCACGTTCAGATGTATTGTTCCCAGTTATGGTTCATCCTTTTGTGCAAAAAAGTATATTTGATTTATTCTTAATAGATGGATTGTTGGAATAAGCCACGACGTCTAATGCGGTCGGGCTCGTCGGGCGCAGCAGAAGCAGTGGCAAAGTGTGTACCGTGTGTGTGTGCTCAGTCTGGCGCGTAGAGCAGGGCCGTTGGCAAGTGTGCTGGCCAAGTTTGCTAGATTCATGAAAGTAGTTAGTTGGGACGCATCACATGCTCAGCTGGGTCGTTGCTGTTGAGGGGATGATGCGTGGGTGCTATACTTGCATGCATGTAGGAGTCAGTTGCTGGTACTTAGCTAGTTAGTGGCCGGCAGGCGGGCGTGCGTGGTGGCCCCGATGTGGTAGCTAGCTAGGTGTGTGTGCAACCGGGTATAAAAGGCCCCCTGATGTACTGATCGAGGTGCCAAGTAGTGAGCCGGGGATTAATAGAAAAGGGATGTACGTTGCGACCGAAAAAACTGATGTGCTTCTTCTACCTCTATCCTTCGTCCGAGAGAGAGAGAGCTGCCCCAACATGGATGTTATTTCCCTTGCCTTTCAGCAATATCATTCTGGCCTAGTGGCACGCTCACCAAGTGTTTGTACAATGACAAACCTCCAAGATCAAATGTATTACCAATACATATTTTCTTGCATGTTTATCATTGATACTGCAAAAACTGAGTACGAATTATGTATGGGCTTCTTTGTTTATGTGTTTCTTAGTGCTACTGATTATCACCTCGTCCTACATCCTTAGTGGCCCGGTGCCCTCTTTATAGTAACTTCTCTATTTCCAGGTCTGTTCCTATAAACCATTGTACTATTTGTCATATCTGTACGTGTGCAGTTATATGTTTATATATTCAGTTTTTTTTGTTTCTCTTGGTCCACATATGTATCGAAGTGAAGAATTCTAATTCAATCTAATCTACATGTCCATGTCACGAAACAGTCCTTCCCTTAATTAGATAGACCATTATTAGGTGCTTTTCTTTGTTGTTTGTTGAATATCAAAGTATCCAATATACGACATGATCAGGTTGTAAGAAACAATTTACCTCCCTGTTCATGCTCATGTGATCTCAAATTAAATGTATTTTTCACTTTCTTCCAGACCCAAAGTGGTCGGACCCTGTTAGGAGCTAGGGTTTTGCCGGGTCTAGGGCGGAGACTGTAGGGGAAGGAGGGAGTAGGGCGCGGCTGGGCACGCGGTCGCCGGTGGCTGGGCACCGTCGTGCGCGTGGGAGGAGGAGGCGGCGGCTGACAAGAGGCGGCTAGGGTTAGGTCTCCCAGCTCCCTAAGGAAGCCGAGCAAATATGATTGCTTCTTGCTTAATCTCAAAATGGGTCCTTATATGAGTTTATAATAATCCTCCTAATGACATAATTGGGCTAAGCCCCTAACATGATAAGATAACTGGGTCAGGCCCCTAACTGCCTGGGCTGTAATATATGCCGCTCATAACAGACCCTTTCCCGGACCCTGCACAAGCGGGAGCACACGCACCGGGATGCCACTTTTTCCATTAACAGGTCAAATATATGCGGTAATTTTATCTTCGCTTTCATGCTTTAAACTTCTGTGATAAGATTCAATACCGTCAATCCATTTGACCTTTTGTTGTATCTGTTTCTATGTTTTCCGATTCAATTCTAGGGGACTGCCTATATATGGCGGCTTGCAGGTATTGCTCCTATCTTCATGTTGTCAACATGTTTTCCTTTCTTAGTTGAGGGCCGACAGGAACAAGCTGGCAATTAATATGTTATAGGAGTACCATTTTGACCCACAGGTAGATAAACAAGCCGGCATGCTTGTTGAGATTCGCCTGCTTTAGGCGATTTATGAATTTGACACACATATTTGAGTAGCAGACCTGCACTTTTTTCCTAACGGTACCACGAGTACTCAAGTGGAATGTTTTGATTTGTTCAAATGTTTGAGAAGCATCTATTTAGTATTCACATAATCTTTAGGAACTTATCAACCAGAAATCCAGCGGCAACCCGCGAGGTATCTTCTACTAGTTGGATGAAACAGGAGTTCCCAAAACGTAACATGCACCAGTACACAGCAGAACGCGATCTCAGGTGTTCTAAATAAGAAATGCGAGCTTTCCACCAACCCCAGATCCCCATGAGCTCAAGAGGAGAGAACAAAGAGAAAGAGACAGATTAAAATCCAATCTCCCTCAAAAAGACAAATCTCAGCACGCCATTGGCTAGAGGTAGGACAAAACAAACTTGGTCAACCTCGAGCGGTCAAAAACCAAAGAGAAATCGCGCAAGCTTTGACAGCCATCCGAGCCGCGCCGTCATTAGCCCGAGCAATTCCTCCAATGAGAGACGAGCGCGCGGCAAGATCTAATGGCTCCTGCGGAGAGAGAGATGGAGGGAGAGAGTGAGAGAGAGACGCACCGGTTGGTGAAGAGCATGCCGAGCCCGAAGCTGAAGGCGCAGAGCAGCAGCAGCCTCCACCTCGCAGACGACCTCCTGTCGAGCGCCCCGCTCTTCCCCTTCATCCGCTCTCGCTCCCGCCCAAATGAATCAGTCCCGCCGCTGAATCTCGTCCTCGAGCGAACGAGGAAGCGAACCCCAGCCGATCTTCTTCCTCGACTCAGCGGCAAAGGGGAGATTCGAGACTACCTGCGGAGCTAGGCCGAACTCGCGCGGAGATTCGTCGGAGAAGGCAGCCGGCGGTCACCAGCAGGTCGAGGGGGAGGAGGAGGAAGCTGGGCTGGCCGAGTTTGTTTAGCTGTCTGAAATTCTGAAACGGGGAGCGTGGTGGGCGGCCTGTTTTGTTGGTTTTCTCATGCAGCTTTTGAGAAAAACGTTTTTATTTTTATTTTTGTTTCCGTCTTTCTTTCTGTTCTCAAAAAGATAGGCGAGCTGCTACATTTGCATTATGTTGGCCAGCAGCTTTTTTTTAGAACTGTCATCTAATCACTTTATTTATTTGTAAAAAAAAACAGGTGGAACAATATTCATCCAATTGCACAGCAAGATCAACATATTGAGGTATTCGCATGTATCAATATCAAAATTTATGATTGCATGATCAACATACTGATCAACTAAGTTCAGTATCACCTTGGAAAAAAACTAAATTTAGTGTCTCCCAACACAGACATGTGCCGATACATTAGCACTTGTCTTTGCAATTCTTTTTTGCCGCGCAAAAGCTTTGTGTGCCGATGTATTAGACGAGAGAACTAGAAATACACAGAGTTTGGCGGCTTGCCGCGGTTACAACCATCCCTACGGCAACATATGGTGGGCAGTCATTAACGCCATGGGGCAGCTAACAACGTCCTACATGCTAGAAGGTCCTATCTCCGGATGTTCGACAACCCCCTCGCACCACAAAGCTTCCATACATCAACCTCATTACTAATGCGATGACAAAGCTCTCTGGTGGTGGCCAGCCGGTTTTGGAAAGGGAAGGGGATGGCCACGCCGTCATGGAGGCGGAGGCGACCCCCCCCCTGTGCCGCCTGCCGACGCGCGGGACAGCCGGCCCGAGGGGCCGATCGCGCCGCCAGCCGAAGGCACGCTGGTGGTTGGTCTGCTTCCCACCACCCGGATTCTTGCACACCCGCGACTGGCGAGAGCGGCCTCGGCCCCGCGGCAAGTGGAAGCCGGCGCCGCCAGCTCGTCACCGCCGGACAACGAGGCCACTAGCGCCGCGCCGCCAGGTTGGTCGCCTGGTAGTGGCGGCGTTTTGAATGTCGCCTCCCGGGATGTCCTCGACTGGTTCAACGCCCAGGGCGAAACCCTGCAAAGGGCCTTGCAGGACTTCGTGGCCACGCGGACTACTGTCGGGGTATGCCCACTTGTTCTTTTGTTTTTATTCCTTCAATTTCTCTCGTGGGGGCGCGTCAGCGCACCCACTGGATGTAGTCCCCGAGTTTCGAGCCGGCTACTAAGCAGGCGGCTGGGAACTCCAAGGTGATTCTCTATGAGTTAACTTGTTTCTTGTCGTCCTTGTCGCACGATTACCACAATCTTTGGGCGGCCGCCTACAACTCCCAGCACCAAGAGCTGGCCAAGCTGAGAGCCGCCCTGGCTGAGAGCCGGAGTAAGTGCCTCCTTTTTCTCCTTGCGGGGGCGCGTCAACGCACCCGCTGGGTGTAGTCACCGAGTTCCGGGCCGGCTGCTAAGCAGGCGGCCTGGAACTCCAAGGTTAATTTGTCTTTGGCTGATGCTGACGCCTTCTCCTCCTCTCTTGTCAGCGACCGCAGCCGACCTTCGAACCCAGCTGGGCGGGGCCCAAGCCGAGCTCGCCACCAAGGAGCAGGAACGCGGCTTGGCCGCCCAAGAGCGCGACCGCCTGGCCAAAGAACTGGCGGACCAGGCGGAGAAGCACAAGGCGGAGCTTAAGAAGCCGGCGGACGCGGAAGGGCTCCTTCGAGCTGTGACGCCCGAAGACCGACGTCCCAGAAGATTCCAGAAGATACCAGATGTTCCGGGTTCTCCCGTGTGTTTCATTTGTGCTTGTGTTATTTATTTTGCATTGCATCATGTCATCATGACATCATGTCTTATTTCTTTTACATCTCAACCTAAATAAATCGTGTGGACCTTCGGTCCATTTAAATCGAGGGAAGTGTGGCTTCTCTTTATAACATATCCTCCAAATATTTATGGAGCTATTACAATAATATTCCATTGCTTCGGAATAACCCAACACACTTGCATATATTTTCCCCATGCCTTTTCGTCTCAATTCCTTGCCTTAAACCTTCCCTATAATTCTTTTCCGTTGTATCGAGGTTCCTCCATAAACCTCAACATTTTTGGACTCTTCAAATACCACATTCATATTCAAATCCATTTGGACCATATTCAAATGAATTTGAATTCATATTTTTGGATCATGCCTTTTTCTATTTTCTCGGACCGTGCTCATTTTTATGAGCCCGAGAAAATTAGTCCCTTTTGCTAACTATTTCCCTAACCCCCCTCCTCATTCTTTTCTTCTCCTTTTGATTCTACTAAAAAAATCTGTTAAGAGAGAGCCAGCTCGCAGCCAGGCCCTCTCCAGCCGGCCACTTCCCTCCCAGGCCGGCCCATTGGCCCATCTCCTCCCTTCTAGGCCCATCTGGCCCAACATCAGCCTCCAGCCCACCAGGCGTCGTTAACCCTAGCGCCCCCGCACCTTTCCCCTCGCCCTCTCCCCTCAGCGCCGCTCGGTCCCGTTCCCTCGAGCGCCACCATCCGTCGCTCTCTCCCGCAAGTCGCTCGCCTCCCTCTCCCCGCTCAAGCTCCCGAGGCCGCGTGGCCGCGCCCCTCCTCGTCTCTAGCGCCGCGGCCAGGAGCTGCCTCCAGCCCCGATGCAGCCCCGTTCCTCCCTCCGGTCTCCTCCTACCCGTCGGCCAGGCCGCCGGCCTCCCCTCCGCTGGACCTCCAGCCGCGTCCGCAGCCTCCCGTCGCCCGGCTACTGCCGGCCGCCGCTGCGCCAAGGTCGCCGCTTCCTTCCCTCGTAGCCGTCGCCAACGTCGCGGCCTCCCTCCTGGCGCGGAGGCGCCCTCCTCTCCAGCGCCGCGGAGCTGCGCCGTCCGCCACCGAGGCAACCTGCGCCTCGGGCCCTGCCTTCGTCGCCGTCTACCCGGCGCCCGGTCCTTCTCGGCATCGTCTCGCGCCGGGCCGGCCTCGTCCTCCAGTGCGCCGAGCCCTCCAACCGCAGCTCACCTCCAGCGCCGTCCTCCCCGAGTCCCAGCGTCGCAGCACCACCGCGGCCTCTTCATCTCCGTGCTGCTGCCATGGCCTCGTGGCCCCTTCACGCAAGCTTGCTGCCGTGCGCTATGTTTTTGTGTGTTGCTTGTGCTGTTGAACTTGACAGAAAACCCGTGTACGACTCGAGACCGAGACCCCAAGTACCCCTCCGATGACAAGTACATCTACGAACGGGAACGCCTACACGACTACACGATGACCCGACAAGTACCACGACCAAGTACCCCGACGACCGCGGCCTTTGGAATCGCCAAGTACCACGACATGACGGATGAACATCTACAAAACGGGTACCACGATGACCCGCGAGTACCACTACATCAACGTGTTCCGCTACCATCGCCGAAGACCGTCAAGTGAACAACTACCGTCGCCGAGACCCTCAAGTACCTCTACGAACGGAACGACTACTCGTTGGCGACCTTGAGAACGGCTACTTCCTCTCCGAACGTGAACAACTACTTCCTCTTAGGAAACGTGATCCACTACTTCCTCTACGACCCCGTGTACCACTACTTCCCCTACGATCTCGAACCGCCCCGAGAACGATTGTTCCGAAGGTATAACCCCGTGACGATGCCCGTGGATGAATGCATGTGTTGTATGAGATGTTTCCCTTGTGTGCACCGTGCCGTTTCATCTTTTGTCGTGCTCCTCGGTTGCCTCGTCGCCGACTCGTGGGAACCCGGTGACGGGATCAACCCACTTTCATCTTGTTCGACTTGCTCACGTCGATTGTTCTTTTGCACCGGACTCTCAACGAGTTACCGGAACCGAGATGTTGCCGTTGCATCATTTTCGGATCGTTGCCGTGGCACCTTTTCTTTCCACCACGGTGACAATACTTCATATCATCTTCTTGTCAACTTTTAATATAATTGCATAAACTTGATCATGTCATCCGCATCATTTAACAACATTATAATGTGTGAATTGTTGTTGCTTTAAATTACTAAACATGCTCATGGGGATTTTCCGGAATTGTTGTTGTTATTTCCGGCCTCATTTAAAATGCCTAAATAGTGTAGTTTTATTATGCTCACCTCTTGCCATGTTAAAAACATTTAATCTTGTCTTGTAATTAACGAGAGTCAACTAAATAAATAAATGTGGTGTGTCGTCAATATGCAACTCATTGCATATTGAGCTCCACTTAACTTGTAGTACTTGTTTGTGCACCCTTGCCATGCCATGCATATTTTAAACCGGACATGCATCATACTTGGATATGCATCGTATGCCATGTTAATGCTTGTGTGTTTACCGTATTGTTTTGCTTCTTTCCAGTTGCTTCTCTTGTTAGCTTCGGTTTCGTTCCGGAGTTGTGAGGATTCGCTCGACTGTGTTGCTCCTTCTACTTCATGGATCCGTTCTTCTCCCTTTGCGGAATCCCAGGCAAGATGATCATACCCTTGGATACCTTTACTACCATTGTCATGCTTAGTTGTCTCGATGCTATCGTTACATGTCGCGCTACCCATCTTTTATGTCAGCCTCTCCTTGTTGCCATGAACCTCTAACCTTTTGACACCTTACTAGCAAAACCACTGTTTGGCTATGTTACCCGCTTGCTCAGCCCCTCTTATAGCGTTGTTAGTTGCAGGTGAAGATGAAGTTCGTTCCAGGAGGGAACTTGTTGTTGTTGGTATATCACAATATCTATAATTATTATTAACACACCTATATATTGGGCATGGGCGGAAGGCTTGGCCTTTTGCTCGGTGTTTTGTTCCACTCATGCCACCTTAGGCGCCGTTAAACCGGCATTATGTTCCTTGATTTTGCGTTCCTTACACGATGGGTGGATGGGGACCCCTTGACAGTTCGACTTTGAATAAAACTCCTCCAGCAAGGCCCAACATTGGTTTTAATTTGCCTCATAATAACAACTTAATTAATTAATTAAATTTGCATAGGGGGTCGCACCCTCGGGTTCTTAATTCTACATAGCAGGGGGGGCCAGTGATGATGGTGTTGGTCCCAAACAGGGGTTATGCGGGGCCACCACGGGGAAACTCGAGGTTTGGCTCATGTAGGATCACCCATCCGGTTGTGGCCTGAGACGAGATACGCGCGGCTACTATCACGGTGTCGACACACCGGGAGGTCTTGCTGGACTTCTTTTACCATTGTCGAAATGTCTTGTGCTACCGGGATGCCGAGGCTGATCGGTTTTCCCTAAGATAAGGGGTGATGATATTATATTTATCACTTCAGCTAACCATGAGAGCTTGTGATGGGCTAAGTTGGAACACCCCTGCAGGGTTATGATCTTTCGAAAGCCGTGCCCGCGGTTATGTGGCAGATTGGAATTTGTTAATGTCCGGTTGTAGAAAACTTGACAGAGGATCCGAAGTAAAACACACAACTGTGTGAGTAACCATGACTGTCTCTTTTCACTTTGAGAAGAGAACACGGTGGGGTTATGTTTGACTCGTATGTAGTTAGGATCTTTAGCGATCACCTCTTTTGCGACCGTTTGCGTAGATGCTCATCCTATTCTTGTACTCGTAAGCTAGCCACCATATTATGCTTAGCCGCTGCTGCTACCTCACCACTTTACCTCTTCCTACCCATAAAGCTTTGTTAGTCTTGTTACCCATGGTTATGGGATTGCTGAGTCCTCGTGGCTCACAGATACTACAACACTAGATGCAGGTTCAGCCGAGTTTGACGCAGGAGCTGGTCCAAGTGCTTCACTGGGAGCTCGATGAAGGGAGTGATCGTATGCTTGTGACATTTCGACGATCAGTAGTGGTTTCTACTAGGATTCGATCCTGACCTGTGGCTTTATGTTGTTTTGGTATCTTTCTTTTGGATTTTCACCCGTAGTCGGGTTGTGATGTTTTGAACGATGTTATGCTTATGCAATGTATTGTGTGAAGTGGCGAGTGTAAGCCAACTATCTCCTTTTGCAATTTAATCCCTCTTTTACATGAGTTGTGCAAAGATACCAAACTTGAGATCATTCTAGGATGGGCTTATACTTTTAAGTCGTGCCTCGACACGTAGGAGGTATAGTCCCATCCTGGGCATTACAAGTTGGTATCAGAGCCTTCTCCGACCTAGAAGCCCCCACCGATTGATCGAATCGTTGACAGTTGAGTCTAGGCACACACTTGAAAATGTTTTGAGTCCTATATATATATCGGAGAGTAGGATTTCTTTTGCTCCTCATCTCTTTTCATTCTGGTGAGGACTCCTGACGATTACTCTTGCCTCTTCTACTTTCAAAAATTGCACCAATTTTTTTTTGTAGGATCTCGCGAGTATTGTTTGGATTGTTTCGATGTCTTTGTGACGAGAACATTGTTCTCGATGCCTCCTGTCATTAGGGGTTTGGCAGTGTCCCGGGGAGTTGAGCTCCGAGGTGTTGTCGTCACAAATCCATCGCGGCAGTACTAGAATACTTAAGACGGCCGACATCGAAAACTCTCCTATGCGGTTAGTGGCAAGATAACCCCGACATCACCCAGTACTGGGGAGGTAGTTCGGGAGTATTGCCATAGCTTGTATAGTGGATGCGTTTCGAAGGTCCGAGGTAAACGGTTTCCGAGAACAACTGGTTATGTGTTGAAGGATGGATACAGCTGGATGTAGGTTTAGAGTTGATTGCGCGGTGCTTCCCCTGTATCCCCAACACCTGATTGCATAACTGGAAACTTTCGGAAATTAATAGGTGGGTTCATCTAGTAGTTCTAGGCATTCTTCCAACGGATGCACGATATGAAGTTCGGGGTTCTACATTGAGTGAAGTGGTTTTATGGGCTTGTTCCGATCGGGAGTTGCATCTTAAAGGGTCCTTGGCTATGATGATCCGGGGATGGCAAAACCCTTTTGTAACACGTTCCATGAGCTTTCAGCACGAATATGTGGGACGAAGCTTCTATCTTGTATTTGTTCTATCTGTTCCTTGTTCCTTTTTTATTTACTTTTTGTTCTCTAAGTGGCTTCTCGTCAAGCTGATGTACCTGCGGAATTCATTCGTTCAATTCTCTGTTCGGATAGATATGTTGCAACATAATCTTCTTCATAAACATATCTATCTTTTGTTTCATTCTGATTCTGGTATTCGAGTTGCTTCGATGTCAAATGTTGATTCCATACCTTTCCTAATCGGTGTTCTCATATTTCTATGAGAGTGCTAGTCCTTCTTAATCATCAAGTTCTTCATGTTAATCCTTTTCAACCGGTGTGCCTTCTCTTCAAGTTATTCCATACGGACGCCGTTGAGAAATCTGACGATTTGTCTGTTTCATTCATTCCAAGTTGTCTTGTTTCCCCACCCTCCCACCCTTCTTCTTCTCGGAGTAAGAAATTCTCAGATGAAGTATCCATTTTATTCATGTGATATTTCTTCATTCTTTTCCTTCAATGTTCTTATCCGGTGTTTTATCGTGAAGATGCTCAAGAGCTTCAAGTTCATCATTCTTTTGTTCTTAAATTCTGCCGGTGGATGTAATTCAAGATTTCGGTGTTGATCTTATCCTTTTCCTCATTTCACAATGCTTTCTTATTCCGGTGCACCAATTAATCTTCTCCTCTTGCTATTCATATCTGGAGAGCTAAAGTTATCTCAGAAGATTCGTGTTTCCATTCTTAATCTGTTCAAACTATTTTGAGGATTGTTATCTTATTCAAGCCATTTAATTCAACCGGTGCAATATCTCTTCAGCAATCTTTTCCAACGGTGATTTCTTTAGTGGGCCCTAACCCACAGGTCTTTTTCCAGGATCTTACCCGACTCTTCTTTTCTGGAGTTATACTCAAATTCTTTCAAAGTGTGACGTAAGTATGATTCCCATCAGTCACAGTCCTTCTCCAAGATCGCTTTCAAATTCTTGTTCATCATTGGTTCAACCTTTTTAATTCTTCATTCCGGAGTGCCTCAACAATTCTTATGGCATTTCTCATCGTCTTCTCAGATTTTGAAGACCGGAGAAGTGTTTCTCTTAAATTTTAACCCGTTCTCTTGATGAGTTGTGGTTCTAGCTTCATGCCATCCTCATTAGTGTTCCGTTCGTGTGGAATTCTTTTCATACCCATCCGAAGCATTTCATGAATTCTTTCCATTGTGATCCTCCGAAGGCCATCATCTCAGAAGATTTCTTCGTTCTCAGTTTTCAACTTCGTCCTCCAAATATTCTTCATTGATGTCTCTTCGTTCGTCTCCATATTTTACGGTGGTTCTTTCAAGATTACCCTTCCGTTGTTATCGTTTTAATTCACACGTTCTTTTCATAATCCTACCGGTGCTTTGTTCAATAATTATCCGAGCTTGTGTGAGATCTCTATTAATCATTTCCAACGAGAATAAGTAGTATGCCAAATCCTTTGGTTGTCATCAATTTAAATTGGTGAAGGAGATGCATGACATAATTCTTATTCTTATTCCTTCAAGGTGATTAATCCCTTCCTTCGGAGCTTGTTCATCATATCATATCCTTGGTTCTAAGTTGTTCATCTTGTTTTCCGGAGTTTCAAGTTATTTCAATTATATCATTTCAAAGCTCCATCTAATTCATCGCAGGCCTTGAATCTTATTATTTTCATCTTTCACTTCTCATGCTTTCATTACCGGAGTTTTCATGGTGGTTCATCATCATTTAATTCATCCTCGAAGTCTTCATCAAGATTCTTGTTAGAGCTCAAGCATTCTTCATCATGCTTTCCAAGTGCAATTCTTTCTACCTTATCTTTTCAGATGGTGTTATGTCATTCTTGACAATTCCTTCATGTTTCATGATTCTCAAGTTGTCAGGAATGAGATATTTAAAACCATCATTTTCTTTGTTCAGGAGATCTTTCCAACCCTTCAATTTATTCCTTGGAGTTATCTTGGGTTGTATTTCACCTAAAAGCTTTCCCTAAGGATTGTTGCTATTGTGGTGCTTATAAATGACCCAGTTTCTTCATTTATCCTCTTGCTGAAATAAGTTATCGTCTCCTTGTTGATCTCAATCCAATCAAATGTTTCGTAAGTGGCGGGTTGCCACCTCTTAATTTTGAGATGTTTTCCGTAAGCCCACAACGAGCTTATTCTTTTCGTTGTTCATTTCCCAACAACTCCGTTCAGCCCTTCTTTGTAAGGAGGATTTCCTAATTCATTCGTGGGAGAAGTTGTCATTTTCTTCTCCGTTCTTTTCTTTCCAACGATCTAGCATATATTCTTTCATTCCGGAGGCATTGTGATGACGATCTCTTTGACCATCATCTCGTTTTTATCAAGATCATATTCTCCCTTGCTTGTCTATTTAACTGGAATGTTGTGTCCTCCATTCTAATTCTCTAATCTTATCAAGTTTTGCCTGTCTTTTAACCGGAGTGCTGTCTGAGTCCTTCTTACCCTTGTGCCATTCTTTCAATTGTTTCGGAGGTAATATGTTGTTGATTTCATCAAGTATCATTCCATCTCCTCAAGTTCTTGTTCAATTCCTTCCATTTTCAGACGGAGTGCTGTCCAAATTCTGTCATTCTTATTCCTTAGCTATACCATTGCAGTTTCATATTCTTTTGGTTCCTAAGCTCTTGTTTCATGTCTTTCAACCACAAGGTTCTTGTAATGCTCCTTGTTCCTCTTTTCTAAGGGAGTGTTTTCATCTTCGTTCATCTCCGTTGCATTCTTTCTTTCAATTTGTTCAACCTCTCAAGGTTCTTTGGTTTCACTCGTCTGTCAAAGAAACAACTTTGTTTTACCTCTTCTTTTTCGTTTTTTTACCCGGTGCCATCTCTAGGGTCTCGGGTCGAGATCCTCTGTTAGTGTGGGAGAGTTGTGACGCCCGAAGACCGACGTCCCAGAAGATTCCAGAAGATTTCAGATGTTCCGGGTTCTCCCTTGTGTTTCATTTGTGCTTGTGTTATTTATTTTGCATTGCATCATGTCATCATGACATCATGTCTTATTTCTTTTACATCTCAACCTAAATAAATCGTGTGGACCTTCGGTCCATTTAAATCGAGGGAAGTGTGGCTTCTCTTTATAACATATCCTCCAAATATTTATGGAGCTATTACAATAATATTCCATTGCTTCGGAATAACCCAACACACTTGCATATATTTTCCCCATGCCTTTTCTTCTCAATTCCTTGCCTTAAACCTTCCCTATAATTCTTTTCCGTTGTATCGAGGTTCCTCCATAAACCTCAACATTTTTGGACTCTTCAAATACCCCATTCATATTCAAATCCATTTGGACCATATTCAAATGAATTTGAATTCATATTTTCCGATCATGTCTTTTTCTATTTTCTCGGACCGTGCTCATTTTTATGAGCCCGAGAAAATTAGTCCCTTTTGCTAACTATTTCCCTAACCCCCCCCCCCCTCATTCTTTTCTTCTCCTTTTGATTCTGCTAAAAAAAAATCTATTAAGAGAGAGCCAGCTCGCAGCCAGGCCCTCTCCAGCCGGCCACTTCCCTCCCAGGCCGGCCCATTGGCCCATCTCCTCCCTTCTAGGCCCATCTGGCCCAACATCAGCCTCCAGCCCACCAGGCGTCGTTAACCCTAGCGCCCCCGCACCTTTCCCCTCGCCCTCTCCCCTCAGCGTCGCTCGGTCCCGTTCCCTCGAGCGCCACCATCCGTCGCTCTCTCCCGCAAGTCGCTCGCCTCCCTCTCCCCGCTCAAGCTCCCGAGGCCGCGTGGCCGCGCCCCTCCTCGTCTCCAGCGTTGCGGCCAGGAGCTGCCTCCAGCGCCGATGCAGCCCTGTTCCTCCCTCCGGTCTCCTCCTACCCGTCGGCCAGGCCGCCGGCCTCCCCTCTGCTGGACCTCCAGCCGCGTCCTCAGCCTCCCGTCGTCCGGCTACTGCTGGCCGCCGCTGCGCCAAGGTCGCCGCTTCCTTCCCTCGTAGCCGTCGCCAACGTCGCGGCCTCCCTCCTGGCGCGGAGGCGCCTTCCTCTCCAGCGCCGCGGAGCTGCGCCGTCCGCCACTGAGGCAACCTGCGCCTCGGGCCCTGCCTTCGTCGCCGTCTACCCGGCGCCCGGTCCTTCTCGGCATCGTCTCGCGCCGGGCCGGCCTCGTCCTCCAGTGCGCCGAGCCCTCCAACCGCAGCTCACCTCTAGCGCCGTCCTCCCCGAGTCCCAGCGTCGCAGCACCACTGCGGCCTCTTCCTCTCCGTGCTGCTGCCATGGCCTCGTGGCCCCTTCACGCAAGCTTGCTGCCGTGCGCTATGTTTTTGTGTGTTGCTTGTGCTGTTGAACTTGACAGAAAACCCGTGTACGACTCGAGACCGAGACCCCAAGTACCCCTCCGATGACAAGTACATCTACGAACGGGAACGCCTACACGACTACACGATGACCCGACAAGTACCACGACCAAGTACCCCGACGACCGCGGCCTTCGGAATCGCCAAGTACCACGACATGACGGATGAACATCTACAAAACGGGTACCACGATGACCCGCGAGTACCACTACATCAACGTGTTCCGCTACCATCGCCGAAGACCGTCAAGTGAACAACTACCGTCGCCGAGACCCTCAAGTACCTCTATGAACGGAACGACTACTCGTTGGCGACCTTGAGAACGGCTACTTCCTCTCCGAACGTGAACAACTACTTCCTCTTCGGAAACGTGATCCACTACTTCCTCTATGACCCCGTGTACCACTACTTCCCCTACGATCTCGAACCGCCCCGAGAACGATTGTTCCGAAGGTATAACCCCGTGACGATGCCCGTGGATGAATGCATCTGTTGTATGAGATGTTTCCCTTGTGTGCATCGTGCCGTTTCATCTTTTGTCGTGCTCCTCGGTTGCCTCGTCGCCGACTCGTGGGAACCCGGTGACGGGATCAACCCACTTTCATCTTGTTCGACTTGCTCACGTCGATTCTTCTTTTGCACCGGACTCTCAACGAGTTACCGGAACCGAGATGTTGCCGTTGCATCATTTTCGGATCGTTGCCGTGGCACCTTTTCTTTCCACCACGGTGACAATACTTCATATCATCTTCTTGTCAACTTTTAATATAATTGCATAAACTTGATCATGTCATCCGCATCATTTAACAACATTATAATGTGTGAATTGTTGTTGCTTTAAATTACTAAACATGCTCATGGGGATTTTCCGGAATTGTTGTTGTTATTTCCGGCCTCATTTAAAATGCCTAAATAGTGTAGTTTTATTATGCTCACCTCTTGCCATGTTAAAAACATTTAATCTTGTCTTGTAATTAACGAGAGTCAACTAAATAAATAAATGTGGTGTGTCGTCAATATGCAACTCGTTGCATATTGAGCTCCACTTAACTTGTAGTACTTGTTTGTGCACCCTTGCCATGCCATGCATATTTTAAACCGGACATGCATCATACTTGGATGTGCATCGTATGCCATGTTAATGCTTGTGTGTTTACCGTATTGTTTTGCTTCTTTCCGGTTGCTTCTCTTGTTAGCTTCGGTTTCGTTCCGGAGTTGTGAGGATTCGCTCGACTGTGTTGCTCCTTCTACTTCATGGATCCGTTCTTCTCCCTTTGCGGAATCCCAGGCAAGATGATTGTAATGCCCAGGATGGGACTATACCTCCTACGTGTCGAGGCACGACATAAAGGTATAAGCCCATCCTAGAATGATCTCAAGTTTGGTATCTTTGCACGACTCATGTAAAAGAGGGATTAAATTGCAAAAGAAGATAGTTGGCTTACACTCGCCACTTCACACTATACATTACATAAGCATAACATCATTCCAAAAACATCACAACCCGACTACGGGTAAAGATCCAAAAGAAAGATACCAAAACAACATAAAGCCACAGGTCAGGATCGAATCCTAGTAGAAACCACTACTGATCGTCGAAACGTCACAAGCAAACAGCCACGATCTTCATCGGCCTCCCGGGTGAAGAACTGATCCAACTCCTGCATCGTACACGGCTGAACCTGCATCTGGTGTGGTGAAGTAACTGTGAGCCACAGAGGACTCAGCAATCCCGTTCCCGGGTAACACGACTATTTAAGCCTTGGGTGAGGATAAGGCTGAAGAGAAGAATAAGAGGTGAAGGAAAAACAAGAGTCTGCAACAGCAACTAGCACTAACTTACGTAAAAGAGAGCGAGAAGAGAAGAGCATCGGTCGAAAGATGATCACTAAGTGATCCTAACTAAAGCCGGTCAAACATAACCCCACCGTGTTCAACTCCCGAATCCCTATTCGGAAATAGACAGTCACGGTACACACGCAGGTAGTGTATTGGAACATTGTGTCAAGTTATCTACAACCGGATATTAACAAGCTCCCATCTGCCACATAACCGCGGGCACGGCTTTCGAAAGTTCAAACCCTGCAGGGGTGTTCCAACTTGACCCATTATAAGCCCACGATCCGCGGAGTCGCAACTCCATAGGTGGGAAGACCCGAGTATTCTTGGAATCCCGTGCTCAAGTTAAACCGAACTAAGGTAAGGCTAATCCAGCAAATCCTCCTGGCGTGTCGACACCCTGATAGTAGCCGCGCGTATCTAAGTCTCAGGACACGACTGGATGAGTCATTCTACAGGTTTTTACCAAACCTCAAGTTTCCTTGAGGTGGCCCCGCAGTCTGCTCGTTTCGGACCAACACTCATGTGGAGCACTGGCCCGGGGGTTGAATTAAAATAAAAGGGATAGCTAGTCCACATGCAAGTTTTATTAGTTATTAGGCAAATAGTACCAATGTTGGGACTTGCTGGAAAAGACTTAGCACTTAGTGGTTTATCAAGGGGGTCCCATACACCCCAACCGTGTTAGGAACACAAAATCAAGGAACATAACACCGGTTTATACGGTTCCTAACGGCATGAGTGGAACAAAACACCAAGCAAAAGGCTTAGCCTTCCACCCTTGCCAATATATAGATGATTTCATTTAAGCATTTATATAGTGTGATATAACCCAACCAAACTTCAACATGAAGCAAGCATCTTCAATCTTCACCTGCAACTAGCAATGCTATAAGAAGGGTTGAGCGAAGCGTACTTAGCCAAACAACGGTTTGCATAGGTAGGTTGGTTAAACATGGCAATGGTTACAAGTAGGAGGCTGACAAGAAGATCATGGGCATCGAGGCAAAACTATAGAGCGGATCTACTAGCAATAGGCAAAGATAGTAATGTTATCGGGGTTCGGTCATCTTGCCTGGGATTCCACAAGGGAGAAGAACGGGTCCACGAAGTAGGCGGAGCAACACAGTCGAGAGAATCCTCACAACTCCGGAACGAAACCGAAGCTAACAAGAGAAGCAACCGGAAAGAAAGAAACAACATGGTAAACACCCAAGCATAAACATGGCATACGATGCACAAACAAGTATGATGCATGTCCGGTTTAAATATGCATGGCATGGCAAAGTGCACAAACAACACTACAAGTTAAGTGGAGATCAATATGCAACGAGTTGCATATTGACGAAACACCACATTTTAATTATTTAGTTGACTCTCGTTTATTAACAAGACAAGATTAAATGTTGGTTAACATGGCAAGAGGTGAAGCATAAAGAAACTACACTAACTAGGCAATTTAAATGAGGCCGGAAATAACAACAACATATCCGGAAAATCCCCATGAGCATGTTTAATAATTATAAAGCAACAACAATTAAACATTCTCATGTTGTTATCATGATGCGGATGACATGATCAAGTTTATGCAATTATTAAAAGGTTGACTTAAAAGAGATATGAAGTATTGTCACCGTGGTGGAAAGAAAGGGTGCCACGGCAACGATCCGAAAATGATGCAACGCAACATCTCGGTTCCGGTAACTCGTTGAGAGACCGGTGCAAAAGGTAACGGAGAGCGAGTGAAACAAGATGAAAGTGGGTGATCCCGTTACCGGGTTCCCACGGGTCGGCGACGAGGCAACCGAGGAGCACGACAAAAGATGAAACGGGCACGACGGGCACGGTGCACACAAGGGGAACATTCATTCAACCACAAGCAAGCATCACATGGGTCATCGTCTCGGGTTATACCTTCGAAACACTCGTTTCGGGACGGTTCGAGATCGTAGAGGAAGAAGGCGTTCACGTGTCCGAAGAGGAAGAAGTCGTTCCGTAGAGGGAAGTAGTGGTACACGGCCGTAGAGGAAGTAGTCGTTCGCGTGGCGGTAGTTGTACTCGGGCGACGGTAGCGGAAGTAGGGGTACACGTTCGTAGTTGTTCGGGTCGTCGTGGTACTCGTTCGGGTCGTCGTGGTACTTGGCATAAGGTCGTCGTGGACGTAGTGGAACTTGGTCTCGGCGACGGTATTGTAA
Source organism: Secale cereale (assembly GCA_902687465.1). Classification (NCBI taxonomy): domain Eukaryota; kingdom Viridiplantae; phylum Streptophyta; class Magnoliopsida; order Poales; family Poaceae; genus Secale; species Secale cereale. The sequence continues at coordinate 306,421,112 of LR738714.1, read as the reverse complement.
CTTGACGGATCCGAGCTCTTCGTGGGTCGTCGTGGTACTTGCCGCATCGACGTCGTGGTACTTGGCAGACTTGGTTCCCTCGTTTTGAACTTGGAAACAACAAGGGCAGCAAGGTTTTGGGCGAACAACAGTAGAAACAAAACAACATGGCAACACAAAACAACAAACGAGGCAGCACGGTCTTGGCGACGAGGACGGGCGGCTCGAGGACGGGGAGGACGGGCGCATCTTGGCGCTGGACAGCAAGGAACGGCACGGGACTTGGAGACGAGGCGAGGACGCGGCACCCTGGTAGTAGCCACTGGAGGGGCGCTGGACGCCTCGGCGATGCGCTTGGGGGCGCCATGGCGCTGGAGAGGCGTGGAGGCAGCAGGACGGCGCGCTGGAGATGGATGGGGGGCGGCCGCTGGAGGCGAGGGCCTGGAGCAGGAGGATCGAGGCCGGGCGCGGCTGCGGCTCGAAGGCAGTGGCCATCGGGACCGGAGGGAGAGGGCGCTCGGGGCCGCGGCTTCCGGCCGGCCGGAGGGAGCGGAGGGCGTAGCCGCTGCTGCCTGGAGGGCGCGCGGGGACGGGCGGCTCGGCGCACATGGCGGTGGCCTGCGAGCTGGAGGGCGCGCTCGCGTCCGGCCTTGGGGCGCGCTGGCGCGGAGGGGTGAGGGAGGCCACGGCGAGGTCTTCCGGGGGTTCGATCGGGGGAAGGGGCGAGGCAAGGAAGGGAGCTGCGAGGGAGAGTGGGTCGGGAGGAACGAGGGGGTCGGGCTTGGCCGAGCGAGGGAACAGGACAAGTGGTGCGGCGGCGCTCGGGAGGAAAGGAGAGGAGCGGGGGCACCGCTAGGGTTAGGGGGGTCGGCTGGGCCAATGGGCCGGCTGGAGAGGTGGCTGGCCTGGGCCTTAGGGAGAAGGAGGAATTGGGCCAGGGAGAAAGCTGGGAGCTGTCTCTCCTTATTAAAAAAAACAACAAAGAAGAGAAAGAAAGTAAAAGAGGTTAGGGAAGGAATTAGGACATGAGGTCAATTTTCTCGGGCTCGTAAAAATGAGCGCGACCGGAGAAAAATATAAAAGGCCAGATCGGAAAATAATTCAAACATATTTGAATTTAATTCAAATAGTTTTGAACTAAGACTTGAATATTGAAGTGTCCAAAAATGTTCAAATTTTTGGAGGAACCTCGAAACAACGGAAAGAATTATTGGCAAGGTTTTCAAAGGAGAAAATCGAAGTGAAATAGACATGGGGAAAATATTGCAAGTGTGTTACGGTGATCCCAAACAATGGAATATTTTAATATAGCTCCCTAAATATTGAGAGGCTTTTATATGTTATAAAGAGAAGACATCTTCCCTCGATTTAAATGGACCGAAGGTCCACACGATTTATTTAGGTTGAGATGCAAAATAAAATATGACATGATGGCATGATGACATGATGCAATGCAAAAATAAATAACACAAGCTCAAAAGAAACACACGGGCAACCCGGAACATCTGGAATCTTCTGGAATCTTCTGGGACGCCGGTCTTCGGGCGTCACAACTCTCCCACACTAACAGAGGATCTCGACCCGAGATCCTAGAGATATCACCGGGTAAAAACGGAAGAGGAATAGGTAAAACAAAGTTGCTTCTTTGACAAACGAGTGAAAACCAAAGAACCTTGAGAGGTTGAACAAATTGAAAGAAGAATACAACGGAGATGAATGAAGATGAAACACTCCGTTAGAAAAGAGGAACCAGGAGCATTATGAGAACCTTGAAGGTTGAAATACATGAAACAATAGCTCACGGACCAAAAGAATATGAAACTGCAACGGTATAGCCAAGGAATAAGAATGACAGAATTGGACAGCACTCCGTGTGAAAATGGAAGGAATTGAACAAGAATTTGAGGAGATGGAGTGATACTTAATGAAAACAACAACATATTGCCTCCGAAACAATTAAAAAAATGGCACCAGGGGTAAGAAAGACTCAGACAGCACTCCGGTTAAAAGAGAGGCAAAACTAGATAAATGACGGAACTTGAATGAAGAATACAACACTCCGGTTAAAAGACAAGCATGGAAGACTATGATCTTGATAAAACGATATGATGGTTTGGAGAGAGCAACATCACAATGCCTCCGGAACAAAAGAATATATGCTAGGTCGTTGGGAAGAAAGAACGGAGAAGAAAATGACAATTTCTCCCACGAATGAATTAAAAAGTCCTCCTTACGAAGAAGGGCTGAACGGAGTTGATGGAAAAATCAACAACGAAATGAATAAGCTTGAAGTGGGCTTATGGAATTCATCTCAAAATTCTGAGGTGACAACCAGCCACTAACTTAAACAATTGATTGGATTGAGATCAACAAGGAGATGAAAAAAAACTTATTACACCGGAATGATAAATGAAGAACTTGGGTCATTTATAAGCACCATAATTAGCAACAATCCTTAGGGAAAGCTTTTAGGTGAAATACAACCCAAGATAACTCCAAGGGATAAAATGAGGGGTTGAAAGGATCTCCTAAAGAGAAAGAATTGATGGTTTTAAATATCTCATTCTTGATAACTCGTGAATCATGAAACATGAAGGAATTATCAAGAATGACATAACACCATCTGAAAGATAAGGTAGAAAGAATTGCAATTGGAAAGCATGATGAAGAATGCTTGAGCTCCAACAAGAATCTTGATGAAGACTTCGAGGATGAATTAAAACATGATGAACCACCAATAGAACTCTGGTAATGAAAGCATTAGAAGTGAAAGATGAAAAGAATAAGATTCAAGGCCTGCGATGAATTAGATTGAGGTTTGAAATGATATAATTGAAATAACTTGGAACTCCGGAAAACAAGATGAACAACTTAGAACTGAGAATATGATATGATGAACAAGCTCCAGACAAAAGAATTAAACCACCTTGAAGGAATAAGAATAAGAATTATGTCATGCATCTCCTTCACCAATTTAAATTGATGACAACCAAAGGATTTGGCATACTACTTATTCTCGTTGGAAAGGATTAAGAGAGATCTCGCACAAGCTTGGGTAAGTATTGAACGAACCACCGGTAGGATTATGAAAGAACGAGTGAATTAAAACGAAAACAACGGAAGAGTAATCTTGAAAGAACCACCGTAAGAATATGGAGACGAACGAAGAGACATCAATGAAGAATATTTGGAGGACGAAGTTGAAAACTGATAACGAAGAAATATTCTAAAATGATGGCCTTCGGAGGATCACAAAGAAAAGAATTCATGAAATGCTTCGGATGGGTATGAAAATAATTCCTCACAATCAAAACAATAATGAGGATGGCAAGAAGCTAGAACCACGAATCTTCACGAGAACGGGCCAAGATTTAAGAGAAACTCTTCTCCGGTCTTCAAATGTTGAGAATGAAGACGAGAACTACCTTAAGATTGTTGAGCACTCCGGAATGAAGAATTAAAAGGTTGAAACAATGATGAACAAGAATTTTTAAAGCGGTCCTGGAGAAGGCATGTGACTGATGTAAATCATTCTTACGTCACCTTTGAAAAGAAATTTGAGTATAACTCCAGAAAAAGAAGAGTCAGGTAAGATCCTGGGAAAAGACCTGTGGGTTAGGGCCCACTCAAGAAATCACCGTTGAAAAAGATTGCTTAAGAGATCTTGCACCGGTTGAATTAAACGGCTTGAATGAGATAACAATCCTCAAAAATAGCTTGAACGGATTAAGAATGGAATTATGAATCTTGAGCACTCCGGATATGAATAGCAAGAGGAGAATGATTAATTGGTGCACCGGAATAAGAAAGCATTGTGAAAAGAGGAAAAGGATAAGATCAACACCAAAATCTTGAATTACATCCACCGGCAGAATTCGAGAACAAAAGAATGATGAACTTGAAGCTCTTGAGCCTCTTCCTGAGAATCACCGGATAAGAACAATGAAGGAAAGAATGAAGAACCATCAAATGAATAAAATGGATATTTCATTTGAGAATCTCTGGCTCCAAGAAGAAGAAGGGTGGGAGGGTGGGGAAAAACAAAGACAACTTGAGACGAACAAAATGGACACCGGTTGAAAAAGAATTTAACATTACAATCTTGATGGTCAAGAGGAATTAGCACTCCCATAGAAATATGAGAACACCGATTAGGAAAGGTATGGAATCAACATTTGACATCGAAGCAACTCGAATACCAGAATCAAAACGAAACAAAGGGTAGATGTGTATATGAAGAAGATTATGTTGCAACATATCTATCCGAACAGAGAATTGAACGAATGAGTTCCGCAGGTACATCAACTTGTCGAGAAGCCACTTGGAAGAACAAAATGAAAATAAAAAGGAACAAGGAACAGATAGAACAAACACAAGATAGAAGCTTCGTTCGACATATTCGTGCTGAAAGCTCATGGAACGTGTTACAAAAGGGTTTTGCAATCCCCGGATCAGCATAGCCAAGGACCCTTTAAGATGCAACTCCCGATCAGAACAAGTCCATAAAACTACTTCACTCAATGTAGAACCCCGAACTTCATATCGTGCATCCGTTGGAAGAATGCCTAGAACTACTAGATAAACCCACCTATAGATTTCCGAAAGTTTCCAGTTATGCAATCAGGTGTTGGGGATACACGGGAAGCACCGCGCAATCAACTCTAAACCTACATCCAGGTGTATCCATCCTTCAACACATAACCAGTTGTTCTCGGAAACTGTTTACCTCGGACCTTCGAAACGCATCCACTATACAAGCTATGGCAATACTCTCGAGCTACCTCCCCAGTACTGGGTGATGTCGGGGTTATCTTGCCACTAACCGCATAGGAGAGTTTTCGATGTCGGCCGTCTTAAGTATTCTAGTACTGCCGCGATGGATTTGTGACGACAACACCTCAGAGCTCAACTCCCCGGGACACTGCCACAACCCCTAATGACAGGAGGCATCGAGAACAATGTTCTCGTCACAAAGACATCGAAACAATCCAAACAATACTCGCGAGATCCTAAAAAAAAATTTGGTGCAATTTTTGAAAGTAGAAGAGGTAAGAGTAGTCGTCAGGAGTCCTCACCAGAATGAAAAGGGATGAGAAGCAAACAGAAATCCTACTCTCCGATATATATATATATATATAGGACTCAAAACATTTTTCAGTGTGTGCCTAGACTCAACCGTCAACGATTCGATCAATCAGTGGGGGCTTCTATGTCGGAGAAGGCTCTGAATACCAACTTGTAATGCCCAGGATGGGACTATACCTCCTACGTGTCGAGGCACGACTTAAAGGTATAAGCCCATCCTAGGATGATCTCAAGTTTGGTATCTTTGCACGACTCATGTAAAAGAGGGGTTAAATTGCAAAAGAAGATAGTTGGCTTACACTCGCCACTTCACACAATACATTACATAAGCATAACATCATTCCAAAAACATCACAACCCGACTACGGGTAAAGATCCAAAAGAAAGATACCAAAACAACATAAAGCCACAGGTCAGGATTGAATCCTAGTAGAAACCACTACTGATCGTCGAAACGTCACAAGCAAACAGCCACGATCTTCATCGGACTCCCGGGTGAAGAATTGATCCAACTCCTGCATCGTACACGGCTGAACCTGCATCTGGTGTGGTGAAGTAACTGTGAGCCACAGAGGACTCAACAATCCCGTTCCCGGGTAACACGACTATTTAAGCCTTGGGTGAGGATAAGGCTGAAGAGAAGAATAAGAGGTGAAGGAAAAACAAGAGTCTGCAGCAGCAACTAGCACTAACTTACGTAAAAGAGAGCGAGAAGAGAAGAGCATCGGTCGAAAGATGATCACGAAGTGATCCTAATTAAAGCCGATCAAACATAACCCCACCGTGTTCAACTCCCGAATCCCTATTCGGAAATTGACAGTCACGGTACACACGCAGGTAGTGTATTGGAACATTGTGTCAAGTTATCTACAACCGGATATTAACAAGCTCCCATCTGCCACATAACCGCGGGCACGGCTTTCGAAAGTTCAAACCTTGCAGGGGTGTTCCAACTTGACCCATTACAAGCCCACGATCCGCGGAGTCGCAACTCCATAGGTGGGAAGACCCGAGTATTCTCGGAATCCCGTGCTCAAGTTAAACCGAACTAAGGTAAGGCTAATCCAGCAAATCCTCCCGGCGTGTCGACACCCTGATAGTAGCCGCGCGTATCTAAGTCTCAGGACACGACCGGATGAGTCATCCTACAGGTTTTTACCAAACCTCAAGTTTCCTTGAGGTGGCCTCGCAGTCTGCTCGTTTCGGACCAACACTCATGTGGAGCACTGGCCCGGGGGGTTGAATTAAAATAAAAGGGATAGCTAGTCCACATGCAAGTTTTATTAATTATTAGGCAAATAGTACCAATTTTGGGACTTGCTGGAAAAGACTTAGCACTTAGCGGTTTATCAAGGGGGTCCCATACACCCCAACCGTGTTAGGAACGCAAAATCAAGGAACATAACACCGGTTTATACGGTTCCTAACGGCATGAGTGGAACAAAACACCAAGCAAAAGGCTTAGCCTTCCACCCTTGCCAATATATAGATGATTTCATTTAAGCATTTATATAGTGTGATATAACCCAACCAAACTTCAACATGAAGCAAGCATCTTCAATCTTCACCTGCAACTAGCAATGCTATAAGAAGGGTTGAGCGAAGCGTACTTAGCCAAACAACGGTTTGAATAGGTAGGTTGGTTAAACAGGGCAATGGTTACAAGTAGGAGGCTGACAAGAAGATCATGGGCATCGAGGCAAAACTATAGGGCGGATCTACTAGCAATAGGCAAAGATAGTAATGTTATCGGGGTTCGGTCATCTTGCCTGGGATTCCACAAGGGAGAAGAACGGGTCCACGAAGTAGGCGGAGCAACACAGTCGAGAGAATCCTCACAACTCCGGAACGAAATCGAAGCTAACAAGAGAAGCAACCGGAAAGAAAGAAACAACACGGTAAACACCCAAGCATAAACATGGCATACGATGCACAAACAAGTATGATGCATGTCCGGTTTAAATATGCATGGCATGGCAAAGTGCACAAACAACACTACAAGTTAAGTGGAGATCAATATGCAACGAGTTGCATATTGACGAAACACCACATTTTAGTTATTTAGTTGACTCCCGTTTATTAAGAAGACAAGATTAAATGTTGGTTAACATGGCAAGAGGTGAAGCATAAAGAAACTACACTAACTAGGCAATTTAAATGAGGCCGGAAATAACAACAACATATCCGGAAAATCCCCATGAGCATGTTTAATAATTATAAAGCAACAACAATTAAACATTCTCATGTTGTTATCAGGATGCGGATGACATGATCAAGTTTATGCAATTATTAAAAGGTTGACTTAAAAGAGATATGAAGTATTGTCACCGTGGTGGAAAGAAAGGGTGCCACGGCAATGATCCGAAAATGATGCAACGCAACATCTCGGTTCCGGTAACTCGTTGAGAGACCGGTGCAAAAGGTAACGGAGAGCGAGTGAAACAAGATGAAAGTGGGTGATCCCGTTACCGGGTTCCCACGGGTCGGTGACGAGGCAACCGAGGAGCACGACAAAAGATGAAACGGGCACGACGGGCACGGTGCACACAAGGGGAACATTCATTCAACCACAAGCAAGCATCACACGGGTCATCGTCTCGGATTATACCTTCAAAACACTCGTTTCGGGACGGTTCGAGATCGTAGAGGAAGAAGGCGTTCACGTGTCCGAAGAGGAAGAAGTCGTTCCGTAGAGGGAAGTAGTGGTACACGGCCGTAGAGGAAGTAGTCGTTCGCGTGGCGGTAGTTGTACTCGGGCGACGGTAGCGGAAGTAGGGGTACACGTTCGTAGTCGTTCGGGTCGTCGTGGTACTCGTTCGGGTCGTCGTGGTACTTGGCATAAGGTCGTCGTGGACGTAGTGGAACTTGGTCTCGGCGACGGTAGTGTAACTTGACGGATCCGAGCTCTTCGTGGGTCGTCGTGGTACTTGCCGCATCGACGTCGTGGTACTTGGCAGACTTGGTTCCCTCGTTTTGAACTTGGAAACAACAAGGGCAACAAGGTTTTGGGCGAACAACAGTAGCAACAAAACAACATGGCAACACAAAACAACAAACGAGGCAGCACGGTCTTGGCGACGAGGACGGGCGGCTCGAGGACGGGGAGGACGGGCGCATCTTGGCGCTGGACAGCAAGGAACGGCACGGGACTTGGAGACGAGGCGAGGACACGACACCCTGGTAGTAGCCGCTGGAGGGGTGCTGGACGCCTCGGCGATGCGCTTGGGGGCGCCATGGCGCTGGAGAGGCGTGGAGGCAGCAGGACGGCGCGCTGGAGATGGATGCGGGGCGGCCGCTGGAGGCGAGGGCCTGGAGCAGGAGGATCGAGGCCAGGCGCGGCTGCGGCTCGAAGGCAGTGGCCATCGGGACCGGAGGGAGAGGGCGCTCGGGGCCGCGGCTTCCGGCCGGCCGGAGGGAGCGGCGGGCGTAGCCACTGCTGCCTGGAGGGCGCGCGGGGACGGGCGGCTCGGCGCACATGGCGGCGGCCTGCGAGCTGGAGGGCGCGCTCGCGTCCGGCCTTGGGGCGCGCTGGCGCAGAGGGGCGAGGGAGGCCACGGCGAGGTCTTCCGGGGGTCGATCGGGGGAAGGGGCGAGGCAAGGAAGGGAGCTGCGAGGGAGAGTGGGTCGGGAGGAACGAGGGGGTCGGGCTCGGCCGAGCGAGGGAACAGGACGAGTGGTGCGGCGGCGCTCGGGAGGAAAGGAGAGGAGCGGGGGCACCGCTAGGGTTAGGGGGGTCGGCTGGGCCAATGGGCCGGCTGGAGAGGTGGCTGGCCTGGGCCTTAGGGAGAAGGAGGAATTGGGCCAGGGAGAAAGCTGGGAGCTGTCTCTCCTTATTAAAAAAACAACAAAGAAGAGAAAGAAAGTAAAAGAGGTTAGGGAAGGAATTAGGACATGAGGTCAATTTTCTCGGGCTCGTAAAAATGAGCACGACCGGAGAAAAATATAAAAGGCCAGATCGGAAAATAATTCAAACATATTTGAATTTAATTCAAATAGTTTTGAACTAAGACTTGAATATTGAAGTGTCCAAAAATGTTCAAATTTTTGGAGGAACCTCGAAACAACGAAAAGAATTATTGGCAAGGTTTTCAAAGGAGAAAATCGAAGTGAAATAGACATGGGGAAAATATTGCAAGTGTGTTACGGTGATCCCAAACAATGGAATATTTTAATATAGCTCCCTAAATATTGAGAGGCTTTTATATGTTATAAAGAGAAGACATCTTCCCTCGATTTAAATGGACCGAAGGTCCACACGATTTATTTAGATTGAGATGCAAAATAAAATATGACATGATGGCATGATGACATGATGCAATGCAAAAATAAATAACACAAGCTCAAAAGAAACACACGGGCAACCCGGAACATCTGGAATCTTCTGGTATCTTCTGGGACGCCGGTCTTCGGGCGTCACAATGATCATACCCTTGGATACCTTTACTACCATTGCCATGCTTAGTTGTCTCGATGCTATCGTTACATGTCGCGCTACCCATCTTTTATGTCAGCCTCTCCTTGTTGCCATGAACCTCTAACCTTTTGACACCTTCCTAGCAAAACCACTGTTTGGCTATGTTACCCGCTTGCTCAGCCCCTCTTATAGCGTTGTTAGTTGCAGGTGAAGATGAAGTTCGTTCCAGGAGGGAACTTGTTGTTGTTGGTATATCACAATATCTATAATTATTATTAACACACCTATATACTGGGCATGGGCGGAAGGCTTGGCCTTTTGCTCGGTGTTTTGTTCCACTCATGCCACCTTAGGCGCCGTTAAACCGGCATTATGTTCCTTGATTTTGCGTTCCTTACACGATGGGTGGATGGGGACCCCTTGACAGTTCGACTTTGAATAAAACTCCTCCAGCAAGGCCCAACATTGGTTTTAATTTGCCTCATAAGAACAACTTAATTAATTAATTAAATTTGCATAGGGGGTCGCACCCTCGGGTTCTTAATTCTACATAGCAGGGGGGGCCAGTGCTGATGGTGTTGATCCCAAACGGGGGTTATGCGGGGCCACCACGGGGAAACTCGAGGTTTGGCTCATGTAGGATCACCCATCCGGTTGTGGCCTGAGACGAGATACGCGCATCTACTATCAGGGTGTCGACACACCGGGAGGTCTTGCTGGACTTGTTTTACCATTGTCGAAATGTCTTGTGCTACCGGGATGCCGAGCCTGATCGGTTTTCCCTAAGATAAGGGGTGATGATATTATATTTATCACTTCAGCTAATCGTGAGAGCTTGTGATGGGCTAAGTTGGAACACCCCTGCAGGGTTATGATCTTTCGAAAGCCGTGCCCGCGGTTATGTGGCAGATTGGAATTTGTTAATGTCCGGTTGTAGAAAACTTGACAGAGGATCCGAAGTAAAACACACAACTGTGTGAGTAACCGTGACTGTCTCTTTTCACTTTGAGAAGAGAACACGGTGGGGTTATGTTTGACTCGTATGTAGTTAGGATCTTTAGCGATCACCTCTTTTGCGACGGTTTGCGTAGATGCTCATCTTATTCTTGTACTCGTAAGCTAGCCACCATATTATGCTTAGCCGCTGCTGCTACCTCACCACTTTACCTCTTCCTACCCATAAAGCTTTGCTAGTCTTGTTACCCATGGTTATGGGATTGCTGAGTCCTCGTGGCTCACAGATACTACAACACCAGATGCAGGTTCAGCCGAGTTTGACGCATGAGCTGGTCCAAGTGCTTCACTGGGAGCTCGATGAAGGGAGTGACCGTATGCTTGTGACGTTTCGACGATCAGTAGTGGTTTCTACTAGGATTCGATCCTGACCTGTGGCTTTATGTTGTTTTGGTATCTTTCTTTTGGATTTTCACCCGTAGTCGGGTTGTGATGTTTTGAATGATGTTATGCTTATGTAATGTATTGTGTGAAGTGGCGAGTGTAAGCCAACTATCTCCTTTTGCAATTTAATCCCTCTTTTACATGAGTCGTGCAAAGATACCAAACTTGAGATCATTCTAGGATGGGCTTATACCTTTAAGTCGTGCCTCGACACGTAGGAGGTATAGTCCCATCCTGGGCATTACACGGGCCGAGTTCGAGACTGAGCGCTCGAACTGGGCCGGAATGGAGAGGTTCCTGCAAGACGGATATGGAGCGATTGAGGGCATGGTCGATGGTAAGTTGCTTTCTTCTCTTCCCATAGTCGTCGACTGCCATAGGAGTCGGCCCCCATTTCCATATTCTTTTGTCTTTTCTCTGGCGCAGAATTCTTCCCTGGCCACTCCGTCCCTGCCAGCCAGGCCATCGAGGCCTAGCGCGATGAGAAGCGTCGGGCGGGTGTGGTGATTGCGCCCAACGCGCCCCGGACTCCCAACGAGTAACTTCTTGCAGTGAGGGTGCGCCTTCAGTCGGCCCACCGCTTGCTTCGCCATCTTCAATGCGTCGGGTCCCAGGTGCTGGTCGCCCTCTGGCCGGACGTCCCAGCCCCGCGCAATCCTAGCCGGGCTGCCGAGTGGCTGGAGGTGGCAGTCGGCCGTTTCGAGGCTTGGAAAGGCGCCGCCGCGAGGGCCGGCACGCGGGCGGCCTTGGAATTCGCCAAGGGCTGGTATCCCGATCTGGATCTTGCTCAGCTGGCGACTTTCCGCCTGGAGGCCGAGCCCGAGCTGGCGGTGGTGCGAGGAGATCTCATCAAGCATGCCGCCGCGATCGCCGACTATGCTGACACCGCCGTCTTCATCCCGGAGTTGGATGAAAACGGCCATGTGGTGCCGCCTGATCACTTTGGGCTGGACCTGGCAGCGTCGGAGAAGCTGGACGAGGAGATCGCCTCGAGCGACGAGGGCGAGGATGAGGAGGACGAAGACGAGGAAGGCGACTTTCTGGAGGACGAGTCGTCTGCTCGTCCTCAACCCGACCAGGCCTCGACGAGCGAGCCCCGAGGAACCGCACCGTCTGCCACAGAAGGCGACCAGGCCGAGGTACATCAGGCGGCCCCCTCAGCAGCCGGCGTAGCGGACCCCATGGTGCTACCAGATCCGCCTGCTGCACCTCTGGTTTAAGCGGCCATGCTATCTTTTTAATTTCCTGTTTGCTTTGCAACTGGTCGAGTTAGTCTTGCACAATTCCACCCACTGAGTGTATCTAAAACATTGTTGAATGGCGGTCATGGACCTTTTGCAATGTAAATATTCTTTTAATTTCGCATATGTTTATGCTCTTTGCCGAGTTCTAGTCTTAGCACTCCCTTTTGTTCCTTTGGGCATTTTCTTTTGCCATCTCCTTTAACCGCCGCCCTGCCAGCCAGACAGCCACTCTGTGGTCTGTGGCTGGGTCAGGGACTTAGCTATTTTCAGGATAGGCAAGTATCCTGCCGTCTGGAACGCAGCTTGGTTAAGATAGAACCCGGCCGACCGGCTGCTCGGCAGCCGGACAACTTGTCTCAAAGGCCGTCTTGACCTATGCTTACTTTTTTCCTTAGCCATTTTCATGTGGGATCGCTTCCTGCCTTTGACTCCTGCCAGCCGGACAGCTGCGTTCTGCAAGTCCGTGACTTTTTTAGGCAAGAGAGGGCTTGGATGCCGGCACATTACTTGTCCGACTGTTGGAAAATTTCAAACATAGGGCAAGGCGGCAAGCCCCCGGGCCGTCTGCTCTGTCCCGGTGCCGGGCGAAGGAATGAAAATAACACATTCACAGGCGTAATCTTATCATACAGATAAAGGGGGGGGGGGCAGTCCCCGAGTGCTCCTCGGGGATCCCGTTGTTTCTCAAAATACAGTAGATAGTACGATACATACTGCCTTTAGCTTTAAAAGCGGCAAAGGAGATTCGCGTTCCACGGGCACTCTGATTCCTTGCCTGAGTCATCTCGCGTGCGTGCTCTTGGCTTCTGCACATCGATGAGGTAGTAGGCATCGTTGCCTAGCACCTTGCTGATGATGAAATGTCCTTCCCAATGGGCCGAGAGCTTGTGCTAGCCGGTTGTTCGTTGGATCAGCCGGAGCACAAGGTCCCCCTCGCGGAAAGAACGCGGCCTGACCCGCCGGCTGTGGTAGCGGTGCAAACCCTGCTGGTAGATGGCGGATCGGCCGAGTGCTACCAGCCGGGCTTCCTCCAGCAGGTCGACGCCGTCTTCTCGTGCTTCTTTTGCTTCGACTTCCGTGTACATGGTGACGCGAGGCGAGTCAAACTCAACATATGTTGGGATGACGGCCTCGGCCCCATAGACGAGGAAGGGAGTGAAGCCGGTTGATTTGTTTGGCGTCGTTCTGAGGCTCCAGAGGACAGACGGCAATTCCTCGATCCAGCAGCCGGCCGACCGTTCCAAGGGCTCGACCAGCCGGGGCTTGATGCCGGACAAGATGAGGCCGTTTGCACATTCAACTTGGCCGTTTGACTGCGGGTGGGCAAGGGACGCTAAGTCCAACCGGATGCACTGTGTTGCGCAGAAACGGGCCAATGCTCCTTTGGCAAAGTTTCTGCCGTTGTCGGTGATGATGCTGTGCGGTATGGCATACCGGACTGTAATGTCGGCGATGAAGGTCACGGCAGTCGGACCGTTGAGTTTCTTGGTTGGTCTTGCTTCAATCCACTTGGTGAACTTGTCCACGGCAACGAGCAAATGAGTCATGTCGCCGCATGCTGTCTTGAAGGGGCCCACCATGTCTAGCTCCCAAACTGCAAATGGCCATGTGATGGGAATGGTCTTGAGTGCAGAAGCCGGTAGGTGTTGTTTTGAACTGAAGCACTGGCATCCATTGTATTTTTTGACTAGATCTTTGGCGTCATCCAAAGCAGTCGACCAAAATAAACCGTGGCGGAAAGCTTTGGCGACGAGGGATTTGGAGGCCCCATGGTGGCCGCATTCACCTTGATGAATATCCCTCAAAATGGTGAAACCCTTCTCTGCTTCTACACAGCGCTGGAAGATGCCGGTTACGCTACATCTGACGAGCTCTCTGTTCACTATTGTGTATGCTGACGCTCTGCGCTGTACTTGTCGGGATAGGATCTCATCTGCTGGCGGTTCTCTTCTCAGGAGAAAGTTGAGGATGGGTTGCGCCCACGATGGTGCTGTGACTCCTGTTACTTCGGCAACTAAAACCAGGGTCGTTAGGCCGAGAGGTGGAGGGTCGGAATTAGCCGCCGCTTTGTCACATCCCTAGCTTTGGTAATGCTCTAGGCTAGCCTCATGTGTGCATCATGTTTATTTTCAAAGGAAACTTGAAATGGGGATGACTAAACCCTAGCACCAGATGAAACCAACTAGGTTCAAATTCAAATCTTTCTCAATGAACCCAAAATGCTCTTTGGAAAAGTTCATCATTTTTGGATTGATTAAAAACCTCTGCCAAAAATGTTGCTCATATTTCTAGGACCATTCTGGATTTTTGAATTAAATCATATCTTATTTGCATTTGGGCATTTAAATTTTATATATTATTTTAAATGCTCAAATAACCCCAAACTGAAATGTTCCATGTTGTTTATATGCTAAACAGTGGGCATGAGCAGTTTGGTGATTTTTGAAAGTGCCTAAGTATTTTTAATAAAGCCCAGAACAAAATAACAAAATAGAAAACAGAAACATAATTAGAAAAAGGAGAAGGTTTACCTGGCCTTACCTGCGGCCCACTGGCCGGCCCAGCACTGTGCTGGCCCAGTGCCAGTCATCCTCCTCCTCCCGCCAGGAGGACGAGGGCGTGTGCCCGGCGCCCGCAGCCACGCGCCGCCCACCTCCAGCCTGCCTGCTTCCTCCCCGACCCCCCTGGAGGCGCCACGACACCCCTGGCACCCCCCTGGACTTCTCCCACTCTCTTCGATGCCTCCCCCCTCCTCTACTCTCTCTCCCTCCCGCGTCCGAGCGGAGCTCGTCGCCGCCGTTCGTCGTAGCCGCAGCCATCGCCACCCCCTCGTCCCCTCGACATGTCTACGAGCTCCGCCACGGACCCGTGAATCTGCACGCCCACGCACGCGAGCTCGGGAGCCTCTAGGCGTCTTCCCCGACCTCGTCTTGAAGCTCCGGCCGCCGGAGATCCTCCTCGACGCCCTGCTCTGCTCCGAGCTTCCCCCGAGCCCACGTCGACGCCTCTGCACCCACCGTGAGCTCCTCCGTCGTTTGCCCCTCCTCCCCTTGCCTCCTGACTACCGTAGCCACTGCTTCGACTGAAGCCGAAGCTCGCCGCCGCTCGGGCTGGTCGCCGGCGCCACTCCGGTGACCTTTTGGTCACATCACCTAGTCCAACGAGTTCGCGAGCACTCGTAGAGGCCGTAGGCGCAAACCTCAGCTCCTCCCGAGCACCGTTTCGATGGACCCGTCGCCACCAGAGTTTCAGCCGCCGTGGACCTCGTCGCCGGCGATAACTCCGGCCACCCCAGCCTCCGCCAACGCCACCGTTGGATGCGCCACTCCGTCCTCTTCCCATAGGTGCTCCCTGCGCGCCAAAAGAACCCCCATAGGTGAAACCTGACGCGTTCCGCCGCGTCCAGCCTCGCCGGTGGCTAAACGCCGGCGGGATGACCACTTTGACCGGCGAGGTTGACCACTCCTGGGTCACTGACTTGTGGGGCCAGCCCTGACTAGTTTAGCTTAAGGTTTTAGCTAAGTTTAATTTCTGTCATTAGTTTAAGTAGACACTGACAGGTGGGCCCAGTGCCCTGCTAATTTTAGATTAGTGCTAATTTGTAGTTAGTTAACTCTGTGACTCACTGACATGTGGGCCTCGCCCGGCTAATTAAACTAGGTTAGTATTAAATAAGTTAGTTTAGTTAGTTGTGTCACTGACCAGTGGGCCCCACTGGTCAGGTTTGACCTGGACCAGCCCTGTTGACTTGCTGACGTCATGATGACGCAGTGCTGACGCAGTAACTATTTTCTGTAATTTAAAATAAATCAGAAATGATTTATTTATTTCAGAAAATAGCCAAAACTTCTAAAAATCATATAAAATCAACCGTAGCTCAGATGAAAATAATTTATATATGAAAATTAATCAGAAAAATCCAAGGAATCTGTTTATGGCATTTTCATGCATGTTAGAACAACTTATGGTTGCTGTTTAGGACAATTTGAATAAATGGCATTTAAATAATCACATATGGAGTTTGAATTTGAACCTTTGGTTCAAACCAACTTCATTTAACATGGTTGCTAGTTGCATTAGCTCAATCAACAGCATATTGCCATGTCATGTTCATGCATCATATTGTTGCATTGCATTGATTGTGTTCTCTCTTGTTTGCCGGTGCTTGTCCCCTTTCAGTAGACGTGTTCCGACGATGAGTTCGATGACACCGATGAAGACTCATTGATATCTTCAGAAGTGCCAGGCAAGCAAAACCCCTTTGAGCATTCCGATACAATCCCACTCTCTCGCTCTTGCTCTCTTTTACTACATTAGGACAACAACGCTTCAAACTGTTACTTGATGCGGTAGTTGAACCCCTTTCCACTGCATGACCCGTCATTGCCACAGTAAATAGTTGAAACCCACTAGTATGAGTAGGAGTTGTTTGAGCCATGTTGTGCCTACTCATTCATGCTTTCTGGTTATGCCTGCTATTGCTTAGAGTTGTGTCAGGTCTGATTCATCGGGGATGAATTGGAATGTGGTGAACATGTCCTACTGTTGAGAGCTAAGTGTGTGAACACGATTTGGTAAAGGTAGCGATGAGAGGCCATGTAGGAGTACATGGTGGGTTGTCTCATTGCAGCCGTCCTCAGGAACTGAGTTCTGTGTTGGTTGGTCCATGAAACAGCTACTACCACACATTGGGATCCTTAATTGACTCTCTCGACTTATTAATCAACATGATCTCTGTCCAGGAGTTGCAACTAGTTTCTGGTGTTTGTAGTTTACTGGAGGTCGTGCGCAGCGCTGACCCTCGGGGTGGGCTGTGACGCGGCAGGTACGTGGCACGGTGTACCGATTGCCCGTTTGGTGATGCGGGAACCCTGTACACATCGTTTGGGGCCGTGAGCGACACCCCGGCCGGATCTCCCCACGGATGGAACCCAAATAGGCGATAAACCTGGACGAGAGACTTGTGTGGTTAGTCAGGTCGTGGCCGACACCCTCGCTGGGCCTCCGCTTGAAGGTTGCCGAGTACATGTCGTGTAAACGGCGGTAAGTGGTGAGAGCGTGTGTGAAGAAGTACACCCCTGCAGGGTTAAATATAATCTATTCGAATAGCCGTGTCCGCGGTAATGGACTTCTGGGTTGCCTATTACAGTTCATAGACAAGTGAAAGTGGATACTCTAAAACGCGCAAGATAAGCGTGAGTGCTATGGATGGCCTTCTCGTCGGGAGACGGGAGCGGATCCATAGTGGTGTATTGATTGGTGAATATGTGGACTCGTGTGCGCCACCTCAAAAGAGTTACTTTTAGTCGTAGTTTAGGATAGCCACCGAGTCAAAGCTGGCTTGCTGCAGTCAAACTCCACCACCCCTTTATTAATACCGATGCATATGTAGATAGATCTGATGTAAGTCTTGCTGAGTACCTTTGTACTCACGTTTGCTTAATTTATGTTTTGCAGAGAGACTTCAGTCTCGCTAGTGGTTCCGCGTGGACTTCGACGTTTAGCTTGTTACCTCAGCTACGATCTTGAACCCTTGTAGGGTCTGGTAGATAGTCATGCTTCTCAGCCTTTTTCATTTGTAGTTGTCTGTACTCAGACATGTTATGCTTCCGTTGCCTGTATGCTCTGTATGTTGGGTCTTGTGACCTCTGATTGTAATAAATGCTATGATGGCTCTTCTGGGCCTTTATCTATATGAGTTGTTGAGTTATGTTGTGATGCCATGTTGTACATCACATACTTGCATGTTATGCGTACGTGTAATGTGTATTGCTATGTGTGGGATCCGACACCTAGTTGTTTACCTTTGGTAGCCTATCTTACAGGGAAATGTCTCCTAGTGCTTCCACTGAGCCTTGGTAGCTTGCTACTGCTCCGGAACACTTAGGCTGGCCGGCATGTGTCCTTCTTCGTTCCTGTGTCTGTCCCTTAGGGGAAATGTCACGCGTTGTTCCTTTAAGTCCTTGTAGCTTGCTACGACTTGGGTTCATACGTTGATGACCGACACGTTCGTTGCTGGGTCATGTATGCCTGTCTCTGTAATTTAGTGCCACTTTTGGTTTATAACTGGTCATGTCGGCCCGGGTTCTCTATCATATGGATGCTAGCGACACTATCATATACGTGTGCCAAAATGCGCAAACGGTCCCGGGCCAGGTAAGGTGGCACCCGTGGAATACCGTGCGTGAGGCCGCAAAGTGATATGGTGTGTTACAGGCTAGACCTGTGTGACTTAGGATCGGGGTCCCGACAGCTTTGGTATCAGAGCCTGACTGCCTGTAGGATTAGCAAGCCAAACTAGTCGAAGTCGTGTCTAGAAACTCTTTAGTTATGTAAGGGAATTGATTGTGGAAGGGAACGTAAGGCTCTTTTTACTCCTTTACCTTATGACCTTCTGATCTGGGTCTCCTTCTTCTTTCTACGGGGATTAAGAACTAGGCTTTCTCTTATGTCTATCAGGATCACGTTGTTGTGGATTAAACCCTCATGTTCAGTTCCTTCTACCTCTGTTTGTTCAACTGTTGGTCTCAGAAACTTGACATTATGATGTTAAGTGGATATGATACTCTTTTGCTTGGATCTCAAAGTATTTTCGAGCAATTACAGCTGTTATGCTGTCCGAGTCATCCCATGTTTCTAAATAGTCTGATGCCTTTGCAAACCTTTCCTCCCTGTTTCCGATGTCCTTTTAGGCCAGATTAATCACACTAGTCAGTGCGTTGAGGTACTCTGCTACCTCGACACATATGTTGGAGTTATTATTATGACCCTAAGTATCTTAGAAGATCACCCAGTAATCCAGCAATGTTTTATATTCCAGTGTGATGATTTTGGCCATCATTTTCGGAAACATCCCGTGATGCTATTTAGTTGGTAGGTATTCTATTCCTGGGTTCTTGAACCCGAGCTTCACCCTATTTACTTCATGTTGATAGTATTTGCTCGTCCCTTTAGGATATTAGTAACCCTGTGATAGTCCTCGAGGTCCGTGGTATATCCTTCTTCCAAATACCATGAACCATCATGGCAGATGTTCTTATGAACCAAAAGATCACAACCCGAGTGCTCTTGAGTAGTACTCCATTCATACTGTGACTCTGCCAATTCTACTTTCCGCATGGGTTATCCGGAAGAAATATGTTGAACTAGTTCGACATGTTAATCTATGCATCCACAACTCAGAAGTTATATGTTCCTCTGAGTTGCCCCTTTCTAGTTGTATTACGACCCTCATCTATCAGTTGATAGTCAGGAGTAGTTGTGCACTCGTGTTCATCGATGCCTTTTACTCTTGTGGTCTGTCAAGCCATTCTATTCCGGAATGACTAGGAGAAACAAACTCCAGTACCCTATCCATATCCCGGATTTGGTCAAAGAAGTTGTACTTCGCAGATGAAGAATGCTAATGCAGCTTCTAAACTGTTCTATCCTGGAGTATTACCATCTTTATGTCAAGAATATCCTGGGAATTGCACATCATCCTATGAACTCTTGATACAGTAATACTTCTCACCATCGTCGTCCATTCCTCGGTCTCCGTGTTGTTATAACTGGAATACCGACAAGTGAATTGTGATGTGTGAAATCAATACTCCTAGCAACTTCGTTGCTTGGTAGTTAATGGGCGATAATCTCATTCTTAGCATGATGGTTACCGAATCATCATCCTAAGATTGATCGTGCTACCTAGTCCACTTTCTTGGTGCACTCCTTGATTGATGAGTTAGGATTTTGTTAAGTCCTCGCTCATTTGATCATATCGTCTTGCCTTGAAAAGCAAGATTGTTCTCGAGCTTAGTAACATATCGGTGGTTCGTGATTTTCTGAATATCTTCTCGGAAGTATTACCAGATTGTCTCTTGACTGTTATGTTGAGTTTGTGATCAAGTTGGTTTCTTATAAACCACCACTTCTCCAAGAATCTGTGTTGGATACCCCGAATTAGTTGGTTAAGCTAAGCAACAACTTGGAGAGTTGGAAGATAAAAGCTTGCCTGACTTAGTTCCTTCCAAGGGATACCTTTTGTGTGTGTGTTGAAGAAAGATGATATCTTGATCGATTGATCCTCGTGATCAATTGTTGGATCTATTGTGTTACTAAAACCTTGATTTGAGTGTGGGCTATCCTCAAATCAAATCAGAACCAACGATGTTCTTAATGTTGTCTTACTCGTGGTTGATCCCTCGAGCATACACCATTACATCTATTGGTCTGACCAATACTATCACTTGTCCACATAATTATGGAATTCCATCTCCATGGAAACCTGGATGAATTGTTGTTGAGCCCATCAGCAACACTGCTATCTTCTCCATGATTTTGTAGGACATTAAGCTAGTGTTGGAAACTTTGTAAGCATTGTCTTCGTGTCCCGTTCATGAGGTATATGTTGGATGAGAGAAGAAACTTTCCCTAATTCATGTGTAGTTGATGTAAGTTGCCACCGTGAGTTTGAGAAAGTTTAATTTGCCTCTTGTGGAATCATCCCAAGTCAGTCATGCATACGTGCGAAGTATTCTGTGGTTTGGAGCTTTGCAACCTTCACTCTATATGTATCCCTAGCACACCGAGCCACTGATTGATTTGTTTAAGGAGAAGGAGTTCCTTCTTAAGGGCTAACCCGGGCTTAATCAAGGACCTCGATATCCTCGATGATGGTTCCCCAACCCGAACTTGTTAGTGTTTCATTGTAAGACTACTATGTGGTCATGTTTGTCTTGGACAACGTGTTCACATGTTTGTAGCAGAACTAGCTCATGTTTTGGAGCTTGCTATCGTAGTTCATTCCCGAGAATCTCGCAACGTCGTCTCGTCGAATTGTGTTGCAAACTTTCAATTTTCCTTCTAGACTCGATGAGTCTGGAATATCCTGACACCAACCAGAACTGAACCTCAGGCAGATATGATGGTTGGTGCTTTTCCCAAGAACTATAATATTGGTCTCTTGATTACCGGTAAAGTGGATGTCGTGGCCAACCCACCTAGCCGGAAGAACTATTGTTGTAGTATCTTGATTGAAGAAGTTGACCACCTCCCCATAAGGACTTCGTAGGAATTACTCCCTAGTTGTTCCTTATGGATTCTTGTGCTCCCGAAATCCGACCTTTACTTGATGTTCAAGATACCAAACATATCTATGAATGGTTTACGCTAATACATCAAGGAGAACATTAGAAACGGAGTGCTAAATGTCTCTCGGTCGATCATCCAGATTTTGCCCCTTGGCTCCGCTAAGGTGAAATCTAGGAAAGTGTTATCTTCCTTTGCATCTGCATCGTCCATCGTTATTCATCATGGTAGTATGTGGTGTTGCCAGGATCCTTGGCACGGATACTGGTAAAACCTTGATGAATATGGGAATGCTCAAGTTCTTGAGAGCACGCACAAACACTAGGTGTTATCACCGGCACTCACCGGGATTGCTCCCAGTGCTCTTGGTTATGCTTTAACCCCTCAAGAGTAGATTTACTCTCTACTGTTGGGATTTTTCCCAGTTGCCAGAATCATTCCCAGCATTTGCATTTTGTTCCCAACTTGCACCGCCAATGTGCCAATTCTCCATGGGTTACCATTCTCAATCACTTATGTTCAGGATTATCTTCAAAAGTGGTCCTACCATAGGTTCCATCCATTTCCGGTGATAAGAAAAAAATCAACCTTGGCTTTGTCCTTTACAAGGTAGTCCACATCATCCATTCTGGCCGAGAATGTCATTCCTTCGGACTCCGTCAAACGATTGATTGTGTTTGCCTTAGGCTGGTATAGGGAATCTCAATGATCTCTATATCAAAAGTAATTCTTTTTGCCACTTAAGGGAGTAACTCTACGAGTCACCTTCACTAAGGTACCCTGCCTGGTGACATCGATCACCATTTTCTTAGGTGTGGAATTATTGCCACTAGGTGAACCTTCATCGTTTGTTTCATTCCATCCCCCTGGAGGTGTACTCCGTGTCTCAGCTCAAGAGATGTTTCAACGTCTCACTCCATAAGCTGATCTTGAATTGCTCGATCTTTCGGAAGATCAATTTTGTAGAGTTTCTCTCATCGTCACCGTTTGGACAAAGATTTCGAAAGCAAGGAAGCCAGGATCAACCTGAGGCAAGCAATCAACACTTATATAGAGGACACTTGGATCATGAAGTTTGTGTTAGTTAGTGTCCCCTCTGATATCTTATCTCACGTCCTGAATCTCGGGACGAGATTCTTGTTTAGTAGGGGTGAGTTGTCACATCCCTAGCTTTGGTAATGCTCTAGGCTAGCCTCATGTGTGCATCATGTTTATTTTCAAAGGAAACTTGAAATGGGGATGACTAAACCCTAGCACCAGATGAAACCAACTAGGTTCAAATTCAAATATTTCTCAATGAACCCAAAATGCTCTTTGGAAAAGTTCATCATTTTTGGATTGATTAAAAACCTCTGCCAAAAATGTTGCTCATATTTCTAGGACCATTCTCGATTTTTGAATTAAATCATATCTTATTTGCATTTGGGCATTTAAATTTTATATATTATTTTAAATGCTCAAATAACCCCAAACTGAAATGTTCCATGTTGTTTATATGCTAAACAGTGGGCATGAGCAGTTTGGTGATTTTTGAAAGTGCCTAAGTATTTTTAATAAAGCCCAGAACAAAATAACAAAATAGAAAACAGAAACATAATTAGAAAAAGGAGAAGGTTTACCTGGCCTTACCTGCGGCCCACTGGCCGGCCCAGCACTGTGCTGGCCCAGTGCCAGTCATCCTCCTCCTCCCGCCAGAAGGACGAGGGCGTGTGCCCGGCGCCCGCAGCCACGCGCCGCCCACCTCCAGCCTGCCTGCTTCCTCCCCGACCCCCCTGGAGGCGCCACGACACCCCTGGCACCCCCCTGGACTTCAACCACTCTCTTCGGTGCCTCCCCCCTCCTCTACTCTCTCTCCCTCCCACGTCCGAGCGGAGCTCGTCGCCGCCGTTCGTCGTAGCCGCAGCCATCGCCTCCCCCTCGTCCCCTCGACATGTCTACGAGCTCCGCCACGGACCCGTGAATCTGCACGCCCACGCACGCGAGCTCGGGAGCCTCTGGGCGTCTTCCCCGACCTCGTCTTGAAGCTCCGGCCGCCGGAGATCCTCCTCGACGCCCTGCTCTGCTCCGAGCTTCCCCCGAGCCCACGTCGACGCCTCTGCACCCACCGTGAGCTCCTCCGTCGTTTGCCCCTCCTCCCCTTGCCTCCTGACTACCGTAGCCACTGCTTCGACTGAAGCCGAAGCTCGCCGCCGCTCGGGCTGGTCGCCGGCGCCACTCCGGTGACCTTTTGGTCACACCACCTAGTCCAACGAGTTCGCGAGCACTCGTAGAGGCCGTAGGCGCAAACCTCAGCACCTCCTGAGCACCGTTTCGATGGACCCGTCGCCACCAGAGTTTCAGCCGCCGCGGACCTCGTCGCCGGCGATAACTCCGGCCACCCCAGCCTCCGCCAACGCCACCGTTGGATGCGCCACTCCGTCCTCTTCCCATAGGTGCTCCCTGCGCGCCAAAAGAACCCCCATAGGTGAAACCCGACGCGTTCCGCCGCGTCCAGCCTCGCCGGCGGCTAAACGCCGGCGAGATGACCACTTTGACCGGCGAGGTTGACCACTCCTGGGTCACTGACTTGTGGGGCCAGCCCTGACTAGTTTAGCTTAAGGTTTTAGCTAAGTTTAATTTCTGTCATTAGTTTAAGTAGACACTGACAGGTGGGCCCAGTGCCCTGCTAATTTTAGATTAGTGCTAATTTGTAGTTAGTTAACTCTGTGACTCACTGACATGTGGGCCTCGCCCGGCTAACTATACTAGGTTAGTATTAAATAAGTTAGTTTAGTTAGTTGTGTCACTGACCAGTGGGCCCCACTGGTCAGGTTTGACCTGGACCAGCCCTGTTGACTTGCTGACGTCATGATGACGCAGTGCTGACGCAGTAACTATTTTCTGTAATTTAAAATAAATCAGAAATGATTTATTTATTTCAGAAAATAGCCAAAACTTCTAAAAATCATATAAAATCAATCGTAGCTCAGATGAAAATAATTTATATATGAAAATTAATCAGAAAAATCCAAGGAATCTGTTTATGGCATTTTCATGCATGTTAGAACAACTTATGGTTGCTGTTTAGGACAGTTTGAATAAATGGCATTTAAATAATCACATATGGAGTTTGAATTTGAACCTTTGGTTCAAACCAACTTCATTTAACATGGTTGCTAGTTGCATTAGCTCAATCAACAGCATATTGCCATGTCATGTTCATGCATCATATTGTTGCATTGCATTGATTGTGTTCTCTCTTGTTTGCCGGTGCTTGTCCCCTTTCAGTAGACGTGTTCCGACGATGAGTTCGATGACACCGATGAAGACTCATTGATATCTTCAGAAGTGCCAGGCAAGCAAAACCCCTTTGAGCATTCCGATACAATCCCACTCTCTCGCTCTTGCTCTCTTTTACTGCATTAGGACAACAACGCTTCAAACTGTTTCTTGATGCGGTAGTTGAACCCCTTTCCACTGCATGACCCGTCATTGCCATAGTAAATAGTTGAAACCCACTAGTATGAGTAGGAGTTGTTTGAGCCATGTTGTGCCTACTCATTCATGCTTTCTGGTTATGCCTGCTATTGCTTAGAGTTGTGTCAGGTCTGATTCATCGGGGATGAATTGGAATGTGGTGAACATGTCCTACTGTTGAGAGCTAAGTGTGTGAACACGATTTGGTAAAGGTAGCGATGAGAGGCCATGTAGGAGTACATGGTGGGTTGTCTCATTGCAGCCGTCCTCAGGAACTGAGTTCTGTGTTGGTTGGTCCATGAAACAGCTACTACCACACATTGGGATCCTTAATTGACTCTCTCGACTTATTAATCAACATTATCTCTGTCCAGGAGTTGCAACTAGTTTCTGGTGTTTGTAGTTTACTGGAGGTCGTGCGCAGCACTGACCCTCGGGGTGGGCTGTGACGCGGCAGGTACGTGGCACGGTGTACCGATTGCCCGTTTGGTGATGCGGGAACCCTGTACACATCGTTTGGGGCCGTGAGCGACACCCCGGCCGGATCTCCCCACGGATGGAACCCAAATAGGTGATAAACCTAGACGAGAGACTTGTGTGGTTAGTCAGGTCGTGGCCGACACCCTCGCTGGGCCTCCGCTTGAAGGTTGCCGAGTACATGTCGTGTAAACGGCGGTAAGTGGTGAGAGCATGTGTGAAGAAGTACACCCCTGCAGGGTTAAATATAATATATTCGAATAGCCGTGTCCGCGGTAATGGACTTCTGGGTTGCCTATTACAGTTCATAGACAAGTGAAAGTGGATACTCTAAAACGCGCAAGATAAGCGTGAGTGCTATGGATGGTCTTCTCGTAGGGAGACGGGAGCGGAACCATAGTGGTGTATTGATTGGTGAATATGTGGACTCGTGTGCGCCACCTCAAAAGAGTTACTTTCAGTCGTAGTTGAGGATAGCCACCGAGTCAAAGCTGGCTTGCTGCAGTCAAACTCCACCACCCCTTTATTGATACCGATGCATATGTAGATAGATCTGATGTAAGTCTTGCCGAGTACCTTTGTACTCACGTTTGCTTAATTTATGTTTTGCAGAGAGACTTCAATCTCGCTAGTGGTTCCGCGTGGACTTCGATGTTTAGCTTGTTACCTCAGCTACGATCTTGAACCCTTGTAGGGTCTGGTAGATAGTCAGGCTTCTCAGCCTTTTTCATTTGTAGTTGTCTGTACTCAGACATGTTATGCTTCCGTTGCCTGTATGCTCTGTATGTTGGGTCTTGTGACCTCTGATTGTAATAAATGCTATGATGGCTCTTCTGGGCCTTTATCTATATGAGTTGTTGAGTTATGTTGTGATGCCATGTTGTACAGCACATACTTGCATGTTATGTGTACGTGTAATGTGTATTGCTATGTGTGGGATCCGACACCTAGTTGTTTACCTTTGGTAGCCTATCTTACAGGGAAATGTCTCCTAGTGCTTCCACTGAGCCTTGGTAGCTTGCTACTGCTCCGGAACACTTAGGCTGGCCGGCATGTGTCCTTCTTCGTTCCTGTGTATGTCCCTTAGGGGAAATGTCACGCGTTGTTCCTTTAAGTCCTTGTAGCTTGCTACGACTTGGGTTCATACGTTGATGACCGACACGTTCGTTGCTGGGTCATGTATGCCTGTCTCTGTAATTTAGTGCCACTTTTGGTTTATAACTGGTCATGTCGGCCCGGGTTCTCTGTCATATGGATGCTAGCGACACTATCATATACGTGTGCCAAAATGCGCAAACGGTCCCGGGCCAGGTAAGGTGGCACCCGTGGAATACCGTGCGTGAGGCCGCAAAGTGATATGGTGTGTTACAGGCTAGACCTGTGTGACTTAGGATCGGGGTCCCGACACGCTTGTTGTGCTCTTGAAGTCCCCGGGCCGGCTGCAGCAGTCCCCGGGCCGAGTCCTGAAGTTCGCGGGCCGAGTGCTGGTGCCGCAGTCCCCGGGCCGCCTGCTGATGTTTCTGAGCTGGCCGCGGCAGTCCCCGGGCCTGGTTCTGAAGTTCCCGGGCCGAGTGCTGGTGCAGCAGTCCCCAGGCCGCCTGTTGAGGTCTTCGAGCTGGCCGCAGCAGTCCCCGGTCCGAGTGCTAGTGCAGCAGTCCCCAGGCCACATGTTGAGGTATTCGAGCTGGCAATTCCAGGGTCGGCCGGCATGAAGATTGACTCTGACTCTGGTGACGACTGGATAGATGGCTTGCGCAGGCATTGGAGGGACACGCCGGCTGGTATTGCTTGCCGGGTTGATCCAATTTGTGCCAAGGCTTCTGCTTGCTCGTTGTCGGGCTCGTGGCACATGGAGAAACTTGCAGCCATCGAAGTGCCCGCTGATCTGCTAGACAAGGAAGCAGTAACTTGCCATGTTTACATCTTTGGCGTCTCAGTCGCCAGATGACTGCTGGACCACCAAATCCGAGTCACCATAGCACAACACTCGGCGGATGCCAATCTCTTTGGCCAGCCGAAGCCCGTGAACGAGTGCTTCATACTTGGCCACGTTATTGGAGGCGGCGAAGTGGATTTGCAATGTGTACTTGAGCTTGTCGCCTTTGGGGGATGTGAGGACCACGTCGGCTCCCAAGCCAATGCGCATCTTTGATCCATCAAAGTGCATCCGCCAATGGGTCGAATCTGGAGGAGGCGGCAAGTACTAGGTCTCGGCCTAGTCGACGAGGAAGTTGGCCAGTGCTTGTGACTTGATGGTGGTGCGGGGCTGGTAAAAGATGGTGAAAGGGGCCAGCTCAACGGCCCACTTTGCCACTCAGCCTGAAGCATCTCTGTGCCCATGATCTCAGCAAGCGGGGTCGTGCAGACGACCGTAACGGGATGCTCTTGGAAGTATTGCTTGAGATTCTTGGCGGCAAAGTACACACCATAGCACATCTTCTAGTAGTGAGGATAATTCTGTTTGGAGGTTGACAACACTTCACTCAAGGGGCCTTTGGACCGGCAGTGCTTTGCCGTCTTCTGGGCTCGACCACAATCACAGTGCTGACCACCCGGATGGTGCCGGCTATGTAAAGGAACATGGGTTCCTTGTCTGTTGGCGGCGCCAGGACAGGCGGCGTGGACAGCACTTTCTTGAGCTGGCGGAAAGCCTCGTCCGCCTTGTCATTCCACTCAAAGCAGGTGGTTTTGTTCATCAACTGGTACAGAGGGAGTGCTTTCTCGCCCAGCCGGTTGATGAACCGGCTGAGTGATGCCAAGCACCCGGTGAACTTCTGGACGTCTCGTATGCGGGTTGATCTCTCCATCCTCTCGATGGCCTTGATCTTTGCTGGGTTGCACTCGATGTCGCGTTCAGACACCAGAAAGCCAAGGAGCTGGCCTGCTGGTACCCCGAAGACGCATTTCTCCGGGTTTAGCTTGATCTGAAAGCGGCACGGGTTTTCAAAGGTCTCTTCGAGGTCTTCTAGAAGAGTATCACGCTTCTCCGTCTTCACCACGATATCATCCACGTAAACGTGGGCGTTTCCGCAAAGTTGCTTGAGGAGACACTTCTGCATGCAACGCGGGAACGTGGCGCCGGCATTTCTCAAGCCGAACGTCATGGTTAGGTAACAGAAGGCTCCGAATGGTGTGAGAAATGCGGTCTTCAGGCGATCAGCCGGATCCAGCTTGATCTGGTGGTACCCGGAATAAGCATCAAGGAAAGACAGTAGCTCGCATCCGGCTGTGGAGTCGATCACTTGATCTATTCGCGGCAGAGCAAACGGATCTTTAGGGCAAGCTTTGTTGAGTCTGGTGTAGTCAATGCACATGCGTCACTTGTTGTTCTTCTTCAGCACAAGGACGAGATTGGAGAGCCACTTCGGGTAGAACACTTTCATGATGAAGCCGGCTGCTAGCAGGCGGGCAACCACTTCTCCGACAACTCTTCTTTTTTCTTCGGATAGGCGGCGGAGCGGCTGTCTCACTGGCTTTGCATCTTCTCTTACGTGTAGCTTGTGCTCGGCAAAATCCGTCGGGACACCCGGCATGTCCTTGGGGGGCTATGCAAAGATGTCCCGATTCTCACGGAGGAAATCAACGAGCTCGCTTTCCTATTTGCCGTCTAGGTTTGACCCTATGACAGCAAATCGCTCCGGGTGTGCCGGATCCAAGGCAATCTTCTTGGTCTCTTTGGCCGGCTGGAATGAGCCTTCAGGTTCCGCCTCCTTGGGATCAGATGGTATGGCCGGCTGCTCACCAGCCTGCCACCAACCGATCAAGGCGGCGCTTTTCTTCAGCTATGGCAAGGGACTCGGCCAGCCGGATGCTGGCAGTGGCACAAGCGACGGACTTCTGATGGGCCTCGAACCCCTCGTTGGTTACCCCAAGTGGAAGGTGTAAGATGCAGTATTGTAGAAGTGTTTTCCCTTAGCAAAGATGCCAAGGATCGAATCCCCAGAGACTCCTAGGTTCAACAAGTAGGTGTCAACTGCTACAGCGCCAGATTAGTAGCAATCAACGTGGACCTGCACACAGATACAAATAACTTTGCTCCCAACGAGTACAGAGAGGTTGTCAATCCCTCCGGCCTTGTAGTTCACAAAGGATTAAAAGCAATGATAGTAGTGATAGATAGTGTTTTGCAATAGTAAATAATAACGGAAAGTAAATAGCGGATGTGATCAATGATGGTAATATGGACCGGAGTCTCATGATGTTCACTAGTGATGTCTCTCTCCCAAAATACGATAAAACAGCTATGTGAGGTAAACAAATTACAGCTGGGCAATTGACAGGACCACGAACGCAAACCAATGCTGACTACATTGCAAGAAAGGTTGAGGTTCAAAGCATGGGCGGTACGCCAAAGTAAGTAGACCGAAATCCATCAATATCTACTACTAATCATCCACCTTGAGATATCTATCCAGAACATCTCGCTGGTATTAAGTTGCGAGTCCCACCCATAGTGTAAACTCAATGCAACAGACAACTGCATTAAAAGAACTTTGCGTAAAGTAAACAATCCTTGCACCCGCGGGCACAAGCACCGTTGTTTTCCCCCTTGTGGCAACAGCACATCCCCTAGACTCATGTTTCTGTCACTCAAGCTAGTCATCGAGGGGCATGAACCCACAATCAAGCATAACGTTCCCTCTTGGAGTCACTGCCTACTACTCGGCCAAAGCAATAAATAACAACGGAGAACATGCAAGAATTACTTATGAACAAAAATATAAAAGAGGTGAATCAAATATATTACTCATGATCAATCTGAACATAATCTCATAATCCATCGGATCCCAGCAAACTCAACATAGCAACAGCATAAGGATTATATAGGTGCCTCGATCATGTAGGGCAGCTCACGAGGACTAATTAGTGAAGCACAAGAATGGGAGGAGAACATCACATAGCTACTGGTCATGGACTCATAGTCCAAGGGAGACTACTCACGAGTCATCCGGAAGGCGTCCATGGTGGTGGAGAAGCTCCCGGTGGTGATCCTCCCCTCCGGCAGGGTGCCGGGAAGAGTTCTCCTAGTGCTCCCGATCTTGGAAGCGGCGGGGGCGGCGGAACAGAGATGAGATCGCGAAAAGAGTTCCTCCTCTGAGGGTTTCGGAGGACCCTTTAAATATATGCCAAAGGAGGGCATCGGGGGAGCTTCGGGGGGCCCAGGCGCCCCCCCGACGCGGCCCAGGGGGGGCGCGCCGCCAGGGCGCCTGGAGCCCTAGTGGCCCCCCGGCTGTCCTTCGGGCGCAAGGTTGTTTCCGAAACGCTGATTTTTTATATAATTTTTCTGGATTTTTCTGGGCAGTTCTCGAAACGTGAAAAACTGAAATACAAAAACAGCCGAAAACAGAAACTGGCACTGGGGTGCACTGGATTAGTAAGTTAGACCAAATATGATCAAAAGTGTATGGAAGTGTATGAATATCATAGCAATATCACCCAAAAGTGGCATGGAGAAAGCAGAAATTATAGATACGTTTTGGACGTATCAACATCCCCAAGCTTAATTCCTGCTCGTCCTCGAGTAGGTAAATGATAACAAGAATAATTTCTGTGGTGACATGCTATTAACCATATAGGACTTTTTCATAGTCATATGACAAAAGCTTACTGAGACAATGATTCTATAGTAATTAAGTTGCCTCATGAGAAAATCACAAATGACTGAAAGTTTTACAACATGAAACTGAAACATCAAAAAGATTGCAATGAACATGATGTGCAAATATGATAAAGTGATATCTAGCTTGCCCCCTTTAGTGATGCAAAACATAAATGCAGGGGCACCTTAAAGGTTTAAGTGATGACTAGATACAATCATTTCAGAATAAACGATATCACAATCATGCAAAAGACAATGCTACTTTGGGACAATGCACATTACACTAAGAATGACAATCATGCTCTCAGTAGTTGGTGCTTCAACATAAAAGTAAAAGAAAGGTTAAGTGCTAGAGCTTTTTATTTTGAAAACATGGAAGCAATTGTGTCAACGGTAGTAGTATTTCATATGTGTCATGCATAAAATATCCTATAAGTTGCAAGCCTCATGCATCGTATACTAATAGTGCTTGCTCCTTGTCCTAATTAGCTCGGATTTCCATGGGTTATCATTGCATTACATATGTTTCAACCAAGTGTCACAAAGAGGTACCTCTATGCCACCTGTACAAAGGTCCAAGGAGATAAATCGCATTTGATTTCTCGTTTTTGATAGATCTCAACTTGAGGACATCCATACCGGGACAACATAGAAAATAGATGATGGACTCCTCTTTAATGCATAAGCATATTCTCATAAGAGATTGAGGATCAACGTCCAAGCTAAAACTTCCACCATCATACATGGCTTTGGTTGGCGGCCCAATGTTCTTCTCTAACAATATGCATATTCATTCAACCCACGGCAAATCACCCTTACTTCAGACAAGACGAACATGCATAGCAACTCACATGATATTCAACAAAAGTGTGACAGTTGATGGCGTCCCCTGAAACATGGTTACCGCTCAGCAAGCAACTTATAAGAAATAAGATACATAAGCAACATACTTTTTACCACAATAGTTTTTAGGCTACTTTCCCATGAGCTATATATTGCAAGGTTAGTTTGATTAGTACAGGTGGAGGTTAGCAAAAAGACTGGGAGCGACCAACTAAGAGAGCAATGACGGTCATAATCATGCAGAGCGACAAAGCAATATTGAATCAGGCATGGTAGTTATATCGCTACTCAGAAATAAAAGATCATCAAGGCTTAACAGACTTTCTTTACAGTCTTAAATATGCGTGAGCATACGCCAAGTCAATCAAAATAAATTCTCGAAGGAAGATATTACTAAACCATACCACATCATAGGTAAACAAACCATGTTGGTACTCCAATAACACATTGGGAACCCCCCAGCTATTTGAGATTAACCATAAGAAAACCTGAACTACTAAGCACCATTATGCAAGTAGCATCTTTATCATAGACACATTAACCAATGCAACGGAAGCAAACTCTCTTAATAAGGTGAGCATGATAATTAAAAAGAGTTCAAGCAACCAACTAAACAAAAGCTCTTTGAAAAGATAAGCATGAATACTAAGAGCAGAGCATGATAGTAGCTATTAAAAGACAAAGAACACACACAGTATAGATAGACATGAAAATTCTATGTTATGTTCTAGGTAAAGGTGGAGCGTGTTTCTCTCCCACATAAAGGAATGCTAAGTTCCGACTCGTTATGAAAAACTAAAAAGAAAACTAAAAGCAAGACGCTCCAAGCATAGCACATAACACATGAAGTGATAAAAATATAGAGGAACGAAAGACGAACTGATAATGTTGATGGAGAAGGGGATGCACGGGGGCATCCCCAAGCTTAGACGCTTGAGTCTCCTTGAATATTTCTTGGGGGTGCACTGGGGCATCCCCAAGCTTGAGCGCTTGACACTCCTGAATCTTTTTTATCATCTTCCCTCGCACACTTGAAAACTCCCTTCATACATAACTCATCATAATCTGATTAGCGAGGTTAGTACCCTTAATAAAATAATTATACCTTGCTGAAAATAAAGATATTCTTGAAGTTCTACTATTTCTCAGGATTGCCAAAAGGTTTTTGCAAAGAAAAATCAAGTTCTTGATTTGCAAAGTGAAGGAAAGGCAAAACAGGACAGAATCTGTGAAAAACAGAAGAGCAGGTAGTAATTGATCTGTTCGGGATACTTCTGCAACTCAAATAAAAAAACTCAGAACAGACGCACGAAAGACAATTATATAGAGAACGCTGTCGAAAAAATTCAGACCAAAAAGATGATCTGGTGATTTTATACGAATTTTTCTATCCAATGACAGAATATGTTTCCTGGACAGCACCTCACAACTTTTGAACTTTCTAGCAATCAGAGGCTATACTTGGCACAAATATGAAAAGCAAAGATACAATGATGATGCTACAGCAGTAAACAACATCAAGACACAACAAAAGCAAAAAATTTATTCATGTGGGCTGCCTCCCAAAAGCGCTTTCTTTTATGCCTTTAAGCTAGGCATAATGCATAGATCAAGTTTTAGCAAGAGTAAAAGAATAGCTAGCCCGTACAACGGACTCAAAAGGTAACTTGATCTTCTTTCGAGGGAAGTGTTCCATCCCTTTCTTGAGAGGAAACTGAAATTTTATATTACCCTCTTTCATGTCAATGATAGCACCAACGGTGCGCAAAAAGGGACGTCCCAAAATAATTGGACAAGAAGGATCACATTCAATATCCATAATAGTAAAATCAACAGGCACATAATTATCATTGACAACAATAAGAACATCGTCGATCCTCTCCAAAGGTTTCTTTATGGAAGAATCAACGAGACGAACACCAAAAGAACAAGAATCATAAGGTTTCAATTTGAGCATATCATATATTCTTTTGGGCATAACAGAGGTACTAGCTCCAACATCACATAATGCATAACAAGAGAAGTCATTCAATTTAATTTTTATCATAGGATCCCAACCATCTTCTAGCTTTCTAGGTATGGAGGCTTCTACTCTAAGTTTCTCCTCCCTAGCTTTGATGAGAGCATTAGTGATATGCTCTGTGAAGGCAAGGTTAAGCGTGCTAGTGCGGGGGTCTCTAGACATCTTGTGAAGGAAATCAATAACTTCGGTAAGAGTGCAATTATCAAAATCAAGGTCACGAGCATCAAGTAAAGTGGTAGTAGTGTCCTTTAGGTTCACTTGTTTGGTAGTTTATATAGTCATAGCATCACCATTAATAGGTCCAATGGGACCAGGAGTACATTGGGTGCTAAGAGTTTGAACATCCTCAACAACTTGGATAGTAGCAACAGTGTGGTGGGTAGGAAGGCTCTTAATTCTTTCCTCTTCCTCCCTTTCTCTAGCCCATCTTTCTTTAAGTTTAGCCATCATCCTAATATTTTCATTAATTTGCACTTGAGTAGCATTAATAGGGATGACTTCCCTCTCCTTAAGAGGAGAAGTTTTAATTTTTAGCAATTTTACCTCATTGACTAAATGGTCTACCTTAAAAGAAAGATCATCTAGTTTATGTAGTTTTTCTTCTACACTCTTATTAAAGGCTTTTTGGGTAGTGATGAAATCTTTAAGCATAATCTCTAGTTCAGTAGTGGAGTTCTTGGTACTAGGATAAGCATTGTTGTTCCCATAAGAATTAGAGGGGAACGGTCTAGGATTGTTACCAAAATTACTCCTATAAGCATTGTTGTTAAAATTGTTTCTAGAGATAAAATTCACATCTACTTGTTCTTGAGCAATCAAATAATTTAAAGGAACATCACGAGAATCAACAGTAGATTGCTTTGAAAGTAGAGACATGATCAAGTCAACTTTTTCATTTAAGGAGGAAATCTCCTCGACAGAGTTTACCTTCCTACCTGTTGGAGCGCGTTCGGTGTGCCATTGGAAATAGTTGGTCATCATCTCATCGAGAAGCTTCGTGGCGGCACCAAGTGTAGTTGACATAAAAGTTCCTCCCGCGGCCGAATCTAACAAGTTTCGCGAGGTAAAGTTCAAGCCTGCATAAAAAGTTTGGATAGCCATCCAAGTAGTCAAACCGTGAGTAGGGTAGTTCTTGATAAGAGATTTCATATGTTCCCAAGCTTGGGCAACGTGTTCATTATCCAATTGTTTAAAATTCATTATGTTACTTCTAAGTTGGATAATTTTAGCAGGTGGATAGTATTTTCCAATAAAAGCATCTTTGCACTTGTCCCATGAATCTATGCTATTTCTAGGCCAACACTGAAACCAAATTTTAGCTCCTCCTCTCAAGGAGAAAGGAAAAAGTTTAAGCTTAACAATATTACCATCTATTTCTTGATACTTTTGCATATCACAAAGTTCAACAAAGTTGTTAAAGTGTAAAGCAGCATCATCTCCAGCACCGGAGAATTGATCTTTCATGACTAAGTTCAGTAAAGCAGGTTTAATTTCATACGAAGGTGCTGAAGTGGCAGGTGTAGTGATAGGTGTGCTGATAAAGTCATCGTTGTTGTGACTAGTGAAGTCACACAACTTGGTGTTCTCGGTGGAACCCATAATAGCAAGCAAGCAACATAACTATTTTTGTGATTTTCGATAAAAGATACTAAAGCAAAAATAAAAGGTAAACTAACAAGACTAAAAAGTAAAGGTAAAAGATAGCATGCAACTCCCCTATCCTGAAGAGTGGAGTCCCCGGCAACAGCGCCAGAAAATACTCCTTGATGGGCCTCGAACCCCTCGTTGGTTACCCCAAGTGGAAGGTGTAAGATGCAGTATTGTAGAAGTGTTTTCCCTTAACAAAGATGCCAAGGATCGAATCCCCAGAGACTCCTAGGTTCAACAAGTAGATGTCAACTGCTACGGCGCCAGATTAGTAGCAATCAACGTGGACCTGCACACAGATACAAATAACTTTGCTCCCAACGAGTACAGAGAGGTTGTCAATCCCTCCGACCTTGTAGTTCACAAAGGATTAAAAGCAATGACAGTAGTGATAGATAGTGTTTTGCAATAGTAAATAATAACGGAAAGTAAATAGCGGATGTGATCAATGATGGTAATATGGACCGGAGTCTCATGATGTTCACTAGTGATGTCTCTCTCCCAAAAGATGATAAAACAGCTATGTGAGGTAAACAAATTACAGCTGGGCAATTGACAGGACCACGAACGCAAACCAATGCTGACTACATTGCAAGAAAGGTTGAGGTTCAAAGCATGGGCGGTACGCCAAAGTAAGTAGACCGAAATCCATCAATATCTACTACTAATCATCCACCTTGAGATATCTATCCAGAACATCTCGCTGGTATTAAGTTGCGAGTCCCACCCATAGTGTAAACTCAATGCAACAGACAACTGCATTAAAAGAACTTTGCGTAAAGTAAACAATCCTTGCACCCGCGGGCACAAGCACCGTTGTTTTCCCCTTTGTGGCAACAGCACATCCCCTAGACTCATGTTTCTGTCACTCAAGCTAGTCATCGAGGGGCATGAACCCACAATCGAGCATAATGTTCCCTCTTGGAGTCACTGCCTACTACTCGGCCAAAGCAGTAAATAACAACGGAGAACATGTAAGAGTTACTTATGAACAAAAATATAAAAGAGGTGAATCAAATATTTTACTCAAGATCAATCCGAACATAATCTCATAATCCATCGGATCCCAGCAAACTCAACATAGCAACAACATAAGAATTACATAGGTGCCTCGATCATGTAGGGCAGCTCACGAGGACTAATTAGTGAAGCACAAGAACGGGAGGAGAACATCACATAGCTACTGGTCATGGACTCATGGTCCAAGGGAGACTACTCACGAGTCATCCGGAAGGCGTCCATGGTGGTGGAGAAGCTCCCGGTGGTGATCCTCCCCTCCGGCAGGGTGCCGGGAAGAGTTCTCCTGGTGCTCCCGATCTTGGAAGCGGCGGCGGCGGCGGAACAGAGATGGGATCGCGAAAAGAGTTCCTCCTCTGAGGGTTTCGGAGGACCCTTTAAATATATGCCAAAGGAGGGCATCGGGGGGACCAGGCGCCCCCCCGGCACGGCCCAGGGGGGGCGCCGCCAGGGCGCCTGGAGCCCTGGCGCCCCCCCTCCCCCCCCCGGCTGTCCTTCGGACGCAAGGTTGTTTCCAAAACGCTGATTTTTTATATAATTTTTCTAGATTTTTCTGGGCAGTTCTCGAAACGTGAAAACCTGAAATAGAAAAACAGCCGAAAACAGAAACTGGCACTGGGGTGCACTGGATTAGTAAGTTAGTCCAAATATGATCAAAAGTGTATGGAAGTGTATGAATATCATAGCAATATCACCCAAAAGTGGCATGGAGCAAGCAGAAATTATAGATACGTTTTGGACGTATCAACTTCTCATAGTCGGCGACTATGGTGATTATTCCTTTGGGACCCGGCATCTTCATCTTGAGGTAGGCGTAATGGGGCACTGCCATGAATTTGACGAGGGCAGGCCGACTCAATATTACATGATAAGGGCTTTCCAAATTCACCACCTCAAACCAGACCGGCTCGCGGCGGAAATGCTTCTTGTCACTAAACAGGACATCTATCTTGACCTTACCGATTGGTGAGCAAGAGAGGCCGTGGACGATGGCATGAAACACGGTCCGGGTGGGCTGTAGTTGCTTCTCTTTGATGCCCAATTTCTCCATGGTGTCTCGATACATAATGTTGATACTGCTGCCGCCGTCTATCAGCACTCGGGAGAAACGACAGTCCCGCCTGTCGGTGGAGAAAGTTGCATCACCATGGCATAGGCGCCTGGTGATGGCATGACAGCCGGGTGGTCATCGCGGCTCCAACTGATAGGCCTCTCGGACCAGTGCATGAATTCTGTGGGCTCTTGAGGCAGCGGCATTGACTTCTCTGTGCTGCTGACGCTGGTTGTGCCTATCGTTCGCCTGGCTGGTGAAGACGACTTAATCTCCATTCTCTTCTGGGAACTCATCTTGGACCAGGCCGCCTGAACGAGCTGCCGGCTGCTTTGGTGGAGGAGCTGCCTGCCCAGCAGGCGGCGGGGGCAGAGCCTCGCCTCTGGAAATCCGAGTGAGCCAATGGCACTTTCGTGTGACATGTTGGAAGGCTTCGCCCCGCTGTGAAACTTGCAGGGGGGCATCAAGGGCTTGCTCGAAGGAGAAGGCGGGCTGCCAAGCGGGCTTGCCGCCCTTCTGGCGCTTTGGTCCGGCTTGGCCCTCCGGCTGCTGGCCTTCAACTGCTGCCACTAGCCGACTGTTCAAGGGCTTACTCGAATGAGAAGGCGGGCTGCCAAGCAGGCTTGCCTCCCTTCTGGCGCTTTGGTCCGGCTTGGCCCTCCGGCTGCTGGCCTTCAACTGCTGCCACTAGCCGACTGTTGGAAGCCGGCGGGGGGGTTTTGTGCGTGTTGTATGTTTGCTGCTGGCGCCGACTAGACTCTCCAGCCGACGTCTGAGGAGCCGGTGGAGCCATCTTTCCGGAGGCATCTACGTGCAGTTCTGACTTAATGGAGGAGTCGGCTGTGGCGTACTTGTCCGCTATGCTTAACAACTCATCCAGCGTGGTGGGCTCGTCGCAGAGGAGCTTGTGCTTGAGCGGGGTGCCTTCTCTGCACCCGGCTATGAAGTACTCGATGGCCTGCACCTCATGCACCCCTTCACAGGAGTTGCGCAGCTCGGCCCAACGCGTCAGGTAATCGCGAGCGGACTCGTTCGGACCTTGGACGCACAGGAGCTGTCGTGGCTTGGGTGGCCGCTTGTCGGTGCTGGTGAAGTTGCGGGTGAAGACATCGGTGAAGTCTAGCCAGTTGTTGATATTGTTGGGCTTGAGGTTGTTCAACCACGTCCGGGCCGTGCCCTGGAGCATGAGTGGTACATACTTCACGGCGACGCGCTTGTTGCCGTTTGCTATGTTGACGACAATGGAGTAATCCACCAGCCAGTCCTCTGGCTTCACGAAACCATTATACTTGGGAGTGTCTCTGGGAAGCAAGAAACCTTTGGGGAAAGGCTCATCGCGAATGCGGGGGGCGAAACAGGCCGGACCGATTGCGTCTTCTTCCTCGACCGCCTGGGATCGAGCCAGTCGGTCGTGCCAATGGCGGGCATCATTCTCCCCAACTCCCTCGCGGGGGCCCAAGCGCCCTGCGAGAGACGGATGCTCGACAGGCGGCGGGGACACGCGCCTCTCCCGGCGAGGGGGAGGCGAGCGCTCGCTCCGCCGTTCCTCTGCCCTTGGGCGGCCGTTTTGGTCGCGCTCGATAGTGATGCGAGTTTGCCGGTTGCGACTGGCAGCCGGCTCCGAGTCATGCCGACTGCGGGCGCCGACTGTTGGTGACCGGGATGTAGCTCCTTGCTTGCGACGGGGAGGACGGTTTCCCGCCTGCGTACCAGCCTCCAGATCCCAGCGGCGAGCTCCGTGCTGCTCGGTCGCCGTGTCGAGGAGTTGCTGGACGCGCTGCGTCATGCAGCGAAGCTCATCTCCCTCCAAGTGGTCCAGCTCATCTGCTGCCGCCTGGGCAGCTCTTAGGTTCTCCAATGGGGTGGCGTAAACCGAACGCGTGGCCCCTAGCATACTGGCGAGGGCTCCGTCTCGGTCCCAGACGGCGCCGGCTCGGCTGGGCTCGTCCGCAGCCGGCATTCCGCCTACGGCACGGTCGATCTCGCGGCGGTAGGCTTCAGTGAGGCGCCACATGGCAGCCAACTTGTTGGCGTTGTCGAGGAGCGAGACGCGGAGTGTTTCCAGCGCCGCGCCGTCTGTTCCCGCGGCGATGGGAGTGGAGAGGCTCCGCATTGCCGTCGGCAGTGGGTCCTGACCAGACCCGTTGGAGGGCTCGTCGTGGCTGGCGGCCAGCACCTCCGCGACGGTGCTGACGCTTGTGTCACAGGTCGTAGGGGGGAGGGGATCATCGATGACCACCACGTGGTCGGGGAAGATGTCGGCGGATGCCGTACCGGGGTCGATGATCATACGACGGGTGGATCAGAGGAGCCAACGGACTCCAGGTCGGAGGCGAGCTCATCGACGATGTGGAGCTTGTCGAGGAGCTCGACGAGGCAGCTCTCCGAGCCGACCGCTTCCGCGGCCGAAGCGGGCTTGTCGTGGAGGTGGACCTCGCCGAGAAGATCAGCGAACTCGCTCGCGGCGCATGCAGCTTCTGCGCCGCAAAGTGCCCCGACATCCACGCCATCAGGCGTGCCGGGCTGGCTACGCTCGCCAGGGAGGAACAAAGTTCTCGTCCAGAACATGTCTCCGGACGACCGTGCACCTTGCCCCACAGTGGGCGCCAAGTGTCAGGGTTTTGGTGCGGCATATACCAAAGGATGGCTTATCATGCATGGGGACAAAAGAACGTCGTCGGGCCCTGGAAGTGGGATAAGACGATACTTAGGACGCCTACGAATCTTACCCAGGTTTGGGGCTCTCCGTGGAGATAACACCCCTAGTCCTACTCTGCGGGGACTCCGCGTCATGACTATCGTCAATATGATAGGCTAGCTCTCTCTTCTCCTTCTAGGAAAATGTGAGTCGTCGCTAGGGTTTCTTCCCTATCTCTCTGTATATCTCTCAAAGTCTAACCCCTCTGCATGGAGGACCCTGGGGGT
Organism: Secale cereale; assembly: GCA_902687465.1. Taxonomy (NCBI): domain Eukaryota; kingdom Viridiplantae; phylum Streptophyta; class Magnoliopsida; order Poales; family Poaceae; genus Secale; species Secale cereale. The sequence goes on along the minus strand of LR738714.1, from coordinate 306,380,885 downwards.
TTATATAGGCCTACCCCCTAGGGCTACAATGGTAATCCGGCCGGGTGCGGGCCCCGGCCGTCAACGTCTCTGGGCGCCGACCTCTCCGTCGGCTGCTGGGTCCCGCCGCCTGGTGGGTCCCGCCGGTTGTCAGAGGCATGTCCGTCTTGCGAGCACGCCATCTGTGGGCCCGCGTGGTTGTGTTCTACTGTTGCCACCCCTCTGCTGACGAAGGCGTCGCCGATGGGAGCGTGGCTACAGTACCGCCGCCTAGTGGTCGTGCACTGTTGCCACGCCCCGTCTCGTCTTCTTGATGGAGTCCAAACTTCGAGGGTACGGCAGGCCGCCTGCTAGAGGGCGGCCCGCTCCCTACGCCGCCGGCCAAAGGCCGGCCGCACCTTGGTGGCTCGCTGACGGGTGGGGTCTGCCGCCTGCAGGCCACTCCGCCTCCGAGTAGTGAGATCGTGGTCTCCTCTGACCAAAGCGAGGTCACGGGTAACATGGCTACAGTGATGCGCCGATCAAGGAGTGTCTGCGAGGTACACTCACACTATAGCCACGCTACTTTGGATTCTGGGGG
>LR738714.1:306314873-306380223 GCA_902687465.1 Secale cereale | reverse complement strand
GGGGGGGGGGGCAGGCTCAACTGTAGCCATGCTTTTAGTCTTGTCGCCGATCCCCAGCGCACACTCCGAGGGGGAGGCACGGAGCCGTCTGCCAGATGTCGGCCACTAGACAGCCGCCTGTTAGTGATTTGCCGCCTGCTGGCAACCGGCTCCTAGGCCTGGCGGTCCTAGGAGGCGGCCTGATGCGCAGGCGGCCGAAGGATGGAATGCTGCCTTTTTGTCTTGAAACGCCATGGGTGGTCGATGAAGACACCCGTGGTCAATATCTCCGACATAGGGCTCGTCGCAGTTGAAGCACAACCCTTGGCGGCAACGCTCGAGTTGCTCGGCCGAGGTGAGCCGACGGAACAGGCGCGCCGCAGTCGCGACGAGGGGTGCCGCTGAAGCCTGAGCGGGCCGACCCTGCGCGGGAACATCCGACCCGGGTGGCGGCCCAGTGACCTGGGACGGTGACGCCTACTGGATGGCCACCGCGTGGCGCTCAAACGCGCGGGCGTAGTACTTGGCCGTCTGGAGGTCTTGGGATCCCCGAAGCTCCACGTCCACGCGGATGTGATCCGGGAGACCGCCCACGAAGAGCTCGGCTCGCTGTTGCGCCGTCACATCCGGCGCGTGGCATGCCGAGGCCTGGAAACGATAGGCGAAGTCCTGCACCGTGGAGCTGAAGGGAAGACGGCCAAGCTCCGCCAGTCGACTCCCACGGATCGGCGGCCAGAAGCGAAGGAGGCAGAGCTCGCGAAAGCACTCCCAAGGGGGCATGCCGCCCTCGTCCTGCTCGAGGGCATAGTACCACGTTCGTGCGGCGCCCCGGAGGTGATACGAGGCGAGGCAGGTGCGGTCCGACGCGAGGGTGCGTTGCTCGCAGAAGAACTGCTCGCACTGGTTGAGCCAGATGAAGGGGACCTCGGTACCATCGTAGGTGACAAAGTCGATCTTGGCGAATCGTGGCGGCGTCTGGGTCTGACCACCATGGCCATACGGCTCAGCGGTGCGGAGCAGCGAGGAGGGTGGTGCCCGGTCGGTGGGGACCGAGGGTTCCCCGCGGAACGGCGGGTCGGCGCGGCCCACGTAGGCACCCGCGGAGCCGAACGAATCGTCGCGCTATAGGGTGGGCGCCGGCTGGTCCCCGGCCATGGTATAGACCGGCGGCGGCACGACCCGGACAGCCAGGTCAGGAGCGGTGACGGCGACGATGGGAAGCGAACATGCTGGATCGGGACACCTCCCGGCGTGGTCGAGGCCGGTCCGGTGTTGAACGGTGGAGGGGCCTGCAGTGGCGGCGGGGCGATGGTCACGGGGGCGCCGCGAGGGCCGGCGGCAGCCACTGCGGGGTGGTGGCGGGCGGCGGCGATGGTCACGGAGGCCGCCGCGGGTGGCGGGTACCACGGCAGGGCCGGCGAACCGGTGGTGACGGTCGGTGGCGGCGGCCCGTAGGGGCTGGCTAGGTACAACCGGATCCCTTAGACCGCTGTGACCAGGTCGTTGAGGACCCTGGTGATCTCCGTCGAGGAGTAGGCGGCGGCGGCCGGGGCGGTGGAGGGCGGCAGCGTCTGGCCGATGGAGGCGTCAGCAGTGGAGTCCAGCGGCGCAGTGGGAAGGGCCAGTGGCGTGGTGGAGGGGATTGGCGGCGCGGCGGTGATGGGCAGCGACGGAATGGGTGATGGTGCAGACATGATCGGAACCGAGCTACCTGATACAAAGGTGTTAGAGCTAGGGTTCTGTCGGGTCTAGGGCGAAGACTGTAGGGGAAGGAGGGAGTTGGGCGCGGCTGGGCACACGGTCGCCGGTGGCTGGGCGCTGTCGTGCGCGTGGGAGGAGGAGGCGGCGGCTGACAAGAGACGGCTAGGGTTAGGTCTCCCAGCTCCCTAAGGAAGCTGGGCAAATATGATTGCTTATTGCTTAATCTCAAAATGGGTCCTTATATGAGTTTATAATAATCCTCCTAATGACATAATTGGGCTAAGCCCCTAACATGATAAGATAACTGGGTCAGGCCCCTAACTGCCTGGGTTGTAATATATGCCGCTCATAACAGATCCTTTCCCGGACCCTGCACAAGCGGATGCACACGCACCGGGATGCCACTTTATCCATTAACAGGTCAAATATATGCGGTAATTTTATCTTCACTTTCATGCTTTAAACTTCTGTGATAAGATTCAATACCGTCAATCCATTTGACCTTTTGTTGTATCTGTTTTTATGTTTTCCGATTCAATTCTAGGGGACTGCCAATATATGGCGGCTTGCAGGTATTGCTCCTCTCTTCATGTTGTCAACATGTTTTCCTTTCTTAGTTGAGGGCCGACAGGAACAAGCTGGCAATTAATATGTTATGGGAGTACCATTTTGACCCACAGGTAGATAAACAAGCCGGCATGCTTGTTGAGATTGGCCTGCTTTAGGCGATTTATGGCAGACCTGCACTTTTTTCCTAACGGTACCACGAGTACTCAAGTGGAATGTTTTGATTTGTTCAAATGTTTGAGAAGCATCTATTTAGTATTCACATAATCTTTAGGAACTTATCAACCAGAAATCCAGCGGCAACCCGCGAGGTATCTTCTACTAGTTGGATGAAACAGGAGTTCCCAAAACGTAACATGCACCAGTACACAGCAGAACGCGATCTCAGGTGTTCTAAATAAGAAATGCGAGCTTTCCACCAACCCCAGATCCCCATGAGCTCAAGAGGAGAGAACAAAGAGAAAGAGACAGATTAAAATCCAATCTCCCTCAAAAAGACAAATCTCAGCACGCCATTGGCTAGAGGTAGGACAAAACAAACTTGGTCAACCTCGAGCGGTCAAAAACCAAAGAGAAATCGCGCAAGCTTTGACAGCCATCCGAGCCGCGCCGTCATTAGCCCGAGCATTTCCTCCAATGAGAGACGAGCGCGCGGCGAGATCTAATGGCTCCTGCGGAGAGAGAGATGGAGGGAGAGAGTGAGAGAGAGACGCACCGGTTGGTGAAGAGCATGCCGAGCCCGAAGCTGAAGGCGCAGAGCAGCAGCAGCCTCCACCTCGCAGACGACCTCCTGTCGAGCGCCCCGCTCTTCCCTTTCATCCGCTCTCGCTCCCGCCCAAATGAATCAGTCCCGCCGCTGAATCTCGTCCTCGAGCGAACGAGGAAGCGAACCCCAGCCGATCTTCTTCCTCGACTCAGCGGCAAAGGGGAGATTCGAGACTACCTGCGGAGCTAGGCCGAACTCGCGCGGAGATTCCTCGGAGAAGGCAGCCGGCGGTCACCAGCAGGTCGAGGGGGAGGAGGAGGAAGCTGGGCTGGCCGAGTTTGTTTAGCTGTCTGAAATTCTGAAACGGGGAGCGTGGTGGGCGGCCTGTTTTGTTGGTTTTCTCATGCAGCTTTTGAGAAAAACATTTTTATTTTTATTTTTGTTTTCGTCTTTCTTTCTGTTCTCAAAAAGATAGGCGAGCTGCTACATTTGCATTATGTTGGCCAGCAGCTTCTTTTTTAGAACTGTCATCTAATCACTTTATTTATTTGTAAAAAAAACAGGTGGAACAATATTCATCCAATTGCACAGCAAGATCAACATATTGAGATATGATTGCATGTATCAATATCAAAATTTATGATTGCATGATCAACATACTGATCAACTAAGTTCAGTATCACCTTGGAAAAAAACTAAATTTAGTGTCTCCCAACACACACATGTGCCGATACATTAGCACTTGTCTTTGCAAATCTTTTTTGCCGCGCAAAAGATTTGTGTGTCGATGTATTAGACGAGAGAACTAGAAGTACACACAGTCTGGCGGCTTGCCGCGGTTACAACCATCCCTACGGCAACATATGGTGGGCAGTCATTAACACCATGGGGCACCTAACAACGTCCTATATGCTAGAAGGTCCTATCTCCAGATGTCCGACAACCCCCTCGCACCACAAAGCTTCCATACCTCAACCTCATTACTGATGCGATGACAAAGCTCTCTAGCAATGACCGATGACCGTTGGGAGACGCGACCATTATACTCCTTCCATAGCATCTAGACGATGAGGAGGGCAAGCGAATCGAAACCCTTCCTCCCCTCCTTCGGGATCATCGCACGACTGGCTGCTCGCCACTTCGTGAGAGTTGCATCCATGGTGGGAACCAACTGACCGAGGCCGTAACGCGCGAGGGCAAAGTGCCACAGCCCCTGGCAAAAACACATCCCAGTGCCAGGCGGTCTGAAGTCTCAGCCTCCTGCTAGCATGACGGGCACATGACGTGGCACTGGAGGGCATGCCAAAGGCATCTATCCGCCGTCAAAATCCGACGCCTCATCGCTAACTCCAAGTGAAGCTTGCACTTGGCCGGAGCCTAAGTCTTCCAAAGGGCCCAGCCACACGGGAACCTCTCGAGGGCAGCAAAGAACACCTGGTAAGCTGAGCTCGCGGAATATATCTCAGTCGGCGTCCACTTTCCAGATTATGCGATCCGGAATCTCAGGGAGTAGGTGCACCTCGAGAAGCAAGTTCATGGGCAACAGGAATTGTGTTAGTACTCTAACCATCAACACCCCTGTGATGTCGTTGATCCAAGCGCGGTCCACCAAGGCCTGATGAATTGTTTGTGTGCGCCGCGCACTATCGTTCACCGCTAGGAATAGCTCCGGGGTCTCAAACTGGATGGATGCCGGTGGAGCCAATAATCCATCCAGAAATAGCCTTTTTACCATACCCAGTGTCACCTTGATGGAGGAGTCAAAACAGACTGCACCTCAAGCTCCACGGTCGGCTGCATGCCCGCCCAGCAGCAATCAAATGTGGGCTGCATCCATAGCAGCGTGCCCTGAATGCGTAGCCCAATAGCTTGAGTTTCAGGACGCCAATCCGACATATACTCGAACGCCTTCCACACTTGCTCCCAAGCCACCAGACAATGGCCACCGCTGACAACTTCAGTCCCTTTCGAAAAGAAGGCACACACACTCTTCTCAAACCCATCGATCAGCCAGACGGGCAGCTGCATCGCGATGGAGTGATACACGGGGATGGATGTGAGGACCGACTTCACTAGAACGAGGCGACCAACCACGGTGATCCAATGAGCAATCCATGGCTTTAGTCGATTACATACCATGTCCAATATTGGTTGCAGGCACGCCTTGGGCAACCTCAGCTTGTACGAGAGAGGCAGGTCGAGATAGTTGCAGGGGAACCTCAGGATCTAGCATGGAAAGTGTTGGACATCAACTACTAGGTGCTCCTCGAAGCATCTGATAGGCGACAATGAGCACTTACATAGATTGGTGCGCGGCCCTGATGCTCCACCAAAACAGTCGAGCGCGCCCGCACGAGCGATGGGTTCGAAGGGAATGGCTTGACGAAGACGACCATGTCGTCGACGTACATCGAGGTGCGGGAGCGGGAACCTTGGCACTATAGCGGCAACAACATCCCCATGCCCTCAAACCTAGCGAGAAGGGCGTCCAGCACCTCCATCACAAGGAGGAACAATATGGGCGACAACGGGTCGCCCTGGCGAAGACCCTGGTGATGGAGGAAAAGCCTTCCATGCACTCCATTCAGAAGGATGGAGGAGCTCGCCAATGAGAGTAGGATGCACACCCATTCAAAAAACCTCGGGCTAAAGCCTTTGATATGTCAATCTTGAGGAGCATGGAAGGGATCCGACGCACATGCAGTGCCCTAGTGGTGAGTTGCACCATCCAGAAATTATCATGGATGCTCCGACCACGGGCAAACCCAGACTGATTTGCTGCCACAAGATCCGGCAGTCACGAGCGAAGCGCAACGCCAGAACCTTTAAGAATAGCTTGCTAAGGTTGTGCTCAAGGGCTAACAGGCCTGAAGTCCTTGACCTCAACCGCACCGTCGTGTTTAGGTAACAGAACGATAAGTGCCTCGTTGAGCTTCCTCATGCCGTGCAGGTGAAGGCTGAATAACTGACCGAAGGCCGCCATGATGACAGCCTTTATGATGGGCCATGCAGATTGGTAGAAACGCATCTTTACAAATCTCGGTATGGATTCCTAAAAGTTTTTGAGATATGATTCATCTCACAGAGTAAACAAGTATCCATTAGCCTCCCACATCTTGCACACCACTTGGCAATCAGTTTCGACGACAATTCGTCGTGTATTCTTCTCCACCACCAACAACTAGATTCTTTTATTTTTCATTTTTTAAAGGACGATACTAAGGCTGAGACATTTTTATTGGACATCATCAAACGTCTGCGGACACGTCCAATGATGGGAAAGAATGCACTTAGGGCAACTCGAACGTCATCTATTGGACATTATCAAATGACCACACATACATCCGGATGTGTCTGCGGACAGCGGGCTGAATGTCGGCCATCCAGCCGTAGTCACAAAATGCCTGTCCCATCAAAAAAATTCTCATATACTCAAAGTACTAAAAATAATCAAAGATAAATAGCACAATTTATCCATAACTATTCTAATGCAACAATAACTCAAATAAAATAGTACAATCCAAACATAAAGTTATAAAATAAAAATAGTTCAATTTGAATTCTTATGCGGACATATGTTCTTTTTGTCCATATGAAACGCTCATGGATTGTAGCAACCACGATCCGAATGGACCGAAGTCTCTGTGTTTCAGTGCCATCCCTGGATCGGTAATGCTGACACACACAGTACTTAAAAGATTTATAACAGAGTGGCAATCACACACTTATTACATCGAGTGTCTCCAAAGAGAACTTATTACAAAAGTCTATGGCTTAAGGCCATCTAACAAAATAACAGCGGAAGGCTTGGAAGATAAATGAGTCCATCAACTCCAAAGGCATAGCTGAGTGCATGACAAACGACCTAGAAGGTCATACTCCTCGTCTGAAAAGTCTGCAACGTAATATGTTGCAGCCCGGAAACGGGTCAGCACATGGAATATGCTGGCAAGATAACACAGAAAATGCAAGTAAGAGAATAAAGGCTACACTACATGCATATTTGGATGGTGGAGGCTCTAAGGTTAAAGTTTTTGCGTAAAGCCAATTTTTCCCTACAACAAAGGAATAATTTTTCTTTTAACTATCATGGTAGTTGAAACATCATTGAGAAGGAACCTCCAACTCAATCCCAAATTAAAGTAATCATTAACCCAACAAATTAACTTTAGAGTGATGAGATCAATCAATAATTCAAATACCAGATACTCAAGATGTCCATAGCCGAGGACACGGCTAATCATGATCAGTTTGTACACTCAGCAGAGGTTTGTGCACTTTTCCCACAAGACTCGATCTCCTCCGTTGGATTTCTCGCACTGCATGGTGTTTGAGAAACGGATGACCGAGACACAGTCTTTCAGAAGCATTTACTCTTTACCTCGGGTGAACTCGTACACCTACTTTCTCCTACATCTGCTAGTCCACCACTGAAAGAGCTCACACAACCTAGTCATACTATGCCAGAGCCCATATTGGCATTGTGGCTGCACACGGAAGTTTCTAGCATGAATAGTTTTATGATTTCTTTGAGCCTGGGTGGCATTCCATAGGACAATCACACGGAACCCCGGGATTTCCTAGGACAACACTAGATTCTCCAGGTGCCCTGCAACCAATCCACCCAGATGTGTATTCAAGTAGCCACCTTAAGTTGAACCATTAATTAACATCTCACATCTGTCATGGATTTCACTAAAACCCAAACCACGTCTACGAGCATAGCATGGCAACCTAAGCAAACGTAGAAGTAACTCCCGAGGGTTTGTAAATAATGCAGGTAATAGGTTCTACCTCAATCTACCTTCCAGTCCCACAAGTTATCAGATCCTACTCATGCAATGTGTGAGGGTTTGATCTAATGCATAAAAACTAGGTAATAAAAGGGTATGATCAAAGTGTTACTTGCCTTGCTAACTATTCGCAAAACTAGAGACTCGTAGTAGCACGCTTCATTGTCCGGGTATTCTATCGCAAGCAAACAATAGCATACATAAGCAAACAAGCAATGATGCACAAACAAAACTCCAAAAGATAAGATCTAACCAGAAAGTTCAACTTAAGATCTTCGGTTTGCAAAAAGAATCAGATCGAAAGAAGCAACGAAACTCAAACTGCGAAAGAAACGAGATTTGTTTACTAGTTTGATCTAAATTCAAATTTTACAATAGCCAAAACTTTGTTCAAGTTGGTTAAATGGAAAGAGGGCGTCGAGACGAAGATGTGAGATTTTGAATCACCTGATTCCGACTCTCGAGCGAAAAGTAAAACGAAAAACAAGTTCAGGGCAGAAATCGCGATCGAAAATAATCGCGGATAAATACCCCGAAAAATAAAACTGACGAACAGACTAACGAACGAACGTTCGCTGTCTGCGGCTAACGGGCGAACCACGTTCGTTAAAACGAACATACGGACGAACGTCCGCTAAATAACTAAACCGGAGGAAAACCGATCTAACCTAAAAAAACGGATCTAGGGTGTTTGTTTTTTTTAAAAACGACCGGTTCTTTAAGAAAAACCGACGGCGGCGGCGGCTACCTTGGAAAAGACGGCGGTGGCTCCGGCGAACGGCGGCGGCGGGGCGGTGCGGCGACGGCACAGCACGGCGGTGCGGCGGCGGCACAGCGCGGCGGTGCGGCGGCGGCTAGCGGCGGCTGCGCGGGGCGCGGTGGCGGCGGCAACGGGCGGCGGCGGCGCTAGGGCAGAGGGACGGGGCGGCTGGGCTGCGGGGCTGGGCCTCGGCGGCTTATAAAGGCCCTAGGCCAGAGGTGTCCTGGCCAAACACGGCCCAAAGGCGGTTTCCTTTTTTTTAAAGAATCGTAACGTAGTAAAACGGGCGAAAAGAATACTAAACGGAGTCCAAAAATCCCGAAATAAATTTTCACCGTCCTCTAATAATATTTAGGACAAGTGAACATTTATCCCGGACCTAAATGAAATTTTGAAAAACGCGTATTTTTCCTATGCAAATAAATCCAGAAAAATACCAAAAGTGATTTTAATAGTTTTCCTCCAATATTTCTGTTATTTTGGAGAAGTCATATTATCTCCGCTCATATATTTTATTTAGAAATATTTTTAAGAGAGAAAAATTATTAAAACCAACGCTATCCTCGTACCGATATTCGAGTAAACTCAAATACGAAAACGGTAGAATTCCCAACTCTCTCCGTAGGTCCTTGAGTTGCTTAGAATTTCGAGAATCGCCACAAACAAAAATGCAAAGAAATATGCAATGCAATATGATCTATGTATAACAATCCAAATTGAAAATTTGGAATGTTACAAACCTACCTCCCTTAGAATGAATCTCGCCCTCGAGATTCGACTTGGCCAGAAAACATGTGTGGGTGGTCCTTGCGTAGATCGTCTTCTCGTTCCCAGGTGGCTTCTTCCTCGGTGTGGTGGCTCCACTGAACTTTGCAAAACTTGATAACCTTACTGCGGGTGACTCTACTCGAAAATTCGAGAATCTTAACAAGCTTCTCCTCATAAGTCAGATCACTATCCAACTGAATGGCCTCAAGGGGTACTGTGTCTCTAAGCGGGATATCGGCCATCTCCGCATGGCACTTCTTAAGCTGTGAAACGTGAAACACGTCATGTACTCCTGACAGTCCTTCGGGCAATTCCAACTTACACGCAACCTCTCCCATGCGTTCCAAAACACGGTAAGGTCCCACAAATCTCGGGGCTAACTTTCCCTTAACTCCGAAACGTTTAACTACTCGCAGAGGCGACACTCTCAAGTACGCTCTGTCTCCGATGTCATAGGCTATCTCCTTGCGCTTCGAGTCTGCATAACTCTTCTGCCTGGACTGAGCTACCTTCAGTCTATCCTGAATTAGCTTAACCTTCTCTTCAGACTCTTTGATCAGGTCTGGTCCAAACAACTGTCGGTCTCCAACTTCATCCCACATTAACGGTGTTCGACATCTCCTTCCATACAACGCTTCGAACGGTGCCATGTTCAAACTGGCCTGGTAACTGTTGTTGTACGAGAACTCAGCGTAGGGCAAATTATCATCCCAACTAGATCCATAATCTAGCGCACACGCTCTCAACATGTCCTCCAGAATCTGGTTGACTCTCTCGGTCTGTCCATCGGTCTGTGGGTGAAACGCTGTGCTGAATTCCAGCCTTGTTCCCAAAGTTTCGTGTAGCTGATGCCAAAACTTTGAGGTGAACTTTGTTCCTCTATCTGATACAATGGTCCTCGGAACTCCGTGCAGACATACGATCATGGTCATGTATATCTTGGCCAACTTCGCACTGGTATACGTGGTTTTCACGGGGATAAAGTGGCCTACTTTGGTCAAACGATCCACTACTACCCAGATTGAATCATATCCCGATTTGGTCCTCGGCAATCCGGTGATAAAGTCCATGCCAAGCTTCTCCCACTTCCATTCGGGTATCGGCATAGGCTGTAGCAATCCTACTAGCTTCTGATGCTCTGCTTTTACTCTCTGGCATACATCACATACGGCTACATACTCGGCAATATCCTTCTTCATTCCCATCCACCAGAAACGTTTCTTCAAATCCAAATACATCTTGGTGTTTCCGGGGTGTATCGAGTATGGCGAATCATGCGCTTCCTGCAGTATCAACTTCCTGATCTCCGGGTCGTTGGGCACATAGATTCGATCCTCAAACCACAAGGTGTCGTGCTCATCCTCACGAAAATCTTTAGCTTTTCCTTCACTCATCCTTTTCTTTATCTCGGCAATCTCTCTGTCCTCCTTCTGGGCTTCGCGTATCTTTCCCAGCAATGTCGACTGAACCTCCAACGTTGCAACGAAACCTCTAGGAACTATCTCCAAACGAAGCTCCGTGACATGTTCTGCTAACTCCTGTGGCAATCCCCCTTTTACTAAGGTATTGGCATAACTCTTCCGGCTCAAAGTGTCTGCAACGACATTGGCCTTTCCGGGGTGATAGTGCAGCTTCATATCATAATCCTTTATAAGCTCCAACCATCTCCTCTGTCTGAGGTTCAGTTCCTTCTGAGTGAAAATGTACTTCAAACTCTTGTGATCCGTGTACACATCACAACGATTTCCAATAAGAAATTGTCTCCAGGTTTTGAGTGCGTGCACTACAACTGCTAACTCTCGATCGTGCGTCGCATAATTCAACTCGTGCGGCCACAGTTGACGAGATGCATAAGAAACAACTCTTCCATCCTACATAAGTACTCCTCCAAGTCCTAAGCATGAAGCATCGCAGTATACTTGGAAATCCTTGCATATATCTGGCAATATCAACACTGGGCTGTCGTCAATCATTTCTTCAACTCCTGGAAACTCTTTTCGCACTCCTCAGTCCAATCGAACTTTGTCTCCTTCTTCAACAATGTCGTCATTGGCTTAGCAATCTTGGAGAAATTTTCTATGAATCTCCGGTAATATCCCGCGAGTCCAAGAAAACTACGAATCTCTCCAACTGAAGTGGGTGCCAACCATTCAGTGACTGCCTGCACTTTGACGGGGTCCACTGCTATACCTTCTCCCGATATAACATGCCCTAGGAATCCAAGTTCCTTCAACCAAAACTCGCATTTGCTAAACTTGGCATACAACTGATGTTCTCTGAGCTTCTCCAATACCAAACGCAAATGCTCTGCATGTTCCTCTTCATCCTTCGAGTACACCAAAATATCATCAATGAATACCACGAAGAACTTATCCAAGAACTCCATGAACACCTTGTTCATCATACTCATGAAATAGGAAGGGGCGTTAGTCAATCCAAATGACATGACCGTATACTCATATAGCCCGTACCTTGTGGTGAAGGCTGTCTTAGGTATATCCTTCTCTCGGATCTTCATCTGGTGGTATCCAGATCGTAGATCTATCTTGGAGAATACTTTCGCTACCCGGAGTTGGTCGAACAAATCATTGATCATCGGCAGCGGGTACTTATTCTTGATAGTCACTTCATTCAGTGTACGATAATCAACGACCATTCTTAAAGATCCATCCTTCTTCTCGACCAAAAGCATTGGGGCTCCCCAAGGTGATGAACTTTGGCGAATAAATCTTTTCTCCAATAACTCCTTAATCTGCTTCTTGATCTCCTCCAGATCATTCGCTGGCATCCAATACGGTCTCTTAGATATCGGTTCGGTGCCAGGCAACAACTCAATCAAAAACTCAATATCTCTATCCGGTGGCATGCCAGGTAGCTCCTCTGGAAACACATCCGGGTAATCCTTAACTACATGCACTTCGTCCTGAACAACTCCCGTGAGAGAATGTACTTGTGTCCTTATAGGCGAATGCCTAGATACATACTTAATCCTTTTTCCCTCCGGGGTGGTAAGCAAAATAGACTTGCTGGCACAATCGATGTTACCTCCATACTTAGATAGCCAATCCATACCTAATATCACATCCAATCCTTGCGACTCCAAAACTATTAGGTCTGAGGGGAAAACATGTCGTCCAATGGTCAATGGCATCTGAAAACATCCTTGATTTGCCATATATTCCGCTCCGGGTGAACTTACTATCATGGGGGCCATGAGGACTCTAGTGGACAACTTATGTCTATTTACAAATCCCCTTGAAATGTATGAATGCGATGCACCAGTATCGAAAAGAACTACTGCGGTAAATGACTTAACCAAAAACTTACCGATCACCGCATCTGGTTGCTCTTCAACCTCTTCCACGGTCACGTGGTTCACTTGTCCTTTGTTGAATGGGTTGGGTTTCTTCCCGGCGCTTCCATTGTCGTTCCCATTCTTAGCTTCAAGGCACTCCGTGGCATAGTGTCCATTCTTCCCGCACTTGAAACAGGTGACGTGGCTCAAATCCCTCTTGGCGGGTGTGGATGGAGTAGAGTGGTTCTGATTATTGTTTGCTCCATTCCCACTCCCATTCTTGGAGCCATTGTGGGTGTGGGAACTTCCTCCAGTGTGGTTGTGGCTTCAATGATTATGGGTATATCCTCCCGAATTCGGAGTGAATCCGGGCTTCTGCTGGGCTCCAGAATTATTCCTTCCTTGTCCATACTTCCTCTTGCGGCTTTCAATCTGCTGCTGCTTCCCTTCAATCATAAGAGCTTTATCTACCAACTCCTGGTAGTTGTTGAAGGTTGCCACCATCAACTGTACGCTCATCTCATCATTCAGCCCTTTCATAAATCTCTCCTGCTTAGCGGCATCTGTGGCCACATCATCCGGGACATAACGAGATAGGGTACTAAACTCATCTACGTACTGAGCCACAGTACGATTTCCCTGGCGCAAGTTGCGAAACTCCCGCTTCTTCATGCTCATAGCTCCAGTCGAGACATGGGCAGTACGGAAAGCTTGCTGAAACTGCTCCCAAGTGACATTGGCTATAGTGAAGGTGGCTGTGTAATTCTCCCACCATGCTGCGGCTGGTCCAGACAACTGGTGTGCGGCAAATCGCACTTTCTCCGCATCCGAACAATTGGCGGTGGTCAAATCCCTTCCAATCTTGCATAGCCAGTCATCAGCAACTATTGGTTCAATGCTGCTAGCAAACACCGGTGGTTGCAACCTTAAGAAATGTGTCAGGTTGTCCACGGGTGGTGGTGGTGGAGGGTTGTTGTTGTTGTTCTAGTTGTTTTGAGTGTTCTGGACAAGAAGTTGCATCAAAGCGTTCTGTTGTTGGATCAACTAAGTGAGCTCAGGGGGAAACACAAATCCGGGCTCACGTCTTGGAGGCATCTGACGGGTGTAGAGGGAAGAGATTAGAATAGAATTGAGGTCTAGGGGAAAATCACTACCCATATGCACATGAGACAAACACAATCATATCACACCAATCAATTTCAAACAAGGTCTTACAAGATCCAACTAACGTAACAAAAGTGCTATAAGACTACTTTGTGGGGGAAAACTACTAGTCATAGGGTGGTCATCTAAATTTTTGATCAGCGGATGATTCCATGATGTCTGCTCCAGCTTCATCTTCATAGTCTTCGTCTTCACTATCATCGGGGTCTGAATCCGTGTCGTCAATGATGATGTAATCTTCAGAACGAATCTCCTTGGGTTCTTCTTCCACTTCTTCTCCTCCTGGTGTTGGATCTCCCATGAATACTCCTAGCTTCCTTGTCAAATAATCATTCTTCTCCACTAGTATTAACATCTCCTCCTCGTATCTGTCACGAGTAGACTCGAGTTCTTCTTCTAGATCCAAATTCCTGGTTAGTGCCTTCTTCAAATCTATCATCCCAGCGCACATCTGATGCTCCTGTCGTCGAATGTGCTGGTTTAACTCCTGCATGAACGCTGCAATGGACCTATCCTTCTGGATGCTGATCATGTCCCAACGTTCATCTCGGCGTCCACAAATCTGGTAGATACTGTCCTTCAACTCCTGTTTGTAGACTTCTCCGATCCTTCCCATAGTGATGTGGACTGCCATACTCTTGCCTAGGCTCCAGGTTGGTGCATTAAAAGAAAACTCTATTGGGTCAGTGGATGGTGCGAAGGTTCTCTCGGGGATTTGAACTTGAATGCTCCATCGCTCCTCTTCTGGTAAAGTGGCGGTGTAAGTCCCGGTAAAGCTTGGTATACCTATGTTCAGTTACCTAGTGACTTCCTTCAAGTGTCGTCCAAAAGGTGTGTCTTCATCCGGTTGCGTGAACTTGTTCCTTGGGACCACCATCATAAAGAAGTAGAAAATGGAGAGGAGTCTGAAATGAGTAGAGAAGAGTGACCTATGGTTTATCTTAGTGGTCGTGTCCTACATTCAGCGTGTGCTCTGATACCATCTTGTAGCGACCACGATCCGAATGGACCGAAGTCTCTGTGTTTCAATGTCATCCCTCGAGCGGTAATGCTGACACACACAGTACTTGAAGGATTTATAACAGAGTGGCAATCACACACTTATTACATCGAGTGTCTCCAAAGAGAACTTATTACAAAAGTCTATGGCTTAAGGCCATCTAACAAAATAACAGCGGAATGCTTGGAAGATAAATGAGTCCATCAACTCCAAAGGCATAGCTGAGTGCATGACAAACGACCTAGAACGTCATACTCCTCGTCTGAAAAGTCTGCAACATAATATGTTGCAGCCTGAAAACGGGTCAGCACATGCAATATGCTCGCAAGATAACACAAAAGATGCAAGTAACAGAATAAAGGCTACACTACATGCATATTTGGCTGGTGGAGGCTCTAAGGTTAATTTTTTTGCGTAAAGACAATTTTTCCCTACAACAAAGGAATATTTTTTCTTTTAACTATCATGGTAGTTAAAACATCATTGAGAAGGTACCTCCAACTCAATCCCAAATTAAAGTAATCATTAACCCAACAAATTAACTTTAGAGTGATGAGATCAACCAATAATTCAAATACCAGATACTCAAGATGTCCACATCCGGGGACACGACTAATCATGATCAGTTTGTACACTCTGCAGAGGTTTGTGCACTTTTCCCACAGGACTCGATCTCCTCCGTTGGATTTCTCGCACTGCATGGTGTTTGAGAAACGGATGATCGAGACATAGTCTTTCAGAAGCATTTACTCTTTACCCCGGGTGAACTCGTACACCTACTTTCCCCTACATCTGCTAGTCCACCACTGAAAGAGCTCACACAACCTACTCATACTATGCAGAGCCCATATTGGCATTGTGGCTGCACACAGAAGTTTCTAGCATGAATAGTTTTATCATCCCTTTGAGCCTGGGTGGCATTCCATAGGACAATCACACGAAACCCCGGGATTTCCTAGGACAACACTGGATTCTCCAGGTGCCCTGCAACCAATCCACCCAGATGTGTATTCAAGTAGCCACCTTAAGTTGAACCATTAATTAACATCTCACATCTGTCATGGATTTTACTCAAACCCAAACCACGTCTACGAGCATAGCATGGCAACCTAAGCAAACGTAGAAGTAACTCCCAAGGGTTTGTAAATAATGCAGGTAATAGGTTCTACCTCAATCTACTTCCCAGTCCCACAAGTTATCAGATCCTACTCATGCAATGTGTGAGAGTTTGATCTAATACATAAAAACTGGGTAATAAAAGGGTATGATCAAAGTGTTACTTGCCTTGCTAACAATTCGCAAAACCTAGAGACTTGTAGTAGCACGCTTCACAGTTCGGGTATTCTATCGCAAGCAAACAATAACATACATAAGAAAACAAGCAATGATGCACAAACAAAACTCCAAAAGATAAGATCTAACCAGAAAGTTCAACTTAAGAACTCCGGTTTGCAAAAAGAATCAAATCGAAAGAAGCAACAAAACTCAAACTGCGAAAGAAACGAGATTCGTTTACTAGTTTGATCTAAAGTCAAATTTTACAGTAGCCAAAATTTGTTCAAGTTGGTTAAACAGAAAGAGGGCGTTGAGACGAAGATCTGGGATTTTGAATCACCTGATTCCGACTCTCGAGCGAAAAGTAAAATGAAAAACAAGTTTAGGGCAGAAATCGCGATCGAAAATAATCGCGGATAAATACCCCAAAAAAGAAAACTGACAAACAGACTAACGAACGAACATTCGGTGTCTGCGGCTAACGGGCGAACCACGTTCGTTAAAGCGAACATACGGACGAATGTCCGCTAAATAACTAAACCGGAGAAAAACCGACCTAATTAAAAGAACGGATCTAGGTTTTTTTTTAAACTGACCAGTTCTTTAAGAAAAACTGACGGCGGCGGCTACCTTGGAAAAGACGGCGGCGGCTCCGGAGAAGGTCTGGCGAACGGCGGCGGCGAGTCCGGCGGGGTGCGGCGGGGCGGCTGGGTGCCGGCGGGGCGCCGGCACAGTGCGGCGGTGCGGCGGCTAGCGGCGGCGGCGCGGGGAGCAGTGGCGGCGGCGAGTGGCGGCTGCGGCGGCAATGGGCGGCGGCGGCGCTATGGCAGAGGGGTGGGGCGGCTGGGCCTCAGCGGCTTATAAAGGCCCTAGGCCAGAGGTGTCCTGGCCGAACACGGCCCAAAGGCGGTTTCCCTTTTTTTTTAAGAATCCTCACGTAGTAAAACGGGCGAAAAAATACTAAACGGAGTCCAAAAATCCCGAAATAAATTTTCATCATCCTATAATAATATTTAGGACAAAGTGAACATTTTTCCCGGACCTAAATGAAATTTTGAAAAACGCGTATTTTTCCTATGCAAATAAAATCGCAAATAGATCCAGAAAAATACCAAAAGTGATTTTAATATTTTTGCTCCAATATTTCCGTTATTTTGGAGAAGTCATATTATCTCCGCTCATATATTTTATTTAGAAATATTTTTAGGAGAGAAAAATAATTAAAACCAACGCTATCCTTGTACCGGTATTCGAGTAAACTCAAATACGAAAACAGTTGAATTCCCAACTCTCTACGTAGGTCCTTGAGTTGCTTAGAATTTCGAGGATCGCCACAAACAAAAATGCAAAGAAATATGCAATGCAATATGATCTATGTATAACATTCCAAATTAAAAAATTGGGATGTTACAAACCTACCCCCTTAGAATGAATCTCGCCCTCGAGATTCGACTTGGCTAGAGAACAGGTGTGGGTGGTCCTTGCGTAGATCGTCTTCTCGTTCCCAGGTGGCTTCTTCCTCGGCGTGATGGCTCCACTGAACTTTGCAAAACTTGATAACCTTACTACGGGTGACTCTACTCGAAAATTCGACAATCTTAACAGGCTTCTCCTCATAAGTCAGATCACTATCCAACTGAATGGCCTCCAGGGGTACTGTGTCTCTAAGCGGGATATCGGCCATCTCCGCACGACACTTTTTAAGCTGCGAAACGTGAAACACGTCATGCACTCCTGACAGTCCTTCGGGCAATTCCAACTTATAGGCAACCTCTCCCATGCGATCCAAAACATGGTAAGGTCCCACAAATCTCGGGGCTAGCTTTCCCTTAACTCCGAAATGTTTAACTCCTTGCAGAGGCGACACTCTCAAGTACGCTCTGTCTCTGATGTCATAGGCTATCTCCTTGCGCTTCGAGTATGCATAACTCTTCTGCCTGGACTGAGCTACCTTCAGTCTATCCCGAATTAGCTTAACCTTCTCTTCAGACTCTTTGATCAGGTCTGGTCCAAACAACTGTCGGTCTCCAACTTCATCCCACATTAACGGTGTTCGGCATCTCCTTCCATACAACGCTTCGAACGGTGCCATCTTCAAACTGGCCTGGTAACTGTTGTTGTACGAGAACTCAGTGTAGGGCAAATTATCATCCCAACTAGATCCATAATCTAGCGCACACGCTCTCAACATGTCCTCCAGAATCTGGTTGACTCTCTCGGTCTGTCCATCGGTCTGTGGGTGAAACGCTGTACTGAATTCCAGCCTTCTTCCCAAAGTTTGGTGTAGCTGATGCCAAAACTTTGAGGTGAACTGTGTTCCTCTATCTGATACAATGGTCCTCGGAACTCCGTGCACACATACGATCCTGGTCATGTATATCTTGGCCAACTTCGCACTGGTATACGTGGTTTTCACGGGGATAAAGTGGGCTACTTTGGTCAAACGATCCACTACTACCCAGATTGAATCATATCCCGATTTGGTCCTAGGCAATCCGGTGATAAAGTCCATGCCAAGCTTCTCCCACTTCCATTCGGGTATCGGCATAGGCTGTAGCAATCTTGCTGGCTTCTGATGCTCTGGTTTTACTCTCTGGCATACATCACATACGACTACATACTCGGCAATATTCTTCTTCATTCCCGTCCACCAGAAACGTTCCTTCAAATCCAAATACATCTTGGTGTTTCCGGGGTGCATCGAGTATGGCGAATCATGCGCTTCCTGCAGTATCAACTTCCTGATCTCCGGGTCGTTGGGCACATAGATTCGATCCTCAAACCACAAGGTGTCGTGCTCATCCTCACGAAAACCTTTGGCTTTTCCTTCACTCATCCTTTTCTTTATCTCGGCAATCTCTCTGTCCTCCTTCTGGGCTTCGCGTATCTTTCCCAGCAATGTCGACTGAACCTCCAACGTTGCAACGAAACCTCTAGGAACTATCTCCCAATGAAGCTCCCTGAGATGTTGTGCTAACTCCTGTGGCAATCCCCCTTTTACTAAGGTATTGGCATAACTCTTCCGGATCAAAGCGTCTGCAACGACATTGGCCTTTCCGGGGTGAAAGTGCAGCTTCATATCATAATCCTTTATAAGCTCCAACCATCTCCTCTGTCTGAGGTTCAGTTCCTTCTGAGTGAAAATGTACTTCAAACTCTTGTGATCCGTGTACACATCACAATGATTTCTAATAAGAAATTGTCTCCAGGTTTTGAGTGCGTGCACTACAGCTGCTAACTCTCGATCGTGCGTCGCATAATTCAACTCGTGCGGCCGCAGTTGATGAGATGCATAAGAAACAACTCTTCCATCCTGCATAAGTACTCCTCCACGTCCTAAGCGTGAAGCATCGCAGTATACTTGGAAATCCTTGCATATATCTGGCAATATCAACACTGGGGCTGTCGTCAATCATTTTTTCAACTCCTGGAAACTCTCTTCGCACTCCTCAGTCCAATCGAACTTTGTCTCCTTCTTCAACAATGTCGTCATTGGCTAAGCAATCTTGGAGAAATTTTCTATGAATCTCCGGTAATATCTCGCGAGTCCAAGAAAACAACGAATTTCTCCAACTGAAGTGGGTGCCAACCATTCAGTGACTGCCTGAACTTTAACGGGGTCCACTGCTATACCTTCTCCGGATATAACATGCCCTAGGAATCCAACTTCCTTCAACCAAAACTCGCATTTGCTAAACTTGGCATACAACTGATGTTCTCTGAGCTTCTCCAATACCAAACACAAATGCTATGCATGTTCCTATTCATCCTTCGAGTACACAAAAATATCATCAATGAATACCACGAAGAACTTACCCAAGAACTCCATGAACACCTTGTTCATCATACTCATGAAATAGGCAGGGGCGTAGTCAATCCAAATGTGATGACCGTATACTCATATAGCCCGTACCTCGTGGTGAAGGTTGTCTTAGGTATATCCTTCTCTTGGATCTTCCACTGGTGGTATCCAGATCGTAGATCTATCTTGGAGAATACTTTCGCTCCCTGGAGTTGGTCGAACAAATCATTGATCATCGGCAGCGGGTACTTATTCTTGATAGTCACTTCATTCAGTGCACGATAATCAACGACCGTTCTTAAAGATCCATCCTTCTTCTCGACCAAAAGCACTGGGGCTCCCCAAGGTGATGAACTTCGGCGAATAAATCCTTTCTCCAATAACTCCTTAATCTGCTTCTTGATCCACTCCAGATCATTCGCTGGCATCCGATACGGTCTCTTAGATATCGGTCCGGTGCCAGGCAACACCTCAATCAAAAACTCAATATCTCTATCCGGTGGCATGCCAGGTAGCTCCTCTGGAAACACATCCGGGTAATCCTTTACCACACGCACTTCCTCCTGAACAACTCCCGTGAGAGAATGTACTTGTGTCCTTATAGGCGAATGCCTAGATACATACTTAATCCTTTTTCCCTCCCGGGTGGTAAGCAAAATAGACTTGCTGGCACAATCGATGTTACCTCCATACTTCGATAGCCAATCCATACCTAATATCACATCCAATCCATGCGACTCCAAAACTATTAGGTCTGAGGGGAAAACATGTCGTCCAATGGTCAATGGCATCTGAAAACATCCTTGATTTGCCATATATTCCGCTCCTGGTGAACTTACTATCATGGGGGCCATGAGGACTCTAGTGGACAACTTATGTCTATTTACGAATCCCCTTGAAATGTATGAATGCGATGCAACAATATCGAAAATAACTACTGCGGTAAATGACTTAACCAAAAACTTACCGATCACCGCATCTGGTTGCTCTTCAACCTCTTCCACGGTCACGTGGTTCACTTGTCATTTGTTGAACGGGTTGGGCTTCTTCCCGACGCTTCCATTGACGTTCCCATTCTTAGCTTCAGGGCACTCCGTGGCATAGTGTCCATTATTCCCACACTTGAAACAAGTGACGTGGCTCAAATCCCTCTTGGCGGGTGTGGATGGAGTAGAGTGGTTCTGATTATTGTTTGCTCCATTCCCACTCCAATTCTTGGAGCCATTGTGGGTGTGGGAACTTCCTCTAGTGTGGTTGTGGCTTCCATGATTATGGGTATATCCTCCCGAATTCGGAGTGAATCCGGGCTTCTGCTGGGCTCCAGAATTATTCCTTCCTTGTCCATACTTCCTCTTGCGGCTTTCAATCTGTTGCTGCTTCCCTACAATCGTAAGAGCTTTATCTACCAACTCCTGGTAGTTGTTGAAGGTTGACACCATCAACTGTACGCTCATCTCATCATTCAGCCCTTCCATAAATCTCTCCTGCTTAGCGGCATCTGTGGCCACATCATCCGGGGCATAACAAGATAGGGTACTAAACTCATCTACGTACTGAGCCACAATACGATTTCTTGGGCGCAAGTTGCGAAACTCCCGCTTCTTCATGCTCATAGCTCCAGTCGAGACATGGGCAGTACAGAAAGCTTGCTGAAACTGCTCCCAAGTGACATTGTCTATAGGGAAGGTGGATGTGTAATTCTCCCACCATGTTGCGGCTGGTCCAGACAACTGGTGTGCGGCAAATCACACTTTCTCCGCATCCGAGCAAATGGCGGTGGTCAAATCCCTTCCAATCTTGTGTAGCCAGTCATCAGCAACTATTGGTTCAATGCTGCTAGCAAACACCGGTGGTTGCAACCTTAAGAAACGTGTCAGGTTGTCCACGGGTGGTGGTGGTGGGGGGTTGTTGTTGCTGTTCTGGTTGTTCTAAGTGTTCTAGACAAGAAGTTGCATCAAAGCGTTCTGCTGTTGGATCAACTGAGTGAGCTCAGGGGGGAACTCAAATCCGGGATCACGTCTTGGAGGCATCTGATGGGTGTAGAGGGAATAGATTAGAATAGAATTGAGGTCTAGGGGAAAATCACTACCCATATGCACATGAGACAAACACAATCATATCACACCAATCAATTTCAAACAAGGTCTTACAAGATCCAACTAACGTTACAAAAGTGCTATAAGACTACTTTGTGGGGGAAAACTACTAGTCATAGGGTGGTCGTATAGTTTTTTTGATCAGCGGATGACTCCATGATGTCTGCTCCAGCTTCATCTTCATAGTCTTCGTCTTCACTATCATCGGGGTCTAAATCTGTGTCGTCGATGATGATGTAATCTTCAAAACGAATCTTCTTGGGTTCTTCTTCCTCTTCTTCTCCTCCTGGTGCTGGATCTCCCATGAATACTCCTATCTTCCTTGTCAAATCATCATTCTTCTCCACTAGTATTAACATCTCCTCCTCGTATCCGTCACGAGTAGACTTGAGTTTTTCTTCTAGCTCCAAATTCCTGGTTAGCGCCTTCTTCAAATCTATCATCCCAGCGCACATCCAATGCTCCTGTCATCGAATGTGCTGGTTTAACTCCTGGATGAACGCTGCAATGGACATATCCTTCCGGATGCTGATCATGTCCCAACACTCATCTGGCGTCCACAAATCTGGTAGATAGTGTCCTTCAGCTCCTGTTTGTAGACTTCTCCGATCCTTCCCATAGTAATGTGGGCTGCCATACTCTTGCCTAGGCTCCAGGTTGGTGCATCAAAAGAAAACTCTATTGGGTCAGTGGATGGTGCGAAGGTTCTCCGGGGGATTTGAACTTGAATGCTCCATCGCTCCTCTTCTGGTAAAGTGGCGGTGTAAGTCCCGGTAAAGCTTGGTATTCCTATGTTCAGGTACCTAGTGACTTCCTTCAAGTGTCGTCCAAAAGGTGTGTCTTCATCCGGTTGCGTGAACTTGTTCCTTGGGTCCACCATCCTAAAGAAGTAGAAAATGGAGAGGAGTCAGAAATGAGTAGAGAAGAGTGACCTATGGTTTATCTTAGTGGTCGTGTCCTACATTCAGCATGTGCTCTGATACCATCTTGTAGCAACCACGATCCGAATGGACCGAAGTCTCTGTGTTTCAGTGTCATCCCTCGATCGGTAATGCTGACACACATAGTACTTGAAGGATTTATAACAGAGTGGCAATCACACACTTATTACATCGGGTGTCTCCAAAGAGAACTTATTACAAAAGTCTATGGCTTAAGGCCATCTAACAAAATAACAGCAGAAGGTTTGGAAGATAAGTGAGTCAATCAACTCCAACGGCATAGCTGAGTGCATGACAAACGACCTAGAACGTCATACTCCTCGTCTGAAAAGTATGCAACGTAATATGTTGCAGCCCAAAAATGGGTCAGCACATGGAATATGCTGTTAAGATAACACAGAAGATGCAAGTAACAGAATAAAGGCTACACTACATGCATATTTGGCTGGTGGAGGCTCTAAGGTTAAAGTTTTTCCGTAAAGCCAATTTTTTCCTACAACAAAGGAATAACTTTTCTTTTAACTATCATGGTAGTTGAAACATCATTGAGAAGGTACCTCCAACTCAATCCCAAATTAAAGTAATCATTAACCCAACAAATTGACTTTAGAGTGATGAGATCAACCAATAATTCAAATACCAGATACTCAAGATGTCCATAACCGGGGACACGGCTAATCATGATCAGTTTGTACACTCTACAGAGGTTTGTGCACTTTTCCCATAAGACTCGATATCCTCCGTTGGATTTCTCGCACTGCATGGTGTTTGAGAAACGGATGACCGAGACACAGTCTTTCAGAAGCATTTACTCTTTACCCCGGGTGAACTCGTACACCTACTTTCCCCTACATCTGCTAGTCCACCACTGAAAGAGCTCACAGAACGTACTCATACTATGCCAGAGCCCATATTGGCATTGTGGCTGCACCCGGAAGTTTCTAGCATGAATAGTTTTATGATCCCTTTGAGCCTGGGTGGCATTCCATAGGACAATCACACGGAACCCCGGGATTTCCTAGGACAACACTGGATTCTCCAGGTGCCCTGCAACCAATCCACCCAGATGTGTATTCAAGTAGCCACCTTAAGTTGAACCATTAATTAACATCCACATTTGTCATGGATTTCACTCAAACCCAATCCACGTCTACGAGCATAGCATGGCAACCTAAGCAAACATAGAAGTAACTCCCAAGGGTTTGTAAATAATGTAGGTAAGGTTCTACCTCAATCTACTTCCCATTCCCACAAGTTATCAGATCCTACTCATGCAATGTGTGAGGGTTTGATCTAATGCATAAAAACTGGGTAATAAAAGGGTATGATCAAAGTGTTACTTGCCTTGCTGACGATTCGCAAAACCTAGAGACTCGTAGTAGAATGCTTCACAGTCCGGGTATTCTATCACAAGCAAACAATAGCATACATAAGCAAACAAGCAATGATGCACAAACAAAACTCCAAAAGATTATGGTGGAATCACGGCATCTTGCATTGTGAGAGGGCGTGAGGAGATTATGGTGGCCCTAGTGGCTTTTGGGGAGCATGGTGCCTCCACATCGCTCCAAACAGAGATTAGCATCCGCAAGGGTGTGAACTTCGGGATACATCGTCGTCTCCGCTTGCCTCGGTTATCTCTTACTGGAGCCCTTTACTTATGCACTTTACTTTGTGATAGCCATAGCATTTCAAGTTATATGTCTTGCTATCACCTAGTTGTTTATCTTGCTTAGCATAAGTTGTTGGTGCACTTGGGTGAGCCTAGTTGTTTTAGGTTTTGTGCTTTACAAATTAAATGCTAGTTTTATTCCGCATTTGTTCAAGCCTAAACCGTAATTATTTTAAAGCGCCTATTCATGGCCCCTCTAGGCGACATAAATGGTCTTTCAGTTGGGAGTATCAAAGTCCGACGTGGCGGCCAGACTCCTCGAGACCTCCCACAATTTGATGTTCGTTTGTGTAATTTCAGATGTCTAGACCGGTCTGGACGTATTTAGTGAGCCACGTTAGGGCATCTCCAACTACAACCCACAAATTTCCTGCCGCATCCGTTCCGGATAGGGGGGACTAGTCCGCGGACATGGATGTGGGAGGCCATCATCCAAACGTAGCTGCATGCATTTCAAGCTCTTTTTCAACAAACTAGATGAAATTCGTGCAAACAAGGCCGAATTTCCTAAAAACATGACGGATTTCATATAAACACGTCCAGATTTCATATAAACATGACAGATTTCATTACATTTACATCAAAGCGATGCTAGTCCATGATGACCCACAAGTATAGGGGATCAATCGTAGTCCTTTCGATAAGTAAGAGTGTCGAACCCAACAAGGAGCAGAAGAAAATGACAAAGCGGTTTTCAGCAAGGTATTCTATGCAAGTGTTGTAAGTAACAGTGATAGATAGTTTTGTAACAAGATAATCTGTAACAAGTGACAATAGTAGCAAAGGTGCAACAAGGTGGCCCAGTCCTTTTTCTAGCAAAGGACAAGCCAGAACATTCTCTTATAATAAGCAAAGTGTTCTTGAGGACTGATACGTCCATTTTTCATCATGTTTTCCTACTTATTTATATTGTCTTTATGCATAATAATGCTTTAAGGAGTAATTATAATGCCTTTTCTCTCATAATATGCAAGGTTTACACGAAGAGGGAGAATACCGACAGCTGGAATTCTGGACCTAAAAAAGCTACGACGGGACACCTATTCTGCACATCTTCAAATGAGCTGAAATTTTATGGAGAATTGTTTTGGAACATATAAAAAATACCGGAGCAAATACGTGACACCCCGAGACCGGTGCGCCAGGTGTCAGCCAGTTATTCGTTGTTGTTGCCATGTCATCTACTTGCGTGTTGTACTTTGCCTTGTCATCATGTGCATTGCATCAGCATGTTTTCAAAACTTGCATCCGTCCGAGTCCCCTCGTCCTTTCCATTGTCCGTTCTGAGCCCAGACACACTCGCACGCGCCCGCGGCACCTCCGAAACCTTGTTTTATGAGTGGCCGGAAAACGTTCTCGGAATGGGGTGAAACCTGACGTGTGGTCTTATTATAGCATAGGTAGGCCGCCTGTCAAGTTTCGTCGCGTTCGGAGTTCGTTTGACAGCCCAACGGTTAACCGTGTTAACCGTCAGAAGCCTTCTCTCTTTTGGCCGAGCACCCCTCTCCAACAGCCCACAAGCCCATCCTAACACAGTCCATGCTCTCAGTCGTTGGATCAGGATCGCGTGGCCGAAAACCGCTCCTCATTTGGAGTCTCCTAGCTCCCTCTACCTATAAAAGAACCCCCTCCCTCGAAATTTCGGATGAAACCCTAGCCATCTTCCTCGCATAGCCGGACACGTCAGTCCCGCGCCGAACATGTCCGTCCCGCGCCGGACATGTCCACCGGCCACATCACCGCAACCAATCAGAGAGCTCCACCTCACCCGTGCCGCCGCCGCGCCCAACCACACCGCGCCACGTGGCCAGCCGCCACCTCCCACCGCCGCGGCCCGCGGAGCTTATCCGGGGCCCGCGCAGGCCCGAGCTCGCCGCCGCCCGCTCCGCTCGCCTCCTCCCGCAGCTGCGCCTTGCCGCCGCCCCTCGTCTCCGTCCCCGGCGCGCGCCCCCGCCGCCGCGCCGGACCTGCGCCGCCTTGCCGCCGGCCTTGTGCCCCGCCACCCGGATCTCGAGCGCCCCCGAGCTCCACGGGCCCCGCCGCCCGGAGTTCCCCGTCGCCGCCGCCGCGATTCCTCGCCACCCGAGCCCTTCCCCCATCCGGTGTGGCCGGATCCGCCGCCGGCGGGTCAGATCCGCCGGACCCTGGCCTCCTCCGCTCCCCTCCGCTCCTCACCATCGAGCGCCGCCGCCCCTGCCTCGTTCCCGCTCGGGATCGAGCAGGACGAGCGCCGGCCAGCGCCGCCGCTTCCTGGGCCGCATCCGCCGCGCCAGGCCCGAGGCCTAGATCCGCTCCAGCCTGCCAGCCGCCGGCCCAACGCCGCCTTCCTCGCCCGGCCCAGCACGCCGGCCTGCTTCCCCTCCGCACCGGGCCTTGGCCCTGACGTGAGTGTCGGCCTGCTAACCCGCGCCCGAGCGTCGTTTAGTAAAACGACGCTCGCTCTGTTTTTTTCCTGGTGTAAAAATATGGGTAAGTCCCCAGTTTTTGTAATTTTGTGGCATACTTTGCGGTGCTGTAACTTTTTGTGTGTATGTCCGAATGATGCATATAATATGTCAAAATGTTTGTGGTGATATGCTCTTCGTATTGTTCCATTGTGGCATGCTTGTTTGAGTTCATCTTGATGACCTAATCATCATTGCAAGAGGGCTATTTGTTTAAAACTGTTGTTATCTGTAATTTTGTTAGCATGTTTGAGATGTGATAATTTTGTGCATGTATATCCAAATGTAGCATATGATATGTCAAAATGTTCATTGTGAAGTACTCTACTTGATGGTTGATGTAGCATTCATGTTAGGTGCCATCTTGCCATGTTAATCTCTGTTGCAAAAGTGCATGTGGCTCTTAAGTGCTGAAACTTGTTATGAGATGCTGATTTGACTTGCTCATTGCTATTGGTGTGATTGTCTTCATGCCACATGTCAATGTGTTTTAGGAGCACAATCATATGGTCTTTGCTGTGGTGCAATCCACTTTTCATGATATGCCTTGAGGTGACTTAAACAAGCTTGTAAACATGCCATGCCAATGTTGCTATTTTATACTTAGTGAAAAAACTGCTAAGTCTGGAATCTGTTAAACCTGATGCTATGTTTGCTTGATGCCCCACTCAGATCCATGCATGTTTTAGTATATCCAATGTTCATGTCTTGTTGTCCATGTTATGCTCTATCCATTCATGCCCTTATTTGCACATATGGCCTGTTGTAGCTTATTTATTTCTTGCTCTCAAGTTGCTATAAATTTTACATGTCAGATTTTTATTAGCATGATCAATTTGGTGAAGCTTGTTGTTATTGATCCATGCCTCCTATGGAGATGCTCCAATGTAGTTGTTTGATGTATGATATGTCTATTACATGTCCATGATCTTATATGCTTAGTAGAGTTGATATGCTTGTTGTTTTGTGCCTCCGAAGGCAGCATCGTGATGATGTTTTTGCCTTCCCAGATTTTGACTAAGTCTGGATAAATTTATTGCAACTTGCCATGCTTGGTTAATTGTGTTCCAGCAAGTTTTTGGGTGTGCTCTAAGTTCATGCTTGTTAAGTATCATGTCTATTTCACATCCATGCCTCTTGTTATCATGTTTGGGTGATGTAGCATATATATACCTTGCTCCAAAGTTGCTATGTTGCTGATTTTGGAAAGCTTGTTGTTATATCTTGTTTCATGTGTATGTGTTGAACCGTTGCTCCGTTTTGAGTGTGTCCTATATGGAACTTGTGTTATTTTGCATGTAGAAGCATAATATCATGTTGTTTTCATGTTTGGAGTGTGTTTGCTTGTTGTCTGGGTGCATCTTGCACCGATGACATGCTTGTCTTGTTTTGCTCATATCTTCTAGGCCGTAGCTCCGAATTAAACAAACTTTATATGAAACTTGACTAGAATTTCGTATAGATCATCATGGTGCATGTTAACTTGCTGTTTAACAACTTTAACTTAAGGTTTGTTCAGTTCTGGACCAAATTCAAAATGTGCATATGAGGACTTACCAGAAATGTTATATGTTGATTCCGGCCTCATTTAAACTTGTTGGATGATGTTGTTCTCGTGTGCTTCATCACTTGCCATGTTTTGCATCATATAGACTTGTCTTGCATCATACTTGGTTGAGCATATTGTCATGTTCTTGAGTGGTGTGTTTACCATGTTGTGTGCTTTCTTCTCGCTAGTTCTTTTCCGTTGCGATCGTGAGAATTCGTTCGACTACACGTGGTTCGTCTTCATGGATTCTTCTTCGTCTACTTCATGGATTCATTTTTCTTCCCTGCGGGATCTCAGGCAAGATGACCATCACCTTGGATACCTTTACTATCATTGCTATGCTAGATGTCTCGATGCTGTCGTTATATGTCGCGCTACCCATCATTATTGTCACCCCTTCTCCTTGTTGCCATGAAACCTCTAACCTTTGACACCTTCCTAGCAAACCGTTGTTCGGCTATGTTACCCGCTTGCTCAGCCCCTCTTATAGCGTTGTTAGTTGCAGGTGAAGATGAAGATCGTTCCATGTTGGAACTTGTTGTTGGTATATCACAATATATCTTATTTATATTAACACACCTATATACTTGGCAATGGGTGGAAGGCTTGGCCTTTTGCTCGGTGTTTTGTTCCACTCATGCCACCTTAGGAGCCGATAAACCGACGTTATGTTCCTTGATTTTGTGTTCCTTACACGGTTGGGTATATGGGGACCCCTTGACAGTTCATCTTTGAATAAAACTCCTCCAGCAAGGCCCAACATTGGTTTTAATTTGCTTCATAATAACAACTTAATTAATTAATTAAATTGTATAGGGGGTCGCGTCCCTGAGGGTTCTTTCTACATAGCAGGGGGGCCAGCGCTGATGGTGTTGGTCCCAAACGGGCAACCTGCGGGGCCGCCTCGGGGAAACTCGAGGTAGGCATACCTGTAGCTTGTCACATCCGGACGTGGCCTCAGACGAGATATGCGCGGCTACTATCAGGGTGTCGGGACGCCGGGAGGTCTTGCTGGACTTGTTTTACCATTGTCGAAATGTCTTGTGCACCGGGATTCCGAGCCTGATCGGATTGTCCCTAAGATAAGGGGTAATATTATTATTATCTCTACTAAACGTGAGAGCTTGTGATGGGCTAAGTTGGGACACCCCTACAGGGTTATGATCTTTCGAAAGCCGTGCCCGCGGTTATGTGGCAGATTGGAATTTGTTAATGTCCGGTTGTAGAAAACTTGACAGAGGATCCGAAGTAAAACACACAACTGCGTGAATAACCGTGACTGTCTCTTTTCACTTTGAGAAGAGAACACGGTGGGGTTATGTTTGTCTCGTAGGTAGTTCAGGATCTTTAGCGATCACTACTAGTTGCGACCGTTTGCGTAGATGCTCATCTTATCCTTGTACTCGTAAGTTAGCCACCATACTTTGCTTAGCCGCTGTTGCAACCTCGCAACTTAACCTCTTCCTACCCATTAAGCTTTGCTAGTCTTGTTACCCATGGTTATGGGATTGTTGAGTCCTCATGGCTCACAGAAACTACAACAACAGTTGCAGGTGCAGGTTTCCGATGACTTGACGTGAGAGCGATGTTCTTGTGTTGGAGTTCTTTCTTCCTCTTCTTCTTCAGTCTTGGGTTAGGTTCCAAGTCGGCAGCCTGGGATAGCAGATGGATGTCGTTGAGCTTTTCATGTTTGCATCCGTAGTCGGATGCCTTGTATTGATGTTGTATTCATGTGACTTGTATGAATTGTTGTATCCCCCATGTATGTATGTAATGGCACGATGTAATGATATCCATCTTGCTAAGCGCCCGAAATGCAGTTGTGCCCCAATCACGTAAGTGTCACGTGATCGGGATAGAATCGCATCTTGGGCCCGACAAAATAACTACCGGAGGGGGGCCACCTGGTCACCACAAGACACTAGGGCACGCCAAGCCCCCCAGGCGCGCCTTGGTGGGTTGTGGCCAGCCCGGCCCACCTCTGGTGTCCATCTTTTAGTACTTAAGGTCTTTTGACCTAGAAAAAAATCAGGAAAGGACTTTCGGGAAAAAACGCCGCCATCTCAAGGTGGAACTTCGGAAGGAGCACTTTTGCCCATCGGCAAAGCGATTCCGCCGGTGGAACTTTCCGGAAATCGAAGCCATCATCGTCACCAACAACCCTCACATCTTTAGGAGGCCAATCTTCATGAACATCTTCAACAACACCATCTCCTCTCAAACCCTAGTCCATCTCTTGTGTTCAATCTTGGTACCGGAACCTCAGATTGGTACATGTGGGTGACTAGTAGTGTTGATTACATCTTGTAGTTGATTACTATATGGTTTATTTGGTGGAAGATTATATTTTCTGATCCATTATGCTATTAATACCAATCTGTTCTTGAGCATGAATATTATTTGTGAGTAGTTACGTTTGTTCTTGAGACCACGGGAGAAATCACGTTGCAAGTAATCATGTGAATTTGATATGTGTTTGATATTTTGATGATATGTATGTTGAGATTCCCTTAGTGGTGTCATGTGAACGTCGACTACATGGCACTTCACCATCTTTGGGCCTAAGGGAATGCATTTTGGAGTAGTTATTATATGATGGGTTTCTAGAGTGACAGAAGCTTAAACCCTAGTTTATGCGCTACTTTGTATGGGGCTGATTTGGATCCATATGTTTAATGCTATGGTTAGATTTTATCTTAATACTTTTCTCGTAGTTGCAGATGCTTGCGAGGGGGTTAAACATAAGTGGGAGGCTTGTTCAAGTAAGAACAACACCCAAGCACCGGTCCACCCACATATCAAATCATCAAAGTAGCGAACGTAAATCAAACCAACATGATGAAAGTGACTAGATGAAATTCTCATGTTCCCTCAGGAACGCTTTGCTTATCATAAGAGACCATTTTGGCATGCCTTTGCCACAAAAGGATGGGGCTACCTTGCTGCACTTTATTTACCGTTACCATTACTTGCTTGTTACAAATTACCTTGCTATCAAACTATGTGTTACCGACAATTTCGGTGCTTGCACACATTACCTTGCTGAAAACTGCTTGTCATTTCCTTCTGCTCCACGTTGGGTTCAACACTCTTACTTATCGAAAGGACTACGATTTATCCCCTATACTTGTGGGTCATCAAGGACACATGGAATTCTCATCAAGTTATGTTCATCATGTTTAGTTGATTCACTTTCGCTACTTTGATTATTTTGATATGTGGGCGTTCTACTTGTGAGCTGCCTTGGGATTTCCTCAAAGAGGAGAGGATGAAGCAGTACAGTAAAAATACGTATTTCCCTCAGTTAAGAACCACAATTATCAATCCAGTAGAAGAACCACACAAAACCTCGTTAGCATCACCTGCACACACAAAAGCAAATACTTGCACCCAACACGAACAAGGGGTTGTTAATCCCCTCATCGGTTATTTTCAGGGATCAAATATCACAGTGGTAGATAGATAAAGTAAATTGAATGATAAAATTGCAGCAAGGTATGATTGGATTTTATATACGATAAAAGTATACCCAGGGGTCATAGTTTTCACTAGAGGCTTCTCTCTAACAAAAAGCATATGATGGGCGAACAAATTACTGCTGGTCAATTGATAGAAAAACGCATAGTTATGATGATATTCAAGGCAATGATCATGTATATAGGCATCACGTCCGAGACAAGCGGACCGACTCCTGCCTGCATCTACTACTATTATTCCATCCATCGACCGCTATCCAACATGCATATATGGTATTAAGCTATAAGAACGGAGTATCGCCTTAAGCAAGATGACATGATGTAGACAAATTAAACCAATCAATATGAATAAACCCCATCTTTTTATCCATAATGACAACAATACACGTGTCATGTCCCTTTCTATCCTCGGGATTGAGCACCGCAAGATTGAACCCATCACAAAGCACCTCTCCCATTGCAAGATAAATCAATCTAGTTGGCCAAATCAAACGGATAAATCATAGAGAAATACAAATCTAAAACAATCATGCATAAGAAATTTCATATAAGACTCAGTTAATATTCATGAATAATCTGATCAAAAACCCACAATTCATCGGATCCCAACAAACACACCGCAAAAGAAGATTACATCGGATAGAACTCCAAGAAGATCGCACTACTAGGAAAAAGACTATAGATGATATTGACACTAACGGCGCACCATGCATTTTGTGCGCCACTGCTATATAGCAGTGGCGCACCAGATATAGGTGCGCCATTACTATCAAATTACTAATGGTGCACCTGGTGTGCGGTGCGCCATTACTAGTTATGAAAAAAAATCGAAAAAATGTTAGTAGTGGCGCATCAGGGTATAGTGCGCCATTACTAGTTTAACTAGTAATGGCGCACCGCACCCACGGTGCGCCACTACTAACATTTTTTTCATTTTTTTTCAAAACTAGTAATGACGCACCGCACACCAGGTGCGCCATTACTATGTCAAACTTAATAATGGCGCACCTATAAAAAGTGCGCCACTACTAACTTTGACTGAGGTTTGACCAAGTCATACACATAGTAATGGCGCATTTTGTAAAGGTGCGCCATTACTATGTCTAAATTTCACCAAATGCACACCCCTTGTGGACCGCCTTTTCAATTTTTTAAAAAATAAAAGAAAATGATGGAAATGTCAAAAAATAAAAGAAAATAAGTTTCACATGTGATATGTGGTCTAGTTATTGGGAAAATTTACAAATATGAATTTCGACTTTATTTGCAAAATCTCTCTGTAATTTAGTAAAACAGGCATAACTTTGCATACGAACTCGGATTAAAAGTTTTTTATATGAAAAATCATCTACTCCAAAAGTTACATCCAAATTCAACCGGGGGAACCCCGTTGAACATTTTTCAAAATCTAAAAAAAAACTAACAGAACGAAAGTTATGGGGCTTTTAAGATCTAGAGGGGGAAAATATGAAAAAAAACTTACTAGTGGCGCACCATTTGCTAGGTGCGCCACTAGTAACAGATTTTTTTTAGAATTTTTTTTTGGAAATTGTTTTCAAATTATGATACGTAATATGACCGGAAAGTTTGAAATATTTTTTCAAAATTTCATCACACTCATGAACATGACCGGAAGGCTTAATAGGATTGATATGATATATATATCAACAAGTGCTTGTGAAGTGAGCTGGTGCTGGGGTTGGATAGAACTGCGAAGTTAAGCGTGCTCGGACTGGAGTAGTGTGAGGATGGGTGACCTTCTGGGAAGTTTGACCACGGAGTGCGATTTGACTTGAGATTAAGCATGTTGGATAGAACTGCGAAGTTAAGCGTGCTTGGGCTGGAGTAGTGTGAGGATGGGTGACCTTCCGGGAAGTTTGACCACGGAGTGCGATTTGACTTGAGATTAAGTATATTGACCCGAGATTAAGCCATAGTGACCTGAGATTAAGAAGAAAAGAAAAAAAATTGAAAATTTCTTTTTATAAAATTTCAAAACAAAATTTCCTGAAAAAAAATTATTTTTTTAGTAATGGCGCACTTCTATGTGGTGTGCCATTACTAAGTCAGATAGTAATGGCGCACCTCTAGGCATACTAATGGCGCACCAGGTAGTGTGCCATTAGTGTCTAGGATACTAATGGCGCATCTTTGGTGCGCCATTAGTATTAATTACTAATGGCGTGGTAGTAGTGGCGCACCTGTAGTGCGCCATTAATGGCCAAAACAGGTGCGCCACTAACAGGCCTTTTCCTAGCAGTGTCGAGGAGAAGATTTTAATTAAGATCAAAGAGAGAGAAGAAGCCATCTAGCTACTAGCTATAGACCCGTAGGTCTATGGTGAACTACTCATGCATCATTGAAAGGACGACAAGGTTGATGTAGAAGCCCTCCGTGATCGATTCACCCTCTGATAGAGTACCAAAGAAGGCCTCCAAATGGGATCTCGGAAGAACAGAAACTTGCGGTGGCGGATAAAGTGCTTCGGATGGTTCTTTCATGTATTGGGAATATTTGAGAATTTATAGAGGTGGAATTAAGTCAAGATGTGCCACGACGCGACCTCAAGCCTGGGGGTGCCCCCTGGGATGCGCCTAGCAAGCTTGTCGCTCCCTCGTGGCTTGTCTGGTCTTCTCCTGAACCTTCTAGGGTCCCTTCTGGTCCTGAAAAAATAATCCAAATTTTTTTCTAAGTTTGGACTCTGTTTGATATTGATTTTCTGAAAAGCTTAAAACACGCAAA
The DNA here is from genome assembly GCA_902687465.1 of Secale cereale. Lineage (NCBI taxonomy): Eukaryota > Viridiplantae > Streptophyta > Magnoliopsida > Poales > Poaceae > Secale > Secale cereale. Next base: position 306,345,493 of record LR738714.1, on the reverse strand, counting down.
ACACAACAACTGGCACTAGGTTAATAGGTTAGTCCCCAAAAAGTATATATAATAGTATATAAAACTTCCAAGATTGATACAATTATAGCATGGAACAATAAAAAATTACGTTGGAGACATATTAAGCATCCCCAAGCTTAATTCCTGCTTGTCCTCGAGTAGGTAAATGATAAAGCCAATTTTCTTGATGTGGAATGCTACCTAACATATCTATCATGTCATCTTTCTTTTATGGTAAGAACATTTAAGGTCCAAATAATTCAAAGCAATAGTCTGTAATTTGATATAAAGACATTAATATTGAGGCATACCAACAAGTAATCATGTCTTTCAAAATAAATGCTAAAGAACGGCATCCCTACAAAACCATATAGCCTTGTCATGCTCCATATTCTTAACACAAAATGTAAATCATGCACTACCTTGGTGTCAGCCAAGCAATTGGTTCATACTTTTTAACGTGCTTAAGCTTTTTCAACCCCCATGCAATACATGAGCGCAAGACATGGATATAGCACTATGGGTGGAATAGAATACGGTGGTAGAGATAAATATGGAGAAGACAAAAAGGAGATAATCTCACATCGACGCAGCTAATCAACGGGCTAGCAGACTAAGGCATAGCCTAGTGGTGGGAAGGGGCTGATGCCTTCCCACTCACCCAGGTTCAAGGCATGGTACTTGCAATTTGGATTTGTTGCATCAATTATACTGTACGGGGTTCCCTTACAGTCTTTCTATAAAAAAAAATCAACGGGCTATGAAGATGCCCATAAATTGATGTCAATGCAAGGAGTAGGGATTGCCATGTAACAGATGCACTAAGATCTATAAGTGTATGAAAGTTCAAACTGAAAACTAAGTGGGTGTGCATCCAACTTGCTTGATCTAGAAGACCTCGGGCATTTGAGGAAGCACATCATCGGAATATACAAACCAAGTTCAATAATTAAAAATTCCCACTAGTATACGAAAGTGACTACATAGAAGACTCTTTATATGAAAAACATGGTGCCACTTTGACGCACAAGTATGGCAAAGGATAGTAACATTGCCCCTTCTCTCTTTTTCTCTCAATTTTTTCGTTGGACTCTTTTTTGCCTTTTTTATCAAGCTCTTTTTGGCCCTTTTTTATTTCCTCATTGGGACAATGCTTTAATAATGAATAATGATGATCATCACACTTCTATTTACTTACAACTTGATACTAGAACAAAATATGACTCTATATGAATGCCTTTGATGGTGTACGAGGATGTGAGATGATCTAGCATGACATGTATAAAAAATTATGAACGGTGGCTGAGGCACAAATATTATGCCAAATACATGATCATGCAAAGCAATATGACAATGATGATGCGTGTCATAAAAACGGAACACTGGAAGTTGCATGGCAATATATCTCGGAATGGCTATGAAAATGCCATAATAGGTAGGTATGGTGGCTGTTTCGAGGAAGATATAAGGAGGCGTTTGTGTGATAGAGTGTATCATATCACTGAGTTTGGATGCACCAGCGAAGTTTGCACCACATCTCGAGGTGATAAAGGGCAATGCATGGTATCGAAGAGGCTAGCAAAACTACGAAAATGTGAGAGTGCATATAATCCATTGACTCACATTAGTCATAAAGAACTCACATACTTATTGCGAAAGTTTATTAGACCTCGAAGCAAAGTACTACTATGCATGCCCCTAGGAGGAGAGGTTGGTAGGAGTTAACCATTGCACGCCCCCGACCTTCACGCAAAGGAAGACACTCAATAATAAATCATGCTCCAACTTCTTAGCATAATGAGAGACCATACATGCATATTGATACGTCTCCGTCGTATCTACTTTTCAGAACTCTTTTGCCCTTGTTTTGGACTCTAATTTGCATGGTTTGAATGGAACTAACCTGAACTAACGCTGTTTTCAGCAGAATTGCCTTGGTGTTATTTTTATGGAGAAATAATAGTTCTCAGAATGACCTGAAAATTTACGGAGATTATTTCTGGAAAATATAAAAAATATTAGCGAAAGAATCTACTAGAGGGGACCCATCGGCTATCCACAAGGGTGGGGGCGCCCCCCTTGGGCGCGCCCCCTGCCTTGTGGGTCCCCCGAGGTTCCATCGACCACAACTCCAACTCCATATATTCACGTTCGGGGAGACAAAAATCAGAGAGAAGGATTCATCACATTTTACGATACGGAGCCGCCGTCACCCCTGTTCTTCCTCGGGACGCCAGATCTGTAGTCCGTTCGGGGCTCCGGAGAGTGGAAATCATCGCCGTCGTGATCATCAACCTTCCCCCATCACCAATTTCATGATGCTCACCACTGTGTGTGAGTAATTCCATCGTAGGCTTGCTGGACAGTGATGGGTTGGATGCTATTTATCATGTAATCGAGTTAGTTTTGTTAGGGTTTGATCCCTAGTATCCACTATGTTTTGATGTTGCTATGACTTTGCTATGCTTAATGCTTGTCACTAGGGCCTGAGTGCCATGATTTCATATCAGAACCTATTATGGTTTCATGAATATACATGTGTTCTTGATCCGATCTTGCAAGTTGTAGACACCTATTACGAGTTATGATCCGCATACCCCAAGGTGACAATAATTGGGATTCTTTCTGGTGATTACCGTAGTTTGAGGAGTTCATGTATTCACTAAGTGCTAATGCTTTGTTTCGGTTCTCTATTAAAAGGAGGCCTTAATATCCCTTAGTTCCCATTAGGACCCCGCTGCACGGGAGGGTAGGACAAAAGATGTCATGCAAGTTCTTTACCATAAGCACGTATGTCTATATACGAAATACATGCCTACATTATATTGATGAAATGGAGCTAGTTCTGTGTCACCCTAGGTTATAACTGCTACATGATGAATATCATCCGACACCTATCATTACCGATCCTTTGCCTACGAGTTCGTTTCATATTGATACTTGCTTGTTACTTTCGTTACTGCTACTGTCACCATTGTTGCAAAACAACTACTATTACTTTTGCCACTGTTATCGCTACTATCATATTACTTTGCTACTAAATAGTTTGCTGCAGATCCTAAGTATTTCCAGGTGTGGTTGAATTGACAACTCAGCTGCTAATACTTGAGAAAATTCTTTGGCTCCCATTGTGTCGAATCAATAAATTTGGGTTGAATACTCTACCCTCAAAAACTGTTGCGACCCCCTATACTTGTGGGTTATCAAGACCTTTTTCTAGCGCTGTTGCCGGGGAGCATAGCTCTATTGTCTGAGTTACTTGGGATTTATATCTGATGATCACTATGAGGCCACTAAAGGATGATAGAACCAAGACCGTTCCCTCTAGAACGAGTGTCGGGGTTTTGGTGCGACATATGCCAACGGATGGCTTATCATGCATGGGGACAATAGAACGTCGCTGGGCCCTGGAAGCACGATAAGGCGGAACTTAGGACGCCTACGAATCTTACCCAGGTTTGGGGCTCTCCGTGGAGATAACACCCCTAGTCCTGCTCTGCGGGGACTCCGCGTCATGACTAATGTCACTAAGGTGGCTACAAGGTTGCTCCTTGAGTTGTGTTGTCTAGAGGAGGAAGAAGGGTAAGGTTAGCTCTATACCTTCGCTCTAGGGAATCGGGATGATGGCTAGGGTTTCTCCCTATTCCTCTCTATGTGTCTCTCTTCTCCTAAGAGTTCAACCCCTCCACATGGAGGACCTTGGGGGGTTTATATAGGCCTACCCCCCAGGGGTAAAATAGTAATCCAGGCGGAATGGCCCCCAGCTGTCAGCGTCTTCGGGTGCTGGCCTCTCCGCCTGTCTGCTGGGGCCCGCCGTCTACGGGCCCTTGTGATTGCCTTTCACTGTAGGCGCGCTTCTGCTGACGGCAGCATCGTCAGGAGGGAAGTGGCTACAGTGCCACCGTCTCCTGCCGTACACTGCCACCACGTCCTGTCTTGTCATCTTAATGAGGTTCAGACTCCTAAGATACGGTGAGCCGCCTGCTACCAGGCGGTCCGTCTCCCCCGACCGCCTGCTAGGGACCGCTTGTCTCTGATTCACCCACCGGCCGGTGGGGCCGGCCGTTTGTGGGTGGTGGGATCGTGGCTTCCTCTGACCGGAGCTTGGTCACTAGCAGCATGGCTACAGTGATACGCCGCTTAAGAGGCGCCCATAAGGTACGCACTCACGGTAGCCATGCCCTTATAGATTCCCTAAGGACATGCTCAACTGTAGCCATGCCTTAGCTCTGTCGTGGTCCCCCAGCACGTGTCCCGAGGGAGAGGCGTCGGACCGTCTGCTAGCTGCCGGCTATGGAGTTGCCGCCTGTTCGGGCCTTTGCTGCCTGCTGGCAGCCGGCTCCTGGGGTAAACTGTCCTAGGAGGCGGTCGGGGGATAACAGATGGCCCCCAATTGTCTTGAAATACCATGGGTGGTCGATGAGGACACTCGTGGTCAATATCTCCGACGGTAGTCCTCGAAGCTGATGGAAATCCGCGGTTCACGATTGGGGCTGCGGGGTTCCAGCAGCTTCCCTCTCCAAATAGGATTGGCTCCCTTCGTCCGTCTTCTGGAAAGAGCCGATGCTGGCAGCCGGACTTCCGCAAAGAGGCCGGCTCCTGGCAGCCGGACTTCCGCCTTCAAATCTTCGGGAGGAAGATATCGTCTGGACCGCGGGCTGCCACGCGGGGCTGTTGACCGTTGGCGGCACTCCACGCGTCGTCGCCCCGTCGCATCGGCCTGCCAGCCCATGCGCGCGATGGGATGTACCAGCGGGCTGGGGCCCGCCACTACAGGGCCTTGGTCCGCGCATGGATCCAATGTGGCAGAGGCAATCGATTGCCCTCCCCACGCGCATTTAAAGCGCGCGGATTAGGCGCGAAAAAGGTGGGGATCGTGCGGGGCATGGAGCAGTTAATCCCACGCCCCGCCCCCTCGGCTTCGTCACCCCGAGCCTATAAGTAGGTCGGGGGAGGGGGGTTTGCGCCGCTCTCGCACCCACCCCGCTCCATTCTTCTTCTTCTTCCTCGCTCCCTCCCGCACTTCTTGCCGCTTCCGCTCGTAGCGCCTCGTCGGAGCGAGCCACCACCTTGAGCCATGGCCGCCGCAGCGCTGGTCTGCCATTCAAGCGAATGGGATGGCAGCGAGGTACTCGAGGAGCACATCCACTACCTTCGCCGTGCACGGAAGTTGCCTCCCGCCAACAAGGTTGCCGTGCGCCTGGCGCCGGCGGCGGAGATCAGGCCGGCGCCGCGGTTCGGCGAGCGGGTCATCTTCCGCTCGCACTTCCCGTGCGGCTTCGGCTTCCCTGTCAGCGGCTTTTTTTGATCCTTTCTTGAGTTCTTCAACATCTAGCCCCACCACCTCACGCCGAATACGGTGGTAACGTTGTCCGCCTTCGTCGTCCTTTGCGAAGCATACTTTGGGATTCTGCCCACCATGGAGCTGTGGACCGAGCTCTTCTATATGAAGCTCGGTACCGCGATCCAAGGCGTGGCGGCTCAGTGTGGTGGATGCATCACGGTGAAGCGCAGTAGGTCCAGGAATTTCTTTCCGCCGCCTCTTCTCGTGTACTCAACGATGCAATGGCAGAAGACGTACTTCTACGTCTCCAACGTCGACCCAGCGCATGATTTCATCGGGATGTCGGATTGGGTACCTGGCCCACCTACCGAGCCCCGCGACACCTGGAGGACCTGACCCGTCTCCCTAACGCCAGGAGCCTCCATCGCCATGCGGCGCCTCCGGGAGATGAGAGACAATGAGGTCTTGGTGTTCGCGGTCCTCCTTCTTACGTTCGCGGAGCGCCGGGTGTTGCGGCTACAGGCCCGCCCACACATAATCTGTGATATGAGCGGGCGCCGGGACCCGAGCCGGACGTGTACCAAGCCCATGCCATACAAGGAGGTGGCGTACTTGGTGAATTCCTTCTCCAATTGCGAACTCTCCGACTCGGGCTGGGCCTTTGGCAAGCTGCCGTACAGCCGCAACAACCAGCCGCCCGCGGTGAGCTCTTTTATTTCTTTATTCTCCTTTCTTCTTTTTCCGCGTGTCTCAACTGTCTGATCCTTGTGCCGCCTACATATCTTCCCCGGCCAGCCGGCACCGGGCTCTGACCAGCCGAGCCGCCCTCTGGAGCCAGACCGCTTCCAGAGCGACACGAGCGACCTCGATCTTGGGGCCGCCACCATGGAGGAAGAGGAGGTAACAGGCGGCGGGGGCCAGCCAGCAGATAGCCCGCTGGAAGGTGGCGTCGAGAGCTGGCCGGACGACAACGACGAGGAGAAGGAGGCGCCAGTCCGAGAGGCGAACCCGCCTGGGCCCGGCAGCCACCAGGCGGGGTCATCAGCCGCAGCCGGTGGCGTGAAGTGTCGGTCCTCCGCGGGGCCGTCTGGCACCAAGCCCAAGAAGCTCCGGCTATCGGCCGCCGCCACCAAGCGCCGGGAGGCGGCCGCCAAAGCAATTCTCCCTAGGGTTCCTAAACCTAGGCCAGCTGTATCCGGGTAAGTACCACGTTTCTTTTTTATTTTACGCTTATCTCATTCTGCCGCCCCAATGTGGCTGACTAGCTGTCTTCTTTGGGACGCCCACACATCGCGCCGCTCTCTCTCTTGCGGGCGCCAGTGGGCTCCGTTGTTGGGAGCACAGATGTCCCCCCTGCGCCTCGCCGCGTGGATCCCGCCGCCGTGCTTCGGGAGGCGACGGAGAGAAACGCCCGCGAGGAGCGCGAGGAGCAGGAGGCCGCGACCCGTGAGCGGGCGGAGGCTGATGCTGCTGCCCAGGCGGAGGCCGAGGCAGCCACTAAGGCCCAGGCGAACGCCGCCGCCCAAGTCCACGAGCAGGAGGCGGGCCTCCAGCAGACGGCGGACCACACCATCCCCCAGGATATGGGCTCTCTGGAGCCGTCCATACAAGTGCCGGCCGCTGAAGAGCAGCCGTCTCTTAACAATGAAGGAGACGGTCGCGCCGCCATGGAGACGGAGATGACTCCCCCCGCGCCGCCTGCTGGGACGCAGGGCGGCCGGCCTGCGGGAGCGGAGATGCCGCCGGCTGAAGGCGTGCTGGTGACAGGCCCGCAGCCGGCCCCCCGAGTCCCTGCCCGCCAGTGCCCTGCGAGGGTGGTCTCCGCGCCGCGGCGAGTAGAAGCCGGCGCCGCTAGCTCGTCAATGCCGGAAAACGAGGCTACCAGCGCGGTGTCACCAGGATGGATGCCCGAAGGCGGAGGTGCGCTGATTGTCGCGTCGCGAGACGTCCTCGGCCGCTTCAATTCCTTGAGCGAGGTCGTGCAAACGGTTTTGCGGGAATTCGTGGCTACGCGAACCTCTGTTCGGGTACGTTGACTCCATGTTTTTGCTTTTATTCCTTCAATTTGTTCTATGGGGGCGCATCAGCGCACCCACTGGGTGTAGTCCCCGAGTTCCGAGCTGGAACTCCAAGGTGTACTTTCTGGGCTAACTTGTTTCTTGCTGTAGGATTACCACAACCTTCGGGTGGCCTCCTTCAACAACCAGCGTCAGGAGCTGGCGCAACTGCGGACTGCTCTGGCCGAGAGCCAGGGTGAGTGTTCCTCTCCTCCTTGGGGGGGGGGCGTCAGCGCACCCGCTGGGTGTAGTCCCCGAGTTCCGAGCCGGCTGCTGAGCAGGCGGCTTGGAACTCCTGAAGGAAATATGCCCTAGAGGCAATAATAAAGTTATTATTTATTTCCTTATATCATGATAAATGTTTATTATTCATGCTAGAATTGTATTAACCGGAAACTTAGTACATGTGTGGATACATAGACAAAACAGTATGTCCCTAGTATGCCTCTACTAGACTAGCTCATTGATCAAAGATGGTTATGTTTCCTAGCCATAGACATGAGTTGTCATTTGATCAACGGGATCACATCATTAGGAGAATGATGTGATGGACAAGACCCATCCGTTAGCATAGCATTATGATCGTTTAGTTTAACTGCTATTGCTTTCTTCATGACTTATACATGTTCCTATGACTATGAGATTATGCAACTCCCGAATACCGTAGGAACACCTTGTGTGCTATCAAACGTCACAACGTAACTGGGTGATCATAAAGATGCTCTACAGGTGTCTCCGAAAGTATTTGTGGTGTTGGCATAGATCAAGATTAGGATTTGTCACTCCAAGTGTCGGAGAGGTATCTCTGGGCCCTCTCGGTAACACACATCACAATAAGCCTTGCAAGCAAAAGACTAATGAGTTAGTCACGAGATGATGTGTTACGGAACGAGTAAAGAGACTTGCCGGTAACGAGATTGAACTAGGTATAGAGATACCGACGATCGAATCTCGGGCAAGTAACATACCGTTTGACAAAAGGAACAACGTATGTTGTTATGCGGTTCTGACCGATAAAAGATCTTCGTAGAATATGTAGGAGCCAATATGAACATCCAAGTTCCGCTATTGGTTATTGACCGGAGATGAGTCTCGGTCATGTCTACATAGTTCTCGAACCCGTAGGGTCCGCACGCTTAACGTTTGATGACGATCGGTATTATGAGTTTATGAGTATTGATGTACCGAAGGTAGTTCGGAGTCCCGGATGAGATCACGGACATGACGAGGAGTCTTGGAATGTCCGAGACATAAAGATTGATATATTGGACGGCTATATTCGGACACCGGAAGTATACCGGAAAAGTTTCGGATTTATCGGGAATGCCGGAGGGGGTTACCGGAACCCCCTACGAGAGGGGATGGTCCATAGTGGGCCTAAAGGTTGAGAGAGAGGCAGCCCATAGGGCTGGCCGGTGCCCCCACCTAGGAATCCTAGTTGGACTAGGATTGGGGGGGGGGGGCGCCACCTCTCCTATTCCTTTCCCCCTTCTTCCTTTCGGTGAATCCAACTAGGAATAGGATTGCAATCCTATTCCTAGTAGGACTCCCTCCCTAGCCGCACCAGGAGAGGTTGGCCGGCCTCCCTCCCCTGCTCCTTTATATACGGGGGCAGGGGGGCACCCAAAGACACACAAGTTGAATTGTTTTAGCCGTGTGCGGTGCCCCCCTCCACAGAATCACACCTCGGTCGTACCGTCGCGGAGCTTAGGCGAAGCCCTGCGCCGGTGAACACATCATATCCGTCACCACGCCGTCGTGCTGACGAAACTCTCCCGTGAAGCTCAACTGGATCAAGAGCTCGTGGGACGTCATCAAGCTGAACGTGTACTGAACGCGGAGGTGCCGTACGTTCGGTGCTTGATCGGTTGGATCGCGAAGAAGTTCGACAACATCAACCGCGTCACTTGACGCTTCCGCTCCCGTTCTACGAGGGTACGTAGACACACTCTCCCCTCTCGTTGCTATGCATCTGGTAGATAGATCTTGCGTGATCGTAGGAAAATTTTAAAATACTATGTTCCCCAACAGTGGCATCAGAGCCAGGTCTATGCGTAGATGATATGCACGAGTAGAACACAATAAGATTGTGGACGATACTAGTCATACTGCTTACCAGCATGTCATACTTTGCTTCGGCGGTATTGTGAGATGAAGCGGCCCGGACCGACATTACGCGTACGCTTACGCGAGACTGGTTTCACCGTTACGAGCACTCGTTGCTTAAAGGTGACTGGCGGGTGTCTGTCTCTCTCACTTTAGCTGAATCAAGTGTGGCTACGCCCGGTCCTTGTGAAGGTTAAAACAGCACATACTTGACGAAACATCGTTGTGGTTTTGTATGCGTAGGTAAGAACGGTTCTTGCTAAGCCCGTAGCAGCCACGTAAAACTTGCAACAAACAAAGTAGAGGACGTCTAACTTGTTTTTGCAGGGCATGTTGTGATGTGATATGGTCAAGACATGATGAGTTATACGGTTTTGTATGAGATGATCATGTTTTGTAAAGTTATCGGCAACTAGCAGGAGCCATAAGGTTGTCGCTTTATTGTATGAAATGCAATCGCCATGTAATTGCTTTAGTTTATCACTAAGCGGTAGCGATAGTCGTAGAAGCAATAGTTGGCGAGACGACAACGATGCTACGATGGAGATCAAGGTGTCGCGCCGGTGACGAAGGTGATCATGACGGTGCTTTGGAGATGGAGATCAAAAGCACAAGATGATGATGGCCATATCATGTCACATATTTTGATTGCATGTGATGTTTATCTTATTATGCTTCTTATTTTGCTTAGAACGACGGTAGCATTATAAGATGATCCCTTACAAAATTTCAAGGTATAAGTGTTCTCCCTGAGTATGCACCGTTGCGAAAGTTCGTCGTGCCGAGACACCACGTGATGATCGGGTGTGATAAGCTCTACGTTCAAATACAACGGGTGTAAGCCAGTTTTGCACACGCAGAATACTCGGGTTAAACTTGACGAGCCTAGCATATACAGATATGGCCTCGGAACACTGGAGACCGAAAGGTCGAGCGTGAATCATATAGTAGATATGATCAACATAAGATGTTCACCATTGAAACTACTCCATCTCACGTGATGATCGGACATGGTTTAATTGATTTGGATCACGTGATCATTTAGATGACCAGAGGGATGTCTATCTAAGTGGGAGTTCTTAAGTAATATGATTAATTGAACTTTAATTTATCATGAACTTAGTCCTGGTAGTATTAGCATATCTATGTTGTAGATCAATAGCTCGCGATGTTGCTCCCCGTTTATTTTTTTCATATGTTCCTAGAGAAAACCAAGTTGAAAGATGTTAGTAGCAATGATGCGGAATTGTTCCGTGATCTGAGGATTATCCTCATTGCTGCACAGAAGAATTATGTCCTTGATGCACCGCTAGGTGACAGACCTATTGCAGGAGCAGATGTAGACGTTATGAACGTTTTTGACAAAAGCTCGATATGATTACTACTTGATAGTTTAAGTGCACCATACTTTACGGCTTAGAACCGGGACTTCAAAAACATTTTGAACGCCACGGAGCATATAAGATGTTCCAAGAGTTGAAATTAGTATTTCATACTCATGCCCGTGTCGAGAGGTATAAGACCTCTGACAGTACTTTGCCTACAAGATGGAGGAGAATAGCTCAACCAGTGAGCATGTGCTCAGATTGTCTGGGTACTACAATTACTTTAATCAAGTGGGAGTTAATCTTCCAGATAAGATAGTAATTGACAAAGTTCTCTAGTCACTATCACCAAGTTAGTAGAACTTCGTGATGAACTATAAATATGCAAGGGATGACGAAAGGAATTCCCAGCTCTTCGCGATACTGAAATAGGCGAAGGTAGAAATCATGAAAAAGCATCAAGTGTTGATGGTTAGCAAGACCACTAGTTTCAAGAGAAAGGGAACTTCAAAAAGAATAGCAAGTCAGTTGCTACTCCCATGAAGAAACCCAAAGCTAAACTCAAGCCTAAAACTAAGTGCTTCTACTGCAAAGGAAATGGTCACTGGAAGTGGAACTGCCCTAGATACTTGGCGGATAAGAAGGATGGCAAAGTAAACAAAGGTATATTTGATATACAGATTATTGATGTGTATTTTACTAGTGTTCATAGCAACCCCTCGGTATTTGATACTGATTTAGTTGCTAAAAAGGTAGTAACTCGAAATGGGAGTTGCATAATGAACAGAAACTAGTTAAAGGATGAAGTGACGATGTGTATTGGAAATAGTTCCAAGATTGATATGATCATCATCGCACACTCCCTATACTTTCGGGATTAGTGTTGAACCTAAATAACTGTTATTTGGTGTTTGTGTTGAGCATGAATGTGATTTGATCATGTTTATTGCAATACGGTTATTCATGTAAGTTAGAGAATAATTGTTGTTCTGTTTACATGAATAAAACCTTCTATGGTCATACACCCAATGAAAATAGTTTATTGGATCTCGATCGTGTGATACACATATTCATAATATTGAAGCCAAAAGATGCAAGGTTAATAATAATAGTGCAACTTATTTGTGGCACTGCCGTTTAGGTCATATTGGTGTAAAACGCATGAAGAAACTCCATAAAGATGGACTTTTGGAATCACTTGATTATGAATCACTTGGTGCTTGCGAACCATTGCCTCATGGGCAAGATGACTAAAACTCCGTTCTCCGGAACTATGGAGCGAGCAACAGATTTGTTGGAAATCATACATACTAATGTATGTGGACCAATGAGCGTTGATGCTCGAGGCGGGTATTGTTATTTTCTGACCTTCACTGATGATTTGAGCAGATATGGGTATATCTACTTAATGAAACACAAGTCTGAAACATTTGAAAAGTTCAAAGAATTTCAAAGTGAAGTAGAGAATCATCGTAACAAGAAAATAAAGTTCCTACGATCTGATCGTGGAGGAGAATATTTGAGTTACGAGTTTGGTATTCATTTGAAACAATGTGGAATAGTTTCACAACTCACGCCACCTGGAACACCACAGCATAATGGTGTGTCCGAACGTCGTAACCGTACTTTATTGGATATGGTGCGATCTATGATGTCTCTTACCGATTTACCACTATCGTTTTGGGTCATGCATTAGAGACAGATGCATTCACGTTAAATAAGGGCTTCATCTGAATCCGTTAAGACAACGCCTCAAGAACTGTGGTTTGGCAAGAAACCAAAGTTGTTGTTTCTTAAAATTTGGGACTTCGATGCTTATGTGAAAACACTTCAACCTGATAAGCTCGATCCCAAGTCGTAAAAAAATGTGTCTTCATAGGATACCCAAAAGAAACTGTTGGGTACACCTTCTATCACAGATCCGAAGGCAAAATATTCGTTGCTAAGAACGGATCCTTTCTAGCAAAAGAGTTTCTCTCGAAAGAAGTGAGTGGGAGGAAAGTAGAACTTGATGAGGTAATTGTACCTTCTCCCATATTGGAAAGTGGTACATCACAGGAAATTGTTCCAGTGATTCCTACACCAATTAGTGAGGAAGTTGATGATAATGATCATGAAATTTCGGATCAAGTTTCTACTGAACGTCGTAGATCAACCAGAGTACGTTCCGCACCAGAGTGGTACGGCAACCCAGTTCTGGAAATCATGTTACTAGACCATGATGAACCTACGAACTATGAGGAAGCGATGATGAGCCCAGATTCCGCAAAATGGCTTGAAGCCATGAAATCTGAGATGGGATCCATGTATGAGAACAAAGTATGGACTTTGGTTGACTTGCCCGATGATCGGCAAGCCATCGAAAATAAATGGATCTTCAAGAGGAAGACCGACGCAGACGGTAATGTTACTGTTTACAAAGCTCGACTTGTTGCGAAAGGTTTTCGACAAGTTCAAGGAGTTGACTACGATGAGACTTTCTCACCTGTAGCGATGCTTAAGTCTGTCCGAATCATGTTAGCAATTGCCACATTTTATGAAATCTGGCAAATGGATAAACAAAACTGCATTCTTTAATGAATTTATTAAAGAAAAATTGCATATGATGCAACCCGAAGGTTTTGTCAATCCTAAAGGCGCTAACAAAATATGCAAGCTCCAGCGATTCATCTATGGACTGGTGCAAGCATCTCGGAGTCGGAATATACGCTTTGATAAGTTGATCAAAGCATATAGATTTATACAGACTTACGGTGAAGCCTGTATTTACAAGAAGTGAGTGGGAGCACTACAACCTTTCTAATAAGTATATGTGAATAACATATTGTCGATCGGAAATGATGTAGAATTTTCTGGAAAGCATAAAAGGATACTTGAATAAAAGTTTTTCAATGAAAGACCTCGGAGAAGCTGCTTACATATTAGGCATCAAGATCTATAGAGATAGATCAAAACGCTTAATTGGACTTTCACAAAGCACATACCTTGATAAGATTTTGAAAAGGTTCAAAATGGATCAGTCAAAGAAAGGATTCTTGCCTGTTTTACAAGGTATGAAGTTGAGTAAGACTCAATGCCCGACCACTGCAAAATATATAGAGAGAATGAAAGTCATTCCCTATGCCTCAGCCATAGGTTCTATAAAGTATGCCATGCTGTGTACCAAACATGTTGTGTACCTTACCATGAGTTTGTCAAGGTGGTACAATAGTGATCCAGGAGTAGATCACTATACAGCGGTCAAAATTATCCTTAATAACTGGATGACTAAGGAAATGTTTCTCGATTATGGAGGTGATAAAGAGTTCGTCGTAAAGGGTTACGCCGATGCAAACTTTGACACTAAATCCAGATGACTCTAAGTATCAATCTGGATGCATATTGAAAGTGGGAGCAATTAGCTAGAGTAGCTCTATGCAGAGCATTGTAGACATAGAAATTTGCGAAATACATAGGGATCTGTATATGACAGACCCGTTGACTAAACTTCTCTCACAAGCAAAACATGATCACACCTTATTACTCTTGGGTATTAATCACATAGCAATGTGAACTAGATTATTGACTCTAGTAAACCCTTTGGGTGTTGGTCACATGGCGATGTGAACTATGGGTGTTAATCACATAACGATGTGAACTATCGGTATTAAATCACATGGCGATGTGAGCTAGATTATTGACTCTAGTGCAAGTGGGAGACTGAAGGAAATATGCCCTAGAGGCAATAATAAAGTTATTATTTATTTCCTTATATCATGATAAATGTTTATTATTCATGCTAGAATTGTATTAACCGGAAACTTAATACATGTGTGAATACATAGACAAAAACAGTATGTCCCTAGTATGCCTCTACTAGACTAGCTCATTGATCAAAGATGGTTATGTTTCCTAGCCATAGACATGAGTTGTCATTTGATCAACGGGATCACATCATTAGGAGAATGATGTGATGGACAAGACCCATCCGTTAGCATAGCACTATGATCGTTTAGTTTAACTGCTATTGCTTTCTTCATGACTTATACATGTTCCTATGACTATGAGATTATGCAACTCCCGAATACCGTAGGAACACCTTGTGTGCTATCAAACGTCACAACGTAACTGGGTGATCATAAAGATGCTCTACAGGTGTCTCCGAAAGTATTCGTGGTGTTGGCATAGATCAAGATTGGGATTTGTCACTCCGAGTGTCGGAGAGGTATCTCTGGGCCCTCTCGGTAACACACATCACAATAAGCCTTGCAAGCAAAAGACTAATGAGTTAGTCACGAGATGATGTGTTACGGAACAAGTAAAGAGACTTGCCGGCAACGAGATTGAACTAGGTATAAAGATACCGACGATCGAATCTCGGGCAAGTAACATACCGTTTGACAAAAGGAACAACGTATGTTGTTATGCGGTTCGACCGATAAAGATCTTCGTAGAATATGTAGGAGCCAATATGGGCATCCAGGTTCCGCTATTGGTTATTGACCGGAGAGATGTCTCGGTCATGTCTACATAGTTCTCGAACCCGTAGGGTCCGCACGCTTAAACGTTCGTTGACGATATAGTATTTAATGAGTTAGGTATGTTGGTGACCGAATGTTATTCGGAGTCCAGGATGTGATCACGGACATGACGAGGAACTCCGGAATGGTCCGGAGATAAAGATTAATATATGAGATAATAGTGTTTGACCTCCGGAAGGGTTCCGGAATTCACCGGAAGAGGTTCCGGATGTTTCCCGAAGTGTTTGGGTACGAGAACACGTTATTTGGGCCAAAAGGGAAAGCACACAAGGTTTTTGGAAAGCGCAAAAGGAAGTTTTGCGGAGTCCAGGGGCCAGACGCCAGGGTCCAGACGCCGGGAACCCTGGCGTCTGGCCGTGGAGTCCGAGAAGGACTCTTGCCTTTCGGGTGAAACCGACTTTGTGAAGGCTTTTACTCCAAGTTTCGACCCCAAGGCTCAACATATAAATAGAGGGGTAGGGCTAGCACCCAAGACACATCAAGATACACCAAGCCGTGTGCCGGCTACCCCGACCCTCTAGTTTATCCTCCGTCTAGTTTCTGTAGTGCTTGGCGAAGCCCTGCAGAGATTGTTCTTCATCAACAACCGTCACCACGCCGTCGTGCTGCCGGAACTCATCTACTACTTCGCCCGTCTTGCTGGATCAAGAAGGCGAGGACGTCATCGAGCTGAACGTGTGCTGAACGCGGAGGTGCCGTACGTTCGGTACTAGATCGGGACGGATCGTGAAGGTGCACGACTACATCAACCGCGTTGATAAACGCTTCCGCTTTCGGTCTACAAGGGTACGTAGACACACTCTCCCCTCTCGTTGCTATGCATCTAGTAGATAGATCTTGCGTGATCGTAGGAAAATTTTGAAAATACTACGTTCCCCAACAACTCCAAGGTTGTATTTTTTGCTGATGTTGATGTTCTTCTTCCTTTCTTGCCAGCGGTTGCGACCAACCTCCGCAACCAGCTTGGCGAGGTTCAGGCGGAACTTGCCGCCAAGGAGCGGGAGCGCGATCTCGCCGCCCAGGACCGTGACCGCCTGGCCAAGGAGCTGGCAGACCAGGCGGCGATGCACAAGGCGGAGCTTGGGAAACTGGCGGACGCCGAGATGCTCCTTCGGGCTGAGTTCGAGACCGAGCGCTCGAACTGGGTTGAGAAGGAGGTGGCTCTACAAGACGTCTATGGGGCCATTGCAGACATGGTCGAAAGTAAGACACCTGCCCTTCTTTCTTGTGCTTGCCGTCTGCTACAGCTAGCTTTCTTTCTTCTGACTCTTTGTCTAGTTCTTGCAGAATTCTTCCCGGGCCACTCTGTGGCCGCCAGCCAGGCCATCGAGCCCAGCGCGACGAGAGGCGCGAGGCGGGCCGGGTGATTGCGCCCAACGCGCCCAGGACTCCTGCAGAACAGCTTCTTGCTGTCAAGGCGCGCCTCCAGCCGGCCCACCGCCTGCTTCATCGTCTGCAACGTGCTGGTGCCCAAGTGATGGCCGCCCTCTAGCCAGGCGTTCCAGTACTCCGCACTCCCAGCTGGACTGCCGACTGGCTGGAGGTGGCCGGCCACCGCTTCGAGGCCTGGAAGGGCGCCGTAGCGAGGGCCGGTGCGCGGACCGCCCTGAAATTCACCAAGGGCTAGTACCCAGACCTGGATCTCGCCCAGCTGAAGACCTTCTGTGTGGAAGCTGAGCCCGAACTGGCAGCGGTGCAAGGAGATCTCGTCAAGCGCGCCACCTCCCTCGCTGAGTACGTCGACACCGCCATCTTCGTCCCGGAGCTGGATGAGAACGGTCATGTGGTGCCACCTGACAACTTCAGGCTGGACTCGGCGGCACCGGAGGAGCTGTACGAGGAGATCGCCTCCAGCGACGACGGCGAGGAGGAGGGAGTCAACGACGAGGAAGCCAGCTCCCAGGAGGCGGAGCCGTCTGCTGGCCAACAGCCCGATCAGACCTCTACAAGCAGGCCCAGCGGGACGGCACCACCTGCTGCAGGAGGCGGCCAGGCCGAGACCCATGAGACAGCTCCCCCAGCAGCCGGCTCCGTTGTGCCACCTACTCCGCCTGCTGCACCTTAGGCGTCACTCGTGTATCTTTTAATTCCTGTTTTTTCTTAAGACTTGATAGGATCAGTCCGAACAATTCTACCGACTGGGTGTATCAGTAAATTACTGTTGGAAGGCAGCCTTTGAGGCCTTTTTGCTATAAATATTCTCTTAATGTTGCATATGTTTATGCATTTTGCGGGGTTCTGGGATTAGCACCGTCCTTTGTTCCTTCGGGCGTTTTTTCTTTTGATGTCTCCTTTAACTGCCGTCCCGCCAGCCAGGCAGGCACTCTGTGGTCTGTGACTGGGTCACGTACTTTGCTGTTTTCCGGATAGGCAAGTATCCCGCCCTCTGGAATGGGGTGTGGCTAAGCCAGAGGTCGGCTGGCCGGCTGCTCAACAGCCGGCCAACTTGTATAAGGGGCCGTCTTGCCCTATGTTTATTTTTCTTAGCCATTTTTCATGTGGGCACCACTTCTTGCCTTTGACTCCCGCCAGTCGGACAACCGCGTTCTGGGAGTCTGTGACTATACGCGGGAGAGGGCTTGGCATCACATTACTTGTCCGACTGTTGAAAGAAAAGTTTTTAAACATAGGGCTAGGCGGCCAGTCCTCGGGCCGTCTGCTAGGCTCCGACGGACAAAGGAATGAAAAACACTCATTCACACGCATAATTCTTATCATGTAGATAAAGGGTTGGACAGTCCCCGAGAACTCCTCGGGGGTCCCATTGATTCTCAAAATAAAGTAGATAGCGTGACACATACTGTCTTTTAGCTATAAAAGCGACGAAGTAGGTTTGCGTTCCATGGGCGCTCCGACTCCTTGCCCGAGTCGTCTCTCTTGCGTGCTCTTGGCTTCCGGGCATCGACGAGGTAGTAAGCATCGTTGCCTAGTACCTTGCTGATGATGAATGGTCCTTCCCAAGGAGCCGAGAGCTTCTGCTGGCCGGCTGTTCGCTGGATGAGCCGGAGCACAAGGTCCCCCTTGCGGAAAGAACATGGCCTGACCCGCCGGCTGTAATAGCGACGGAGACCCTGCTGGTAGATGGTGGATCGGTGGAGTGCTACCAGCCGGGCCTCCTCCAGCAGGTCCACGCCGTCTTCTCATGCTTCTTTGGCTTCGGCTTATGTGTACATGGTGACGCGAGGCGATTCAAACTCAACATTTGTTGGGATGACGGCCTCGGCCCCATAGACGAGGAAGAAAGGAGTGAAGCCGGTTGATTTGTTCGGAGTTGTCCTGAGGCTCCAAAAGACAGACGGCAACTCTTCGATCCAGCAGCCGGCTGATCGTTTCAAATGTTCGACCAGCCGGAGCTTGATGCCGGATAGGATAAGGCCATTAGCACGCTCAACTTGGTCGTTGGACTGTGGGTGGGCAACGGACGCTAAGTTCAGTCGGATGCCCTGTGTTGCACAAAAACGAGCCAATGCGTCTTTGGCAAAGTTTGTGCCGTTGTCGGTGATGATGCTATGCGGTATGCCATACCGGACTGCGATGTCTGCGATGAAGATCACAACAGTTGGGCCGTTGAGTTTCTTGATTGGCTTTGCCTCGATCCACTTGGTGAACTTGTCCACTGCTACGAGTAAATGCGTCAGGCCGCCTCGAGCTGTCCTGAAGGGACCCACCATGTCCAGTCCCCAGACGGCAAATGGCCAAGTGATCGGAATGGTCTTGAGTGCAGAAGCTGGCAAGTGTTGCTTGGAACTAAAGCGCTGGCAGCCATTGCACTTCTTGACCAAGTCTTTGGCGTCGTCCAAAGCAGTCGGCCAAAAGAAGCTGTGGCGGAAAGCTTTGGCGGCGAGGGATCTTGAGGCCGCGTGGTGGCTGCACTCCCCTTGATGAATATCCTTCAGAATAGCCAGACCATTTTCTGCTTCCACGCAGCGCTGGAAGACGCCTGTTGCACTTCTTCTGACAAGCTCTTTGTTGACTATTGTGTATGCTCAAGCTCGGCGTTGAACTTGCCGTGCCAAAGTTTCGTCTGCTGGCAGCTCTCTTCTGAGCAGGAAATTGAGGATTGGCTATGCCCAAGACGGCGCTGAGACTCCTGATGTTTTTGCCAGTGAGACCAGGGCGGTTGGGCTGGGAGGCGGAGGGCTGGAGCAAGCCGCCTGTTGTGCTTCTCAAGTCCCCGGGCCGGCTGCAGCAGTCCCCGGGCCGTCTGCTGGAGCTGCGCTTCTTGGCCGCCTGCTGGAGCAGTCCTTGGGCCGGGAACCGGTGCAGCGGCTACTGTGCCGTCTGCTGGAGTTGGAGTATCTAGACCGCCTGCTGGAGCAGTCCCCGGGCCGGCTACTGAGGTTGTCGGGCCGTTTGCTCCAGGATCGGCTGGTATGAAGATTGACTCTGACTCTCGTGAAGGCTTGATAGACGTCTTGCGCAGACATTGGAGGGACACGCCGGCTGGTATTGCTTGGCGGGTGGAGCCAATTCGTGCCAAGGTGTCGGCTTGCACGTTGTCGGCTCGTGGCATGTGGAGGAACTCGCAGCCGTCAAAATGCCCACTAATCTGCTGGACAAGGAAGCGGTAACTCGCCATGTTTGCGTCCTTGGCGTCCCAGTCCCCGGAGGACTGCTGGACCACCAAGTCTGAGTCACCATAGCACAGCACTCGGCGGATGCCAATCTCTTTGGCCATCCAGAGCCCGTGAATGAGCGCCTCATACTCGGCCACATTGTTGGAGGCGGCAAAGTGGATTTGCAGGGTGTATTTGAGCTTGTCGCCCTTGGGAGAGGTGAGAACAATGCCGGCTCCCAAGCCAGTGCGCATCTTTGATCCGTCAAAGTGCATTCGCCAATGGGTTGAATCTGGGGCAAGCGGCAGGTACTGGGTCTCGGCCTAGTCGACGAGGAAGTCGGCGAAAGCTTGCGATTTGATGGTGGTGCGTGGCTGGTAGAATATGGTAAAGGGGCCATCTCAATGGCCCACTTCGCCACTCTTCCTGAAGCATCTCTGTTGCCCATGATTTCAGCAAGCGGGGCCGTGCATACGACCGTGATCGGGTGCTCTTGGAAGGACTGCTTGAGCTTCTTGGCGGTGAAGTACACGCCATAGCACATCTTCTGGTAGTGGGGGTAGTTCTGGAGACTGACGGCACCTCGCTCAAGTAGTAGACCGGCCTCTGGACGGGCAAGGCTCTGTCGTCCTCTGGGCGCTCGACCACAATGACTGTGCTGACCACCCGGCTGGTGGTGGCTATGTAAAGGAACATGGGTTCCTTGTCTGTTGGCGCCGCCAGGACATGCGGGGTGGATAGCACTTTCTTGAGCTGCCGGAAGGCTTCACCCGCCTTGTCGTTCCACTCAACGCAAGTGGTCTTCTTCATCAGTTGATACAGTGGGAGTGCCTTTTCACCCAACCGACTGATGAAACGGTTGAGTGATGCCAGGCATCCGGTGAACTTCTGGACATCTCGTACGCGAGTCGGCCTCTCCATTCTCTCAATGGCCTTGATCTTTGCGGGGTTGCACTCGATGTCGCGTTCAGATACCAGGAAGCCAAGGAGCTAGCCTGCTGGTACCCCGAAGACGCATTTCTCCGGGTTCAGCTTGATCTGAAAGCGGTGCAGGTTCTCGAAGGTCTCTTGGAGATCTTCCAAGAGAGTTCCCCTCTTCCCCGTCTTCACCATGATATCATCCACGTAAACGTGGGCGTTTCTGCCAAGTTACTTGAGGAGACACTTCTGCATGCAGCGCTGAAAAGTGGCGCCAGCATTCCTCAAGCCGAATGTCATGGTCATGTAGCAGAAGGCCCCAAATGGCGTGAGGAAGGCGGTCTTCAAACAGTCGGCCAGATCGAGTTTGATCTGGTGGTACCCGAGATAAGCATCAAGGAATGACAACAACTCGCATCCGGCTGTGGAGTCAATCACTTGATCTATTGGTGGCAGAGCAAATGGATCTTTAGGGCAAGCTTTGTTGAGGCTGGTGTAATCAATGCACATGCGCCATTTGTTATTCTTCTTCAGCACTAGGACTGGGTTGGAGAGCCTCTCTGGATAAAATACTTCCATAATGAAGTCGGCTGCTAGCAGGCGGGCGACCTCTTCTCCAACAACTCTTCTTTTCTCTTCTGACAGGCGGCGGAGTGGCTGCCTGACAGGCTTCGCATCTTCTCTCACATGTAGCTTCTGCTCGGCGAAATCCGTCGGGAAACCTGGCATGTCTTTGGGGGACCATGCAAAGATGTCCCGATTCTCACGGAGGAAATCGACGAGCTCGCTTTCCTATTTACAGTCTAGGTTTGACCCTATGACAACAAATTGCTCTGGGTGAGACGGGTCCAGCGCAATCTTCTTTGTCTCCTTGGTCGGCTGGAACGAGCCTTGCGGCTCCGCCTTCCTGGGGTCGGCTGGTATGGCTGGCTGCTCGCCAGCCATTGCCACCAGCCGTTCCAAGCGACGCTTCTCTTCAGCCATGATAAGGGACTCGGCCAGACGGCTACTGGTAGTCGCACATGCGATGGACTTCTCATAGTCCCCAGCTATGGTGATTATTCCTTTGGGACCCGACATCTTCACTTGAGGTAGGCGTAATGGGGTACTGCCATGAACTTTGCAAGAGGTGGTCGGCCCAAAATCATGTGATAGGGACTTTCCAGGTTCACCACTTCAAACCAGACCGGCTCCCGCCGGAAATGCTTCTTGTCACCAAACAAGACATCAATCTTGGGCTTGCCGATTGGTGAGCAAGAGAGGCCAGGCACAATGCCGTGGAACACAGTCTTGGTGGGCTGAAGCTATTTTTCTTTGATGCCCAACTTCTCCATGGTATCACGGTACATGATGTTGATGCTGCTACCGCCGTCTACCAGCACTCGGGAGAAATAACAGGCCCGCCTGTCGGTGGAGAGAGTTGCATCCAGAACCAGGGCATAAGCCCCTGGTGAAGGCATGATAGTCGGGTGATCTTCATGGCTCCAGCTGATGGGCCTTTCGGACCAGTGCATGAATTCTGGAGCTTCGCTAGCAACAGTGTTGACTTCTCTGCGCTGCTGGCGCCGGCTGTGCCTATCGTCCGCTTGGCTCGTGGAGACGACGTAGGCTCCGTTCTCGTCTGGGTACTCGTCCTGGATCTGGCTGTCTGGACAAGAAGTCGGTGGCTTGGGAGGTGGAGCCGCCTGCCCAGCAGGCGGCGGGGGCAGAGCCTCCCCTCTGGCAATCCGTGTGAGCCAATGGCACTTTCGTGTGGTGTGATTAGAAGGCTTCGCGCCGCTGTGAAACTTGCAGGGGGCATCTAGAGCTTGGTCGAAGGAGAAAGCGGGCTGCCAGACTGGCTTGCCACCCTTCTGACGCTTGGATCCCGCTTGCACCTCTGGCTGCTGGCCATCAACTGCTGCCACCAGCCGGCTGTTGGTAGCCGGCGCGTGGGTCTTGCGTTTGTGATCGTTCGGTTGCTGGCACCGACTGGACTCTCCAGCCGGCGTTTTGGGAGCTGGGCGAGCCACTTTTCCAGAGGCGTCTACTTGCAGCTCGGACTTCATGAAGGAGTCAGCGATGGCGTATTTGTCTGCTGTGCTCAGCAGCTCGTCCAGCGTGGCGGGCTCGTCGTAGAGGAGTTTGTGTTTGAGTAAGGTGCCTTCTCTGTACCCGGCCGTGAAGTACTCGATGGCTTGTACCTCGTGCATTCCCTCGCAAGAGTTGCGCAACTCTGCCCAACGTGTCAGGTAATCGCGAGCTGACTCATTTGGGCCTTGAACAGATAAGGAGAGCTGGCGTGGCTTGGGAGGACGCTTGTAGGTGCTGGTGAAGTTGCGAGTGAAGGCGTCGGTGAAGTCCAACTAGCCATTGATGCTGTTGGGCTTGAGGTTGTTCAACCACGTCCGGGCCGTGCCCTGGAGCATGAGTGGCACGTACTTCACCGCAACACGCCTGTTGCTGGTTGCTATGCTGACGGCTGTGGAGTAATCCACCAGCCAGTCCTCCGGCTTAACCGATCCGTTGTACTTGGGGGTATCTGTGGGAGCGAGAAGCCCTTGTGGAAAGGCTCGTTACGGATGCGGGGGCTGAAGCAGGCTGGGCCGAGATCATCTTCTTCTTCGACCGCCTGGGACCGAGCTAGTCGGTCGAGGCGGTGGCGGGCGTCATTCTCCCCGACTCCCTCGTGGCGGCCCAAGCGGCCTGCTAGAGAGGGGTGGTCAACAGGCGGAGGAGACACACGCCTTTCCCGTCGAGGAGGAGGTGGGCGTTCCTCTCGCCGTTCCACGGCCCTTGGGCGGCCGTCTTGATCGCGCTCAATGGTGATGCGAGTCTGCCTGCTGCGGCTAGCAGCCAGTTCTGAGTCACGCCGGTTGTGGGTGCCGACTGTTGGAGAGTGGGACATGGCTCCTTGCTCCCGTCAAAGGGGGCGGTTATCTGCTTGCGCGACGGCCTCTGATGCCCGGCGACGGGCTTCCTGCTGCGCAGCAGCCGCGTCGAGGAGCTGGCGGGCGCGCTGGGTCATGCAGCGAAGCTCGTCTTCCTCCAAGTGGCCTAGCTCATTGACTACCGCCTGGGAAGCCCTTAGGTTCTCTGACGGAGAGAGGTACACGGGCCATGGGGCCCACAGCATGTCTGCCAGCACCCCGCCGCGATCGCAAACGGCACCGGCCCGGCTGGGCTCACTAGCAGTCGGCGTGCCGCCTATGGCGGGTCCATCTCGCGGCGGTAGGCTTCAGTGAGGCGCCGGGAAGCGGCCAACTTGTTGGCGTTTTCGAGGAGTGAGACACGAAGCGCCTCCAGCACCGCGCCGTCTGCCCCCGCGGCGATAGGAGCGGAGAGGCTCTGCATGGCTGCCAGCAGCGGGTCTTGGCCCAACCCGCCGGAAGGCTCGTCGTGGCTGGTGGCCAGCACCTCCGTGACGGTGCTGACGGTACTGCCGCAGGTTGCAGTGGGGGGGGGGGGTCGTCGATGATTACCACGTGCTCGGGGAAGGAATAGACGGACGCCGCGTCGAGGTCGATGATCATGTCAACTGGTGGGTCAGAGGAGCCCACGGACTTCATGTCGGAGGCGCGCTCGTCGACGATGTGGAGCTTGTCGAGGAGCTCGACGAGGCAGCTCTCCGAAGCAACTGGCTCTGCAGCCGGAGAGGGCTCGTCGCGGATGTGGACGCCGACGAGAAGGTCGGCGAGTCCGCTCGTGGCGCATGCGGCATCATCGCCGCGAAGCATCCCTGTATCCACGCCTGCGGGCGTGCCGGGCTGGCTGTGCTCGCCAGGGAGGAACAAAGTTCCCGTCCAGAACATGTCTCCGGACGACGGTGCACCTTGCCCCACGGTGGGCGCCAAATGTCGGGGTTTTGGTGCGACATATGCCAACGGATGGCTTATCATGCATCGGGACAATAGAACGTCGCCGGGCCCTGGAAGCGGGATAAGGCGGAACTTAGGACGCCTACGAATCTTACCTAGGTTTGGGGCTCTCCGTGGAGATAACACCCCTAGTCCTGCTCTGCGGGGACTCCGCGTCATGACTAATGTCACTAAGGTGGCTACAAGGTTGCTCCTTGAGCTGTGTTGTCTAGAGGAGGAAGAAGGGCAAGGCTAGCTCTCTACCTTCGCTCTAGGGAATCGGGATAATGGCTAGGGTTTCTCCCTATTCCTCTCTATGTGTCTCTCTTCTCCTAAGAGTTCAACCCCTCCACATGGAGGACCCTAGGGGGTTTATATAGGCCTACCCCCAGGGGTAAAATAGTAATCCAGGCGGAATGGCCCCCAGCTGTCAGCGTCTTCGGGTGCCGGCCTCTCCGCCTGTCTGCTGGGGCCCGCCGTCTGCGGGCCCTTGTGATTGCCTTTCACTGTAGGCGCGCTTCTGCTGACGATAGGATCGTCAGGAGGGAAGTGACTACAGTGCCGCCGTCTCCTGCCGTACACTGCCACCACGTCCTGTCTTGTCATCTTGATGAGGTTCAGACTCCTAGGGGTACGGTGAGCCGCCTGCTACCAGGCGGTCCGTCTCCCCCGGCCGCCTGCCAGGGACCTCTTGTCTCTGATTCACCCATCGGCCGGTGGGGCCGGCCGCCTGCTGCCCCGCCGTTTGTGGGTGGTGGGATCGTGGCTTCCTTTGACCGGAGCTTGGTCACTGGCATCATGGCTACACTGATACACCACTTAAGAGGCGCCCATAAGGTACGCACTCACTGTAGCCATGCCCTTATAGATTCTCTAAGGACATGCTCAACTGTAGCCATGCCTTAGCTGTGTCGTGGTCCCCCAACACGTGTCTCGAGGGAGAGGCGTATGACCGTCTGCTAGCTGCCGGCTATGGAGTTGCCGCCTGTTCGGGCCTCTGCCGCCTGCTGGCAGCCGGCTCCTGAGGTAAACTGTCCTAGGAGGCGGCCTGATGAGCAGGTGACCGGGGGATAACAAACGGCCCCCAATTGTCTTGAAATATCATGGGTGGTCGATGAGAACACCCGTGGTCAATATCTCGACAATGAGGGGAGGTAAGGAACTGCCATCTAGCTCTGCACTTGATTCACCATCTGTTTTGAGTAAGCTTGCGACACCTACACCTGCTATTAATTCTAATATGTGGCATGTTACTGATGATGCCACTTCTACTATGAATGATGCTTATGATGCTAATACTCTCCTTCATAAAACTATGCCACTTGCTGAATTACTTGATGAACGTCTTGCTAGAGTAAGAACTATTGAATAAGCTGACGATGGTGATATTTTTGAAACTGATGAAATTATTGAAACTGAAAACTTTGAAACACTTGTTAGACCTAGCTCTCCTAGATATGAATTGCTTGTTATGCCTGAGGGATATGTTATGGAAGGAAATGTTGCTAGAGACTTTCTTGCTTGCGAGGATATGAATGATCTTAAGAAATTATTATGCAAGTGGAAAGAAAAAACTTTGAATGCTAGAATGGAATATGATCCTGAGTTTGCTACTTCACCTATCTGTGTTACTGAAAATGATTATGAATTCTCTGTCGATCCCGAGTTAATTACTTTAGTTGAGTCTCATCCTTTTCATGGTTATGAATCTGAAACTGTTGTGGCACATCTTACTAAGTTGAATGATATAGCCACCCTATTTGCTCATCAGGAAAAATAATCGCTATTACTATATTCTTAAGTCGTTTCCTTTCTCGTTAAAGGGTGATGCTAAGTTATGGTTTAATTCTCTTGCTTCTGGTTGTGTGCGTAGTCCCCGAGATATGATATACTACTTCTCTCAAAATATTGTCCTGCTCATAAGAAACAAGCTGCATTACAGGAAATATTTAACTTTGTGCAAATTAAAGAAAAGAGTCTCCCACAAGCTTGGGGGAGGCTTCTCCAATTACTTAATGCTTTGCGTGATCACCCTCTCAAGAAAAATAAAATACTTGATATCTTTTATAATGGACTAACCGATGTTTATAGGGACAACCTATATATTTGTGTTGGTTGTGTTTTCAGGGAACGAACTGTTGGGCAAGCTAAAAAAACTATTGAACAATATATTGAGCAATGATAATGATTGGACTCTTCCCGAACCACCTTCAAAGCGAACACCGAAGAAAAGAGGTATTCTATTTCTCAGTCCTAAAGATATGCAAGAGGCAAAGAAGTCTATGAAAGAAAAATGTATTAAAGCTGCAGATGTTAAGAATTTACCACCTACTGAAAAAATACATGGTCTTGATAACCCGACACAGGTAGTAGAGGTAAATTTTCTCTGTAGTTTTGATGAAGGTGATATTCCTTATAATAAGTCTACTAGTCAATGCTTGGACGAGTTTGATAATTTTATTATTAATCAAGAAAACTTCAATGCTTATGTTAGTAGAAAATTGGAACATAATCCTTGTGCGCTTGAATGCTTGGGTGATTATATGAGTAGAACTGTTAATGATCTTAGGCTCATTAGTAAACATGCTTCCATGGTAAAAACCCAAGTAGAACAAGTACTGAAGGCACAAGATGATTTGCGTAATGAGTTGAATAGTAAGAACAATGATAATGTTGTTAGGATTATGACTAGAGGTGGTAAAATGCTCAGGAACCTTTGTATCTTGAGGGCCATCCTAAGAGAGTTGAGCAAGATTCTCAGATAATTAATACTAACACACCTAGTCCTCGTAATAAAAAGAAAAAGAAAACTAATATGACTTTGTATACTTCTAGTGAACCTGTTATAAACACTTCTGAGAATCGAAATGATATTTCTATTTCTGATGCTGAGACATAATCTGGTGATGAACAAGAACCCAGTGATAATGTTAATGATGATGTTCATGCTGATGCTCAACCTAGTAATGATAATGATGTGGAGATTAAACCTGATGTTGATCTTGATAACCCACAATCAAAGAATTAACATTATGATAAAATAGACTTCATTGCTAGGAAACATGGTAAATAAAGAGAACCATGAGTTCAGCAACCCATACCCTTTCTTCATTGCTAGGCGTGGGCGAAGCCGTTACCTATCGGGTCGGGCGGCGGGTTGCGGAGCGGGCGGCGGCGTGCGACGACGCGGGCGGCGGTGCACGGCGGCGTGGGCGGCGGTGTGGAGGCGACGGAGGGGCATAAACCAAACAAACACTAAGATTTCTGCCAATTGTACTTTACATATTGTATGAGATGAAAACCCAAACTCGTCTTAAATAATGAAGTGGTTATTCTCAAAGGAAAAAAACAGATGATGCTCATCTCTTGAAATCTTGAAATGAAAAACGTTTCTAAACTGAATTTTCGTTCAGTTCAATTAATTCTGCTGAAAAAACTCTGCAAATATCGAAATTAAATGGGATATTTTGGGGGCTTGTGCTATACCGCACTCCCGTCTCATCTTCCCTCGTCACCGTCCCCACCGCCTGTACCAACGTCCCTACCCAGTGATATCACACGAACACGGCAAGCACACACCATCTTTAGTCCGATCCGGCGGACCATTGGAGGATGGCAATGATGAGAAGTACGCGGGATCTGCTGTTGGAGGGTTTCGAGGGGCTCGTGCGGGACGGGTCTTTCAAGTGGCCCGTCCCCCGCCGCGGCGTGGACGACGACGATGACCCCTACCGCTCGCCCTCGGCCTGCAAGAGCACGTCCATTGCCGGCCTCTCCCCCATGGTCAGCGCCGTCGTCTCTCGCTGCTCCCGGTAATATCTTAAAGAACTGGGCGTTGGTTTTCTTCAGTTTGGGAAGAGGAAATGTTGCTCCCGGATGTTATAATTTTCGTTATCACTTAGGCCTTGAGATTAAGAGATGTTGATTCCCGAAGCTCATGTAGACCGTTTAATTCACGAGCTTCTTTCTTTTTGTAATGGAATTAGATCATCGCATAATCCTGGATAGTACCACTGCTCTCTAAACTGCAGACATGGCGACGTAGGTGAAAATTCTCAGAAAATCTTCAAACGATATTAGCTTGCATATTTTTATTCTTTACATGAGTCCAGGGTTCTGTGTTTGAGGAAGAAATTAACGTAGTCTGGTCTGAGGGAGTTCATCTTGGATCTGAAAATGGGTTTAGGGTCTCTTTGATTCAAAGGATTTCCAAAGGAATTTTGGAGGATTCTAATCCTCAGGATTTTTTCCTACAATGGTTGTTTGATTCATATGATTTTTTCCTTAGGATTCCTTTGTACTAGTTCTTATAAGAAAACTAGATGATACCCCGCGCGTTTCGGCGGGACTTTCTAGCTTTTATATATGTTCAAGGAAAGCGAAAACAGATATATATCTCAAATAATCAGATATATGGAAATGAAGTAAGGAACTAACTACAAATAAATCCTTGTACAAACATATGGAAATCTAGCACTAACATGCAGACATTCCTCTCCTTGGTAGTCAGTTTGGCTTCTAAGAGCATCAAAATAATTGTGGCGAACTCTATTGGCATGTAGTG
The DNA here is from genome assembly GCA_902687465.1 of Secale cereale. Classification (NCBI taxonomy): domain Eukaryota; kingdom Viridiplantae; phylum Streptophyta; class Magnoliopsida; order Poales; family Poaceae; genus Secale; species Secale cereale. Next base: position 306,316,327 of record LR738714.1, on the reverse strand, counting down.
ACATCAAAAGTTGCATTTGTTTATCTGTATGCACATGTTCAAATTTGCTTAGCCAAGCTTTTTCCGAAATAAAACAAAAAGTGGACATAAGAATTAATATGGCCATATGTGAAAGCTAGTCATCATGCTATCAGGCAAGACATGAGCAATCAATTGAGAAGTACACCTTAAAGCTAGTCATCTTGTCATCCGGCAAGACATGATCAGACAGCTGAGATGTAGTATGTTCCAAATATCCAAACATAACATGAATAACGCTATCGGCTCTCAAAGGGTGTAAAGGAGTAATGTAGACAAACATAAAAAAGAGAGGCAAAATAATGACATCAAAACTATTTTTAAAAGGCTTATAGTTGTAGGTGGTACCATTAGTGCAGAATTTGCTTACTTGGAGGCTTTTACCTATTCTATTCCAAACAAAACAATAATTATAATTATAATCAGAAAACGATATAATGAGACAATTACATGATCTGTGCATCTAGTTAATCTATGATTTTCATGACAACATGTCATTAGCACATTAGGCTTAATTACAGGGTACACAACTATTTGTTACCTGGGTTGTCCTTGGCAGTCTTGAAAGAAACTGAAATAAATAACAAACACTGGGAAAACAACTGGAAACACTTAGAGAATGGTCTCTTCATATTTTGGTTCATAACCATTTACCATTGCATCAAGATCGCCCATGAGTAGGCGAAGCTGCAAGGTCTCTTGGTAAAACCGAGGGATGATGGCGAGGCAACATGTGTGCTTCGACAATTGAAGAAACTTTTAAACATGACTTAGATATGAACTTGTCCCATAGAGCTAGAAAATAACCCACTATACTCAAGAATGGCTCGACGATCTGCAATATTTTTTCTTATTTAATCTTGTGCATGTTTGTTATTGATAAATTTATTTTTTCAAGAACAAACAATCAATTCATTTTTATATGGAAGATTTCCTGATGTTTCCAATAAAAATAAATTATAATACTCAAACCCTTCACGTAATATAAGCATCTATGCTTGGTTGTTCCAATATAGGAAACCCAACAGCAAAATTTGAATACAATCCAGAACATGAATCGAGGCGTGTATCCTTGTGATGACAAATAATACGAACATTCATCCATCTATGAACATATATAACTACGGAAAGGCATGGAAAAAATTATAAACAAATCATGTGGGATAAGCTCATGCAAAAGTAGCAATATAGTAGAGGATTCAGAATGGAGCCATGGAAGAATCACAAACAGCCTGCTACAGAGAGTGGATCTTCAAATATCGCGAAGCATTTTATTTATGAGAGGAAATAGAGATGCATGAAGCAAATTAACGACAAGGAGAGGTTAATTTAGGAGATATAATGGAGGATTAACACAAGGGGTTAGTTACCTCACCTGCTCACGGCCGTTGTTGCCAGTGCCGTTGACGGCAAGATAACAGTGGGGGGGGGGGGGG
>LR738714.1:306237200-306310351 GCA_902687465.1 Secale cereale | reverse complement strand
TTATTATCGGTCTCAGGTCTCTTTGCGTAGTTGTATTAGGCTACTAGCATCATGCATATGATACTACCTTCATAGTGCATAGTATCATATATGATCTTGTTTATTGCCATGCATGACACAAAGTAGCATAGCATTTATTATGATACGGTATCTACCTATGTTATTTAATTCTCTGCCACATCAGTGTGTTTGCTATTCCCGAGTGCATGATACCGGCTAAGATACCACCACTATGGCCAGCCTTAGTATAGATTTCCTTGTACCCCAAGTATATTGTACAAGATATTTGCCCCATGGGTTGTGCAATACAATCAAGTTGCATCCATAACAGTATGATGAGCAAATAACAACTATACATTTTCTTGCTTCTGTAGGTGCACAGTAATGTAACATTGAGACCATAGAGCGAAAGTGCATAGTTTCAATTTTAAAAGCCATGTTCGTAATGTTCTTCATATCAAAAGATCGTAGTGTATAGTGTACCATGGTACAAACATGGACATGGTTTCCTGCTCCCAAATGTTATTGTGGGAAGCAGATTTTGTCATTGTTAACGATATATAACTTGTTCATATAGGCTGGCCATATGTCGATATGTCAAAAGCATAAGTGTTAATGCATATTCTGAAGTGCTATCACTATCTGAAATAGGATGGTAATCGACATTCCTTCACTATCTGAAATAGGATGGTAGTTGACATTCCTTCACTATCTGAAATAGGATGGTAGTTTACATTCCTGTTTAATGTTAAATTATTTGCCAATGATATACTCCTTTTTTAAAGTCAAATGCATCAGAAACATGTCTATAAACTTTTATTTTACAAATAAAGTTCAGTTATGCTATTTTTTCCCCTCTTAATATAGGATATGTAAGGATGAATTTCTGTTGGTTCCTTTTTGGTAAAGGTGACTCTGAATGTGTTTTGTCCATATAGAGCATTTAAAAAAATGAAGACCCAGTCTGAGTCATCGCTTCTATCGGGCTTCCGATCACAGAGAGGAGAAAGGGTTCTAGAAGTCGATGGAACATTGACAACTCAACCAGTACTTGAGCATGTTGGGATTTCAACATGGCCAGGTTTGTCTGGTTTATTGATGGGGCTGATCAAGTTGATGTCATGTTTGATTACTTACAGCCTAATTTATGTTTTCGCCTTGTTCCTTTTGCTGTATTTATATCACTAGTTTCAACCTTTGGTGATGCAGGAAGATTGACACTTACAGATCATGCCCTTTACTTTGAAGCTGTAAAGGTTGTGACATTTGATAAGCCCAAACCTTATGAACTTGCAGAAGATGCAAAGCAGATTGTTAAACCTGAGCTGACTGGCCCATGGGGTTCACGGCTGTTTGACAAAGCCGTTATGTATAAATCAACAACCTTGTAAGTTTAAAACAAAGATAATACTCAATATTACATTAAATGAACATAGGTTGTGCTTACAGTGGTCTTTTACTAATTATTTAACATACAACTGATTGCTTTTTATCGTACAAAAAGTCTGTTCTGTTAAGACTGGTGTTCTACTTACGATTAGCATATATATATGTTCTACTTATGATTACTCATCTCTGACTATATAATATTGAATGCAGAACAGAACCAGTGATCATAGAATTTCCAGAGCTGGCCGGGCACTCTCGCCGTGATTACTGGTTGGCAATTATATCTGAAGTTCTTTATGTTCACAGGTTTGTTAGGAAGTTTGACATAAGTGGAGTTGATAAAGAGGAAATAATTCTGAAGGCGTCGCTTGGTATCTTGCGGTTGCAAGCCATCGAAGAATTAGCTTTTCCAGCTTCCAATAGATACGAATCTCTTTTGTTGTTCAATCTTTGTGACAAACTTCCTGGAGGAGATGTAATACTTGAAACACTAGCCAGTACTATATCATCAAGAAGTTCAGCTCAAGCCAACCAACCAGGCATGAGCATTGGAATGCGTTCCATGTCTGCCTTCGCTGTCCTGTCAAACCTGGGCATGGTATCACCAGGTAATAATAGTGAGAGACTCTTTGTTGGTGAGATAGTCGTTGGGGAAATGAGTTCCTTGCAGAAGGCAGTTACTGAGTCAATGAACAACTACAAGAAGGTTGAACTGGCCCAAGCCACAGTTGATGGAGTCAAAGTTGATGGGCTTGATACAAACCTGGTAGTGATGAAGGTAAACTAAGAACAACATAATCTCTTCATCTTTTCAATTACTTCAGATTGTTTGGCCTTTTCGAGAATTATCGCCTGTTCAATCTGGTCACTTCATTTTACTGCACTTTGGACTTGTATATCTGGAGCCAGGTTCTTGTTTCAGTCCCTACTGTAACATTGGTTTAATTAAAGTTCTCGAAACTGGAAATATACAGAGGCATATATGTTGTCTCATGGAAGTCCAGATGAGAGTAGGGAGTGTTCAGGGTTGCAATCATTCTGTCATCCTCTTTATGTTCAAAACATGTTGTTCTGAGGACTTGCATGGCAGAGAGCAGATTGTTGTGTCAATGGGATGTGAAGAAAAAGGAAAGAGCAGGAGTAGTCTTATCCTTAGTACAATATGCGGTGGCTGGCAGCGGGGGTGCGGCCAGCAGAAATAGGGGAACTGCAGCAGGTTAAGGCAGCAGCAGTACGTAAGTGGAGGCAGCAGCGTCTGTGTGTAGAGTAATGTGCCCTGCTCTTGTCCAAGGCTGCTCATCTGGCTGGACGAGTTTCGTGCCCAGGAGCTGCTGCTGTGTTGCACAGCAGGAAAAAAAGTGCATCCACTTGCTCTGTACGGAAGAGGAGATAGCTGCAGAGGAGTACAAGTGGTCAGGTAGGCAGTGCAGCCAGGAGTGTGCGTCTACTGCAGTGGACGAGCAGTTTGGGTGTCTGGTGGTCGTGCATTTGCCTGTGAGGAGAAGAGTGCGTGTGGCCCGGACATTGGGAGCAGCGTGCTGGATTCTCGGCTTTGGCGTGTGCCAGGGAGAAGATTGCTTTCTTGTGCTCTTCCATTTAGCAGCTGCTTGGGGTTCAGTTGTAGTGCTGTACTTGTTAACTGCGCAAGAGAACTAGTGTTTGTGCTGCTTCGAGGCTCTGTTTGTTAGTCGCCAACTAATCACCGAGCCGGTATTGGAAGACAGAAAATCACCAATTATGCCCAACTAATAGCTGAGGCGGAGGCATGGTGACTCTACTTGACATGGCGACTCAAAAACCTTACTCTGAGGTGATTCACAATCATGGAGGAAAATCAAAGAATTGAGAAGCTACTTGAGAAATTGACTCAATTGAGGGTGGAGAAAAATAAGGCTAATCTAATTTTAACTCCGGAAGGACAGTTGTTTTTTCACTTTCTGAATTTGTGCACTCCTCATTAACTGTCAAATTTTCAAACGACGCCCATCGAGCACCATACGTGGGATTGTGAACGACCGGATAACCATGACTTCCATGAAGAGCAGCCGAAGGAGACAGAGCACGGAAGGCACGGCACTACACGAAATCTTGAGGAAAACGGAGGTCACAATGATGGGAGATGTCGCGATGTGCTTGCACAAGGAGCGGGCGAAACGATCACCGCTCCCTGCCACCTAGCGATGAAGACCAGAAGGAAGGTGTGGGCGAGCGGGGACATGGCCCACCTGAGGTAACAACAATAAGAGAAGCAAACGACCCGTCAAGACTCACCTGGTCCACCATCTAACGATAACAGTGATGACCCAGAGGCGACTAGGTCGCCCGCACACCGAAGGCCATCACACCTACCCAATGAACATGTCGTCCAGGTGTCATTGCCGACCTTCAAGTTTGGCAACGATACTATGGGATGTCGAGCCCTCTCCCACACCAGCATGAGTGTGCCACGCCATGTACAGACTCACAACTTCGAGAGTGACTCAATGACCCTGTTGCCTTCCTTATGAAATTTCCCAGGCATTACGGGTCATGGGTGGCGATATCTCCAACATGGCAAACATCCAACCACCCATCTACAAGGCAACACCCTTTCATGTCTTAGGAACCTATTGCCCTATCGACTGTTGGAACACCTTTGTGAACCCCTTCATTAGAAGCCTTTCTACCACGGGGGCAGCAAGGAGATAAAAGAGGATTTTAAGCTCATCAAGATGACAGGCAACGAAAAGCTACATGACTGCCTCCACCATACCGCCTGGAATGGCACAAAGTCCCTTACCTCCCGGACAAAGAAGTAACCGAAACATTCAAGGTTGCGGTCCACAACGATCGATGCATCACCTCCATATATGAAGGAGACCCTACCACATGGACCAACTTGTCAAAATTGTTAGAAAAGTGATAGCTATCGATCTTGCCATCACACGGAAGGCCGAAGATGGTAGGCACTGAAGTCCAAATGACCCGAAAATGAGAAAGAACACCATCAAAAATGATGGAGGAGCGACTCGAACGTCATGGTCGGATGCATTAGCAACGATTTTGAACGTTGAGGTGAGCCACATGTGCAGCGCAAAGTGTGCCCCAAGAAGCGTTAATTCCAGAGTCAAAATCCAAGTTCTGGGGCTCAAAGGATAAATGCACCCCTTTTTGATTTGAAGAAGGCAGAGGTAAATGCTAGGAAATATGCAACATGCATTCCCTTGGGGCCATAGGCCAGTATATACAACAAATAAAGGTTACATAGCTAAATATATATAACTCAACCCCACCCCCTGTCAAAATCATGGTGGATCAACAACACCGAGTTTGGAGAGATACAAGTTGTGCTCTGCTCTATTCTGGGCCTTCGTAAAGAAATCCGCCAATTATAACTTGGAAGGCACATACTGAAGAGAATAACCTTATCCCGCACACCCGAGCGCACAAAAGAAGCATCGACACCAATATGCTTGGTGAGCTCATGCTTCACAGGGTCGCGCGCAATATTGATAGCACATGTACTGTTTGATAAGAGAGGAGTATGTGTAGTGACAGGAAACACCAAGATCTTCGAGCAGCCATCGTAGCAAAGCCACCTCTACTATTAAAAGAGCCATAGCTCGCAACTCAGTCTCTGAACTCCAATAGGAAACCGCATTCCGTTTCTTCGCCTTCCAGGCAAATGAGAGAATCACCAAGAAAAACACAGTAAGCAAAAAGGGACCGTCAATCTAAAAGACCACTAGCCCAAGTAGCATTCGAATAGGCCTAAAGCTGGAACGAATTTGATCATGGGAAGAAGAGATGGCGAGAGATAGGCCCACGAAGATACCGTAGAACACGTAGGAGGTGACTGTAGTGGACCATAGTGAGAACAGAGACAAATTGACTTAGAATTTGAATGGGATAGGAAATGTCTGGACGAGCGATGACTAGATAGGCAAGACTTCCAACAAGGTGACGGCAACGCGTAGGATCAGACAAAGGCTCATTGTCATAAGCACAAAGGTGGACTTTGAGCTCCATCAAGTCCACCGTGTGCTCAAGCAAGAAGATCTGAATATACTTCTCTTGGGAAGTAAAGAAGCCGACAGAGGTAGAAGAAACCTCAACCCCAAGGAAGTAGCGAAGAGGACCAAAAATCAGACATTTGAAATTGCTCACTAAGACGAGCCTTCACAAACGCAATGTACTTGAGTCATTGACAATGATGATCATGTCGTCGACATATAGAAAAAGAGCACGTCCATGAGCTGAAAGGTGGACAAAAACACTGGATCATGAGCACTCACCGGACAATCAGCCACAATCACCACTAAAGGCGAAGCTCTCAAACTAGGCATGAGGGGCTTGCTTAAGGCCATATAGAGAGCGACGAAGATTACAGACCATGCCATCAGGAATAGAATACATGATGTGCGGGAAGACTAAGACCTAAACCTAAGCTCTAATACCGTTAGGAATATGCAATTTGTATTCCTAGGTGGACATAAGCCAATATATATACACATGCAAGTGCGCTACAATATGCAGAAAGTCCCTTATAGAACGGGGAAAACGCAAAGGGTACACGACTAAGTATATATAACTCTTAATAGGTTATCACAATTGGTGCAAGTTGCATATGACGGGATCCCATGGAAGAGCTTAGTGCAGGACCCTCTCAAACTACATGGAAGAAGAACAAAGACTGAGATCAATGCAGAGGTCGCAGTACAATGATGATGAACCCCCAATGTACTTATGTGGGTAAACCACCTACGGAAAGTTCAAAAAAGCTCTAGGCGTTAATTGTGCGTTTTGTCACCGCCTTGCGCTTTTCTGACCAAAGCGCATGCTTCGCAATTATGCGCAGCTATGCACTAAGCATTTTGCTATCGCCTAGAGTCTACATGCGCCTTTTTTAACTATACCTACGGGGAGTATTAGTGACTCACGAGTCAGAGGTCGAAGCAAAGAAGATAGCAAGGGATGTCTGCATCTGACAACGCTTGCCCCGCGGCTAGAATGAAATGGGCAGAAGTACAGATCATGCTCAGTGAGAAAGACTGCCCACCAGGATGCCAGCGCCCATGGCGACTTTCTCTAGTCATATCCCCTATCATAGGGAGCGCGCGAGTTCACCGCGTACTAATTGATGGGGGAGTTCCTTTAGCATGATTTCGTTGAAAACATTGGACCAGATGTAGGTATCCCACACACACAGAGAGAGAGAGAGAGAGAGCAAGCAGGACTTCGAGGGAGTTCCATGGAATTATCCCAGGGATGTCACACTTGCCGTCATCTTTGAGAAAGCAGATAGTTTCTGCAAGCTGTGTACCTTCGAGGTTGTTGACTTCAAGATGGTCTACATGGCCATGATAGTCCGCCATGCGTTTGCACAATTCATGGCCATATTGAATCACATCTACATGATGGTAAAGCTGTCAGGGACGAAAGACACCATCAGGGTCCAAGGCTTCCTTGAACACACGGTCGAATGTGATGGGCGGAACTATGAAATGACCGCCGCCACTTGGGTCCTCAACGAGCGGGTGCCTCCTATGATCTTCCTGTTAGAGTACTAAATATATAGCAGTGTAGCCTTTTGTATTTTCCCCATTTTATAAGAAGTTTTCTGCATATTTCCCGCACCTGTCCTTGTATATATACTGCTCTATGCCACCATGGGAATACAAGTTGCATATTTCCTAACATGGTTAGAGCCTAGGTCAATTTTTCCACACGCAACTCATGCTGTGATCCTTCCGTCACGATGTCGTCATCTTCTTGCCGGTCATCCCTGCTCTCTTTCCCTCTGTCGCCGCCGTACCTCTCAGTTAATGCATTGCACCACCCCGCTTTCGATCCACACCACCCCGCATCTAATTCCCGTCTCGGATACTTCGCCATCTTTCACCTAATCGAATCGGCACACCTCTCGCGCGTCTCTAGGTCGCGGAAGTACTCTCGAACCAGGTCCTTCCGGTTGCCGCCGCCACCTTTCTCAAGTTGGTTCCCTGCGCCAGGCCCGTGTTGCCCCTCCGCCCTCTGCCATTTAGGTCGACGCCTCCCTGGTCATTGCTGCCCAACTATGCACGCACGCATCTATCGGGCTGCTACCCAGCTGCGCACACACGCATTTACAAGACTGCCGCCCAGCTGCGCACACATGCATCTACAAGGCTGCTGCTTCCGGCCCGCGCGTGCACACAATCTCCTTTGCTGGTCATGCTTCCTCATGTTCCTCGCGTGAGTAAGCAGTCTGCTTGTTTGTTTCTCGTGTTAGCAAGCATGGTTGACCGGTATCATCCTCTTTTGCTGGCATGTTTCACCCGCCGCTAGCCTTTGTCCAGCCCGTGATTCTTGTCTGCTCGGTTAAAAGAAAGAGTAGAAAAAAATACATGTATGATGTTTTCGTCGGGTATGCATCTCCCTCCCTGCCCGCTTACCCTTGGAGGTGTTCCTTACATTGACTCTGTCTCGCACATGCGACTTTCCTCGGTGCTCGGTGCTCGTACACTTGTGATGTCGTCTCCTTCGATGTCTTTCGTAGGCCGTGGTGGTCACTCTTTAGTAACGCCTCTTGCGACCTCGGCACATGGTGATTGTTGCTCTACACTGTCTGCCCTCACAACTTTCACCAGTAGTGTTAGTGCATATAGCTCCATGGTGATTGTTGCTCTACATCAAATTTGGCTCATGTTCTGTTTAGGATGGTCACACTGGTGCTCTCCTTGGTGCTGGCCCCCAACGCCGTGACTCCAAGGGCCTTTGGGAGCTTGACTGATGTCACCTTCCCTTCGTGCCACCACTGCACTCTCTCCACCTCTGTTGCCTTGTCTACCAGCTCTTTCAGCAGTGGCATTATTGCCTTCGTCACTTGTGTGGCCCTCGTCTCTCATCCTTGGTTCAAAGTGGTTTTCTTGGATCCGACTCCGGTGGTGTCTTTAGATGTCAGGGTTGTCGGCTTGGTAAACAGGTCCGTTACCTTATCCAGATAGCGAGACCGTGTCTCAGCGTCCTTTTGACCTTGTTCACTCATGTATGGGGTCTAGCTCCCTTTGCTTCGAAAATAGGTTGTCACTACTATATTATATTTATAAATGATTTCTCTCTACACACATGGATATATCTTATGTCTTCTCGTAGTGAGGTATTGTCTATATATAAGCGTTTTGCTATGATGGTTCACACTCATGCATATTGGTGTGTTCCGTGCTGACTCTACTGGAGAGTATATCTCCAAGATGTTGTGTGGAGTCTTTGCTGAGCAGGCTACTCTTGCTCAGTTCTCTTGTCCTGGTGCTCATGCCCAGAATGGCATGGCGAAGCGCAAGCATCATCACCTTCTCGAGATGGCTCGTGCATTGATGATCGCTCTCTTCCGCCTCACTTTTTGGGTTGGGGCTGTCTCCACTTCCAGCTATCTCAGCAACATTCAACCATTCTCTGCTCGCCTTTTGACCGCTCTCCTGATTACGGGGCGCTTCATTTGTTTGGTTGTGTTTGCTGTGTGCTTCTTGCCTCCCAATGAACGCACCAAACTTACCGCCTAGTCCGTCGAATGTCTTCTTAGGGTACAATGATGAGCATAAGAGCTGTGGTTGTTGGGATCCTGTTGGCCGTCGGATGCTTATTTCTCGGGATGTGACTTTTGATGAGTCTCGTCCCTTCTACCCGTGCCCATCTCTTTCCTTACTATTCCCAACACACCTATCACTCCTGTTGAGGCCTTGTCTACCCATCCCATCTGTTTCTGAGACTGCCACAGATCCGCCGCCGCCATCTCTTATGGTTTCCTCACAGTTGCAGATCTCGTTGAACCCAAGCAAAAGTGATTTTTTTTAGTATGAGCCAGCTTGATGCAAGGAGGGAGGCCTACTCCCTTTCTCCCATGTTGACAAATGCCCGGGGAGCATTGCGGAACCCCACTCGCTACCCCCTTTGGAACTAACCATATCGTCTACCAGCGCATAGTGTCCTCTGGCACCTTGATGGGATCTACCCGAGACAGCAAGGCCTAAGAGAAAATAGGTCATCGAAAATTGTAAGGCTCGCGACTGGGTCAAGAAACTCACCTCTGCCGTCCTGACTAGGACCAAGCACCAAGCCATATACCCATGCTGGTTCATCCTGTTTAGCGGGAAATTCTTTGGCGTAAGAAGCCGCCCACAACATGGACGTCTGTGCATTGCCCGTCCCACAAGTCTTTGATGGCCGCTACCATTGTAGTAAGGAAACTACAGTGCGCTGGACACGAGTCCCATTTGTTTGATTTGGCTAGTCTGGTGTTAACAAACTTGGGGGCATGACTTTGTCGGGCCGGCCTTGTCATGACTCCAAGAATTGCGGGGCTGCATCTCGATGAAGGCCCAGCCCTTGCCAGTGCGTATCGAGAACTAACAGGAACATGGGACCTCATTGGGCGCCAGGTTCATATTCACCTTAAGCAAGAAGTTGTGGAAGAGATCCGAATTTAAGCGGATCCCGATGAAGCGCTCGCAAAGATGCATGAAGGCGGATAAGACCACCGAAATCAGGGCCAAGTGATACAGCTAGATTCCGTAGAAATGCATCATAGAGTAGAGGAAAGTGGACTAGGGGAATTTTACACCAGCTTGGAGGTGGCAGGCAAGAACCATCATCGCGCCCCGCCGGGTGTCGAGGGGTCACCCAGGGAGAAAGCGGTGCCACAAAGCCTCCCATGCTCCTTTGTTGGAGATATTTGCACTATGCACACTTGCAATTTCAAGCTCAAGTGTATCTATGCACGCACTTCAAAGTTGGAAAATTGTTACAGCTGCTCTATAAATCATCCATGGACTGGAATGTACCATCTATATCCCTTTTTGTACATGTCAATTTAGTCAATTACTCTTCCGATTGAAATTCTTAAGGAAGGCAATTTAGTTCATCGGAACTCAGAAGGTAGGGTTTGGTGAGACCAGCCATTTAGGAGTGTAATGTAGATTGCAATAAATGTTCATACGTTTTGTCATGTGCTGCTCATGTGCTCCCCATACAGTGGTCATGAATAGACATTCCATGCCACTTGTCTTGCATCCAAGCTGGCATGCGCATGATCTACAGTAACCTGCAATTTGTAAGTTCTATGGCCTAGTTTAACTAACCAGAGTTCAGTAACCTGCAATTCAATTGTCTCTTATCTATATGTGTACTTTATTCTATGGTATATGTTTTCAATACAATTGCACCAACCATGTATGTCAAATGTCAAAATTTGTGTTTCCTATGGGCAGTTTTGAATATAATGATTTAATTGTATCTAGGAATTGTTATCACCGGTAAGTGACCTTTGGAGGTTTTTGGTATCGTTGGCATTGTGGGATGAGCCTTTGAAGTCATTCGTCTTTTGCTTGGTATCTTCTTCTATTATCATAAGGTATGCTGCTTTGCCCATATTTTTTTAATTTTCTTTATGCAGGGGTTGGTTATTGTGTACTATTGAACATACTAACAAATAAAGGCGAGGATTATGTTCTGCTACATCTCATGGAAGGAGGCTGCCAACATAAACTTGTGGGGACTTGCATGTATTAATATTTGTGTAGAGAATGCGTTTCTGGTTGTTTTAGGTAATACTTTTTTTGGTGGATAATGGAAGTCCATTTGGTCGCAACACCATTCGAGTTTGAGCACCATGACAAGAGAAAGTGTGCCCTACTTAGCTAGGAATCCGCCCGACAAATGGGAGATATACTTACCAGCAGAGTCTACACGAAAGACATGAATAGGGGTAGATAACTGGTATGTACGGTAGTAGCAAACTGCTGATATACAGGAAGAACCTCATTGTGAGAAGACATAAATATTTCCAAGTTCAGTGAGAAATCATCTATAGAAGTAATGTAATATCGAGACCCCCTTTCGAAATGAAGGGAGCTTTGATCCCAAACATCTGAATGAATAAGATCAAAAGAACGCCAAGACATTAACTCCCTATGAGGATAAGGTAACTGAATCTTTTTACCAAGCTTACAACCCTGACAACCAAAAGGCACATCTCCTAAGATAGACCCCATAAGAACACAATGAACTAAATACGACAGACGAGAGTCACACAGATGAACGAGACGTTCATGCAAAGAGCTACTAGACAAGGTAATGGGGGCGGAGAGACCGGCGGCCATGGCAATGGAAGGAATATGAAGCCAATCAAGCTCCAAAAAGGGCCCGAGAAGCACTCACCCACCGGCCACCTCCATCGAGCGTCGTGAGAAAAGACTGAGTTAGACCGACTATAAACTAGCTTGACGATGGTGCTCGCACATGTAGGTTGCGTCGCCACAGGAAGCCACTCACTAGGCCGTGGCCGGCACCAGTCACACCCACTCGCCTTCTCGCCCTGGTCGACACCATCGATCATGCTAGCTTGGCCTCTCTGTCTCCTTTGTACGCACATGCCCAGTGCTGTCCTAGTTGTGAGACTAAGGCGGTTCCCAAGGTCTGTCGTATGTTTCCTCTTAGATTGGTTCCGAAAAAGGAAGGGTAAACCAAAAAAAAAGTACAACGTCTTCACTGTCGGGCTATCATATCATCTCTTGCCGCCCGGTGATTTTGGCAATGGTCACTACACCGCGTTCGGTTGGCCACATGTTCATTCACCTGCATGGCCTTTGTCTTCTCTTCGGCGAGGTCACATATACCCCTCGCCCTATTTTGCCAATGTGGAGCCTAAACCATAGGCTCCTGCCCCAGATGCTTTGTACTTGTCGGTGGTTCGTCGAGAGTACGCACTTCGGCAGGGTCATTCCATTGTCGACGATTTCTACGTTCAAAGTTCTGCTATTTGGCGCCGACTTGATATCCTGCTGGTTGTTGCTCCTGTGCATGTATTGCCAAATTGTTCGTTTACGAGCTCTTGTATTGGCAACACAAGGAGTTTGAGCCACGATGTGCCCAAATCTTTTTTGCTTGTGCCCCGTGTCTCTTCTGGAGGCACTCACTGAGATCCATGAGGAGATTAGTCTATGTGGCGCTAGTCCACTGTAAGTTCCCTCACAGCTCACTCCGTGCTCACCTGCTACACTACCTACTGCACCGACTGCTTCCTGCTTTAGTGATCCACCTCTTCTACCGTCTCCAATAGGCAAGTGGTAGTCACCCTTCTAGTAGTTGTTGTCCTCATTGCCCCTATTGCGTCAACGATGGTCAAATTGAGTACGATTGCTACAAGAAGAAGCAACACATGTGAGGCGGCTCTTCTTGAGGGACTTGTGCTTCTACATCGACCTCTTTAGTTGCGTCTCTAACTGCGCAAGATATTGTGCCACTAGGTCTGCTTGCAGCTTCGGGTTCTTCCTCGATAGGTTCTGCAAGTTCAGCTACAAAGTGACCACCTCCTCCACAGTCAGGTACATCCCCGTGGATTCTTGATTCTGGAGCCTCTTTCCATATGACATGATTCTTCCTCTTTGCCATACTTGTGGACACCCAAGACGTGTTGTTGCTCGACTTTGGGAGCACGTACAAATTCATCAACACAACGTTCGCTGATCATATTGGTGCCACCACCGCACCCATACCACCGTTGGGTGTCAAGCTTGCAAACGGATAGTGTCTCCGCTATGATAAGTTCGTCCCCTGCAATTTGGTGGTTGCAAGGCCATGAGTTCACCACCGACATGCGCGTCATGGAGCTCGACGCATATCATCTAATTTTTGGCATGGAAGTCTCGGCGCAATAGCCCGATGAACTGCCATTGACTAGAGAAAATGATCACGTTCATTCACCAAGGCCAAGAGGTGACACTACAAGGTGGCCGGTCAACAAACCAATGCTTCCCCTAGAGCTTGATACTTCGCTCAAGTGTCATGCCGGGAACGACATATGTGCGATGGCAGTCATGGAGATAACGACTTCGAGGTCACCAACAAAGGACAACACGTGCCTTCGCCAGTTTAGGCCGTCCTCGACGAGTTCCACGTCTTTGCCAAGCCCAAGTCCCTTCCACTTCATCGCCAATACGACCACGTCATCACCCTCACGCCGAAGTTGCGCCCAACCAAGAAAGGTCCTTGAGTTTAGGGTGTGTTTGCAGGGGCTGGGATGTGTAATGTTCCGACTCAGTATGTTAGTCTGGTTGCAAAATGTTGGGAGTAAATCCGCTATGATGCTAGGCCACCTTGTCTGTTTGAAGTCAAGAACTCCCGTCTTATGTTTCTGTCTGAAGTCAACGGCCCCTAGAGTGTGACAACAACCCTGAGAGCGGCACCACGTTGCCACATAGTGGGTCAACCTTGGAATCCCATCCCTCGTCGCTAATGGGTGTGCATCCGTGGGTGCTGGGCCACCTTGTTTGTTTGAACAACTCCTATCTAGGCCCTCCATCTTCTGTTTATGTCTGAAGTCAATATGATACGGGGTGAGGTCAATCTTTCACGATTGGAGCGGATCCTACGAAGAACGCAATGAACACGAGAGGGGAAACAAGAGGAAACACTCAAATTGACTTGATCCAATCACACATGTGCTAGATCCAAACACACAAAGAGATCACAAAGGTCCAAATCCAACAAAGGGGAATACAAGAGAGGTAACTAGTTCATCTCAATCCTAGAAGGAAGGAGGTCTTGAATCCATGAAGGATCTTCCCACAAGGGGGTCTTGAATCCACTTGGGGGATCTTCTCCTAGGAGGCCTTGGTCTCCAATGGAGTAGGGGTACAAGTGGATGAGCAAAGCTCTATCTCCAAAATGAGCTATCACAATGCTAACCCTAGAAAGGAGGAGGAGGAGGTCCTTTTATAGTCTAGAGGGGCAAAGGGGTACATGGGCCTCGGCCCGATACGCTGCGCACAGACAGGCGTGGGACGTCCGACCGTTACCGGTCGTCCGGTGGCTCGCGAGGGTCCGGACGACTTGTAATGCTCGGACTTCCGAAAAGTCGGTTCTGTGAAGGTGGCGCTGGATATCCGAAGACGGTCGGACGTCCGGGGCGTCGGTCATCCAGATGACTTTGGATTTCTGACGTTTTGGTTCTGTGATGGAGTTGCCGGATGTCTGGAGGAGGCCGGTTGTCCGGTCGCTGGAGTGTGTCGGACGTCCAGTACTTGCCGGTCGTCTGTAGCACTAGCTGGCTGGGTCCTTGGGTTGGCAGGGGTTCCAGGCATCAGATGTCCGGTAGCTATCGGACGTCCGGTGGCTGTAGCTTTCTGGCAGCTCTTCCCACTGGGTCCTTGTACTTGGTTTCCTCGCCTTCTTGTCCATTGGATGTAGCCGATCCGAGAGAGTCCTCCTGGTGCCTAAGTACACACATCATTCCCGGATTGAGGTAGTAGCCATGTCTCACGTGGGTCATACGGAACGTCGCTAAGGAGAGATGTCACCTTGGTCTCGATAGCTCTTGCACGTGCTCGTGTCATCGGTCCACTTAGAGCTTGGATAGGCGAAGGTAGGTCCATGGGGATGATTGTAGGATGCTCCGCATCACAATAACTCCCTGGGGTGCGGCGATGGCCCTCCGAGAGCGATTGTGGGTTCGGGCGGCACCATGCCACCCCACAAAGGGTTAACCATGGGATCCAGTCCCTTGTTGCCTTGTCCGTTTGAAGTCAGTAACTCCCATCTAGGCCTTGATGGGTTGGGCCGCCTCGTCTGTTTGAAGTCAATAGCTCCCATTTAGGCCCTGTGTTCTTTGTTTATGTCTGAATGGCCTGCTTTTTTGTTTATGTTTGAAGGCAATAACTCCCTGGAGTGCGCCGACGGCCTTTCGAGAGCGATCGTGTATTGGGTGGCACCTTGCCACCGCATAGCGGGTCAACCTTGGGATCATGTCCATCGTCGCCGATGGGAGTGCATCCATGACGATGCTGGGCCGCCTCGTGTGTTTGAAGTCAACAACTCTCGTCTTCTGTTTATGTCTGGGATCTCGTACATCATTGCCAACGGGAATGCATCCGTGACGATGCTAGGCTGCCTCGTTTGTTTGAAGTCTACAACTCCTATGTAGGCCCGACATCTTCTATTTGTGTGTGAAGTCAATAGCCCCCTTGAGTACGACGACGACCCTTAGAGAGCGATTGTGGGTTTGGGCGGCACCATGCCACCACACAACAGGTCAACCATGGGATCTTGTACCTCTTTGCCAATGGGAGTGCATCCATGACAATGCTGGTCCACCTTGTCTGTTTGAAGTCATCCAGGCTCCACGCTTCTAATTATGTTTGAAGTGAACTCAATAGGTCCCTGGAGTGCGATGAGAGCCCTCTGAGTGCATCCACGATATTCAAGATAGGTCCTTGTAACCGGATTAGCTAGACCATACCATTACTCTCATTTACAAAATGACAAGATCGAGCGCCAAGTTAGCGAGATGGTGCGCTGCAGGGTGATCATGCACAACATGAGCCCATATGACGCTCCCGTGCTCCTCGTGGAGAAGGATGGAACGTGGCCCTTTTGTGTGGACTATCCACGCCTGACATCACAGTAAAGAATAAGTTCCTTTTGCCAATTGTCGACGAACTCAACGAGCTAGCGGCGCGACCTACTTCTCCAAGCTCAACTTCCACGTCGGTTACTACCAAATCCGGATGAAGCATATCGATGAGACGAAAATGGCGTTCAAGGCGCACCACAAACACTTCCACTTCCGAGTCATGCCATTTGGGTTGACGAATGCACTGACAACATTCCAATGACTCTTGGACTCGATCTTGGCCGAGCATGTTCGTACGTTTGTCATTGTCTTTCTGGATGACATCTTGGTGTATAATTCCTCACTTCAGGAGCACACTACCCACTTGCATCGGCTGCTCGATAGGATTCATCCACACCAACTGTTTGCCAAGGCATCCAAGTGCATATTCACCTAGAATGGTATCACATACCTAGGACATGTGATCTCTTGGGACGGTGTCTCCACAGACAACCCGAAGACGACAACCATGCAACATTGGCCCATGCTCACCGCCACCGAGCTGTGAGGTTTCCTTGGCCTCACGGGCTATTACTAAAAGTTTGTGCCCATGTATGGCATCCTTGCCAAGCCACTTACCCTACTGCTAACAAAAAAAGTGCTTTGAGTGGCAGATCATGCCCAGACGGTGTTCGAGCCACTCAATCTGGCGATGGTGACGACACCCGTTCTGGCGCTGCCCGACTTCACCAAGCCGTCGTCAATCGAGATGGATGCCCATGACACCGGCATGCGGCATTCTTTAGCAAGAGGCCCTCGACGTCCACAACAAAAAACAATCAGGAAAGGAGTTCCTCACTGTCATGATGGCGGTGGACAAGTGGTGCACCTACCTCCAAACTGATCCGTTCATGATCCGGATTGGCCGCAAGCAATGGCGGAGCTTCATGTAGACCAACGGGGCATGCCCCCCCCCCCCCTAGATTTTGTATCCATTAAAAAATATGGTATATATTAGGCCTAACTAATGTCTAAACTAGAGATTAGCCCCTCCTTCCCTATTAATTTGCTCCCTTTCAATTAATGGCCCCCTCTTAGATTATGCTCAAGCTTTGCCACTGGTCGCAAGTGCTTGGGAAACTGGCAGCTTGTGACGAATCTGCAACAGACGGTGATGTCCAACCTCACATTCAACTTCCAATACAAGCGCGACGTCGAGAACGACGCTGCCAATGCTCTGTCTCGTGTGGGCAACCTCCTCTTTGTCCACACTCTCTCGGTCTGGCAACCCAGCTGGATGTAGGCGTAACTAACTCATACAAGACAATTGTGTCAGCAAGCTTTTGCCAACTCGCACTGTGCAACCTGGAGAAGCAACACCGCAGTGCATCCTTTGCTTTCACTTGCGTGTATGGATCGGCTGCAACACCGCATTGCAGGCGAAGCTAGTAAGCGCGCCGCGTAACAATGTGGCCGACAACCACTTTGGTTGATCGCGACCTACCACTGCGTCAAGTTCTTGTGGACAGGGCTCAAACAAGCCGTCGAGGATTTTGTCCGGCAGTGCGAGGTGTGCCAACACGCCAAGTACGAACATACCAAGCCGGCCTACTTGAACTCCTGTCTGTGCCGGAAGGGCTGTGGGCGGACCTGACCGTGGACTTCATCGAGGGCCTTCCCTAGTCTGATAGATTTGACGTGATCATGGTGGTCGTCGATCGCTTCATCATCAAGTCCGCACACTTAATGCCACTTTGCCACCCCTTTAGTGCACAATAAGTGGTGCGGGCGTTCGTGATCGCAAGCTGCACGCGCCCCCAGGTCGATCGTCTTGGACCGTGACCGCGTCTTCACCAGCGACATGTGGCGAGAAATGCTCGCCTCCTCCGCCACGGTGTATCATTCGTAAACAGGTAGCCAAAGTGAGCGCGTAAACCAATGCCTTGAGATTTATCTTCGCTGCGATCTCCACGACACTCCGGGCAATGGGGGTGCTGGCGTCCGATGGCGGAGCTTTGGTACAACTCCACATTTCACTCATCGCTCAATTGTTCCCCCTCTCTTGGCCGACTGCTTCTACATCAGCAATCGATGCCACGGATTGGGAGTAGCACACCGAGCTCTTGGGCACCCAGCTGCTCCGAGGCCAGTGCCGCATCCAGCGCAAGGCTGATCGCAACCGTGTTGAGCGCATGTTCATGGTGTGGGATGCGGTCTTGTTCAAGCTGCAACCCTACGCGCAAAGCTCCGTTGCCTTACGACAAGCTCACATGCAAGTACTTTGGGCCATTCAAGGTGCCGCAATCCGTCAGAAAGCTCGCGTACAAGCTCGATCTTCCGGACGACAGCCACATTTACTCCATCTCCCAGCTGAAGCCATTCATGCTGGACTACACTCCAGTGTTTCCCGAGATGCCGCGCACCGCCGATCTGACAGCCGACCAGCCGACCACCTGATGCCTGGGGACCATCTCATGATGAAACACGACAATGACAATGGCTTGGTCGTCCAACTCAAGGTGTGGTGGTCTACCCTGTCACCGAGACTCAGCCATCTTGTTCTCAGGCTCCGCTTTCCGAAGCGGCCTGGCCAGGGGCTCCATCTGAAGAAAGGGAGAATGTCACACCTATTGCTTGATGACACAGTGGACTAGAGGGATGTCAGGGGCATGTTGGGGGATTTAAACGGGAACTGAGTGTGGCCCAGAGAGTAAGGCTATCTAATACAAGGTAACTGTCGAGATGAACCATCGACCTAGGGAACAAACTGATTCCTCGCCCCCTTGCTTTCCTCTCATCTTTCTGTGCTCTTCTCACCTCAAACCCTACCCCACTACCCTGCCACCTTGATCCCCTCTCTGACGGGTTCGTCAGTCTTGCAGGCTACCACCGCAAGTTCATCAAGGACTTTCGCAGTATGGCAGTGCAGCTCACCAAGCTACTGAAGGAGGGATTTAGTTGGTGTGAAGAAGCCGAGGCTGTGTTCCATGAGAGCACCCTCGGTACAGCCCCAGTCCTGCAGATGCCAATCAACCCCAGCTTTATCGACGAGGGTGATGCTTCCAACTCTGGCCATAGCGCCATTCTTCACCAGGACAATGGTCTGTCGACTTTCTAGAGTCGGCGCATAGCAACGCTGCGTCATGCCAAGCTGACAGCGGAGAGGGAGCTAATGACGGGAACATGCATTCACCGACTGCACTGACCACTATAGTTTGAATTTTATCCTGGAGCAGCGGCTTCAGACATTCCCACAACATTAATTGGTGAACAAGTTGTTCGGCTACGATTTCATTGTGGAACACCGTCGTGGACATCTGAAGATACCAAGAGTTGTTTAGTAAAAGTACTAGTGTAGATACTACTAGTAATCTGAAGTCAGTAGAAGGATACGATGGATCTTAATTTCAGCTTGTCAACTAATTGATGATTTTTCATCCGTTCATATTAGTGATGTTCCTACGCTTCTATGCTGAGACAGGGGATGGGTAGTCTATTTTCTTGTTATGGTCATACTGTTATCAGCAACAGTCATGCTGCTGACAAGACTAACTAGTCAAGGAAAGCCAATGACTGAGGTCAAGGTGACATCTCCACCTTCAATGAACACTATGGAGCAGCTCTTAGCTGTCCAAAATGCTATTTCCAAAGTTGAAGAGCTTGTCCAGGATGCAAATATTGTTCTTCTGAAGATAAGAGCTCTACTGCTGGCTTTTCCATCTCAGGTGATTATACCTTCTTAGTTTTCACCATTCCATCTTAAAATTTATTTTGATTTGCAGTTTTGCTTCTGTGCTGTCTATGCTATTGTATGGGTGATGTTGTACTAAGGTAATATGCACTGTAGATTGTGGTAGATGTATTTAGATGCGGATTTCCCGTCTAAGTTACACTTTAATTTGCAAATTTATACTTAATTTGGTGCAGAAATAATGAAACCACCATACAACTACGTGCTTTGTTTCATGAAATTACTATTAAGTACTGATGTTTAACCTGGAAGCGTGTGCAAACTGATTTACTTGCATGGTTTTTTTCTTTCCTACGGAATTAGCAGATGAAATACACCCCCTTTTGTTGTTTCCAATTATTCACTGAATCCGTAATTGCTAGTAACTGATCAATTAGCGTACTGAACCGTGGAACATCATTGATTCACTCCTCGTATACGTAACTATACATTTATCTTTGCAACCAAGGGGAGGCACACCACTGTTCTCCTGCCACTGAGCTTGTTACCCCTTTAATTTCTACCAATGAACTTTCCCCGAAGACATGTAACAGGATACAAGTGAATTTGGGTATCGGAGGGGATAAGAACTTGGGGAAGAAGTAGAGCGAATAGTAGGGGGAGGATCAAATTTCACTATTCATTTGATAATTCTCCTGTTACAGCTCATGGCATATAAATAACGCACCCAAGTGACACCCTGGCCCACACACAACTACTACGCTGCCACTAAACACCACCCCTTTAGGAACACGCCTGATGAGCTGACACACCTTTAGCTGAGTCTGGTGTGACATCCCCTCTGCAGCAGTCGGAAACCACGCTTGAACATTGGCATAGTCTTCCCAAGTCGTCTTCTCCGGCAGCGAAAGACCGCTTGATGAGCACTTGAAGCAGGGCAGTGTTGCCTTTCTTCAAGAGGCGACGATCCAGGATTGCCGCCGGAGAAACTTCAGAGATATCAAGCTCCGCAGCTGAAGGAAGTTCAGAGAAAACGGTCGAATGATCAGGCACATGCTGCTTCAACTGCGACAAATGGGACACAGGATGTAGAAGGCAGTTCTATTTCATAAGCCACTAGACCAATTTTGTGAAGTATTTTGTAGGGCCCAAAACACTTGACAGAGATCCTTGGATAGGGTCTGGCAGGCACGGATGCAGCTTGATAAACTTGCCCCCCTTTTGGAAGTTATTATCAGTGTGATTTTCACCAGCATAGTGTTTCATATGTAACCGAGCCTTGTGATGTTGCCGCTGGAGAAAATCATTGCACCAACTCGTCCTGGAACAAGGATTCTGCTTCTTCAGAAGTAAGATCAGTCAGAGAAGAAAGAGAGAAGTCCACATTACAACCTCGAATTAACAACTCGGTCTAATTTGCAACCTTGAACTTCGAAACGGTCGCACAATACCCCAAACTAACCACGTGGTGTAAAACTCAACCCTCCTCTCGGTTTTGCCTTGGTCAAGTGGTTTTGACTGCGTTGACTGCTGACTGGACAGTGCCATGTCAGCAGTCATGCCAACTCAGCTAGGGCTGAACTGAATTTGTTTTTTTCAATAATTTTTTACAAAGTTGTCCCTGAACATTTGCAAAAACACCCCTAAAATAAATTCTTAAGTGCAACCGGGTTCTCATGCCGGCACTGCCGCACCGCACGCTGGCAGGCTGCGAGCTGCTCACGCTGGAGGTATGGACTGCAGTGACCGTCCGGCGGCGTGTACATCACTGGTTGACGGTGGTGCAGTGGGTGGCAGACTACAGCATGGTGGGGTGTGCACTTGCGCCGGCATTCAGGTGGAGTCCTCTCCTTCTCACCTCTGGTCGCTGTTAAAATATGTGTCGAATATGTGTACGGGTTGTGCTACAGTTGGATCTGTAATTAGCGGAAGGTTAGGTGTTTTGTGTCGAACACGTTTAACCCAGGCCTATTATATAAGGGCACCGTTGGTTAGCCAGACTAGGCATAAGCTTGTAGGTTAAACAAAGATCACGAGAGGGACGGTCCGGACCAATCTGAGTTAACCGATGAAAATAAAAGAATCAGTCCGGCTCAGGTTCCGGTGAGTTCTCTACATCAGAAAGCCAGCGAGCAGAGATAGAAGGAAGAGAGATGTCTTGCTTGATGAGATGGAGGATAGCAGCTTCCTGGAGTGAATGGTGCTCGAATGCTCGCCTGTTCCGTTCTTTCCAGATGTTCCAAGCAGTGTAGATGCCCGCCTTCTTGGCCATTCCATGAAGACACGAAGTCAAGTCATCCCACCAATGCTTAATAGATACAGCGATCTGAGCGTTAGTTGCAAGAATGGGCATGCCCAGGTCATTCCCCACCATAGTCCATATTCTACGAGCAAACGGGCAAGCAAGGATGAGATGGGTGGGCGTCTCATCCTCCTGGTCACAAAGGCTGCAGATGTCATCACGAGGTATTCCACGGACAGCCAGGTTATTTGCTGTTAGGATACGGCCCCGTAGCCAAATCCACATGAAGAATTTGCACTTGGCTTCCACCTTTACTGCCCACATCTTATCAAACTGAAATGGAGAGACAGAGCCAAAGAACCGACACTGGTACGCCGAGGATGCAGAGTAGGTTGGAGCTGTTCCAGACCCAGGAGATGGAGTCAGAAGCTAGTGAATCCAGGGTTACCTGTTGCACCCGAGTCCAGAGGTCAGCAAACTGTCGGAGTTGTGTAATCTCGGAAATCCGATGGAGGCCCAGTATCCATTTGTTGCTGGAGACTGCATCATGGACAGAGACGTTTTTGCGGGAGCAGAGCTTGAAGACATCCGGAGTAAGGAGCCGCGACACATTTCCGTCGAGCCAACGATCGTTCCAAAAACTGGCAGAAACTCCGTTCCCAACGGAAACCACAGTGGATGCAGAGAAGAGAGCAAGATCATCTAAGGCCGGTCCTTGTCAGTCCATTCATACCATTTCCATCTAAGGCGAAGTGCTCTACTGAATCGATGGAGATCCAGCACCCCAAGGCCTCCAAGCCTCTTAGGACGGCAGACAATGCTCCAGTTGACGAGAGCAAGGCCCTTGTCGGAATTAGGCTTTGAACGCCACAAGAAGTTCCTGCATAGTTTATCGATTTGTCTGATCGCCCAACCATCCAGCCTGAATACAGAGAGGAGATGAACTGGAATTGCAGAGATCACAAAATTTACAAGCTTGAGGCGTGCATCACCAGAGAGCAGCCTGCCTCTCCAAATCTGCAACCTGGAGGCCATCTTGTGAAGTGTCTGTTGAATGTCAGCTCTTGTGATCTTATTGAAGTGAAGAGGCAAGCCCAAATATTTGCACAGGAAGTGGGCTAGAGGCACAGGGAACTGCTGCATCAAAGAGGCCAGATCAATGTTCTCACAGGCAATAGGGAAGAAGACACTTTTCTGCACATTGGCCATGAGCCCAGAGGCAGAACCAAACACCCTCGGAATCTCTTTCGTGGTTGTTACTTCCTGCTGGGTTGGAGCAATGAATAGGGTAGCATCATCAGTATAAAGGCTGATTCGCAACCGGGAGGGAGGCAACCGCAACGCAGATAGAGCACCAACCGAGCAAGCTTTCTCAAGGAGCCAGTGCAGGGGGGCAATTGCCAGGGTGAACAGCATCGGTGACACGGGGTCTCCCTCCCGTAGCCCCTTTTGATGAAAGAAAGGAGCACCGAGCTGTCCATTAACCATGATCCGAGAGGAAGCAGAGTTCCACATAATTGCCATGATGTCACACCACCGTGGGCTTGAACCAATTGCAGACATGAGTTCGAACATTTATCTCCAGGAAACTGAATCAAACGCACCAGCAATGCCCAATTTAAGAAGAAGAGCCGGTTCCTTGGAACGGTGCAGCAGCTTAACCGTGTTCTTGATGTATAGGAAGTTGTCTTGAATGCTTCGATTTTTGATGAATGCGCTCTGCAAGTGAGGGACAATCTGATGCAAGACCGGAGCCAACCGGTTTGCCAGGAGCTTGCAAACAATCTTGCCGATAGAGTGCATGAAGCTAATGTGCCTGAAATCCTTAATCTTGACCCCATCGGAGGATTTTGGCAGAAGGGTAATGAAGGCCGAATTAAGCAGGTTCCAACGATTGGCCCGGAGAGAGAACAGATGGCTGATAGCAGCGATTAGATCACCTTTGATAGTATCCCAGCAGAATTTGAGGAAGTCAGCCGTGAATCCGTCCGGTCCCTGAGCTTTCCCAGACGGCAGATAAAAAACAGCCGTTCTGATTTCCTCCTCTGAAAAATCAACCTCCAAAGCAGAGAGATCATGCCTTGGCATACCTAGGTACTCCCAATTAATCGTGCACTCCCTAGGGGACGGTGTGCTGATCGTGCTGCAGAAGTGGTCAAGGAGCGCCTGTTGCTTTTCATCTTGCAAGGTGAGCATAGCGGTTCCAGAGTCCAGTACTGGGATGAAATTCCGCCGCCGCCTTCCGTTGGCCTTGATATGGAACAGCTTGGAATCAGCATCATTGGCTCGGAGGTAGATAATGCGTGATCGTTGTCGGATACGCACCCACTGGATGTCTGCCAGACCTAGGAGCTTATGCTTCAAGTGCAGCCGCAGACCCATCTCTGTGATGGACAGATCATGGCCATCCTGAGCTGTGTCGAGGCCCAGGATACCGGATCAGCAATCGCAAACAGCAGAGCAATGTTGCCCACGCGACAGCGGCTCCATAGCTGGAGGGATTTCGCCAGGCGGGACAGCTTGCGGTGCAACCTCCACATGGAGTCGCCATGGAGCACAGGCGCCTGCCATGATTCTGCGACAACGTCCCTGAACCCTCTGATCTTCAGCCAGTAGTTCTCAAAACGAAACCCCGAGAACCTTTTGTGGTTAATTTGACCAGTGAGAAGCATAGCATAGTGGTTCGAGATAGAGGAGGTGGCACGAAGGTGGCATTAAGGAAACAGGAGGCTCCATTCCGGAGAGCAAAGCACATGGTCAATCTTGGTTTTGGTCTGTTGCGGACAAGTGCTAGCCCAGGTGAAGCAGCGACCATGTAGTCGCAGCTCATCTAGCTCAAGGAAGTTCAGCGCCGACCGGAAACTGTTGATCAGGCGCCTGTTGATGGCACCGTTGCTTTTGTCATCGGCCCGGCAGAAAAGGTTGAAATCCCCAAGGAGAACCCAACAGGGCAACATGTTTGCTTTCAGAGAACGCAATTCAGAGATGAAATTGAACTTATCACTGTCAGTTTGGGGCCCATAAACCACGGAGATGCTCTGAGGCAACAGAGGCGCGCATGGAGATAGAAGCAGAGATATTATTGGTGGTGGCACTGGAACTTGATATGTTGAAAAGGTCAGATGAAAAGGCCAGGAGGATGCCCCATGGTGCTAGAGGCTGGAAGGAAGCACTAGGGGTCAGCAAAAGCGTTCCCAAGGAGCTCGAGCACGAGCGAACGATCAAAATGAGCAATCTTAGTTTCTTGAAGGCAAATAACAGTGGAGCAAGATTGTGTAACAAGATTACGGACAACCTAGCGACGAGCGGGGTTGTTGAGTCCCCGAACATTCCAATTGAGGATGATATAGTTGTGCTCACTCATCGATAAACAAGTCTACTCGGAGGCACTGGAGTGAAATGGAACACGGAGGGGAAACTGAAGAGGAACAGCAGGGTAAATCTAGTATAGAGAAGGTAGCAGATACAACTGCAGTGATCGGCTGGCGGTTCTGCAAGCATGTAGTCGAGGCAGACATGGCAAAGTGGTTGACAATGCATCGGTGGCCAACAACGGTGGCCAATCTAGGCGGCAACACCACGCCCGTCACGCAGCTGGCGAACGGCAGTAGGGCGGCCCTTAGAGCTTGGCCTTCCCTTGGTCAGCTGGACTGAGGAAAAGAGGGACTTCACCACCTCAATCTCCTCAGCATTGAGCGGGTCCTTGAACATGTCGAGGAAGCTCTGCATCATGGCCTCCTCCGTGGCCTTGTCGTCGAGGTCGACAGCGATGCCCCACTTCTTGCGGAGCACCTTGCGGACCTGCTCGATGGTGGTCAGGCCAACAACAGGCTGCCCAGCGAGCCGGCGACTGGTGTGTCTCGCCGGAGTGGCTGCCGGCGTCGGCGGCATACGCGTCACCGGTGGGGAGGGGATGAGCGGAGGCTGGATCTCGACGCAGATGGCAGAGAGGAGTGACACAACAGCGGAGGACATAGGATGGGCAGACGGATTCTACACGGTAGTGGGCGATGCAGCAACAACAACCTTGGCTAATGGCCCAGTGGGCTGGGAGACATTGGATAGCTCAGCAGCAGTAGGTGGGTTGTCGGAGGTGGAGGGTGCAACTTGGGCCGGGCCAAACGGGCAGAGAAACCCAGGCGACCCGTGGGGGGCACGTCATCCGTGCAATGCATCACAGAGTTGACTAGGGAACCGCCAGCTCCCAGGCCATGCAGCTGCATGGAGCTGTCAACAGCAATTGGCTCAAGCTGGGAGCCAATGCGGGTATGGGTGGTAGCGTGGGCGTGGCGACAACAGAAGTGTGGGGCGTGGCAGCGGCAACGATAGCAGGGGCTAGGGTGCCAGAAGGGTCGGCAGAGGAAGCATGCGTAGGTTGCCCGGAATGGGGTGGAGACAGTGAAGCTATGGCAACAAAAGGGGTGTTGTCGGGCTCCAAGAATGGAAGGCCAGCAGGCGGCTTTCGAATAACCCCCCACGCAACCTTTCCCCTCCCCCTCCCGCGACCACGTTGCCCCTCGCGGGCGGCCGGCCGCGCCCAACCCCCTCTTCCGCGCACCCCCCTCCCCGTTCCTCCCTGCCGCCGTGGCCTGCGACCGCCGCGGGCCTGGCCCGGGCGACGCTGGTGGCGGTGGCCCCTTAGCCTTTCCCATCTCGGGTGTCCTCCGGCACGGGACGTGGCGATTCCGGGCGGTGTCTCTGGGCGGCGGCGGTCCTGCGCGGCGGCGGGGGTTCCTGGCGCGAGCGGGGGCAGGCTTCTGGGCGGCTTTGGCGACGGGGCGACGTGGTGGCGCGGTCTGGCGGCGCCCGCTTGGCCCAGATCTGGGCCTGGGTGGGCCGGCGGCGGGGTGGGTCTGCTTCGTGGCTTCTGGAGGCCGGGGAGAGGCAATGCGCGGCTGGGTGCTGGCGGCGCCATCACTGGCTTGCTGCAGCGTGGCCGGCGGGGCTTAGCGGGCCTGGCCGGGCCATGAGTGGCCTGGCATGCCCTGCTGCCGCGTCCGGACGGCGACCGCGACGGTGCCGGAGGCTCTGGCCTCCCGCACGACGGCGGTGGAGGTGCTTCTCCTCCCGCGGGGCGCTTCTCTCCGATCCTCTTGGCCTCGTGTTGGTGTTCGCAGTGAGGCGGCGTGAGTGGCGGCGCAACCGCGATGACGCATGGTGGTGGGCGGTGGTCTGGCTGGTCGGCTCCGGTCCGGTTGGGCGGTGGGGTTGGATTGCGGGAGAAATCCTTGGAGGTTCTTCGGCTCCGATGTAGTGACACCTGCGGGTGCCACCATCTCTTCCTGGAGGGTGTCGGTGATTTCCATCCCCCACCTCCCTCCGCGTGCCGGGGGAAACCCTAGGACATGTCTGGGCAGCAGCGTCGTCGGCGTCGCATTCCTTCTTGGAGGTGCTGCTTGGTACGCGGCGGGACGGAGCCTCGGGTGGTGGTGGTTTGTTTCTGTAGGGCGTAGCGGTGGCGGGTCTTCCGCGCTTTGTCGAGCTGCCGTTGTTGGCATTTGTTTCTTCTTCCTTTTCTTTTGGGCTTGATGTGCTGCTCGCCCCAACGTTCCCTGTATCGGTGTTGGTTGCTTTGGAATACAAAGCGGGGTGAAACCCTTTATCGGTAATAATGGAAGGCCAGGAGGAAGCGGGGCTTGGCCTAGGGCAGGCAACTGCAAGGCAGGGCACGCGTGCAAGACACAGCAGTGCGACGCCATTGCACTACACATTGGTCGTGTTGTCCAAGGCGAGGAGAGGCTGCGCATTGGCTGTGCTCTCCAAGGCGAGGAAAGGAGCAATGGCCGTTGGCGACGCCGTTATGAGGCCGTCAACGGCGCCGTTGTCGTTGCCTGCAGACATGGCATGTTGACGGTGCTGCCATCCGATGTTGCCGGCGTAGTGGCCACCAGCTTGCCCGCTCGTCCCGCCGGACGAGGCATCGAAGCCGGCACCAGAGTGCGGTGCGGTGCAGGCCGGCCGAGTCCGCCTCGTAGAGGAGGCGGGCTTCGTCCTCATGGAGGTGGCGGCGGCCGAAGCCATTGGCAGCTGCTCCATCGCCGGGGTACCTCTTGGCCATGTCGAGGGAGCAGGGAGAGAGAGGCGTGGGGAGGAGGCGTCGGTGGGAGGAAGCGTCGGCGAGGAGAGGGCGAGACTTGCGAGTTCACCGTCGATGGAGCGGTGCCTTTTAGGCGGCGAAGCGGCGGGGTGCGGCTGTGTGGACGGCCGTGGTGTGTACGCGTGGCGGGGAGTTGGCAGGACGCGTGTCGGCGCCTTCACCGCGCCGCTCGTGAGGCATCAATGGAAGGCTGACCGGCGCGGCAGCGCGGCAGCCTTCGCATTGATTCCTGCAGGAACCGAGGCGATGAGGACGACGACGGCGGCGAGTCGCTGACTCGGCGGGCCCACGGGATTTCGCGCCAAAATAGTTTCCCCCGGCGCTCGGGCCGGGTTCGGCCTGGGTCCGCCGGCGCCAAAATCGGCCCGAGCCGGCGATAATTAGGCTTCTGGGGGCGCGGCTGGCCCCTTTTTTTCACGCCGACGATAAAAAACGGCCTTGGGGGGGCCTGTTGGGGGCGTGAGTGGAGATGCTCTTAGTCCCAAACAAGTTGGGGTAGGCTAGAGTTTAAACCCATAAGATCTCGCAACCAAATTATTTTATATTGCAATCAGCTCGAAAACAAGTTTCTGCACCACATTAGCCCATGTATAGTGCACGGTAATGATAAAAAACACAGCCGTAAAGAGACCCCGTATTGATCCTAATGAACCCCAGTCAATCTCACTCTAGCTCCAACTGTACAGCTATCGGTGTGCCGGTCCATGCATGCGTTTTTCTCTTGTTAACAGAAAGCCTTCACGGCAGATTATATTACGTTTGGAAATAGAGATACATCATCCACTATGACATGAGCTAGTGGCTCTGCATCCCAAACAATGTTCTGAGCACTCACCACCTTACTAGCAAGCAAATGCGCTGCCCTATTGGCCTCCCTCGGACAATGGCTAAATATTACGTGGTCATAAAAATGAACATTCCTCGGAGCCGATGGAGCTGCTGCCCTGTTGCATCACCTCCACGACGTCAACACAATCAGTCTCGACCATGATTCTGTTGCAACCTACCTGTCCTGCAAGAATGAATCTGTTCAGGAGAGCCTGTGCCTCGGCAGTTGTGGCATAATCAACAAATCGGAACGTCACAGTTTCCCATTGCCAAAAAGAGACCATGGTCATTCCTTATAATTGTGTCCGTCCCCTCTGAACCGCTATTCTCATAAAAACAACCCCGGCAATTTCAGTCTAGCTCCACCTCCCCTGTTACTGCTGCGCTGGTCCATGCATCTATTTGTGCTGCCTAGCCTAAAAGTCATAGGTAAACATATTTCCCCTCAAGCCCCTCAAACTGGGACGGGCATGACTTTTGGTTGCTGTCTCAATGTTGAACTTACGGTCTATCCAGCTTCCAAAGTACATCTTTCTCCTATACAAATATTCATTGGTTTGATCTTAAACAAATTGAATTTATGGGCAGCGCCAGAATTTTAACCACCACTCGATTAAACGTATTCGATACCAGAGTTCGATCAAATATTTCACTAACTCCTGTAATTTGCAGGCCACAGACAAAGCTATCCTTGCACTGTTATTGATGGCTCTTGTCCTTGCCTTGCTGCCCACAAGATTGCTTATCCTGGCGATGTTTCTGGAGGTGTTCACGAACCACTCTCCGCTAAGGAGAGCAAGCACAGAGAGATGCACCAGAAGGTTGAGAGAGTGGTGGTTCAGCATACCTGCAGCGCCAGTAGTGGTGGAGAAGGATAACAAAGAAGATAAGAAGACAAAATGAATTCGTTGTGTATAAACTGTGATTCTGTGTCTAGTTTGGCTGGTGTGGTGATGGATCACCAGCGCACCGCTGTGTACAATGTTTGAGGATATGATAAATGAATTGCAGTTAGTATTTCAATAAGAATGTTAGCTCCTTTTCGCTCCTTTCTGTGCTCTACCCTGATATCTCAAAACTAGTCTATTTCATGGGAATGTATTATGCATGTGCATGTGTTTGACTTTCAGTGTATATTTCTCGTGTTTTGTGTATCCTTTTGGTGTTTGATCACACTTAGGCCCTGTTCAGAGTCCCTCCTGCTCTGTGACTCCGCTCCCGAAGCAGCCGGACCCGCAGTTCAAAATGCGGGAGCGGGGAAATAGGTACTCCGCCGATTCTTGGATTTGGCAAAGCTGGTGGTTTCCCGATCAGCTCCTTATAATGATAGCTTTCAAAATTGCTTTCATCATTATATTCTCTTGCATCAACACACCACCTATGCTATTATCACTAGCATCACAATGCACTTTCAATGTTTTATTAAAGTTTTGTAATGCAAGGAATGGAGCATGCGTGAGCAATTCTTAAACTCATAAATGATGTATCTTGTGAGGTTGCCCATATGAAGGGTGCATTCTTCTTACTCAAAGCATGTAAAGGAGAAGCAATCGTGCTGAAGTCAGTCTTTAACAAAAAGATGATAAAAACTGGCTAGCCCTATAAATGAGCTTGACTCAACTTTGTAAGTTGGGGTCAAGTTTTAATAGCGTCAATTTTAGATTCATCCACTTCGATGCCTTTAGAGGAGACTAGAAATCCTAGGAAAATGAGCTTATCTACACCAAAGGTGCACTTATCACAATTAGCATAAAGTTTCTAACGTCTTAGACTTTTGTTGTAGGGTGGAACCCTAGGTGGAGATCTTTCACGAATTGGAGGGGAATCCCCAAGAACAAGAGGAGCACAAAGGGAAGAACACAAGAGAAACACTCAAGAACAAGCCCAAATCACACATCCACTAGACTCACAAACACATGAGATCCACAAGGTACACGAACAATCAAAGGGAAATAAGATACATGGTAGAGTTCATCCCAATCCTATGAGGAGAGAGGTCTTGATAATCCACAAGGATTCTTCTCCCTTGGGAGATCTTGCATCCACTAGGGATCTTCTCCAAGGTGGAGGTCTTGGCCTCCAATGGAGTAGTCTCACTCTCTCAAGAGGAGAAGGTAGGAGCAAAGCTCACATAGAAATGAGCTATCATATTTGCTAAACTTAGAAAGGAGGTGGAGGTGGTCTATTTATAGTCTAAGCCACGAAGGGGTAAGTGGCGAGGGATACAAGGCCAAAGGCCGACGGTTGCACACAGGCAGGGCGGTAGTACCGGACCTGGGGCGGTAGTACCGCTTGGGAGCGGTAGTACCGCCTGTAGGCGGTAGTGCCGCTTGGGAGCGGTAGTACCGCTTGTAGGCGGTAGTACCGCCCGTTCCGGACTGGACATGACCTTCTTCTTCCGTCTTCGCTTCCACGCTTCCCTCGCGGATGGTGTAGGCGTTCCTTGGCGCTTGCGCTCCTCCTCGTCGTCCGTGAAGCTTCGACAATACCTATGCATGCACACGAGTGGAGTGTCAAGTAGTATACCATCCTCGAAAGGGTCAAGTGAACACGTGTAAAGGAGAAGATTCACCTTTATGTATGAGAAGTAGAGGTTGCACGTGTCACTTTCCGAACGGACTCGTGACATGATGATGTCCATAGGATGCTCCGCATCATCCCCTCCCCCTTGGGAAAGATCCGACCTCGGATCGAGAACCAAATCACCATGTACACGGAAGGCATGGATGAACTTGTAGTTGGACGATGTGTATGTCATGCCTCGAGCAAAGTACTCCAAGATGTCGTCGGAATGGTAGACATGCAAAAAGAGCAAACACAAGGGACACTTGGAAATACAATTGTTAGCGGACGCAAGGTGTCCATCATTTAAGCACGAGTCCGTCCAATGAAATCGGTAGTGGCATTGAGCATGAATTGTAGCAAAATGAAAGAGCATGGCATATAATGCATTCATGTGATCAAGCTCATTGTGCAAGAAGTTGCAAATGCTACCTTTGTGCAAAATGATGTCATAATGGGATTGTGTATCAAAAGCATGAACATGGTAAATGATGCTCAATGTGAGTATGTGATCATGCAATTGATGCTTGGCAATGTGATCAATATGTATGAAGAGTCCATCAGGAAAGATCACAACAAATTTGCTAAGGAAATGAAAAAGCTCATATATCATGGATGACATGGGAATACAAGATGCAACAAGGCAGTCATAATGTGAGTCAATCCATGCATAAGATGCAAATTTGTTATGGGTATGATATGACTATGGAGCATGGCATGTGGGCGCACAATCAACAAATATGAAGGTTTGGATGCAATGTGCCAAATGAGTGTTGATATACCCATGCTCAAAGTCGTAGCAAGAGTGGTAGACCGGTGGTGCATCCTTGAAATCCAAGCATATGTGAGGATGGCTCACTAGGAAGGAATGCACCTTGATGAGGATGTCAAAAATGTTGTTGTCGCGCAACGTGTATGCCTTCACATGCCCAAGATGCCTCGTGATGGTACCGCCTTGTGAATCCTTCAAAGTGAAAGAACATGACAAACACTTGGAAAACAAATGAGGTTAGCGAAGATGCAAAACCTATTCATGTGGTGAGTCACCCAACAAGTATGTCCGTCATTCTTATCATAAGAAAGTACAGGGGGACATGGTGTTGTATGCAAGCATATGATGCGATAACAAGCAAATACATTAGGCTCAAACAAGCAAGCATGCATCACAAGTAAAGTGTCCAAGTCTCCGAGAGCAACAAGTATAGCATGGTTGCACTCACAACAAGTGAATATGAGAGATGTAACTATTGGAGACAAGTGACAATGATCAAGATATATCATGTGAAATGCATGAACATATATGTCATCACCCCAAGAAAGCAAGTAAGAGTGGAACATGGGTGATGCAACATAGCAAGCAATCATGGCAATCAAATTGTGGAAGCTAGTAGCGTGAAGATGCAACATACTAGAGGTAATCATGGCAAGCGTGTCATGTGTGCAAATAGTAGGCATGAATAATGCACATGGCATAGCACAAGCATGAAAGCAAGATGTGAGCAAAGTATCATCATTGTGGTGGTAAGAAGTCCTATGTAAATAGCAATGGAACATCATGACTCTCCCAACACAAGAATCAACACGAGCATGGGGCACAAGGTAAACATGGTAATAGCAACAAGCATCTCCACCAAGCATGCAAATACACATAGAAGTAGCATAATGGTGAATCATGTGTAAAGGCAAGCAAGGGTCACAATTGCATGGCAAATTCATAGCAAGAGGCATAACATGCAAAGTGAACACGATAGAATGGGCATAAGATAACAAGTGGTAAATAGCCCATAGTCGTGTGAGAGCTAAGTAAAAGATATGCGCGTAGAGGTTGCGCGAAGAGAACAGAGGAAAGGATAGTCCACGGGATTCCAAGTCGTCGTTGCTCTCTAGAGCTCGTTTCGTCAACTCGTGCTCTTGCGAGGTTGACGAGTAAGAATGGGTACCTACACAAAAGAGACACAAACCAAAGAAAGTGTGTGCGTGGTAAATGTACACATCATCCATCATGATGCGCACGTGCATGTGTTCGTTAGCACAAAATAGCCAATGCTCAAATAAATGAGATGCGTGATATAGAAACATGTCATCCATCATGAGAGGTTTGTTATTATGTATAGCATAATAGAGACTCAAATGGTGTAATGCATCATGACAAATATGTAGGGCATTGTTATTCATGGAATGCATATGGTGCACACAATCATGGTAATCATGCAAGGTATGGCATGCATCAAGATCTCCTAGTATGTATGAAGAAACTATGGGGGTCTCCTCATGAGCATTAGTGGAAAAATCACATGGAGGATATTGACAACATCCAAAACAAAGCATATTTGAAACAATGTGATCATGGCATGGCATAGTAGATGAATTGCGCAAATCATGTAAAGGAAGCATGGCAATATCATCGCATGAAAAACAAAAGCCAATGACCATCATCTTGTCATCTATGCCACAAGTGCAAATAGGATTTACTTTAATGGGGCATGCATAGTTACTATGTTGAGATTGAAAATATGACATGCGATTGATCTCATGCATAGCATATGACAAGTTCAAAGGATTATTAAACATGACGTGACCAATAGAATTTTCACAAGATATCCTATGGAGCATAGCATCACAACTAGGCAACTCAGCATGATCATCATCGTATTCATCATAAATGGGTAAGTGAAGACATGAGGAAGTCGCACTAGCATGAAGCATGGCAATAGGTGTGTCAACATCATGCAAGCAATCATTGTTAACATAGTCCACTAGTGGGACGAGAGCATCACCTTCACCTATGTTACCTTTCTCTTTCCACTCATGTAGTGTAGGTGAGGTGGGAAAGACCAGATGGTGGTCATCATCTTCATCTTGATGGAACCATGTGGGGGGCGCATCATATTCCACCATGGCCATCGTCTTGTCCATAGGAAGGACGAAGTCGTCGAGGATCGGCGCGTCATCAAATGTGGTACCTAGCACCAAATGAGAAGGCACAATAGAGGTAGAGGTCAAGTCGTTAGTGTAGGAAGTGGCCTCACATGCCATATCAACCATCTCACTCTCTCTATATGGTGGCTCACTCACTCCCTCAAAATAGGTGCACTCAGTGTCGCATATGGTGGAGTCACTCATCTCACTCAAGTGGTGGGGGTTGTGGCTCTCCTCACATAGGAATTGGGGCAACTCGTCATATATGGGGCTAGTGGTGAAGTCACTCTCACTCTCAATATGGTGGCAAAAGTCACTCAAGTCATCATATGTCGCCGTGGTCGAAGGGAAAATCCCATGCTCAACCATCTCGTAATCGTCGCCGTGGATGAAGGCCGAAGATGGCACATCATCACTCTCGCCTCCAAAGATGGAAGCATCATCCTCACTCGCCACCTTCTCGCTCGCCTCCAAAGCTTGGTCTTCGAATGGCTCTGTAGTCGTAGTCGGCGCCGCACCATCTTGAAAAAGAGTCGAAGTAGACTCGGCATCATCAATGCCACAAAGAGGGATGGCGATGGAGTCAAACTTGGGAGCATCATCTTGGAGCTCGTTGGGCTTGGACATCGTGGTGGTACTAGCCTCATGCTCGCCATCTTGGAGTTTGGTCTTCGATAAATGTGCTTGCGGTGGAGAAGTCTTGGCCTTCATGAGTTCTTGTTCCGCCTTGAGAGCACCAATGTAGTTGTCGTCGAGGGACTTGTAGTTCTCGATGAAGATAGTCTTGGAGATGTCGTTGTCCAATCCCATCATGAAGTAAAACTTCATCCAAATGGGGTCGTCCACGCCGGCTCGTCGCAAGGCATTCTTCATGTCGTTGCAGTACGCGTCGATGGACTTGGATCCTTGTATGGTGTTCTCCAATTGGCGTAGAAGTTGTTCCGTGCAGGTGGGAGGCACGAACTCTCGCCGCATAGCTTTCTTCGTCTTGGACCAACTCATGCCGTAGTTCTCCGAAGGTGTGTGAAGCCACCATGTCGACGCGTTGTCGTGGAAGTTTCTTGTGGCGCACTTCACTTGATCTTCATAGGGAACTTGATGTAGCTTGAGGTAGTCGTCCATCTTGCGCTCCCACTCAAGATACTCCTCGGGGTCTCGAGTCCCATAGAAAGGAATCTCGTGGTCGTTGACGAGGTCGTAGTAGCTCGTGGAAGTCGCGGACTTGAGCTTGGGAAGCTTCTCTTGAGGTGTGAGTCGGCGAAGATGCCGCAAGTCCGAAGGCGAAGATGCCTTGAAGCCACTTGGCGAAGATGCCAAGGTAGATGGTGAAGTCGTTGAGCGGTTGTTGATGTTGAGCTCGTGACCTTCATGTTCTCGTCGTTGATGGTGTCGATGCCGATGTGATCTAGTCATGGCACCGAACTCGTCGTTGTTGTTGTAGACCGAAGTAGACGTGCTTTGCCTATCCATCACAAGACTCGAGTAGAGGGTGAGTAGGAAATGAGATAAACAATACCAAGATACCGTTTCCCAAAGTTGAGGATGTATCCTGTTTCACTCAATGTGAAATGAATGAATAGTGGAATTGGTACCGGACTTGTTCACTCACACCTATCAAGTAAGGCTTATGGTGGAGCTCGGTGAGGATAGTGGCACAAAAATTTGATGCAAACTGTTAGAAAGAGTCAATAATGTTGAAAGAGATTCACATATTCGCAAGTGAAACAAGTAGACCAATAGCAAAATGTGGCATACGGAAACACACACACGGATAGATAAATGGGGTCGTGCAACCAAGGAATGAGCAAAAAAGGTGGAGTCCACGAAAAACGCTCGTGTTGCACAACTCAAGAGAGACGCTAGCACGATTGCTCAATAGGCGGATACGACACTTGTGCACAACCTATAAGATGCAAATGTATGAGCCTTCTATCCCAAGTATGCTATGTGTATGATGTTCCCGGTATTCTTCTCAAGATGATCCAAGGTGATTGGATATGACAATCTTATGTGCAATGTGGTAAGATGCTATGGTTCTTGCTCACAAGCTTCTTTGCTCTCTTTTTCTTTTGCTTAAAAGCTTTTTATTCTTTTTTTTATATGGCCACTATGCACAAACCAAGATAGCAATTGTGTATATGCGGGAACAATCTTGTGACACAAGGGATGGTACTATGATAGCAAGATGATACCAATATGATATGGTATATATGCAATGGAAGGTGTATATCGATGACCACTAATGTGCACAAGTAACGTTGCCGGCAATACTCAAATGGCTAGTCTCGATGGGCAAGTGACGCAAAATGGGCTAGGGGTTAACAATGCAATTGCAAGGGGTATATACAATGGTGTCGTCGAGGTTACCATCCGATGATGATGATGAGAGGCGGTGATGTCGATGGTGACCCGTTCCTAATTAGCCGAAACACCTTAGGAAACGGAAAAACCACAACTCAAAATCTCAAAGGCCAAAGTCAAATGGTGGTAGCGGAAAGCGATGGTGGCGGTGTCGAAGATGGCAATGTGGAAGTGGTGGTGGTGTATGATGAAGAAGCACTCATCCCTAAGTAGCCGAAACACCTTAGGAGACTCAAGTCACAACTCAAACAACCACAAATGCTAAGGGAAACAAAATGGTTAGGTTGCAGAAAGGTATGGTGGCTATGCGGATGATATGGTGGAGGGCCTAGGAAAACATGCCAAATTTGACAGAATTTGATGGAGTCAAATGGTGGTAAAACCAAGATGAGCAGCTCGGGCACGTCGCTAGCTTTCCAACGAGCCAAAGAACACTCAAATCGGAGTTCGGGAGTGAAAGTTATGGTCAAAACGGTGAAACTCGGAAGGCTGAAAATGTGCGGGGCGGTAGTACCGCTTTGGTTGGGCGGAAGTAAAAAATTAGTACCACTTGGAGGGCGGTAGTACCGCTTGGATGGGCGGTAGTACCGCTGGTGTCGGGAAAAATTCGCAGATCGGGATCGGGGCGAATTTGGGGCGGAAATGGATGATTTCGCGGGCGAAATTGGATGGATTTCGTGGATGGAAAGTGGTCAAACTTGGGGAGATGCTAGATCCACTCGAAACCAAGCAAATCCATGGATCAAATCCAACAAAACATCATCAAACCAACAAATCACAAAAAAAATTGGGGCTATTTTTGGTGGGGATTTTCGAAATTGGGCAAGAACACAACAAAACAAGGCTAGAAAACACGAAGGGGGGCTCCAATTTCGTGAGAAACCATAGCTCTAGATACCATGATGTTGTAGGGTGGAACCCTAGGTGGAGATCTTTCACGAATTGGAGGGGAATCCCCAAGAACAAGAGGAGCACAAAGGGAAGAACACAAGAGAAACACTCAAGAACAAGCCCAAATCACACATCCACTAGACTCACAAACACATGAGATCCACAAGGTACACGAACAATCAAAGGGAAATAAGATACATGGTAGAGTTCATCCCAATCCTATGAGGAGAGAGGTCTTGATAATCCACAAGGATTCTTCTCCCTTGGGAGGTCTTGCATCCACTAGGGATCTTCTCCAAGATGGAGGTCTTGGCCTCCAATGGAGTAGTCTCACTCTCTCAAGAGGAGAAGGTAGGAGCAAAGCTCACATAGAAATGAGCTATCATATTTGCTAAACTTAGAAAGGAGGTGGAGGTGGTCTATTTATAGTCTAAGCCACGAAGGGGTAAGTGGCGAGGGATACAAGGCCAAAGGCCGACGGTTGCACACAGGCAGGGCGGTAGTACCGGACCTGGGGCGGTAGTACCGCTTGGGAGCGGTAGTACCGCCTGTAGGTGGTAGTGCCGCTTGGGAGCGGTAGTACCGCCTGTAGGTGGTAGTGCCGCTTGGGAGCGGTAGTACCGCTTGTAGGCGGTAGTACCGCCCGTTCCGGACTGGACAGGACCTTCTTCTTCCGTCTTTGCTTCCACGCTTCCCTCGCGGATGGTGTAGGCGTTCCTTGGCGCTTGCGCTCCTCCTCGTCGTCCGTGAAGCTCCGACAATACCTATGCATGCACACGAGTGGAGTGTCAAGTAGTATACCATCCTCGAAAGGGTCAAGTGAACACGTGTAAAGGAGAAGATTCACCTTTATGTATGAGAAGTAGAGGTTGCACGTGTCACTTTCCGAACGGACTCGTGACATGGTGATGTCCATAGGATGCTCCGCATCAACTTTGCAAGACTTCTCTAACATATTTCACATGATCTTCAGTAGTTTCACTAAAAACAAGTATGTCATCGAAGTCGACTACAACACATAAGCCTATGAGGTACATAGTGCATCAATCTCATGGAAGTACCAGGGCATGAGATAAACCAAAATGCATGATTAACCACTCATAAAGATCAAACTTGGTTTTAAAAGCATTTTTACAATCATCACCCTCTTGCATACAGATTTGGCAGTAATCATCTTAAGATCAATTTTATAGAATAATATGGCACCACTTAGTTCATCAAGCATGTCATCTTAGCGAGGAATGGCGTGTTGATACCTAACAGTTATAGCATTTATAGGGACACAATCGGAGCACATTCACCAAGTACCATCCTTCTTAGGCACAAGAATAACGGGAACCGTATAAGGACTAAGGCTCTTGCATACGCACCTATCGCAAGTAGATGTTCAACTTGTGGTGCAGAGCACCCTACGATCATCCCCATGGACATGCCACCATCATCCCAAGCACCAAAGTGGACCAATGACAAGAGCACGTACAAGAGCTAGCGAAACCACGGTTACAGTGCTCCTAATGTATTCACATGAGACATGGCTACTACCTCAAGAGGAGACTCTTTGCATGCTCAGGTATCAAGGAGAGGCTAGGGAGAAAGGCCAAACCATGGCGGAAGATGGTCGTCAAGAAGACAGAGAGAAGTGTGCCCAGCCTGGGAGGAGCAGTACAACCGATCAATACAACAACCCAAACCATCAGCTGTAAAATTTCTCAGGTCATCAGCAACACAACCGCACCAAAACAACCGCTTCAACCACCGCTCAACCTCGGTTCTTCTTGGGGTTCAAACTGGTACAAGGCCGGTACCACTCTGGTACCTTCGGTAAATACAAAATAGTCGGTACAACCGGTCCTCCATCCGGTACTACCACCCCCAACTTCAACCATGCCATTAACCTTTTTTTTGCGGGGGACCATGCCATTAACCTGGGAGTGGTAGTACAACCGCTCTAGATGAGCAGTACAATCGCTTGAGCGAACAGTACAACCGCCTATGCGCAGTGTAAGGGCCACGACCATGTATTCCCCTGTTGTAAGTGCATCTAGTGTCCGCTTAGTGGTTTTGGAGTATTGAAGACAAATGGATTAAGGGACTATTGTGTTTATGAGTGTGCACATGATATTTAGCCCATGAAGATTCCGTTTAACCGACAGAAGATGACCCCTAAAAATGTATTTCTGCAATGAAGAATTTGGTGTTAACTTTGGAGAAACCGATGTGAAGAACTGGAAGCCCAAAGACTTTGTTTTCGTAGTTTATTTCTTATTTATTTGAGTCAATAGGAAACACCATAATGTTAAAAGGGTCTAGGTGATACATAGGCTTATTTCCGAAGTGATGCTCAAACCCCAAAACATGCCCATTTCTTCGAGTGAAGACTTTGGAAGCGCAATCGAGTTTTCCAGCGGCAGAGACGAAGTTCTTTTGGTCGTTGACGCAATTGATCTGACTGAAGAGTTAGGATTTGGCTAGTGCGATCTGCCTACCATGTGAGGAAAATAGGAGTTTCGATGAATTCGTCGTTCCGACCATTGGTGTGCAAGTGCCAGCTATCGAGTGGATCCTTATCCTGACAATGGTCGCGTCCGAAGTGTATTTATGTCTTATCATGCCGGGTTGCCCTGCATATAAATAGTCACCCCCACAACCAGTAGTTGGTTGGCTGCTCCAAGAGAGAGATTGACAGGTGTCATTTGAGAGCAACCCATCCTTGACAAACATGAACAAACCCTAGTGAGGAAATACCCAACCAGAGCCAAAGTGATTGACCATCACTTAAGAGATTGTCTTGTGTGACCTGACGCTTGTTACCTTTGAAGACTGTCATTCTTCCAGACTGTTAGGCACCATATTTTGAGAACACAAGAAGAATTTGTGGAGTGCCATAGAACGAGTATGAGAAGGTTTTGGAAGTCTACCTTGAAGACTTACCACGAGTGATTGTGAGGGGTCTAAGTGACCTTAACTCCAGGGAAATAAGATGAAGACTTAGTGTCTTCTAAGTTCAATCTCAGCCTCCATAACCAGACGTACAATTGATACAACAACTGGAACTGATCAAACAAATCACCGTGTCTTCACCGAGCCAATCTGGTTTCAAATTCCTCAACCCTGTAACACCCCAGTGTCATGCTATAATAACCTGACCCTAATGATGCCATGTCACCTTGTTTTACTAAGCTTATTATCACTTGATTAAAAGTCAAGTTAAATTCAAATTCAAATTTCAAGTCAATTTAATATTTCTTCAAACATTAAAACAAAAAATGTTGGTTAGGTTGCAAATAATCACCAAGGACTTATCATGTAGAAACCAACTTCATTTGGCCCACAAATAAATTCCTAGAAAATTAATAAGTGGTCCAAAGGCTTTTAAATTGGCCTCCCAAAATAAACAAATATTTCAACCTTTGCAAAAGCCCAAAAACTTTTTGTACCGCCCTAGAATGTTGCATAGCGTTTTTGTGAAAAGTTTCTAAATTAACAAAATTCATTTGATCACTAATTATTTAGAGGGCAATAGCTAATTATTGTGTAAAGAAAGAAAGAAAGAAAGAAAGAAGAAATAGGAAGGCCACTGCGCACTTAGGCCCATTAGGAAATTAGCAACCCATCCCACCTCCACCTCTCTTTCCACCTACAGGAGAGAGGTGATCATGGAGGGCATCCAATCGGCCATGGCCGTGCCATGGCACGTGCCGGCCATCCCCCGGTTCCCTTAGAGTATTAGGCCGACCCCCACTCGGCCAACCCTAGGCCTCATCCCTTCTCCCTTGCGCTGCCCCTTCCTCGCAGTACCCGCAGTCGCAATCGTCGCCACCCCCTCTCGTTGATCCCGCGACCACTAAACTTCCTGAGCCTCGCGAGGATGTCTAGAGGCCACGCCATCCTTGTCTTCGTTAAAAATGGGCATGGGTTCGAGATGCCTCGTGCCATAATGTCACCATCTGGCCGTCTTCTTCAAGCTCGGGACGATCTCTTTCATCGATTCCTCGTCGTCTGCGCCTCCCCAACCTACCTATCCTCGCCTTAGAGCTCAATGTTGAGGTCCTCTCCCCGTTCCCCTGCCTTCCCCCCCTCGATCCCGTCATAGTTTGGCCACGCCCCGGACTTCAGCCGCCATGACAGGGAGCTCGATCCTCCCACATGTGCTCTGCCACTCCTGCAGCCGTGCCCATGTGGCCGCACACGCCTGCGTCGGCCGTCGTGCGCGTGTCCGCCCAGATGGTGCCCCGCTACCCTATCGCTGCTCTGCTGAAGTACTTACTGATGCGGCTTGCTTGCTGCTGATGCTGGTACTCTCAACTACCGCTGCTACCGCCGCATACTCTGCTGCTCGCCTGCTGGTGCCCGCGGCCGCTGCTGCAGGTGCCCATGGCCCGCGCCTTCCGCTAGCCGCTGCACCCCGTGCGCCTCTGCCCCCCCGCCGTGTAGCCGTACGCCATGGCCGGAGCACCTTGTCTACCTCCGCGCCCGCCCACGCTCGGCCACAGCCTCCCGTGCCAGGCCACGTCCGCGCCCCGGACTTCTGCCGCCATGACAGGGAGCTCGATCCTCCCACACATGCTCTATCTCTACTGCAGCCGTGCCCTTGCACCCGCACACGCCCGCGTCGGCCGTCGCGCGCGTGTCTGGTAGGATGACACCCCGCTACCCTGTCGCTACTCTGTTGCTCTCAACTACTGCTGCTAATGCCACGTACTCTACTGCTCACGTGGTGCCTGCTGGTGCCCGCGGTCGCTGTTGCCGATGCCCACGGCCCACGCCCGCCGCTAGCCGTCGCACCTCGTGCCGCCTCTGCCGCCCCTCGCCACGCAGCCGTACGCCGTGGCCGGAGCGCCGCGTCCACCTTTGTGCCCGCCTCCGCTCGGCCATAGCCTCCTGGGCCAGGCGGCGTCCGCCTCCGCCGGGGCCGTGCCTGGTCGCGTCGGAGGCGCCCTTCGCTGCGCCGCGCCCCTCGGCTGACCATGGAGGAGCCCGTGCCTGGGCACAACCCATGTGGCCTGCTGTGCCCTGCAATGTGGAGCCGCCTTATTTAGATTAGGGGTTAATTTAAAAAACATAACTAGCCCCCACCTCTAATTATGCTAATTAAAATAATCTATGAAAAATGGGCCTATGACATACGGGGCCCACCTGAAACTGTTCATCAGTTGACTAGTTAATTTTAATTGGGTCAACTGGCCCCATAGGCCATTGACTATGGTTGACTGTCTCTGGGTATAAAAATACTTGCACTATTTAAATTCTAATTAAAGAATTAAACTAATCCAAATATCGTTTGAAGCTTTGAAAATTCATATAAAATAATCTGTAAATCGGATGGAAATAATTTATATATGAAAAATGATCAGAAAAATATGACGAATCCTATTATGCCATCC
The DNA here is from genome assembly GCA_902687465.1 of Secale cereale. Taxonomy (NCBI): domain Eukaryota; kingdom Viridiplantae; phylum Streptophyta; class Magnoliopsida; order Poales; family Poaceae; genus Secale; species Secale cereale. The sequence continues at coordinate 306,267,643 of LR738714.1, read as the reverse complement.
ACTTACATGCCACGTGTTTCTAACACTACAAACATGGAACGTTCCCCTCCGGATCATTTGTGCGATAAATGCTTGGAGCCATGAAGTTATTCCCGGATGTCTTCCCGCCCCGTCTATAACCCGTAGTACTGCGTTAGGTCACCCCTAGCACAACATATTGCCATGTCATGCTTTGTGACACATTTGTTTGCTCTGTTATTTATTTGTTTCCCCTCTATTACTTCTTTTCAAGTAGATCCCGAGACCGCTGTTGACCCGGTGATCGACTACTTCACCGTCGTGGGTCCGTATCTGTCTATAGAGCTTCCAAGCAAGCAACCCCCCTGATGATTCCTGTATCGCCCATTCCATTCTCTCTCATGCTTGCATTAGATTTTGCTAATGTAATTGATTGCTCCTATTCTATTTTGACGCATAGCCTGATTTTGGTAACATGCTTTGGTACCTTATCTGCTTATCCTATATGCTAAGTATAGGTTGGTTGGTGATCCACCCGTGATCCCACCTTGTCCCTGTTGCCCTACTAGATTACCAGGTGACTAGATCAACGTGATCTACGTCCAGGGCCCGACACATCACCACATCCCCTTAGTTGCACGACACTGCAGAGTTACTATCGAGTGCCGAGGGTGATACCTCGTATATCTCTTCTGATGAGATTTCTGTAGTGTAGTTAACCGGTCGTGGTCTACGGAGAGTGATTCCTCCTTCACCACTCCCTATAACGATTCCGTCGTGCAACACATCAAGTGTGAACCCTCGAGGGTGATTCCTCTAAGTTCACCTTGACTATTACATCAAGTGGAATCCATCGAAGGTGATTCCTCGGATTCCCCCTTGGTGTTATGAACACACTGTTACTTTGACTTTACCCCCCCAGAACCATGTTAAAGGCGGGTCGGCTCCGAAGGGTACCCGCAAGAGTTACTATTACTGCAGGACTGGAGGGACACATGGTACCACCCCGGTAGAGGTGGACCTAAGTTCCTGACAGTCTCCTATGAGTCGGGTAGACTACGAGGGTACCCGTGAGCTGATGTTTAGTCGGGTTGACCTGGAGGGTACCTGCAAGATTTCTACATGGCACGGCCAGGTAGATCCGGGAACTTGCCGTAAGTCCACGAGATGAGGCAGTGATGTCACATGATCGTGAGTCTCTGCTCGTCACCGCGCGCTCCCAAGACACTAATGAGATTGGGTATTTGATCTGAGTTGGCCGTTAACCTATACACACTAACCACCACACGGGAATAGTTATGGGCACTCGGCGTTGTATGTATCAGCCGAAGCTCTCCAAACGTCAGCAACTGAGCGGTGCACACATGGCTGGACTGGTTAAGCCTGCGCTTGCACAAGGGGGCTAGGTCTGCTCACCGGCCGCGTACGCAACGTGCATGAGTGCAAAGGGCGATGGGACCTTGCCGTAAGTCCATGAAACGGGGTGACGAGGTCGCATGATCATGAGTCTCTGCTCGTCACCGCGCGCTCCCAAGGCACTAATGAGATTGGGTATTTGATCTGAGTTGGCCGTTGACCTATACACACTAACCACCATGCGGGAATAGTTATGGGCACTCGGCGTTGTATGTATCAGCGAAGCTCTCCAGACGTCAGCAACTGACCGGCGCACACATGGCTGGACTCGTTAATCCTGCGCTTGTACAAGGGGGCTAGGTCTGCTCATCGGCCGCGTACGCAATGTGCAGGAGTGCAAAGGGCGACGGGCGCAAGACCCCTGCGCGCTTAGGATGTAGACCGGCGTGCTGGCCTATCTGTTGAGCCTAGGTAGGGCTACGACATGTTGATCTTCTGAGGCTGAGCATGACCCAGGAAAGTGTGTCCAACCAGAGAGATCGAGCATGTTGGGCAATGTGGTGCACCCTTGCAGGGAAGTTAATCTATTTGAATAGCCATGTCCACGGTAACATGATGACTTGGAGTTGTATCCCGATCTATACAACTAGAATTAGATACTGAGACATGAAATGGATAAATTGGCTCCGGGATTGCTTTCTCGTAGAGAGTCGAGAAAGGATCTCTGGTTATGGATGATAAAACATACTTATTACTTATGCTATGTTACTCTACTCTCTTCTAGTACTGCAAGATGGTGGTTTCCAGAAGATGCTTGTCTTCCATAGTCTAGGCCTTCCCTTCAATTCTGGCATTCCGTAGTATAGTCCACAAATAGAGCCCCTCCCCTTTGATACCGAGGCATACCATCATAGTTTTGATGTAAGTCTTGTGAGTACTTTGAATGAGTACTCACGGATGCTTTGCTTCCTTTCCCCCTACTTCCTTCTTTCCGGATGTTGTAGTCAGATGATGGAGCCCTTGAGCTAGCTGACCCCGTTGTCTACTACTACTACCCCAATAGTGCCTACTACTACGTGGAGACCGCTGACGACCAGGAGTAGTTAGGAAGCTCCCAGGCAGGAGGCCTTGCCTTCTCAATCGTTGTATTTTTTGTACTAGCCTTAAGGCAGACTTGTTTACTTATGTCTGTACTCAAATATTGTTGCTTTCGCTGGCTCTTGTGTATTTGAGCCTTCGAGGCCCCTGGCTTGTAATATGAAGCTTGCATTTATTTAGTTTGTGTCTAGAGTTCTATTGGGATATCTTCTCGTCAGTCTCTGATCTTGATCGTGCACATTTGCGTGTATGATTAGTGCATGATTAAATCGAGGGCGTCACAAGTTGGTATCATAGCCGACTGCCTGTAGGGAGCCCCCTTTCCAACTCCTTGGCCGAAGTTGACTCTAGTCTTTGGAAAACTTTTACTAACATTGTTGTGTGGCTTACGGGCCCACATCATAATTGGGTGGTATTAGGATCTTTTATTCCTCATCTTTACTCTCGGAATCCGATCTCTCTTCTATTCGGGTTAAATGATTTTACTACCTCTAACTCTAGGTTCTCGTAACAGCTTCCTCCCGGAGCCCCCCTCATTCTAGATGATCACTTGGTGTACCAGAAGATTCTGAAGATACTCTCCAATGTTCTCTCGAGAGTTTGTGCCCTCTGCTTTGGCAATTCCTTTCCACCGTCAACCCCGAAGGATAACTACATACACCTGTCATTCATACTTTCTTTCCTAGTCGCTCTTGTTATTACGAGATACACCGAAATATTCCCCGGCTATTGAGAATCCCTTGTGCCACTGTCTTGCAGTTCCTTGCCGCATGAATACCCCTACGGATGATTCCTCGCACTTAACGAGTATCCGTTCATCTTAGTTGTTCATATGTTGAATAAGATACTTTGAATTACTATTAGATCTTCCAAAAATCCTCTCTAGCTTATTGCTCTTGAAATTCTTGCCTGCTTGAATTATGCTTAATTCTGTATGTCTAGTAGTCTTCGTGGGCATCCTTTGTCATTGCCATTTTGAACCTAATGATCCATTGTGTGCGAATGCACACAATCATTAGTTGACCCTTAAAAATTATCTTTCTGGCTCAAACGTCATTCAGATATGAGCTGATTTTTAATCAATCAAACCTTGACCGATTGTGCCCCTAAGTCTATTCAACTTACTCATCTTTGATCAGAGCATTTCCTTCCGATCCCCTGTTTTAGAAATCGTAATTCCTTTTATTAAGTATCGAAGTATTCAAATGTTTCTATAGTCCGATGCCTTTGCATTCCTTCTTCCTCTGATATACTCACATCAGCCCCGTTGTGGACCGACAGACCCATTGCCGGGTTATTATCCAACAGAGTCCTTGACCTCCAAAGTTCTTGTGAGTTCTTCCCTGATACATAATGCCTTTGGTAAATTGTATCCTCTGCTTTCTCAACCATGCTCTGCTTTCGAGCTAGTATAATTTACTCCTGAAGTTTGAGTTACATGTTCCTAAGATGCCCCGATGGGTTGAACCTATGCATTCCCTAATCTGTGTGAACTCGGGAACTTCTACAGGTCATATTCTACATTGTTATGCCGGATAAAATTTCAACACTACAACTTCATCAAAAGCAAGAAGTGAATAAAAGGTTATGCTTTGGAGAAGTGGGAGTCGACCTTGAACTTTGCGTTCATGCCCATGAACCCGATGCAAATCTTATCATGGAAGCTTCCCATAAAAATAATTACCCCCTTGTTATAAGTTCATCTTGTATTTGTGGCTTGATCAATTACAAAAGTGGGTTCGAACATATTGTTCTCCAATGATTCCATTTATCAGACAAGCTGAAGCACTCGTCTTCTGCAGATAAATACACCAATTCAACCTCGATTCTGATCTACCTTCGAGTATTACCCTCTGGTATCTTGATAATACCACATAACTAGGTTGCTTATTATGAATCTTCATCAAGTATTATTTCTCACCGAGTCCAATTTTTCCTGGGTTCTGAGTTGTTAGTCACTTGAGGACACATCGATAACTGAATCGGGTCCGCACCGTGATTAAACAACTCTTAGTAATGTTCATTGTTTACGAGTTTGTACTCGACCATATCATTCCCAGCAATTTGGCTACAACATCATCATCATGCTAAAGCTTGACCGTGCTAACTATGTCTTTCATCCTCGGAACACAAACCCGACAGTGTGCTAAGCTACATCGAGCTTTCAATATCTTATTTTTCTTGAAAGGCAATTTTGATTCTGAGCTTGCAATACTGTCCGTGGTTCCGATAACATTTTGTTTCACCATTCCTTTTGTTACATATCATCGCTGATCGATTATATCTTCATGAAACCTCCCGACAAATTGTGGCGTAATTCATGATGAGAAATATCGTCCTTGCCCCTCGATGATTTGTGTTAAATTCGACAACATTTTGCCTTCCTTCGAATACAAACCTGTTGATGTTATGGAGTTCTTGGCTATCCAGCTTATGATATGATCTACCTTGGAGTATTCTCATCTTTTATGTCAAGAATGTAGTCATAATTTCACCACCTCTTAAGAAATTCTTGATATAGTAATACTTCTTGCCATCTTCGTTCATATCTTGGTCTACGTGTTGTTTCTAACTAGAATATTACAAAGTGAACCCTGATGTGTGACTTCAATACTTCACCCTATTGCCTTGAAATGAATGAACACTAATTTCAATCTTAGTGTGTTGGTTGTTGAATCAACATTCTAACAATGATCAGGCTACCTAGTCCACATTTCCGGGTGCACCTTTCAATCAATGTTTAATTGTGTATGTTTTCTCGAGCATACATCATTATATCATTTGGTCTAACAAAGGCTATATCCTTGTTCTTATAATTTGGGAACCCATCTTTATGGAAATCTCGATGAGTTGTTGCTGAGCCCATCAGCCACATCCTCATCTTTCCCATGATGAAATTGTATGAGCTGTGCTAGCAGTTCCTGCTAGATCCTTGTGTTCCCAAACTCCAACCCTTACTTGAAACACCATATCATTGCTACCTCGAAGCATGACTGTGGTACTTTGATTAACACCGAGAACAACGAAAGCGCAATGGCAAATTTTTCTTGATCAATTATCCTAACACTGTTGTATGGGTAAACCTCATAAATTCCTTGCCCCTTTGTCTGAATGGTTACATACTTGTAGCCCTATCATGTATATCATGCTCCGCCTTTCCTTGGGGAATACATACTCTTGATACTCGGGTATAAACACATTTTCCTTTCCATTGGTCTGATTAATATACTAATCGCATTTTCCTTTCAATTGTTTTGTTTAACCTTTCTTGTAAACTAACTTATGTGAGTAGTGATAATTCCCTGATGTCTGGGAAACGACACCTATGGGATCCCGGGGACCCCTTTCCTACGGTAGCGGGGCATAGAGCTATGCAAAGAGCAGGTCTAGACGATCAATGCGTGGGAATTTTTACCCAGGTTCGGGCCGCAAGATGATGCGTAACACCCTAGTCCTGCTTGTCTGTGTATATTTGGTGTTCTTGAGCTCTTGAACTGGCCTCTATGCGTGCCTGTCCAAATAGTCCGAATCCTCTCTCAGTATTCCTCGGGCCTCCTTTTATATGTCAAAGGGGTTACCACAGCGACACACAGGAGGTGTAAAGTTACTACGGTGTACAAGGTTATCTCCTGACATCTTAGGACAAACGCATTTAATGCGCCGCCTATGTGTCCCCTAGCTTTATCGGGGACGACAAGGAAGCTTGTCCCGCCCATTGCTGCCTCACCTCTCTTCGACACGCATCCAGGCTGACGAGGCATGCGGCGCCACGCTGGCTTCTGTGGTGGCAGGGTCTTCACGAAGATCTGCATGCCACCACACCGGAGCTTGTAGTTGGCTTACGAGCCGCATGCTACCACGCAGGTGCTTGTCTAGTTGGCGAGTCGGTCGGTGCATAGGAGTGGCCGCGGGGCAGCGAAACCTTGGCGGGCGCGGGCTTGGCTGTGGCCTTGCAGACGCCCTCGGCAAGGGGTCTTGCCAGGGTCTTGTGGCTGTCCCCGGCAAGGATCTTGCCGGGGGTCTTCGGGTGTCCCCGGCAAGACTCTTGCCGGGGGTCTTCGGGTGTCCCCGGCAAGACTCTTGCCGGGGGTCTTCGTCTTCTGGTCCCTTGTCTAGGTTTTCAGGCCCCTTGGCCCTACAAGAATCTGCATGCCACTGCGCTGGCATCCCTTTAATCTTGGCCTTGACGTTGTCGATGGTGTCAGAGCTCTCAGACCCAAGGGTGGTGGCTTTGCTGGTGTTTGGGCGAGCTGCCCCCGACAAGGCTCTTGCCGGGGTCACGTAGGCCGCCCGGCAAGGGCGTTGCCAGGGGAGGAGTCAACCTTGCCCCTCTATCCTACATGTCTTCGGCTTGGGAGTTGCCTTGGCAGTCCCGCGCTTTTCTTCTCCTGCTCCGCCAAGCGTGGCCGTAGGCGCGGCTACAACTGCCCATGCACAAGTAAATGGGTGCAAAAGGACCCCTACTTTTGTACACCAACAGGAGCCCCCGGGCCTGGGCCACACACAAGCACGGAGCGTTGTTGGGCCAGGCCCAGAAAGGTGCGCGGGCACGCGTGGTAGGGTTTTTGACTGTGGTGATTCCTTCATTGGTTGCGCTTTCCCACGACTCGCGTTAGCGCGTGACGTGGGGGTTGTGCGCAGGGCGGTTGCAGCGTGCTTGTGTGACGTCATGGCGAATAGTAAAGAGGCGGCCCGTGTCTTCCCCACAAAAGGAGGAAAACGCAGGGGCGCTGCTCATTTACGGTCGCCCCACCTGTCTTCTTGGCTCTGGTTCGCCTGCCACGTGTCCCCCATGCGCTAGGGAGGGTAAGCGGCGGATATGGGGGGCACGGGCATTAACGCCGAGGCGGGAAACCGGGTGTCGCTGATTGGAGCAGCGGGTCGGTCCTGATTCCCTACGCCCCCGGTGGTTGGATTGGTCGAGTGGGGCGACCGCTCTTAGTTTGGGGGGCTGAGCCCCGGCCCGCCCCTCTATAAAAGGGGAGAGGGACATCGTCTTCCCGCATCCATCTCCTTCTTGATCGATTCTTCTCTTCCAGCCGCCATGGTTAGAGGGCGCGCCGGCGCTCAAATGGCGGCGACGAGGGCTTCTGCTCGACAGCGCGTCACCCCCTCCTCCGGAACTCATAGCAGCGGAGCCCGCTGTGAGAGGAAGAGGGAGAGGTCGAGGCCAAGGTCGCCATGGCAATCGGGGGAGAGGGGGACGGGGCGGCGCACCGGACGTGCTTCCGCCAGTTGCTCTTCCCTCGCTGGAGGGCCATGTCAGGGACCAGCCCCGTGAGTTCTTCATTAGGGTGTACAAGCCATTATGTGGTCATCTCTGCCTCCCCAGCTTGTTTGCTCGGGAGATGGAGCTTGACCCGTCGCGGGCCTTGAGGCCGCATATGAGGGGCTGTCGGAATGGCAGCACACGGGTCGACGTCGACTTCCCCGCCCCTCACATCATGTATCTTCGCCGCGGGTGGAACTATTTCGCTCGCGCCCATAGCTTGTCCGAGGGGCACATTCTCCATTTCAAATTAATGGAGAAGGGCCTGCTCTCCGTCAAGGTTTTTGGGTGTTAGGGAATCCGCTTAGGGTACTGCATGGAGAGTTCCACCGACGACGAAACCTCCTCCTCGAGCGATAGTGACGAGGAAGACATCAATGGTGAGGATGGCGGTAGCGGGCGGGAGGACGCCGATTCTGACTCTGACTGACCGCCGGCGGCAGCACCATCATCTGCAACGCCCTCCTCCCTCGGCCACGCGTCTCGCCGAGGGTCACCCTCACCATGGTCTCCATGGGTGCGTCCCGTCGCACTTCCCTTGCCTTCACCCGCGACACCTGGGAGGAAAGGGACAAGAACGGAGATTGCAAGGCATTTATCTTTCTTTCAGCATGTAGGCACTTGTCGAATCTTAATTTCTGAAAAATGTAATTTCTCGAGCCCATGCATGTGTTCTGTAACATCTGTACTCATATCAGCATGTTAATGAAAAAGACAAGCCTTGCCGGGGACTCGTGCATGTATACATCCATGTAGAGGCGAAATGCCTCCTTAACGCAAATAAATGAGTTTTGTCGGCAAGCTGCCCTGCCGGCGCCCTCTGTGCCTGCCGGAGCATCACATCTGCTAGGTTGCAGACAGAGGGTCCGACCCCCCACCAACCTTCTTTTAGTAATGGGCACTGCAACCGCCCTGACCGAAGCAGCGTTCGGGTCAGGGACGGGAGCACCCGAGTTTAAAAGAGAGCGACAAGGTTTTCTAATGCACAAGCCACAAGTCACAAACATGAATGGGCAAGAGGTGAACTTTAGCTGTTTGTTTCGCTGTGAGTCACTGTGCCAGGAAGTTCCTCCAACTTCTTGCCGGAGCCGGGTCCTTGGCGGGATCGAGGATCCTTGCCGTGGCTGGGGAGAAGAGAGGACAGGAGCATGGAACCTTGACGGTTCGTTAACACTTGATGGAATCAAAAAGTAGTACAATACCTTGGACAAGCATGTATACACGCATATATATATAAACATGGAAATCAACGGGAAACTGTACATACTAAAGGGTTCCTTTTCCCTAACTGCGCACAGGGTCTGCGCCTGGCTTTGTACATAGGGTTATATGCCTTGCCGGCAAGGCTAGTACAAAAAGGGGGTTGCCGGGGTTCCCGGCAACCGCGCCTTAGGGGTAAAACTTGCGAAGTTGTTCGATATTCCAAGAATTGCTCACCGGAATGCCATCTTTGGTCTCCAAGCGGACTGCGCCGGGAACAAGGTCGCCTTCCTCAAGGCTTTTGGCATGAATCTTGCGGCTATGGTAGCGGCACAAGGATTGCTGGTAGCGAGCGGCTTGCACAGCAGCCTGAAGACGATCTTCCTCAAGGAGCGTCGCGTCCTATTGGCGCAACTGCTCTTGCTCAAGCTCATCATAAGAGAGCACTCGAGGTGACCAGTATATTAGTTCCGTGGGGAGAACTGCTTCTGCCCCGTATACCAGGGAAAAGGGTGTCTGGCCAGTGGCTCGTTTTGGTGTCGTCCTGATTGAGCAAAGAACCATTGGCAACTCATCAACTCAGCGTCTTCCGCACTTGTGCAGCCTGTCGAAAGTCCTGATTTTGAGGCTTCGCAACACCTCTGCGTTCACCCTCTCAGCTTGGCCGTTACTTCTGGGATGAGCAACATAAGCAAAACAAACCTTGCTACCGAGATCTTGGACGTACTACATGAAAGTGTGGCTCGTGAACTGTGTGCCGTTGTCGGTGATGACTCTGTTTGGCACATCAAAACGGTAGACTAGTCCCTTGAAGAACTTGATGGCTGATTGCGCTGTCACCTTCCTCACTGGTTCCACTTCCGAGCACTTTGTGAACTTGTCAATCGCGACATACAAGTACTCAAAGCCCCCTACCTGGCGCGCCAAAGATGTCGGGGAAACGACACGTATGGGATCCTGGGGACCCCTACTATGGTTTGCGGGGAGTAGAGCTGTGCAAAGAGCAGGTCTAGACCATCAACGCGTGGGAACTTTTACCCAGGTTTGGGCAGCAAGATGATGCGTAAAACCCTAATCCTGCTTGTCTGTGTATATTTGGTGTTCTTGAGCTCTTGAACTGGCCTCTATGCGTGCCTGTCCAAAGAGTCTGAATCCTCTCTTAGTATGCCTCGAGCCTCCTTTTATATGTCAAAGGGGTTGCCATAGTGACACACAAGAGGTGTAAAGTTACTACGGTGTACAAGGTTATCTCCTGACATCTTAGGACAAACGCATTTAATGCGCCGCCTATGTGTCCCCTAGATTTATCGGGGACGACAAGGAATCTTTTGCCGCCCATTGCCGCCTCACCTCACTCCGACACGCGTCCAGGCTGACGAGGCATGCGTCGCTACGCTGGCTGCTGGCTGCTGTGGTGGCAGGGTCTTCCCGAAGATCTGCATGCCACCACGCAGGTGCTTGTAGTGGGCTTAGGAGCCACATGCTACCATGCAGGTGCTTGTCCAGTTGGCGAGTCAGTCGTTGCGTAGGGGTGGCCGCAGGGCGGCGAAACCTTGGCGGGCGTGGGCCTAGCTGTGGCCCCACAGACGCCCCCGGCAAGGGGTCTTGTGGCCGTCCCCGGCAAGGATCTTGCCAGGGGTCTTCGGTCGTCCCCGACAAGACTCTTGCCGGGGGTCTTCGTCTTCTGGTCCCTTGTCTAGGTTTTCAGGCCCCTTGGCCCTACAAGAATCTGCATGCCACTGCACAGGCGTCCCTTTAATCTTGGCCTTGACGTTGTCGATGGTGTCAGAGCTCTCAGACCCAAGGGTGGTGGCTTTGCTGGTGTTTGGGCAAGCGGCCCCCGGCAAGGCTCTTGCCGGGGGCACGTAGGCCGCCCCGACAAGGGCGTTGCCAGGGGAGGAGTCCACCTTGCCCCTCTGTCCTTCATGTCTCCGGCTTGGGAGTTGCCTTGGAAGTCCCACGCTTTCCTTCTCCTGCTCCGCCAAGCGTGGCCGTAGGCGCGGCTCCAACTGCCCGTGCACAAGTAAAGGGGTGCAAAAGGACCCCTACTTTTGTACATCGACACCTGCTTATGTAAACACCTCGGTGTACAACTTAGTCAGTAAACCCTTCTACTATTGTTGATGACATTATGGTAACCACAGATGGACGAGAACTTTTTCTATTGGTCTGTCTCGCCTTGCGAGCAGGAAAATGGTTCTCTTCATCCATCGCCCTTAGTAGCAACAGTGTTGCCAAAATAAGTGACAGACTATCCCCTGGCCTGCCTAGATATCATGACCGTGCAAGATTTCAGCGCCCGTCCTTCTTTTAACCCACATGGTGGGCCCATAACCCACAGTTCTATAGGATCGAAACCTGACTCCTATACATCCATGTTCCCAAAGATATTCCTCACGCTTGGCTTCGTATGTAGATCACGGGCCACCTTACTAGAGATGATCTACTTTAGTATCAAACACAATATTTATTTCGTTGCTTTGAACCCCTTTCACCTATTGATTAGACATCGAATGATTGCGTGCCTGTTCGAAAGTTCTCATGGTACCTTCGTACTTTGCTCTTAATATTTCTGAAGTTTCAATTCGATAGTTACTTTCTTCCACCTTCCATGATGTTATCTACTAGATAAGCAACCTTGTTGTACGTTGGCATTGTGGAGCTTTCTCTTGGTCCATGGCATCATGTTCTTGGCGACGGTGTCATTCGTGCTCTCGAAGGTGGTCTTGCAAACCATTGCCATGGAATGGATTATGTGGAGCTTGATGATCATCATGGTCTGGATGATGATGTGAATGAGCTCGTGGAATACTTGCATCCGAAGAAATGTCCGAAGGGTGTCGACTTGAGTGGCGCTGTCTTGACAACAAAGATGTGGAAGAAGCGCAGTTGACCTTCATGGAATTCAGCTCTTCCATTTGGTTTGTAATCTTGGCATCGAGGTAGTCTCTTGTTATTTCTTATAATTGTCGCATATTGGTGGCAAGTTGTTCGTTGTGGCCGCCCAAAGCTTCATTTTCTTGATGCAAAGCTCTATGTGCGCCAAATAGTTCATTCTTGGTGACGTAGTTGTTCAGCTCCTCTTCTTGCTCGTCAAAGAGTGGGTTGGTAGAAGTGCACGACCTATCCATCATCTCAAGCAAATATGTGAGTGGAAGAAAGAAAAGAACTGGATCAAATGTACCTTATTCAATGTTTAAGATGGATCAATGATCACCCAATGTAATATTATGGAAGTAGCACCATTGGTACCAAATCTTGTCAATCTCACACCTACACAAGTAAAGCTTTTGGAGTAGCTTGGTTAGGATGGTGGCACAAAATTTATGCAATTGTTAGCAAGATTCAAATAATGTTGAAAGAGATTCACAAATTCACAAGTGAAACAAGTAGGCCAAAAGAAATGAGTAGCACAAGGAAACACACACACACACACACGCACACATGGATAGATATATGGGGTCATGCAATCAAGTAATGAGCACAAAATGTGGATTCCACAGAAAACGCTCGTGTTGCATAACACTAGAGAGACTCTAGCATGATTGCTCCATAGGCGGATACGAAACTTTTGTACACAACCAAGGAGAAAAAATGTATTTACTTTCTACTCCAAGTATGATATGTATGTATGGTTCCCGGTGATTCTCTGACGATGATCCAAGATGATCGAGTATGGCAATTTTATATGCAATGTGGCGATGATATAGCTATTGCTTACAAGCTCTTTGTTTTCTCTTTTCTTAAAAGTTTTTCTCTCGTTTTGATATATTTACTTTGGGCGCCACTTATGTGAAATGCTCGAACCAAGATAACAATTATGTATATGCGGGAAAAATTGATAAATAAGAGATGACATGATGATATATGCACACTATGATAGCTATGCGGAACGTGTATCACTAAAGTGCACAACTAACGTTGCCCGACAATACTCAAATGGCTAGTGTCGATAGAAAAGTGACGCAAAATTGGGCTCGGGGTTCACAATGCAATGACAATGTAGTACACAAAGGTGTTGTTGAGGTTACCGTCCTTGCTTATGGTTGGTGGTGTCAAAATGATGAAGTGGTCGTTGTCGATGTCGAGTCCGCGGCAACAATGGGTGGCGATCGGGTTGGTGTCGAACTGTTCCTAGTTTGCCAAAACACCCTAGGAAACGGAAAACCGCAACTCAAAATCTCAATGGCAAATGTCAATTAGTGGTAGTGGAAAATGGTGGTATGTCAATGGGTTGTGGAAGTGGTATGGTGGGTCTCGGAGATGGCAATGGGAAAGTCTGGCGGTGGCTAATTTTATGTTGTAAAAAATTTAGTTTTGACAAGCGAAGCCGGATGATCTAGATCATGGTCCGATTGATCCGGGCAAAGTTTGGATGATCCGGGTGCATGCCCGGATGATCGAGGCAGGTCGTCCGCATGGCTATGGGCCGACAAGAACTCCAAATCATGGATAAAAAGAAAACCTGGGGCAATTCTGGGTGAATTTCATGGTGGAGAATGTGGGGAATGCTAGATCCACTTGCGACACAACGAATCCATGGATCAAATAAAAAAAACATCATCAAACCAACAAATCACAAGTTTTTTGGTATGACTATTTTTGTGGGGATTTTCAAAATTGGGCAAAACAAAGAAAATTAGTCTTTCAAATGAGGGGGGGGGGTACAGACTCCAAGATGTGAATCAACCTAGGCTTTTACCCAAGATGATGTAGGGTGGAACCCTAGTTCATGAGCTTTTCACACTTGGAGGTGGATAAAGGATCAAATCAGGAGAAGAACACAAGAAGAACTGTCAACTAAACAAGGTCCAATCATACATATGCTAAATCCACATACACAAATATCCAAAACCAACACGAGCGGGTACAAAGGGTAGCTAGTTCATCCCAATCCTTGAAGGAGAGAGGTCTTGAATCCTAGAGGATCTTCCCATGAAGGGGTCTTGAATCCAATTGGGGGATCTTCTCACATGGAGGCCTTGATCTCCATGGGAGAGGTAAGTGGATGGGCATTGCTCTATCTCTAACTTGAGCTAATCCTTTGCTAACCCTAAAACATGGGAGGAGGAGTATATATAGTCTAGGGTGCGATAGAGGTACATGGGGTTCGTCCCCAAGTCATGTATGCAGGCACTGTCTGGATGATCCGTGGGGTGGTCTGGATGATCCAGGCGGATGTCCAGATCGTCTGGATGTGTCGTAGCAGCTGGAGTTGGCCAAGATGCCATGGTCATCGTCCGGATGTCCAAGTGGGTCCGGATGATCCTGGAGCAGGTTTGGATGACCAGGCATCATGCAAAGGGGTGTTGTTGTCTTCAGGCACATCACCCAGATAGTCCAAGAGGTGGTCCAGATCATCTGGATGGGCCCCGGATGATCCGGGCAAGATCTGTCTTGCTCTGTTTCTTCTCCGTCTTCACGTTCTTCTCCCTCCATCATTCGTCCTTGCTCCTTAATTAGCTTCTCCATGGCTGGTTCCTTGGTACCTGAGTATGCAAAGTGTCTTCGACTGAGGTCGTATCCATGTCTCATGTGTTTCGAAAGGGAGTTGAGAGAGGAGAGATGTCACCTTGGTCTTAATAGCTCTTGCATGCGCTTGTGTCATCAGTCCACTTGGCACTCGGGGAGACGAAGGTAGGTCCATGTGTGTGACCGTGGGATGCTCTGCATCACATCGATTTTTTTGCCTCTTCCATCTTCAGAGACGGTTAGTTTTCATGCTAAAAACATGTTGTATTGATCTTAAAAATGCATGAGTTAACTAAGGAAAAAAAATTAACGCATAAATGCTTAATACAAACTTGCTGGCGATAAGGGTAGAAGACATATCGTGTTTGAACAAGGAGATCTTGTTTAGTTACGTTTGCACAAAGATACGTTTCCTGATTTGCAAAAATCTAAGCAAATGCCACGTGCTGATGGTCTATTTAAGGTGTCAGAAAATAAATGATAATGCATATAAACTTGAGCTGCCTGCAGATTTTGGGGTTAGTCCCACTTTTAACATTGCATATTTGAAGCCTTATGTGGGTGAGGAAGATGAGCTTCCTCCGAGGACGACTTCAATTAAAGAAGGGGAGAATGGTGAGGACATCACGAATACAGTTACACCCACAACCCCTGCTACTACACATACTGGACGAATTACTAGATCTCGCGCATGCCAATTAAATTACAAGGTACTTTTGTTTTTTGGTAATGATTATGATGTAATGAGAATATGATGCTGCCTAAATTGGATACATTTATTGCTAACAGAAGGAGCAAACATGGACAAGAAGCATGAACATTGGAGCATGGTCAAGCATGGAGATGATGGCGTGCATAGGAGGAACAAGAATGGAGTTTCTGGTGGTGTTTTCATCACTTTGGAGCCACCATGATGACATACAAAGGACATGGATGAAATATACAAGATGACCTTTCATGAATTTTGACATAGCTTAATATAAGTGCCACGCCACCTTATTTTTGTGCCAGGCCCATGTAATTTTGAAATATACTTAATAGGTAGTTTTTAGAGTCCGTATAAATAGGGAAAACGACTTAGGACACAATTTAGTCCCACCTTGCCACGGGTGGGTGAAATTCCCTACCGTCTCCCTAAAAATACATCCCTTAGGGCGTCGTTTTAGAGTTGGGTTTTGTTTAGATTAAAGTTTTCCATATATCTAACTCACGTGATTCGTTTGAGTTCACCGACTAGACCAAGACGTCAAAAAATCCCACTTGATCAATAAAATCTTTCCTCTTATATTCGCAATATCCAGATTGCAATATCATTTTCTTGCTTGTTCTTTGTTTGCATGCAGGAAATAGACCCTTGTTGATGCGGAGCATCCTATGGACATCACCATGCCAAGAGTCTGCTTGGCAAGTGACACGTGTGACCTCTACTTCTCATACATAAAGGTGAATCATCTCCTTTACACGTGTTCACTTGACCCCTTCGAGGATGGTATATTACTTGACACTCCACTCGTGTGCATGCATAGGTATTGTCGGAGCTTCACGGACGACGAGGAGGAGTGCAAGCGCCAAGGATCACCTACACCATCCGCGAGGGAAGCGTGGAAGAGAAGATGGAAGAAACGGAGCTGCTGGAAAAGCTACAGGCTCCGGACGTCCGACCTCTACCGGACGACCGGCGACTCCCAGGCGACCGGACGACCGGAGGCCACCGGACGTCCGTGACATCGGCAACAGAACCGAAATCCAGGAAATTACCTGAAGTCCTGGAGCTACCGGACGTCCGGTCCATCCCGAGCCATCGGACGTCCGGTGTCCCAGCGGACGTCCGGCCCCATGCTGTCTGCTCACAGTTATCGGGCCAGAGGCCCATGTATCCCTCTCCCACTTACCCCTTCGTGGACCTAGACTATATATACTCCTCCACCTCCACCATTTTAGGGTCAGCAAATGATTTAGCTCATATGTGAGATAGAACTTTGCTCATCCATTACGGATCTACTCCACGAGAGAGACCACGGCCCCTCTACGGAGAAGATCCACCTTGGATTCAAGACCCCTAACGGGAAGATCCTTCGCGGATTCAAGACCTCCTCACGGAGATGAACTTTACCCTGTATATTTCCCTTTGTTGTTCATGTACCTTGTGATCTTGTGTGTTTGATTGTCTAGTGGATGTGTGATTGGACTTGTTCTTGAGTGTTTTCCCTTGTGTTTTCTCCCCGTGTTCATCGTGTTCTTTGTGAGATCCTCTTCATTTCGTGAAAGATCGGCCATCTAGGGTTCCACCCTACATCATATGGTATCAAGAGCCATGGTTTCACATGAATTTGGAGCCCCCTCCACCGTTTTCTAGTCTTCTTTTGTGTGATTTCGTCCCAAATTCGAAAATTCCCCACCAAAAATAGACCCAATTTTTTTTTGTGATTCATTGGTTTGATGATGTTTTGTTGATTTTGATCCATGAATTTGATTGGTTTCAAGTGGATCTAGCATTTCCTCAAGTTTCCCCATCTTTCATCCACGAAATCTCATCAATTTTGACCCCAAAATCATCAATTTCCGCCCAAAATCGCGTTCCCGAGCTCAAATCTCGCGTTGACCCCGACCCACCGGACGACCGGCGTTTTACCGGATGTCCGGACCCTCGCGAAGCACCGGATGTCCGCAACTCACCGGATGACCGGAACCCATTTACAGAACAAAAATACCGGATTTCCGAGCCCGACTGGACGTCCGGTCACCGGTCGTCCGTCACTTTCCGGACGTCCGGTACCTGTAGTTTCAGACTTCGGCTGATTTTTGCTTTGGTCATAACTAATTCATCCGAACTCCGATTTGGACGTTCTTTAGCTCGTTTTGAAGCTCTTGACATCCCCCATACCCCAAAAATACTACAATCATCATTTAACTCCATCAAATTTTGTCAAATTTGGCAAGTTTGCCTAGGCCTTCCACCATATCATCCGCATAGGCTTCCGCAACCTAACCTATTTTATTCCCCAAAGCATTTGTGGTTGCTTGAGTAGTGATTTGAGTCTCCTAAGGTGTTTAGGCTACTTAGGGACTATTTATTATTCATACACCACTTCCACATACCCATTGCCCACTATACATTTCCGCCAACCCAACCTAACCCAATTTTGTTGAGCTTGTTTGAGTTGTGGCTTGTGTCTCCTAAGGTGTTTCGGCTACTTAGGGACCGTGACTTCAACTCCGACACCGTGTATAGCCCATCATACACTTCCACCACCATAACCCATTTTGACCGGGTTTCCGCCAACATTTTCGCAACCACCGCCGCTTGTCCGGTACCACCATTTGACATTTGTCCTTGAGATTTTGAGTTGTGGTTTTTCCGTTTCCTAAGGTGTTTTGGCTAATTAGGAACGGGTCTACATCGAGAACACCGCCACTCATCATCGCCACGAGGTCGTCATCATACATAAGGACGGTAACCACGATGAAATCATTGTATATCCCCTTGCAATTACATTGTTAACCCCTAGCCCATTTTGCGTCACTTGCCTATCGAGACTAGCCTTTGAGTATTGCCGGCAATGTTACTTGTGCACATTAGTGATCATCGATCCGCCTTCCATTGCATACATACCATATCATATTGGTATCATCATATCACCCCTTGTGCCACAAGATTGTTCCCGCATATACACAATTGCTATCTTGGTTTGTGCATCGTGGCCATATACAAAAAAGAAGAGAATAAAGCTTTTAAGAAAAAAGAGAAAGACAAAGAAGCTTGTAAGCAAGAGACATAGCATCGCATCATATGATATCATACTTGATCATCTTGGATCATCTTGTGCTAAAAGCACCGGAACATCATACACATAACATACTTGGGATAGAAAGTTCATACATTTGCATCTTATAGGTTGTGCACAAGTGTCATATCCGCCTATTGAGAAATCGTGCTAGCGTCTCTCTTGAGTTGTGTAACACGAGCGTTTTCCGTGGATTCCACATTTTGTGCTCATTCCTTGGTTGCACGAACCCATTTATCTAACCGTGTGTGTGTTTCCGTGTGCCACATATTGCTATTGGTCTACTTGTTACACTTGCAAATTTGTGAATCTCTTTCAACATTATTGACTCTTTCTAACATTTTGCATCAAATTTTTATGCCACTATCCTCACCGAGCCACTCGATAAGCTTTACTTGATAGGTGTGAGTGAACAAGTCCGGTACCAATTCCACTATTCTTTCATTTCACATTGAGTGAAACGAGATACACCCTCAACGCTGGGAAAAGGTAACTTGGTATTGTTTATCTCATCTCCTACTCACCTTTGCTCGAGTCTTGTGATGGATAGGCAACGCATTTCATCTACTTCGGTCTACACCAACAACGACAAGTTCGATGCCATGACGAACAACTTGTGCGCCAACATGGATGCTCAAATGGAGGAGCTCAAAGCCCTCATCAAGAAGCACAAGAGGTCTTCCTCATCTTCGAGAAGACGCTCAAGTGCACATCCTTCCGAGCTACCATCTTCCGCACGGCCACATCCGCATCGACAACATCAACGACAAGAACGTGAAGGTCAAGAGCTCAACTCCAACAACCGCTCAACGACTTCACCATGTACCTTGGCATCTTCGCCAAGCGACTTCAAGGCATCTTTGCCTTTGGACATACGACATCTTCGCCAACAAGCACCTCAAGATTATGCTCAAGAGAAGCTTCCCAAGCTCAAGTCGACGACTTCCACGAGCTACTACGACCTCGACAACGACCACGAGATTCCTTTCTAAGGGACTCAAGACCTCGAGGAGTATCTCGAGTGGGAGCGCAAGATGGACGACTACCTTAAGTGTAATGCCCAGGATGGGACTATACCTCCTACGTGTCGAGGCACGACTTAAAGGTATAAGCCCATCCTAGAATGATCTCAAGTTTGGTATCTTTGCACGACTCATGTAAAAGAGGGGTTAAATTGCAAAAGAAGATAGTTGGCTTACACTCGCCACTTCACACAATACATTACATAAGCAAAACATCATTCAAAACATCACAACCCGACTACGGGTGAAGATCCAAAAGAAAGATACCAAAACAACATAAAGCCATAGGTCAGGATCGAATCCTAGTAGAAACCACTACTGATCGTCGAAACGTCACAAGCATACGACCAAACTCTTCATCAAACTCCCGGAAGTTCTGATCCATCTCCTGCATCAAACTCGGCTGAACCTGCATCTGGTGTGGTGAAGTAACTGTGAGCCACAGAGGACTCAGCAATCCCGTTCCCGGGTAACACGACTATTTAAGCCTTGGGTGTGGAACAAGGCTGAAGAAAGAATAAGAGGTGAAGGAATAACAAGAGTCTGCAGCAGCAACTAGCACTAGCTTGCGTAAAAGAGAGCGAGAAGAGAAGTGCCTCGGTCGAGAGATGATCATGAAGTGATCCTAACTAAAGCCAGACAAACATAACCCCACCGTGTTCATCTCCCGAAAGCCCTTTCGGAAAATGACAGTCACGGTACGCACGCTGGTAGTGTATTGTAACATGGTGTCAAGTTTTCTACAACCGGATATTAACAAGCTCCCATCTGCCACATAACTGCGGGCATGACTTTCGAAAGTTCATAACCCTGCAGGGGTGTTCCAACTTGGCCCATGACAAGCCCACGATCCGCGGAGTCGCAACTCCAAGGTGGGAAGACCCGAGTATTCTCGGAATCCCGTGCTCAAGATACTCTGAACTAAGGTAAGGCTAATCCAGCAAATCCTCCCGGCGTGTCGACACCCTGATAGGTAGCCGCGCGTATCTAGTCTCAGGACACGACCGGATGGGTGAAGCTACGGGTTTTTACCAAACCTCGAGTTTCCTCGTGGTGGCCCCGCAGGCTCCCCGTTTCGGACCAACACTCATGTGGAGCACTGGCCCAGGGTTGTTGAATTAAAATAAAAGGGATAGCTAGTCCCTATGCAAGTTTTATTAGTTGTTAGGCAAATAGTACCAATGTTGGGACTTGCTGGAAAATACTTAGCACTTAGCGGTTTATCGAGGGGGGCCCATAAACCCCAACCGTGTGAGGAACGCATAATCAAGGAACATAACACCGGTTTATACGGTTCCTAGCGGCATGAGTGGAACAAATCACCAAGCAAAAGGCTTAGCCTTCCACCCTTGCCAATATATAGATGATTTCATTTAGCGTTTATATAGTGTGATATAACCCCACATAACTTCAACATGAAGCAAGCATCTTCAATCTTCACCTGCAACTAACAATGCTATAAGAGGGGCTGAGCGAAGCCTACGTATAGCCAATCAATGGTTTGCATAGGTAGGGTGGTTAAACAGGTTCAAGGTTACAATAGGAGGCTGACAGGAAAACATGGGCATCGAGGCAAAACTATAGATCGAGACTACTAGCAATAGGCAAAAATAGTAATCGTATCCGGGTTCGGTCATCTTGCCTGGGATTCCGCAAGGGAGAAGAACGGTTCCATGAAGTAGACGGAGCAACAAAGACTAGAGAATCCTCACAACTCCGGAACGAAACCGAAGCTAACAAGAGAAGCAACTAGAAATAAAGAAACAACACGGTAAACACACAAGCATAAACATGGCATACGATGCACATCCAAGTATGATGCATGTCCGGTTTAATTATGCATGGCATGGCAAGTGCACAAACAAATACTACAAGTTAAGTGGAGCTCAATATGCAACGAGTTGCATATTGACGAAACACCACATGTTAATTATTTAGTTGACTCTCGTTATTTACAAGACAAGATTAAAAGTTTGTTAACATGGCAAGAGGTGAAGCAAAAGTAAACTACCTATTTAGGCATTTTTAATGAGGCCGGAAGAACAACAACAATTCCGGAAAATCCCCATGAGCATGTTTAACAATTATAAGCAAACAACAATTCACACATTTAAAGTTGTTAACATGATGCGGATGACATGATCAAGTTTTTATGCAAGTTATTAATAAAAGTTGACATGAAGAGATATGAAGTATTGTCACCGTGGTGGAAGAAAAGGGTGCCACGGCAACGATCCGAAAATGATGCAACGCAACATCTCGGTTCCGGTAACTCGTCGAGAGACCGGTGCAAAAGCAAAGGTGGAGTGAACGTGCAGAACAAGATGAAAGGTGGGGTGATCCCGTTGCCGGGTTCCCGCGAGTCGGCGACGAGGCAACCGAGGAGCACGACAAAAGATGATACGGGCACGGTGCTCACTAGGGAAGAAACATCTCATACAACACATGCATGTCACGGGTCATCGTCTCGGGGTTATACCTTCGGGACAATCGTTCTCGGAGGGGTTCGAGATCGTAGAGGAAGAAGGCGTTCACGTTCATCGAGGAAGTAGTGGTACACGAATCGTAGCCGTTCACGTTCGTCGAGGTACTTGGCGAATTCCTCGTTTCCGGGGCGACGGTAGTGGTACATGTTCGTATGTAGTGGTACTTGGTGCGTCTCCGAGACGGTAGTTGTACATGTTCACGTCTTCCCGTAGATGTTCGGGTCATCGTCTCGCGTCGATCTTGCCGGTCTTGGACACACCGGAAGGAGCACTTGGCAAAAAAAAATAGCAACAAAACATGGCGGTCCAACATGGAGCAGCAAAGGCCCTGGCAGCGGCAACTTGGCGATGGAGGCGAGCTGCTCGAGGGGCTGCAAGCCCTGGCGACGGAGGTGCTGCTCGTGCACTGGACGAGGCCGGGCCTGGCGAACGGGGCAGCTCCCCTGGACGAGGAGGCGGGGTCTCGGCGAGCGGAGGACGGCTGCTGCCGAGGTCAGCAGGGAGCTGCGGAGGATGAGGCCAGCTCGGGGAGGCGCGGTGCTGCTGGTCGCTAGAGATGGGGTCGGGCGACCATGGCGCGGACGGCGCGGCCCTGGCCGCTGGAGGAGGCGAAGGGGGGGACCGGTGTACGGGAGGAGGCCAGGGAGGCGGCTCCGGGCGGAGGGAGCGGTGGCTCTGGCCACAGCTTGAGGACGAGGAGGCCGGAGGGAGATGCAGCGGCGCGGCATCGGCGCTGCCTTGGCGATGCGGCTCTGGACGCTCGGAGGGAGGCGCGCTCGGGGCTGGCGGCGTTCGAGGGAAAAGGGGAGGCGACGAGGAGATCGAGGGAACGGGTCGCGGGCTCGGGCGACGAGGGGAAAGCGAGGCAGAGCGGGGGGGGGGGTCGATGGGGATCGGGTGTGAAGCGGGGTCGAGCACTGGGAGAGTGCGGCGGCGCGAGGGAGGAAAGAAGGAGCGAGAGGATGTCGGGCTAGGGTTAGGAGCGCTGCGGGGAGGCCTTGGGCCAGGAGGGAGGAGGAGATGGGCCGGAGGACTGGGCCTGGGAAGGCAGGTGCGGCTGGGCCGGAATGGCCTGGCTGCTAGGCTCTCTTCTTTAAAATCTAAAAGATAAAACAGAAATAGAAAGGGAAAGAATAAAAAAAAGTTAGGAATAGGCTTAGGGCAAGGGGTAAAAAATCCCTGGACTCACAAGAATGTCAAGAATTTAAATAAAATTGTCTGAGGACTTTGGAAGAAGAAAATTCAACAAGTTTGAATAAAAGTCAAACTGTTTGAATTTAGAAATCCATTTAGATGAAAAATCAAATGGGTTGGAATTTCAAGAGATGGCCCTACACATTAGATGTGATTTATGGGAAGATTTGGAACATTTGTGGATGAAGTAAAAATTGCAACACAATTTTACTAAAAGGCCTCAAAGGAAGAAATGAAGTTGAATTGGATAAAAGAAAATTGAAGAATGGTGCAATTGTGTTATAGGTGATTGCAAGGAATGGAATATTTATAAATATAGCTCCCTAAATATTGAGAGGCTTTTATAAGTTATAAAGAGAAGTCATTCTTCCCTCGATTTAAATGGACCGAAGGTCCACACAATTTATTTAGGTTGAGATGCAAAATAAATATGACATGATGGCATGATGACATGATGCAATGCAAAATAAATAACACAAGGACAAAAGAAACACACGGGAGAACCCAGAACACCTAGAATTTTCTGGAATCTTCTGGGACGTCGGTCTTCGGGCGTCACAACTCTCCCACACTAACAGAGGATCTTGACCCGAGATCCTAGAGATAGCACCGGGTAGAAACGAAAAAGAAGAGGTAAAACGAAGTTGCTTCTTTGACAAACGAGTGAAACCAAAGAACCCGAGAGGTTGACCAAAATGGAAGAAGAATACAACGAAGATGAACAAAGTTAAGTGCACTCCGTTAAAAAAGAGTAACGAGGAGCATTATGAGAACCTTGCAGGTTGAAAGACATGGAACAAGAGCTTACGAACCAAAAGAATATGAAACTGCAACCGTATAGCCAAGGAATAAGAATGACAGAATTTGGACAGCACTCCGTCTGAAAATGGAAGGAAATGAACAAGAACTTGCCAAGTTGGGAAGATACTTGATGAAATGAACAACATATAGCCTCTGAAACAATTGAAAGAAAGGCACAAGGGTAAGAGAGATTCAGACAACACTCCGGTTGAAAAGAGAGGCAAACTTGATAAGATGAGAGAACTAGAATGGAGGACATAACACTCCTGTTAAATGATAAGCAAGGGAAAGAACATGATCTTGATAAAAAACGAGATGATGGTCAAAGAGAGCAATATTACAATGCCTCCGGAATGAAGAATATATGCTAGAACGTTGGGAAGAAAGAACGGAGAAGAAAATGACAACTTCTCTCAAAATTAAATTTGAAAGAGCATCCTTACAAAGAAGGGTTTAACGGAGTTGATTGAAAAATCAACAACGAAACGAATAAGCTTCATGTGGGCTTATGGAAAACATCTCAAAATTATGAGGTGACAACCAGCCACTAACGGAAAACATTGATTGGATTGAGATCAACAAGGAGACGAAAGAGTTATTTCACGGAGAGGATAATAGGAACTTGGGTCATTAATAAGCACCACAATAGCAACAATCCTTAGGGAAAGCTTTTAGGTGTATTATAACCCAAGATGACTACAACGAATAGATTGAAAGGTTGGAGAGATCTCCTGATCAAGGAAAACGATGGTTTTAAATATCTCATTCTTGATAACTCGTGAATCATAAAACATGAAGGAATTGTCAAGAATGACATAACACCATCTGAAAGATAAGGTAGAAAGAATTGCAATTGGAATGCATGATGAAGAATGCTTGAGCTCCAACAAGAATCTTGATGAAGACTACGAGGATGAATTAAAACATGATGAACCATCATGAGAACTCCGGTAATGAAAGCATGAGAAGTGGAAGATGAAAGAATAAGATTCAAGGCCTGCGATGAATTAGATGGAGGTTTGCAATGATGTAATAGAAATAACTTGAAGCTCCGGAAAACAAGATGAACAACTTGAAAACTAGAATTTATTCCTCATGAATAAACTCTAACAAAGGAATTAATCCACTTGGATGAAATAAGAATAAGAATTATGTTACGCATATCCTTCACCAATTTTAATTGGCGACAAGCAATGGATTTGGCATACTACTTATTCTCGTTGGAAAGAATTAAAGAGAGATCTAGCACAAGCTCGGGTAAATCTTCAACGAACCACCGGTAGGATTGTGAAAAGAACAAATGAATTAATACGAAAACAAGGAAGAGTAATCTTGAAAGAACCACCGTAAAAATAGGGAGACGAACGAAGAGACATCAATGAAGAATATTTGGAGAACGAAGTTGAAAACTGAGAACGAAGAAATATTCTGAAATGATGGCCTTCAAAGGATCACAATGAAAGAATTCATGAAAAGCTTCGGACGGTATAAACGATTCCTCACAATCAAAACAATAATGAGGATGGCATGAAGCTAGAACCACGAATCTTGAAGAGAACGGCCAAGATTTAAGAGAAACTCTTCTCCGATCTTCAAATGTTGAGAATGAAGACGAGAAATGCCATGAAGAATTTCGAGATACTCCGAACGAATGACAAGAGGAAGGTGGAGCAAAAGATGGGAATAATTGAAAACAAGCTTGGAGAAGGCATGTGACTGTTGGAGATCATTCTTACGTCACACTTTGAAAAGAATTCTCTGGAAAAAGAAGAGTCAGGTAAGATCCTGGAAAAAGACCTGTGGGTTAGGGCTCACTCAAGGAAATCACCGTTGAAAAAGATTGCTTAAGAGATATTGCACCGGTTAAATTAAATGGCTTGAATAAGATAACAATCTCAAAATAGTTTGAACGGATTAAGAATGGAATTATGAATCTTCAGCACTCCGGATATGAATAGTAAGAGGAGAATGATTAATTGGTGCACCGGAATAAGAAAGCATTGTGAAAAGAGGAAAAGGATAAGATCAACACCGAAAACTTGAATTACATCCACCGGCAGAATTTGAGGACTAAAGAATGATGAACTTGAAGCTCTTGAGCATCTTCACGATAAATCACCGGATAAGAACATTGAAGGAAATGAATGAAGAAACATCACATGAATAAAATGGATACTTCCTTTGAGAATTTCTGGCTCCGAGAAGAAGAAGGGTGGGAGGGTGGGGAAAACAAAGACAACTTGGAATGAATGAAACAGACAAATCGTCAGATTTCTCAACGACGTCCGTATGAAATAACTTGAAGAGAAGGCACACCGGTTGAAAAGGATTAACATGACCATCTCGATGATTAAGAAGGACTAGCACTCCCATAGAAATATGAGAACACCATTAAGAAAGGTATGGGATCAACATTTGACATCGAAGCAACTCGAATACCAGAATCAAAACAAGAACAAAGATAGATATGTATATGAAGAAGATTATGTTGCAACATATCTATCCGAACAGAGAATTCAACGAATGAATTCCGCAGGTACATCAACTTGTCGAGAAGCCACTTGGAAGAAGAAAAAAAGATAAATAAAAAAGGAACAAGGATCAGATAGAACAAATACAAGATAGAAGCTTCGTTCCGACATATTCGTGCTGAAAGCTCATGGAACGTGTTACAAAAAGGTTTTGCAATCCCCGGATCAGCATAGCCAAGGACCCTTTAAGATGCAGCTCCCGATCGGAACAAGCCCATAAAACCACTTCACTCAATGTAGAACCCCAAACTTCATATCATGCATTCGTTGGAAGAATGCCTAGAACTACTAGATGAACCCACCTATTAATTTCCGAAAGTTTCCAGTTATGCAATCAGGTGTTGGGGATACAGGGGAAGCACCGCGCACTCAACTCTAAACCTACATCCAGCTGTATCCATCCTTCAACACATAACCAGTTGTTCTCGGAAACCGTTTACCTCGGACCTTCGAAACGCATCCACTATACAAGTTATGGCAATACTCCCGAACTACCTCCCCAGTACTGGGTGATGTCGGGGTTATCTTGCCACTAACCGCATATGAGAGTTTTCGATGTCGGCAGTCTTAAGTATTCTAGTACTGCCGCGATGGATTTGTGACGACAACACCTCGGAGCTCAACTCCCCGGGACACTGCCACAACCCCTAATGACAGGAGGCATCGAGAACAATGTTCTTGTCACAAAGACATCGAAACAATCCAAACAATACTCGCGTGATCCTAAAAAACAAATTGGTGAATTTTTGAGAGTAGAAGAGGCAAGAGTAATCGTCAGGAGTCCTCACCAGAGTGAAAGGGGATGAGAAGCAAAAGAAATCCTACTCTCCGATATAAATATAGGACTCAAAACATTTTCAGTGTGTGCCTAGACTCAACCGTCAACGATTCGATCAATCAGTGGGGGCTTCTAGGTCGGAAAAGGCTCTGATACCAACTTGTAATGCCCAGGATGGGACTATACCTCCTACGTGCCGAGGCACGACTTAAAGATATAAGCCCATCCTAGAATGATCTCAAGTTTGGTATCTTTGCACGACTCATGTAAAAGAGGGGTTAAATTGCAAAAGAAGATAGTTGGCTTACACTCGCCACTTCACACAATACATTACATAAGCAAAACATCATTCAAAACATCACAACCCGACTACGGGTGAAGATCCAAAAGAAAGATACCAAAACAACATAAAGCCACAGGTCAGGATCGAATCCTAGTAGAAACCACTACTGATCGTCGAAACGTCACAAGCATACGGCCAAACTCTTCATCAAACTCCCGGAAGTTCTGATCCATCTCCTGTATCAAACTCGGCTGAACCTGCATCTGGTGTGGTGAAGTAACTGTGAGCCACAGAGGACTCAGCAATCCCTTTCCCGGGTAATATGACTATTTAAGCCTTGGGTGTGGAACAAGACTGAAGAAAAAATAAGAGGTGAAGGAATAACAAGAGTCTGCAGCAGCAACTAGCACTAGCTTACGTAAAAGAGAGCGAGAAGAGAAGTGCCTCGGTCGAGAGATGATCACGAAGTGATCCTAACTAAAGCCAGACAAACATAACCCCACCGTGTTCATCTCCCGAAAGCCCTTTCAGAAAATGACAGTCACGGTACGCACGCTGGTAGTGTATTGTAACATGGTGTCAAGTTTTCTACAACCGGATATTAACAAGCTCCCATCTGCCACATAACCGCGGGCACGGCTTTCGAAAGTTCATAACCCTGCAGGGGTGTTCCAACTTGGCCCATGACAAGCCCATGATCCGCGGAGTCGCAACTCCAAGGTGGGAAGACCCGAGTATTCTCGGAATCCCGTGCTCAAGATACTCCGAACTAAGGTAAGGCTAATCCAGCAAATCCTCCCGGCGTGTCGACACCGGGATAGGTAACCGCGCGTATCTAGTCTCAGGACACGACCGGATGGGTGAAGCTACGGGTTTTTACCAAACCTCGAGTTTCCTCGTGGTGGCCCCGCAGGCTCCCCGTTTCGGACCAACACTCATGTGGAGCACTGGCCCGGGGTTGTTGAATTAAAATAAAAGGGATAGCTAGTCCCTATGCAAGTTTTATTAGTTATTAGGCAAATAGTACCAATGTTGGGACTTGCTGGAAAAGGCTTAGCACTTAGCGGTTTATCGAGGGGGCCCCATAAACCCCAACCGTGTGAGGAACGCATAATCAAGGAACATAACACCAGTTTATACGGTTCCTAGCGGCATGAGTGGAACAAATCACCAAGCAAAAGGCTTAGCCTTCCACCCTTGCCAATATATAGATGATTTCATTTAGCGTTTATATAGTGTGATATAACCCCACATAACTTCAACATGAAGCAAGCATCTTCAATCTTCACCTGCAACTAACAATGCTATAAGAGGGGCTGAGCGAAGCCTACGTATAGACAATCAATGGTTTGCATAGGTAGGGTGGTTAAGCAGGTTCAAGGTTACAATAGGAGGCTGACAGGAAAACATGGGCATCGAGGCAAAACTATAGATCGAGACTACTAGCAATAGGCCAAAGTAGTAATGGTATCCTGGTTCGGTCATCTTGCCTGGGATTCCGCAAGGGAGAAGAACGGTTCCACGAAGTAGACGGAGCAACAGAGACAAGAGAATCCTCACAACTCCGGAACGAAACCGAAGCTAACAAGAGAAGCAACTGGAAAGAAAGAAACAACACGGTAAACACACAAGCATAAACATGGCATACGATGCACATCCAAGTATGATGCATGTCCGGTTTAATTATGCATAGCATGGCAAGTGCACAAACAAATACTACAAGTTAAGTGGAGCTCAATATGCAACGAGTTGCATATTGACGAAACACCACATGTTAATTATTTAGTTGACTCTCGTTATTTACAAGACAAGATTAAAAGTTTGTTAACATGGCAAGAGGTGAAGCAAAAGTAAACTACCTATTTAGGCATTTTTAATGAGGCCGGAAGAACAAAAACAATTCCGAAAAATCCCCATGAGCATGTTTAACAATTATAAGCAAACAACAATTCACACATTTAAAGTTGTTAACATGATGCGGATGGCATGATCAAGTTTTTATGCAAGTTATTAATAAAAGTTGACATGAAGAGATATGAAGTATTGTCACCGTGGTGGAAGAAAAGGGTGCCACGGCAACGATCCGAAAATGATGCAACGCAACATCTCGGTTCCGGTAACTCGTTGAGAGACCGGTGCAAAAGCAAAGGTGGAGTGAACGTGCGGAACAAGATGAAAGTTGGGGTGATCCCGTTGCCGGGTTCCCGCGAGTCGGCGACGAGGCAACCGAGGAGCACGACAAAAGATGATACGGGCACGGTGCTCACTAGGGAAGAAACATCTCATACAACACATGCATGTCACGGGTCATCGTCTCGGGGTTATACCTTCGGGACAATCGTTCTCGGAGGGGTTCGAGATCGTAGAGGAAGAAGGCGTTCACGTTCATCGAGGAAGTAGTGGTACACGAATCGTAGCCGTTCACGTTCGTCGAGGTACTTGGCGAATTCCTCGTTTCCGGGGCGACGGTAGTGGTACATGTTCGTATGTAGTGGTACTTGGTGCGTCTCCGAGACGATAGTTGTACATGTTCGCGTCTTCCCGTAGATGTTTGGGTCATCGTCTCGCGTCGATCTTGCCGGTCTTGGACACAACGGAAGGAGCACTTGGCAAAAAAAAACAGCAACAAAACATGGCGGTCCAACATGGAGCAGCAAAGGCCCTGCCAGCGGCAACTTGGCGATGGAGGCGAGCTGCTCGAGGGGCTGCAAGCCCTGGCGACGGAGGTGCTGCTCGTGCACTGGACGAGGCCGGGCCTGGCGAACGGGGCAGCTCCCCTGGACGAGGAGGCGGGGTCTCGGCGAGCGGAGGACGGCTGCTGCCGAGGTCAGCAGGGAGCTGCGAAGGACGAGGCCAGCTCGGGGAGGCGCGGTGCTGCTGGTCGCTGGAGATGGGGTCGGGCGACCATGGCGCGGACGGCGCGGCTCTGGCCGCTGGAGGAGGCGAAGGGGGGGGGACCGGTGTACGGGAGGAGGCCAGGGAGGCGGCTCCGGGCGGAGGGAGCGGTGGCTCTGGCCACAGCTTGAGGACGAGGAGGCCGGAGGGAGATGCAGCGGCGCGGCATCGGCGCTGCCTTGGCGATGCGGCTCTGGACGCCCGGAGGGAGGCGCGCTCGGGGCTGGCGGCGTTTGAGGGAAAAGGGGAGGCGACGAGGAGATCGAGGGAACGAGTCGCGGGCTCGGGCGACGAGGGGAAAGCGAGGCAGAGCGG
>LR738714.1:306225602-306237098 GCA_902687465.1 Secale cereale | reverse complement strand
GATGGGGATCGGGTGTGAAGCGGGGTCGAGCGCTGGGAGAGTGCGGCGGCGCGAGGGAGGAAAGAAGGAGCGAGCGGATGTCAGGCTAGGGTTAGGAGCGCTGCGGGGAGGCCTTGGGCCAGGAGGGAGGAGGAGATGGGCTGGAGGACTAGGCCTGGGAAGGCAGGTGCGGCTGGGCCGGAATGGCCTGGCTGCTAGGCTCTCTTCTTTAAAATCTAAAAGATAAAACAGAAATAGAAAGGGAAAGAATAAAAAAAAAGAGGAGTTAGGAATAGGCTTAGGGCAAGGGGTAAAAAATCCCTGGACTCACAAAAATGTCAGGAATTTAAATAAAATTGTCTCAGGACTTTGGAAGAAGAAAATTCAACAAGTTTGAATAAAAGTCAAACTATTTGAATTTAGAAATCCATTTAGATGAAAAATAAAATGGGTTGGAATTTCAAGAGATGGCCCTACACATTAGATGTGATTTATGGGAAGATTTGGAACATTTGTGGATGAAGTAAAAATTGCAACACAATTTTACTAAAAGGCCTCAAAGGAAGAAAAGAAGTTGAATTGGATAAAAGAAAATTGAAGAATGGTGCAATTGTGTTATAGGTGATTCCAAGGAATGGAATATTTATAAATATAGCTCCCTAAATATTGAGAGGCTTTTATAAGTTATAAAGAGAAGTCATTCTTCCCTCGATTTAAATGGACCGAAGGTCCACACAATTTATTTAGGTTGAGATGCAAAATAAATATGACATGATGGCATGATGACATGATGCAATGCAAAATAAATAACACAAGGACAAAAGAAACACACGGGAGAACCCGGAACACCTGGAATCTTCTGGAATCTTCTGGGTCGTCGGTCTTCGGGCGTCACATTAAGCTACATCAAGTTCCCTATGAAGATCAAGTGAAGTGCGCCACAAGACACTTCCACGACAATGCGTCAACATGGTGCCTTCACACACCTTCGACGAGCTTCAACGTGAATTGGCCCAAGACGAAGAAAGCTTTGCGGCGAGAGTTCGTGCCTCCCACTTACATGAAACAACTTGTACGCCAATTGGAGAACACCATTCAAGGATCCAAGTCCATCGACAAGTACTTCAAGGAGATGAAGATGGCCTTGCGACGAGCCGGCGTGGACGACCCCATTTCGATGAAGCTCCACTTCATGATGGGATTGCTCAACGACATCTACAAGAGTATATTCCTCGAGAACTACAAGTCCCTCGACGACAACTACATTGGTGCTCTCAAGGCGGAACAAGAACTCATGAAGGCCGAGGCTTCTCCACCGCAAGCATACTTCTCGAAGACCAAGCTCCAAGACTGCGAGCATGAGGCTAGTACCACCGTGATGTCAAAGCCCAATGAGCTCCAATATGACGCTCCCAAGTTCAAATCCACCGCCATCCCTCTTTGTGGCATTGATGATGCCGAGTCTACTTCGACTCTTTTTCAAGACGGTGCAGCGACGACTACGACTACGGAGCCATTCGAGGACCAAGCTTTGGAGGCGAACGACATGGTGACGAGCAAGGATGATGCATCCATCTTTGGAGGTGAGAATGATGATGTGCCATCTTCGGCCTTCATCCACGGCGACGGTGACGAGATGGTTGAGCATGGGATTTTCCCTTCAACCACGGTGGCGTATGATGACTTGAGTGACTTGTGCCACCATATTGAGAGTGAGAGCGAGTTCACCACTAGCCCCATATATGATGAGCTGCCCCGATTCCCATGTGAGGAGAGCCACAACCTCCACCACTTGAGTGAGATGAGTGACTCCACCATATGTGAGTTTGAGTGCACCTACCTTGAGGGAGTGAGTGAGCCACCACATAGAGAGAGTGAGATAGTTGATAGGTCATGTGAGGCCACTTTCAACACTAACGACTTGACCTCTACCTCTATTGTGTATTCTCATTTGGTGCTAGGTCCCACATTTGATGATGCGCTGATTCTTGACGACTTCGTCCTTCCTATGGACAAGACGATGGCCATGGTGGAATATGATGCACCCCCCACATGGTTCCATCAAGATGAAGATGATGACCACCTTTTGGTCTTTCCCACCTCACCTACACCACATGAGTGGAATGCGAAAGGTAACAAAGGTGAAGGTGATGATCTCGTCCCACTAGTGGACTATGTTGACATTGATTGCTTGCATGATGTTGATCCTCCTATTGCCATGCTTCATTCTAGTATGATTTCCTCATGCGATGATTTACCCATTTATGATGAGTTTGTTGATTGCCATGTGGAGTCTATTAGTTGTGATGCCATGTTGCATAGGATTTCTTGTGATAATTCTCTCGGTCACATCATGTTTGACAACCCACTTGACTTGTCATATGCTATGCATGAGATCAACAATATGTCATATTTGCAATCTCATCGTAGTAACTATGCATATGCCATTAAGATAAATCCAATTTTCACTTATGGCATAGATGACGAGCCCATGGTTATTGGCATTTGTTTTTCTTGTGATGATATTGACATGCTTCCTTTGCATCATATCCATCATATGCCATGCCATGATTACCTAGCTTCGGACATGCATTGTTTTGGATGTTGTTCCACTTCTCCACATTATGTTTCCGATATTGCTCATGAGGAGACCCCCATAGTTTCCTCATACATTTTAGGTGATTTTGATCCATCCCATCCATTGCATGATCCCCATACTTGTGTGCACAATATGCTCCCCATGAATGCAAATGCTATTGTTGTGCCACATACTTGCTCTAATTTATGTCCCCATCGTGCTATACATGACAACTATTCTTTCATGATGGATGACATATTTCTCTATCGTGCCTCAAATTTCTTTGAGCATTGCTTATCTTGTGCTAACTCACACATGCACATACACATCATGATGGATGATGTGTACATTTACCACGCACACAATTTCTTTGGTTTGTGTGTCTTTTGTGTAGGTCCCCATACTTACTCGTCAACCTCGCAAGAGCACGAGTTGACAAAACGAGCTCTAGAGAGCAACGACGACTTCGGATTCCATGGATTATCTTTCCAACCGCTCCCTTCGCGCAAAGACTTCGCGCATCTCTTCTACATGGCCCTCACATGGTTATGGGTTATTGTCCATTATATCTCTTATGCCCCTCTTGCCATGTTCACTTTGCATGATATGCTCATTTATGTGCCTTTGCCATGCATTTGTGACCCATGCTTCGCATTACACATGATGATTGATTCTCATACTTGTATGTGTATTTGCAAGCTCGGTGGAAATATTGCTTGTTATTGCCATGTTTGCTTGTTGCCAAATGCGTATGATGATACCTTGTTCATGCTATATGCTCGTGCTTGTGATATGTCATGTGCATTGCTTATGCCTACTATTGGCTCACATGACATGATTGCTATGAACTCATCTAGTGTGTTGCATCTTCGCTCCACTAGTTTGCATGACATGATTGATACGCTTACTTATGTTGCATCATCGATGATTCATACTTGCTCCTTTCATGCGGTTGATGTCAACCATTGCCATGCTTTGCACATGATTGATATTGCTTGTTCTCATATGTCTCCACATGTTGCCTCTCTCATGCTATATGATTGTCCATGCATTGAGCGCAACCATGATTTTAGTCTTGCCAATGAGATTGCCCCCATAGCATTCTCGCATTTATTTGGAGACTTTGAGATATTTCTTGTGAAGCATGCTTGTTTTACCTCCTTGCACCATATGCCTAGTGCCATGAATATAGCCACTGTTGCATCATATTATTCATGCACTTTTGTTTCTAATGGTTATGTGCAAGAGAAGAGAACCATCATGATGGATGATGAGTTTATCTACCATGCACATACGTTCTTCCTTTTGTTGTGTGCATGTGTAGCATACTTGGACTATGTGTCGACTTCCACTTCACGTGAGTTGACCATTCGAGCTCTTGAGAGCGAACCACTTTCTACCACGACGCTTCTACATCACACTTGCTTATGCTTCGGCATTGTGAAGAATGCACAAGGACATGCTTTCAAGGTGATATCCTTCTCTTCCGAGAACCCAAAAACCATGAGCATGAATATTGTGGATCATACTACATGTGTTGCTTGCACCATTTGTCATCTTGGACCTCTTGATCGCGCACATGTTAGTGATATTGCTTTCTTTCATGATAGCCACATTGACATGCCTCATGTTATATATGCCTTGTGTGTTGCATCCAATTCTTGGATTACTTGTCCCTATCATATGCTTGGTTGCAATAATGTCATCTCTTCACATATGCCATGTCCCATTGCTTTTCACATGATTGACTTGATGGCCTCACACATGTTGAACAATTGCTCTTTCTATTGTGTTGAGTGCCACACCATTTTCACTACACCCTATGCATGTTATGCTTGGATTGTCTTGCACTTGACCCATGTGTTTAGACACTTCATTTTACGTGGTGTTGTGAATGATTCTGATGCCTACCATAGACCTTTCATTGAGCGCTTTATGCATGCTTGCTATGACCATGAGGTAGATGCTTATTCTCTTGTCACACATATGTGCATCTCTACCTCACATTTACATGCTTGTTTCCATGATGACCTTGTTTGTGCTCAATTGATGTGCTTAAATGCCATGCCACAACCCTTTGTCACACCCTATGCTATGCTTGATGACAACACTTGTTGGGTAAATCACCTCTTGAATGTTTGGTTTTGCACTAACGCTAACCACATTCGTTTTTCCAAGTGTTTGTTGTCTTTGCTCCTTTTGAAGGAATCACTAGACGGTGCGACATTGGAGAGTGCCCATGTTTAGCTTCAAGATGATGAGCACTTCGTTGTCTTCCACATCTACACGACGACGCCACCTCTTTCCCATGGTGATTTGGTTTTCGATCCGAGGTCGGATCTTTCCCAAGGGGGAGGGGATGATGCGGAGCATCCTATGGACATCACCATGCCAAGAGTCTGCTTGGCAAGTGACACGTGTGACCTCTACTTCTCATACATAAAGGTGAATCATCTCCTTTACACGTGTTCACTTGACCCCTTCGAGGATGGTATACTACTTGACACTCCACTCGTGTGCATGCATAGGTATTGTCAGAGCTTCACGGACGACGAGGAGGAGTGCAAGCGCCAAGGATCACCTACACCATCCGCGAGGGAAGCGTGGAAGAGAAGACAGAAGAAACAGAGCTGCTGGAAAAGCTACAGGCTCCGGACGTCCGGCCTCTACCGGACGACCGGCGACTCCCAGGCGACCGGACGACCGGAGGCCACCGGACGTCCGTGACATCGGCAACAGAATCGAAATCCAGGAAATTACCGGAAGTCCAGGAGCTACCGGACGTCCGGTCCCTCCCGAGCCACCGGACGTTCGGTGTCCCAGCGGACGTCCGGCCCCATGCTGTCTGTGCACAGTTATCGGGCCAAAGGCCCATGTATCCCTCTCCCACTTACCCCTTCGTGGCCCTAGACTATATATACTCCTCCACCTCCACCATTTTAGGGTCATCAAATGATTTAGCTCATATGTGAGATAGAGCTTTGCTCATCCATTACGGATCTACTCCACGAGAGAGACCGCGGCCCCTCTACGGAGAAGATCCACCTTGGATTCAAGACCCCTAACGGGAAGATCCTTCGCGGATTCAAGACCTCCTCACGGAGATGAACTTTACCTTGTATCTTTCCCTTTGTTGTTCATGTACCTTGTGATCTTGTGTGTTTGATTGTCTAGTGGATGTGTGATTGGACTTGTTCTTGAGTGTTTTCCCTTGTGTTTTCTCCCCGTGTTCATCGTGTTCTTTGTGGGATCCTCTCCATTTCGTGAAAGACCGGCCATCTAGGGTTCCACCCTACATCACTTGTGGTCAGATTGTTCGTGCTCTACCGTGGTTAATAACCTCTCGGAGTTGGTTTAGCGATTGCTAGGCCCTTCTTTACATGTTCATAGTCGAATCGGCAAAGTCGACTTCCACCAAAACAATAGCTACTATCTCTCCGAAAGACGGGGCACCTTTGACTCTATCATCTCCTAATTTGTAAGTCCAATTGAGCTGATTCTTTTTGCGGTATTTTTAATTTGATCTGCTTTATTTTCTGGAGTTTGACATTTTTCTCTCATGTCTTGATTTTTTGGACAGAAAGAAAAGCTTTATGTGGTTATTCATGCTGCTTGTTAATGTTGTTCTCCATGGTGTTAGCAATGTATGTGTGAAGACCATGAGTATTCTCCTCACTCCCTTGAAGCAAGGCAAGCCACAACCTCCACTAGCATAATTGCAATGCATTTCTATGGTTTAAGTATAATAATACTTTATTTAATTTGAATTGTCTAGAAAATATTTATTCATGGAAATTCTTGGAGTATTATTTGATTCGCTAGTGCCCTGTTTATGTTTGGATTGGATATGACTATGTAGTTTATAAGATTGATACTACCATGCTACTGTTGGATTTGTAGGCCCAATTGCTATGATGTCATTATGACTTATGAGCATATACGATATTATGCTTTTGGAGTTGGTAGAAATGATTTGGCTATATTACTCTTTAGATTATTAGTTACATATTGTTATGACTTGGTTCATATGTTGAGAAGTGATATTGGAGTAACAATTATTACAGAAATATACCTTGGGGATAATTGCACCATTTTGTTGGTCAAGTACTAGTGAATCGAGCTCAATAGTGCAACAACATTTGACTGGATGGGGAGGCCCTAACTTGGTCTACTGTCGTGCCTCTTATCGGTACCTCCAACGAGGGAAGGTTATACGTGCACGCTACCCTGATAAAGTAGGCGGCTATAACCTTGAGCCCAAGTTATATGGTACCGAGGTCCTCGTTCGGGACAAGTTTGTTAGGCCACTGATACGTCTCCAAGGTATCTATAATTTATGAAGTATTCATGCCATGTTTACAATAATTTCATATGGTTTTGGTGCACTTTTATATGGTTTTAATGGATTAACTTGTTGATCCAGTGTTGATGGTCAGTTCTTGTTTTTGCATGTTTTTTGTTTCGTAGAAAATCCATATCAAACAAAGTCCAAACACGATAAAAATTTAAAGAGTTTTTTGGAATATATGTGATTTTTGGGAGTAAGAATCAACGCAAAACGGTGCTCGAGGGCCCCACAGGGCAACATGGCACGACCTACCCCTGCCATGCTAGGATGCCATGTGGGCAACTTGTAGGTCGGTTGGAGCCCTTATTTCGCCGTAAGAAAGATAATTTCTTGATAAAAAGTTTCTCAAAATTTCAGCCCAATCGGAGTTATGAATCTCTGGGAATATAAGAAACAGTGAAGGGCTCCGAAAATAGTCGTGAGAAACAGAAGACAATAGAGAGATCCAATCTAGGGGAGATATCCCTCTCCTCCTGGTGGGCCATGGAAGAAGAAGAAGGAGGCCCCCTGCCCCTCGCATCCGATGGCACCGGGACGCCGCCAGGGACATCTCCTACATCACCATCACCCCCAACATCTCCGTCGTTCTCATGGTGATGTGTGAGTAGTTCATCCTTGAAGCTGAGGGCATGTACTAGTAGCTATGCATTCGATCTCTCTCTATTTATCGCATGTTCTTGATTTGGCATGATCTTGATGTACTGTGAGCCTTTTAAATATATTTGGATCGTATGGTGTTCTTCCCTCTCTAACTTGTTATGATGAATTGAGTCTTGCTCTTTGAGGTTTTGCTATGTTGGAATGAATATTGGATTTGAGATCCCTTGATGTATGTATTGCATGCGGATACTGGTGATGACAATGGAGGATTCTATTGAGTCACTTAATGTAATGCCTAGGATGCGACTATGTCTCCTACGTGTCGGGGCACGACTAAAAGACATAAGCGCATTTTGGAATGATCTCAAGTATGGTATCTTTGCACGTCTCATGTAAAAGTTCAGGGATGAAATTGTAAAAGATAGTTGGCTTACACTCGCCACGTCACACAATGAATACAATAACATACAATCATCCGAATAACACAGGGTCCGACTACGGACGAAATCCAAACGAGAAAGATACTATAAACATAAGCCCTGATCGCCCCTAGTACGAACCACTACTAATCGTCCGGATACGGCACATACATGTGACCACGTTCTTCATCGAACTCCGAGTGAAGTTCTTGTCCATCTCCTGCGTTGTTCTCAGCGGTACCTGCATCTGTTGTGTGTTGTAATCTGTGAGCCACAAGGACTCAGCAATCCCATTTCCGGGTATCAAAACTAACAAAGCCTTGGGTGTGGAAGGGTAATAAAGTGTTTGCAGCAAGCACTAAGCAACTAGCTTATGAGTTTAGAGCGAGATGAGAACATGTGCCAACGGTCGCCAAGTTGATCAAGAAGTGATCCTAGCTACTCACGGTCAAACATAACCCCACCGTGTTCACTTCCCGAAGCCCTTTGGAAGAGACCATCACGGTTACTCACACAGGTAGTGTATTCTTATGGATATGGTGTCAAGTTATCTACAACCGGATATTAACAAATTCCCATCTGCCACATAACCGCGGGCACGACTTTCGTAAGTTCAAAACCCTGCAGGGGTGTCCCAACTTAGCCCATAACAAGCTCATGATCCGCGGAGTCGCAACTCCAAAGTGGGAAGACCCCAGTGTTCTCGGAATCCCGTGTTCAAGATATTTCGACATAGGTAAAACTAATCCAGCAAGACCTCCCGGCGTGCCGACACCCTGATAGTAGCCGCGTGTATCTCGTCTCAAACCACGACGGGATGAGTCATCCTACAGGTATATAGCAGATACCTAGGGTTTCCCCAAGGCGGCCCCGTAGTCTGCTCAGTTTGGACCAACACTCATGAGGAGCACTGGCCCGGGTTGTTAATTAAGAACTCGGGTTTGCAATACCCTATGCAAGTTTTAGTTATTAGGCAAATGTAAAACCAATGTTGGGCCTTGTTGGAAAAGCTTTAAACAGAGTGGATTATCAAGGGGGCCCATAAATCCCAACCGTGTTAGGAACGCAAAATCAAGGAACATAACACCGGTTTATCGGTTCCTAAGGTGGCATGAGTGGAACAAAACACCAAGCAGAAAGGCTTAGCCTTCCACCCATTACCAATATATAGGTGCATTAGTTAACATATATATATATATATATATATATATATATATATATATATATATATATATATATATATATATATATATATATATATATTCTCATAACATTATGAGAACAATATTCTCATAACACTTCCGAACTGCTTTGTGTTACTGCATTGGAAAGCTATGCGCATTGCACCACAGAGACCAGCGAACTTCATGTTTGAAAAAACTGTACGTATTGTTTTTTCGGTACCTTTTTTGCTCTAGTTTTTTAACCATTTATCAGAATAATGCGTGTAATATACCGTTGAAAAGCTATGGAGTAGACGCAACTTCGCCATGTTGAACACTTTTCAAAATTCAGCATAGTTTAAGAGCAGTTTCGAAAATCGTGCGGCTCACAACGAATGGCAGCGAGCGTTTTTTGGCGTTTTTTCTAAACCACTCGTCGGAATGAAACATATGATACACCGTTGGAAAGATATCGTCGGCGCGCATCTTTTTCATATCTATTATTTTTTCTAATTCGCTACGGTTTAAGAGCAGTTTTGAATTTACTAAATCGCGGAATTGTGTTTTTCGAATTTTTTCAAATTTTCGGTACTGTTTTCACTTCAGTTTTCTAACCGTTTGTCGAAACAAGGCGTGTAATATACCGTTGGAAAGCTATGAACGAGGCACAAATTTCATATGTTGAATGTTTTTGAGATTCCTTACGGTTTTTAGTTAAATTTGAAAATCGTGCGGCTGACTACGAAGGGCAGCGGCCGTTTTTTCGTGAAATTTTTACAAAACGTTGGTCGAAATGATCCAAATGATACACTGTTGGAAATATATCGTAGAGACGCTATTTTTTCATGTAGAACACTCCCTCTAATTCATTACGGTTTAAGAGCAGTTTGGAAATTACAAAAACGCGGAAACTCTGTTTTTCGCGGCAACAAAATTGACGCGTGCACTGCATCGGACAGAAAAGCGCACTGCTTCAAACTGAAAAACGCACTGCATCAGACAGTTAATCGAACCTCATGTTGGACGTAGATTTTTCTCAGAGGAGTTTTGTTGTCTTTTTTCCTACTTTTTTTTCCAAAGGAAAGTGGACCGCAACACTCCCGAAAGTGAAGCGGAACACTACCAAAAGTGAACCTCATGATTTGCTGTTGTCTTTTTTCGTACTAATTAAATTTTTTACGCGCGTTGAGAAGTGTTGAGAAGTGAGCTTCTTTCCGATGTGTTTTTGTTTTTGGATCACCAAGTGAACCACAAAGGTTTTTTTATGGCCAACTTCGTGAGAGAACAAAGTGAGCTTCAAAGAGTCCTTTGCAATGGACTTTTTTTAGACCAAAGTGCACTGCATTTGTTTGTTTTTTAGACCAGTGAACTGCATGTTTGAAAAAACTATACATTTTGTTTTTTGGTACCTTTTTTGCTCTAGAGTTTTAACCGTTTATCGGAATTATGCGTGTAATATACCGTTGAAAAGCTATGGAGTAGACGCAACTTCGCCATGTTGGACACTTTTCGAGATTTCGCACGGTTTAAGAGCAGTTTTAAAAACGGTGAACTGCATGTTTGAAAAAACTGTACGTGTTGTTTTTTTGGTACCTTTTTTGCTCTAGTTTTTTAACCGTTTATCGGAATTATGCGTGTAATATATCGTTGAAAAGCTATGGAGTAGTCACAACTTCGCCATGTTGAACACTTTTCGAGATTCCGCACGGTTTAAGAGCAGTTTTGAAAACGGTGAACTGCATGTTTGAAAAAACTGTACGTGTTATTTTTTCGGTACCTTTTTTGCTCTAGTTTTTTAATCGTTTATTGGAATTATGCGTGTAATATACCGTTAAAAAGCTATGGAGTAGACGCAACTTCGCCATGTTGAACACTTTCCGAGATTCCGCACGGTTTAAGAGCAGTTTTGAAAACGGTGAACTGCATGTTTGAAAAAACTGTACGTGTTGTTTTTTCGGCACCTTTTTTGCTCTAGTTTTTTTAACCGTTTATCGGAATAATGCGTGTAATATACCGTTGAAAAGCTATGGAGTAGACGCAGCTTCACCATGTTGAACACTTTTCGAGATTCCGCACGGTTTAAGAGCAGTTTTGAAAACGGTGCGACCGACGAATTATGGCAGCGAGCGTTTTTTTGCGCTTCCGAACTGCACAAGAAAACCGCACTGAGCCGGCGCGACGGTGCTGGGGGAAGGAGGCGGGGCGGCAGCGCGGGGGCAGGAGGCGGGGCAGTGGTTGCTGTTCTCGGGGTGCTCCGCGCTAAAAACCTATTTAAGTGGGGGTGTTATGAGAATAAGGTTTTTGTTATGAGAATAAGGTCTTAAGGGGTGTTATGAGAATAGACCCACCCTATATATGTATATATATATATATATATATATATATATATATATATATATATATATATAT
>LR738714.1:306199817-306225592 GCA_902687465.1 Secale cereale | reverse complement strand
ATATATAGTGTTATCCCAATAAACAAGTTCAACATGAAGCAATCTTCAATCTTCACCTGCAACTAACAACGCTATAAGAGGGGCTGAGCAAAGTGTACTTAGCCAATCAACGGTTTGCTAGGAAGGCGGTTAGAGTGTTTCATGGCAACAATAGGAGGCTGACAAACAGGAATAGGCATCGAGGCATAGCTAAAGAGCGAGACAACTAGTATAGGCGAAGATAGAGGTGATATCGGGGAACGGTCATCTTGCCTGGGATCCCGCAAGGAAGAAGAACGAGTCCATGAAGAAGACAAATGGACGAAGTCGAACGAACCCTCACAACTCCGGAACGAACCTGAAACTAATGAGAGAAGCAACCGGAAAGAAGCAAACAACATGGTAAACACACAAGCATAATCATGTCATGATGCACAAGCAAGTATGATGCATGTCAGGTTTAAATAAGCATGGCATGGCAAAGTGCACAAACAATACTACAAGTTAAGAGGAGCTCAATATGCAACGAGTTGCATGTTGACGAAACACCACATCCAATTATTTACTTCACTCTCATTCATATACACAACAATATTAAATGTTGATTAACATGTCAAGGGGTGAAGCACAATTAAACTATCTATCTAGGCAATTTAAATGAGGCCGGAAAACAACAAACAACATTTCCGGAAAATCCCCACATGCATAATTCAAATTTGGTGCTGTTTTGCCTAAACCATATTTTAGAGTTATTAAATAGAAAAATAAAGTGCACCAAGTTATTCTACACATTTTTCTACCCCATTTACATATAAAGTTTATTAAATTTGGAGCTACGGTTATTTAGCTATGAATTAAAACATTTTCGCATGTTATTTAAGAAAACTTATGCAAACATCATTTTAAACATTTTAAACATGGATGAAAGTGGCATATTATTAATCTACACATAATTCTAAGCATTTTTCATAAATAAAGTTTTTACATGTGATGCATGGATGAAAAGTTATTAGATGCATGACCTTAGAGACTAAACTGTAAAACTGTTGATTCCTGGAAATTAGATAAATTCGTTGGCCTTAAAAAAAAACAGGGCCGAACTGCAGTACACCGCAGCACACGGGCTGGGGGTTTCTCACCATGGGCCATGGCCCAGTCAGTGGAGGGGAGGCCGGAAGGGGGCGCTGGGCCTGGGCGTGGTCAACGCACGCACGCGACGCGCGGTCGTGGCTCGAGGCGGGGTGTCGACCTCCTGCTCGCAGCAGAAGCAGAGGAGGAGGCGGCCGGAATTAGCGCGCCGTCTACAGGCGATGCAGGCCGCGTGGCCAGAGGTGAGCATGGGTGAGGGAGTCAAGGCGGCGCAGGGCAGTCGCAGATCTGGTCGGCGGCGGGGTCGAGGAAGCTCCAGGCGGTGGCCATTCCCTGCTGCGGCAAGAGTTCCTGGAACAGAGACGGGAGGGAGTTGAGAGAGAGGAGGAGGCGCGAGAGAAAGCGGGGTCAGGGCAGAGGCTCTCCTTGCGGTGAGGTGGCGGGGTAGAGCTCGAGGCCGAAGGGCTCGGGCGCAGGAGGAGGAGCCGGGTGTGGGCGATGGAGGCGCGGCTTCGGTCGCTCGTCTCCCTTGCAGACAAGGACGAAGCAGGGGCCGCAGGCGTGGCGGCGTGGTTCAAGCACGAAGCCGGGGCAGAGGAGCACTGGAACGTGGCCGCTTGGGAGGAGTGCGCTCGAACCCCTCCATGGCTGGTTGGGTGGGTGGATCTCGGTGGGGATTGGCTGGTTGGGGAAAACGATGAAGGTACAAAGCGACAAGGTGGAGTGTGGCGGCAGGGAGGATAGGATGGATGGGACAGGCTACCTAAATTCTAGGGTTTGGACTGATATATATAGCGAGTGGGTAGGTTTACCGTCATTTGGTCCCTCCGATCGTAATCGTACGACCGCAAAAAAATAGGTAGGAAGTCCAAATAAGAAAACAGAGATATTTTACGGATGTTTGGGGATGATCCGAACGCAACGGTGACGACAGACCAGTTCGGGTCCGGGGAAGTTTTAGACGCACACGAGGGGTGTG
The DNA here is from genome assembly GCA_902687465.1 of Secale cereale. Classification (NCBI taxonomy): domain Eukaryota; kingdom Viridiplantae; phylum Streptophyta; class Magnoliopsida; order Poales; family Poaceae; genus Secale; species Secale cereale. The sequence continues at coordinate 306,223,545 of LR738714.1, read as the reverse complement.
AGAATATTCAGAAGGGGCGTCAAGCGGTCAGACAACAAAAGAACGATTGGTTTAAGAAAGGTCAATAGCGGCGAGAAAGAAGCGACAACTACGGACGACTACTGTTTTTGTGAAAACATGCACTTGCATATGATGCCATGATGAAATGCAACAAACAAAAATAAAATAGAGCAAACAAATAAAACACACGGAAAATAAAACACACGGAACATCGAAATATATGGAAGTCTTCCAGAGCGTCGGTCTTGGGGCGTCACAACTCTCCCACACTAACAGAGGATCTCGACCCGAGATCCTGGAGATGGCACCGGATAGAAACGGAAAAAGAAGAGGCAAGACAAAGTTGCTTCTTCGATAAACGAGTGAAACCACGAGCCTTGAGAGGTTAAACAAGTTGAAGAAATAATACAATGGAGATGAACGAAGATGAAAACACTCCGTTAGAAAAAAGGAACAAGGAACATTACGAGAACCTTGTAAGTTGATAGACATGAACAAGAGCTCACGGATGACGAAAGAATTTCAAAACCACTCCGGTTAAAACAAGATGGAGAGGGAATAAGAACGAAAGAATTTGGACAACATTCTGACTAAAAATGGAAGGAATTAAACATGATCTTGCCAAGTTGGGATGATACTTGATGAGATCAACAACACACTACTTCCGAAACAATGATTTCAGACAGCACTCCGGTTGAAAATGGAGGAAAAACTTGATAGGATGAGAGAACTTGAACGGAGGACACGACAATCCTGATAAATGGACTGGCAAGGAAAAGAACATGATCTTCACAAAAGAGATGACTGAACGAAGATATCAATATTACAATACCTCCGGAACAAAAGAATAGAAGCTAGATTGTTAGGAAGAAATAAAGTAGAAGAAAATGATAACTTCTACCACCAATGAATTTGAAAATTATTCTTACGAAGAAGGGTTGAACAAAAGAATAAGCTTGTTGTGGGCTTATGGAAAATATCTCAAATTATGAGGTGACAACCGGCCACTGACGAAAACAATTGATTGGATTGAGATAAGCAAGGAGATGAAAGAGTTATTTCACCGAGAGGATAAATGAAGAACTTGGGTCATTTATAAGCTCCATAATTAGCAACAATCCTTAGGGAAAGCTTTTAGGTGAAATGCAACCCAATATTACTCCAACATAGAGATTGAAGGGTTGAAAGATCTCCTCAAGAAAAAGAAATGATGGTTTTAAATATCTCATTCTTGATAACTTGTGAATCATGAAATATGAAGGAAATTACCAAGAATGACATAACACCATCTCAAACGATAAGGTAGAAAGAATTGCACTTCGAAATGCAAGAAGAAGAATGCTTGAGCTCCTCCCACGAGAATCTTGAAGAACACTTGAAGAATGATTTAGATCACGACGAACCACCATGAAGAACTCCGGTCACAAAAGGGTGATGAGGTAGGAACGAAGGACGAAAAGAATAATATTAAAGCCTTGCAATGAATTAGACGAAGCTTCGTGATGAGATAATGAGAAAACTTGGAACTCCGAAAAGAAAGATGAAACACTTCGAACCTAGAGTTTATTAATCAAGAACAAACTCCGAACAAAGGAATTAATCACTTGGATGAAATAGGAATAAGAATTATGTTATGCGTATCCTTCCCCAATTTAAATTGATGAGAAGTATTGGATTTGGCATACTACTTATTCGCGTTGAAAATGATTAAGAGAGATATAGCATTTCTACGGACCATCGATAGGATTTGGAAAGAAAGAATGAAATGATATGATAGTAAAGGAAGAAGAATCTTGAAGGAACCACCGAAACAAATTGAAACCTGGTGGTGACAGAGAATAATCCACTGTAAGAATATGGAGACGAACAAAGAGGCATCAATTAAGAATAGTTGGATGACGAAGTTGATAAATGAGAACGAAGAAATCTTCTGAAATGATGGCCTTCGGAGGATCACAATGGAAAGAATTCATGAAATGCTTCGGATGGGTATAAAAAAGAACTCCTCACAATCGGAACAATAATGAGGATGTCATGAAGCTAGAACCATGAATCTTTGGAAGAATGGGTAAGGATTCAAGAGGAACTCTTCTTCGGTCTTCAAAACTGAGAAGACGATGAGATACACCACCATGAATTGTTGAGGCACTCCGGAATGAAGAATTAAAAGGTTGAACCAATGGTGAAAATAATTTGAAAGCGATCTTGGGGGATACATTTGACCGATATTCTTACGTCAAACTTGAAAAGAATTTGAGAATAACTCCGGAAAAAATTAGAAGAGTCAGGTAAGATCCTAGAAAAAGACCTGTGGGTTAGGGCCCTCTCAAAAGAAACACCGTTCAAATGATTATTTGAAAGAGAGATTGCACCGGGAATCAAATGGCTTGAATGAGATAACAACCTCGAAATAGATTGAACTGGTTAAGAATGGAAATACGAATCTTCCGAGATATCTTGAACACTCCGAAGAAGAATTAGATGAATAAATAGGAGAGACTTCGGATAAGAAATTTCAACATGGGGAAACATGTGAAACATAAAGGAAGAGATATGATCATGACCGAAGCTTGAATTTAGTCCACCGGAGAAGAAACGAGAATGGAGAATGATAAACTTGAAGTTCCTGAGCATCTTCCTGAGAATCACATGATAAGGACACTGAAAGACAAGAATGAAGAAACATCACATGAATAAAATGGATATTTCATTAAGGACTCTGGCTCCATGAAGAAAAAGGGTCGGAGGGCGGGGAAAAACAAAGACAACTTGAGACGAACAAAATGGACACCATTGAGAAAACACAGAATTGGTCTTGCACATATTGAAAGGATCGGATTAACTGGAAGAGAAACACACCGTTTGAAAAGAATTTAACATGACATCTTGATGATCAAGAACTAGCACTCCCATAGAAATATGAGAACACCGATTAGGAAAGGTATGGAATCAACACTTGACTTCGAAGCAACTCGAATACCACAATCAAATCAAAACAACGGATAGATATGTTGCAACATATAGTCTTCACAATGAACATCCGAACAAAATTGAAAGAATGAATTCCATAGCTTAATGGTACAACAACTTGTCGAGAAGCCACTTGGGAGAACAAAATGATAGAATAAAACAACAAGGTACAGATGGAACAAATACATAATAGAGGTTTCATCCCACATGTTCGTGTTGAATGCCCCATGGCACGTGTTACAAAGGGTCTTGCAATCCCCGGATCAGCATAGCCAAGGATCCTTTAAGATGCAACTCCCAATTGGAACAGCTCCCATGAAACCTCTTCACTAAATGTTGAACCCCAACCTCATATCATGCACTCGTTGGAAGAATACCTACGAGCTACTTGAAACCCACATATTAATTCCCGAAGCTTTCCGGTTATGCAATCTGGTGTTGGGGATACAGGCGAAGCACCGCTCACTCAACTCTAAACCTACATCCAGCTGTATCCATCCGTCAACACATAACCAGTCATCTTCGGAAACTGTTTACCTCGGACCTTTGAAACGCATCCACTATACTAGCTGTAGCAATACTCCCGAACTATCTCCCCAGTATTGGGTGACGTCGGGGTTATCTCACCACCAGACATGCATAGAATAGTTTTCGATGTCAGTCACCTCTGGTATTCTAGAACCGCTACGATACATTTGTGACAACAATAGCTCGGAGCTCAACTCCCCGGGACACTGCCACAACCCCTAAATGACAGGAGGCATCGAGAACAATGTTCTCATCACAAAGATATAGGAACAATCCAAACAATACCCGTGTGATCCTAAAAAACATTTAGTGAAATTTTGAGAGTAGAGGAGATAGAACAACATCAGGAGTCCTCACCAGAGCGATGAAGGGATGAGGAGTAAAAAGAAATCCTACTCTCCGATATATATAGGACTCAAAACATTTTGTGTGTGTGTGCCTAGACTCAACCGTCAGCGATTCGATCAATCAGGGGGCTCCTAGGTCGGAGAAGGATCTGATACCAACTTGTAATGTCCAAGATACGACTATGTCTCCTACGTGTCGGGGCACGACTTAAAGACTTAAGCGCATTCTGAAATGATCTCAAGTATGGTATCTTTGGACGTCTCATATAAAACTTGAGGGATGAAATTGTAAAAGATAGTTGGCTTACACTCGCCACGTCACACAATGAATACAATAACGTACAATCATCCGAATAACACAGGGTCCGACTACGGACGAAATCCAAATGAGAAAGATACTATAAACACAAGCCCTGATCGCCCCTAGTAGGAACCACTACTGATCGTCCGGATACGGCACATACATGTGACCACGTTCTTCATCGAACTCCGAGTGAAGTTCTTGTCCATCTCTTGCGTTGTTCTCAGCGGTACCTGCATCTGTTGTGTGTTGTAATCTGTGAGCCACAAGGACTCAGCAATCCCATTCCCGTGTATCAAAACTAATAAAGCCTTGGGTGTGGAAGGGTAATAAAGTGTTTGCAGCAAGCAGTAAGCAACTAGCTTACGAGTTTAGAGCAAGATGAGAACATGTGCCAACGGTCGCCAAGTTGATCAAGAAGTGATCCTAGCTACTCACGGTCGAACATAACCCCACCGTGTTCACTTCCCGAAGCCCTTCGGAAGAGACCATCACGGTTACTCACACAGGTAGTGTATTCTTATGGATATGGTGTTAAGTTATCTACAACCGGGTATTAACAAATTCCCATCTGCCACATAACCGCGGGCACGGATTTCGAAAGTTCAAAACCCTGCAGGGGTGTCCCAACTAAGCCTATCACAAGCTCAAGATCCGCGGAGTCGCAACTCCAAAGTGGGAAGACTCGAGTGTTCTCGGAATCCCGTGCTCAAGATATTTTGACAAAGATAAAACTAATCCAGCAAGACCTCCCAGCGGGCCGACACCCTAATAGTAGCCGAGCGTATCTCGTCTCAGGCCATGACCGGATGAGTCATCCTACATGTATATAGCAGATACCTCGAGTTTCCCCAAGGCGGCCCCACAGTCTGCTCAGTTTGGACCAACACTCATGAGGAGCACTGGCCCGGGTTGTTAATTAAGAACTCATGTTTGCAACGCCCTATGCAAGTTTTAGTTATTAGGCAAATGTAAAACCAATGTTTGGCCTTGATGGAAAAGCTTTAAACAGAGCGAATTATCAAGGGGGGCCCATAAACCCCAACCGTGTTAGGAACGCAAAATCAAGGAACATAACACCGGTTTATCGGTTTCTAAGGTGGCATGAGTGGAAAAAAACACCAAGCAGAAAGGCTTAGCCTTCCACCCATTACCAATATATAGGTGCATTAGTTAACACACACACACACACACACACACACACACACACACACACACACACACATATATATATATATATATATATATATATATATATATATATATATATATATATATATATATATATATATAGTGTTATCCCAATAAACAAGTTCAACATGGAGCAATCTTCAATCTTCACCTGCAACTAAGAACGCTATAAGAGGGGCTGAGCAAAGCATACTTAGCCAATCAACGGTTTGCTAGGAAGGCGGTTAGAGTGTTTCATGGCAAGAATAGGAGGCAGGCAAACAGGAATAGGTATTGAGGCATAGCTAAAGAGCGAGACAACTAGCATAGGTGAAGATAGAGGTGATATCGGGGAATAGTCATCTTGCATGGGATTCCTTAAGGAAGAAGAACGAGTCCATGAAGAAGACAAACGGACGAAGTCAAACGAACCCTCACAACTCCGGAACGAACCCGAAGCTAACGAGAGAAGCAACCGGAAAGAAGCAAACAACATGGTAAACACACAAGCATAAGCATGTCATGATGCACAAGCAAGTATGATGAATGTCCGGTTTAAGTATGCATGGCATGGCAAAGTGCACAAACAATACTACAAGTTAAGAGGAGCTCAATATGCAACGAGTTGCATGTTGACGAAACACCACATCCAATTATTTAGTTCACTCTCGTTCATATACACAACAATATTAAATGTTGATTAACATGTCAAGGGGTGAAGCACAATTAAACTATCTACTAGGCAATTTAAATGAGGCCGGTAAACAACAAACAACATTTCCGGAAAATCCCCACATGCATAATTCAAGTTTGGTGCTGTTTTGCCTAAACCATATTTTAGAGTTATTAAACAGAAAAATAAAGTGCACCAAGTTATTCTACACATTTTTCTACCCCATTTACATATAAAGTTTATTAAATTTGGAGCTATGAATTAAAACATTTTAGCATGTTATTTAAGAAAACTTATGCAAACATCATTTTAAACATTTTAAACATGGATGAAAGTGGCATATTATTAATCTACACAGAATTCTAAGCATTTTTCATAAATAAAGTTTTTACATGTGATGGATGGATGAAAAGTTATTAGATGCATGACCTCAGGGACTAAACTGTAAAACTGTTGATTCCTGGAAATTAGATAAATTCGCTGGCCTTAAAAAAACAAGGGCCGAACTGCAGTACACCGCAGCACATGGGCTGGGGGTTTCTCACCATGGGCCATGGCCCAGTCGGTGGAGAGGAGGCCGGAAGGGGGCGCTGGGCCTGGGCGCGGTCAACGCACGCACGCGACGCGCGATCGTGACTCGAGACGGGGTGTCGACCTCCTGCTCGTAGCAGAAGCAGAGGAGGAGGCGGCCGGACATGGCGCGCCGTCTTCAGGCGATGCAGGCCGCGCGGCCAGAGGCAAGCATGGGCGAGGAAGTCAAGGCGGCGCAGGGCAGTCGCGGATCTGGTCGACGGCGGGGTCGAGGAAGCTCCGGGAACAGAGACAGGAGGGAGTTGAGAGATAGGAGGAGGTGCGGGAGAAAGTCGGGTCAGGGCAGAGGCTCTCCTTGCGGCGAGGTGGCGGGGTAGAGCTCGAGGCCGAAGGGCTCGGGCGCAGGAGGAGGAGCCGGGCGCGGGCGATGATGGCGCGACTTCGATCGCTCGTCTCCCTTGGAGACGAGGACAAAGCAGGGGCCGCAGGCATGGCGGCGTGGTTTAGGCACGATGCAGGGGCAGAGGAGCACTGGAACGTGGCCGCTCGGGAGGAGCGCGCTCGATCCCCTCCATGGCTGGTTGGGTGGGTAGATCTCGGTGGGGATTGGCTGGTTGGGGAAAACGATGAAGGTACGAAGCAACAAGGTGGAGTGTGGTGGAGGGGAGGATAGGATGGATGGGACAGTCTACTTAAATTCTAGGGTTTGTACTGATATATATATAGCAAGTGGGTAGGTTTAGCGTCATTTGGTCCCTCCGATCGTAATCAGACGACCGTGAAAAAATAGGTAGGAAGTCCAAATAAGAAAATGAAGATATTTTAGGGATGTTTGGGGATGATCCGAACCCAACGGTGACGACAGACCAGTTCGTGTCAGGGGAAGTTTCAGACGCACACGAGGGGTGTGAGAACTATGCAGAAGGGGCGTCAAGCGGTCAGACAACAAAAGAACGATTGGTTTAAGAAAGGTCAATAGCGGCGAGAAAGAAGCGACAACTATAGACGACTAGTGGTTTTGTGAAAATATGCACATGCATATGATGCCATGATAAAATGCAACAAACAAAAATAAAATAGAGCAAACAAATAAAACACACGGAACATCGAAATATATGGAAGTCTTCCGGAGCGTCGGTCTTGGGGCGTCACACTTGATATATGTTTTGGTACTCAACTTGCGGGTTCCCATGGTGGCATGGGGTACTTTAGGCACATAGGTTGATACAGGTTTTTATCCTATGTTCTCCAATGGAAACTTTGGAGTGTTTCTTTCTTGCACGATGAGGGATTGTTGTATGGGTCAATTATGTTAGCACAGTTGAGAGATTGCATTAGTGAAAGTATGAACCCCAGGCCTTGTTTCCAAGCAATGAGACACCATTTTTACTCACTTTTGTTACTCGCCACCTTGCTGTTTTTATTATTATTTTAGATTACAAAAACCTATATCTACTATCCATATTACACTTGTATCACCATCTCTTTGCCGAACTAGTGTACCTATACAATTTACCATTGTATTGGGTGTGTTGGGGATACAACAGATTTCTTGTATTTGATTGCATGGTTGTTTGAGAGAGACCATCTTCATTCTACACCTCCCACAGATTGATAGGCCTTAGGTCATACACTTGAGGGAAATTTGTTACTGTCCTACAAACTTTGTGCTTGGAGGCCCAACAGAGTCTACAAGAAGATAAGTTTCATAGTAGACATACAGTTATTTCTGGCACCGTTGCACGGGAGGTGAGTGCTTGAAGTTATATCTTTAGATCTTGCAATTGAATATTTAACTTTCTTGTTTATTCACTAGTTTGGTTTATAAAATAAAACTACAAAAACAATAGAATTGAAGTTGCATCAGGTTTTTTATCTTTATGATATCTTTCTTGGAAATGATGGATCAGAAAATTGTGCTCAGTTGTTAGAAGAAGAATTCAGTAAGATGTTTGGCATAAAATCTTTGAATGACAAGAATAATTGAAATGTTGTTAGTATGCTTGCTATGGATATCTGTGATACTAATGATGATTGCACTAGGCATGATAAAATCTCTGAAGAAGGATTTCCTATAAGCACGTCAATTATTGTGGTGAGCATAGATCTTCTGAAAACATGGCAATAAGGGATGATAGATTTTGCAAGAAGCATAAATATAAAAGAACTCAATGGTTGCTTAAGATGCTAGATGCGTATACCAGAGAATTATGTTCCCTTCTTCCCATTACTTGTTATCTTTGGAGTGAAGGTGGTCATTTTAATTTTCAATGTGTATGATTTTATTATCAAGTCAAGTACAAATATTGTGATGATATGATCACCCTTGAGCATTATAATTAACTTAGTCTGTTTCTGGGATATGAAGAAGTGGCACATACATGTAATTGTCTTGAATGATTAAATCTCGTGAAAGCTCCGGAATTTGATCTAAACGAAATTTATATGTATTGTGTGGTAAATTGAATGAGAATGTTTATCTTGCCAATTATATAAAGACTAGAAAACCAATGGAATATGAAGATCATACTAATGTAAGGGGAAAGATTTCCCAGTACCCTCCTATTGCTTCCCATGATGAATGAGATGATGAAGAGGAGCTTCCTATCCAACTAATCTCTTCAATAAGAAGCTCAAAAAAATAATAAAATAAGAATAGGAAGGGCTGAAGCAAAACTGTAGGTAGAAAGGTATCTCTCCAAATAATATTTCTCCTATCATTGTTATGCCTCATGAGGATGAATCAAAAATAATTGTGGAAGACGATGCACTTGATGAAGATATTGTTTTTTGGTCTTATGGCACATTGCCCAAAGGAACTATTGAAGATGCTTTTGTTATGCCTATTACTTGTTATGATGATCATGATTGGGAAGATAATGATACTTATTATAATCTTGTGATTCTTTTTGGCACTAACTTGGGAAATTATGATGATAATAATTGGTATACTATTGGTGCTATTCATATTATTAATGATAAGAGTGATTATGCTAATGATATGCAAAACCAAAAGCTTGGGGATGCTATGTTTGATTGGAATGAGATGTTTGAGGATTTATTTTCTACAAATAATGTTTATCCTAAGCTTGGGGCTGCTATGCTTAATGAAGATGATCTTTTTAGTACCGCTACGTCGGGGTACGACAATCTATGGGACCGACGAGGCCCCTTTGCAGTTTGACTAGGTAGATTGATGAGCATGGAGCACAAATCCAACAGCTCACATGCGAGGATTTTTCCAGGTTCGGGACACCGTGCGGGAATAAAACCCTACTCCTGCCTTTGGGTGGTTTGACTCAGGCCTTAAGTTACAAGCGCAACTTGCTGTAAAAGCACGAGCAAGGTGCAGCTACTGTGTAAGCGTGAGCAAAGTGTCGACCCGTGCCAAGGTAGCCATGGGCCTCCTTTTATAGATGAAAACGGCTCACCACAATGGCAATATGGTCATTACATCTTGTGAATAGTGGCCTCGATGATATCCAACCTAATTCTGCTAGACTAGGACAAGGGCATTTAATGCGCCATGAGCTAATAGCAATCCTTTGGTCAAAGGCGTCTCTCCTTCTGTGCCGTCAATGTGGATGAGTCTATCTTCTTGACACGTCCACTAGACGGGTGCTAATAAAGTTGATCTGCATGCGACGTGCCAACATGTGTCCTGATGATCCTTCCCAAGTCGGCCGTCTCCTTGACACCTAATCTTGCCAAGCCATTAGCTGGTCCATGAGGTGGATTGATCAGAAAGCAAGGAGGGGGTGCTTCACGGCAAGGAGCTTACCGGGTCTTGGCATGCCGGTGCGAAGCTTGCCGGCAACTGAAATCTTGTCCTTCAGTACTAACTTAGTACTTCTACATGACCTGCCTAGAGGTCCTCTTCAGGATCTTGTATGTTGATATCTCGAGTCTTGTTTGCAGTCGCCTTCCGGCAAGCCTCGTCATCAAGAAGGCTACAAATGCATGTGCGCAAGTCAGGGTACTAAGGCGCCCCTACTTTAGTACACCGACAGGAGCCCCTGAGCCTGGGCCACACACGCATGCGAGGCGTCATTGGGTTGGGCCCAAATAGTGCACAGACATGCGTGGCAGAGGATAACCACTGTAATATTTTCTTTTACCATGCCCCTGATGACACGCATCAAATGCGAAGCACAGAAGTGGTGGATTGAAACGGCCGCAGGGGTAGAAGTGGTGGATTGAAACGGCCGCAGGGGTAGTGCCCTAAAAAAGCACATCCACGTCGGACGGTAAAGAGCCAGCCGTCGTGCCTTCCTTGTAAATAGGAATCCACGAGGGGCGTTGCTCATTTACCCCCTTCCGCTTCTAATGTAGAAAGCCACCTCCTTATTCTTCCTCGCGCAAGAATAGAGCACGGTTTCTCCTTTTGCCGCCGCTCCATATCTCCATTGCCCTCCCACCCTCTGCCCCTGCTGCTGCAATGGCACCGAAGAGAGCGAAGAAGGCAGTAGACCTAGAGGCAAAGAAGAATAAGCTAGAGAAAGAGAGGCATGTCGGCGGGATAACGCCGTCTTCGCGCTGGTGCTGACGGCCAATGACCCAACCAAGATGTATTCGTATGTCTGGTCAAACAAGACCGACAATCATCCGGCTATAGAAGGCCTTCCAGGGTCTGCAACACCGGCAGATGATCATTTCCACTTCTTCGTCGGGTACTTCTATTATGGACTCTATCCACCCTTCTTAGGTTTCTTTGTAGAAGTAAAACAGTCATTTGGATTCCACTTGCTTGATTTTGCCCACAATGCCACCTGTGTGTTCATTTATGCACACCTATGCGAAAACTTTCTGGGGTAGCACCCAATCTTGCTCTGTTCCGGCACTTCTTCATCCCCTGGATCGAGAACGATGCTCTCTCCGGCAGTGTTAGTTCGATTCAAGAATGAACATGTAGAATCGCTGTCTCGATGGCAAACTACACACCAAGTGGAATGAGTGGAGAGCTGATTGGTGCCGAATCAAGAAAGATGAAATTACTCAATTCTGCCACCTCTGGACCTAGAGAATCAAGAAGGGGGACACTTGTAGCAATGTCCGGCCCAAGGACACCAAATTTGGGATGGCACTGCATAGGCTCCACAGTCTCAAGGCTGCCGGCTTGACCCTAGAGATGGTGGGGGCAGACTTCACCCGTCGTCGAATCTCCCCGCTCCAGCACAGAGGAGGCCGGAGAGCATGTGAGTACCATAATCCCGCCGATGCGATGTGCCTGCACCCCAGGCTTGACAAAAACTTGTTGGTAATGGAACACTAGTGTGGGGACCCCGACTCATAAGTCAAGATCACCGAATGCACGTGTACAGTGATCCCAGATATCAATGCTCACTGAACACACATAAGCTGAATAAGAACAGTCTTACATCCATACATACCGAGTTACACAAATTGTGACCTTTATGGTCAAGTCTTGAGTATATCATTGCAGCAGAAATCTTCAATAACAACTTGGACCCATGCCATCTGCCTTAACTGTCACATCCCTAGCTAGCACTTGCATTAGGACCTGACTAGAGTGTGCATCTTTGTTTACTTTCAAAGAAACTTGAAATGGGATTAACAGAAACCCCAGCACCCCTCCCCTAACAACTAGGGTTTACTAAAATATTTTCCAATGTACCCAAAATGCCCTTCAAAATGTTCATCATTTCTGCCTTGGTCTTAAACCTCTGCCAAAAATGGTGCACAATTTTCTAGGACAATCTAGGGTTTTGGATTAAATCATATGGTATTTGAATTTGGGCATTTAAAATCTATAAAATAATTTAAATGCTCAAATAATCATAAACTATAATGTTTCCTACTGTTCATAATATATACAGTAGGTATGACAAGTGTTATGATTTATAAAAATGTTTAGGCATTTTTATTAATTAAACAAAGCTGCAAAAGAAATGAAACAGAAAAGAAAATAGAAAAAAAGGAGAGAGAGAGAACTTACCTGGCGCCCACCCGGCCCACCTGCCGGCCCAGCCCAGCTGCCGCTCCAGCGAGCTGCTTGGCTCGGCCAGGCAGGCAGGCAGGTGCTCGACGGCGACCGCACGGCGCGCCACGCAGCTGCCCGCCGCCCTGCTTCGCCCCCTCGCCGTTCTGGAGGCATGGATCGAACGTCCACGTCTCCCTCGACCCCCCAGACACCTCCGCTTCTCCCCAGCTCCTCTCCTCCGCTCTCCCCGCGCCATGGTCGACGCCGCCGTGATCGTACCGTTGTAGAAGCCGCGTCCACCGTCGTCCCCGAGCTCCGCCGTGTTGTCCCTCGTCTCCGCCGTCCTCGACTGCTTCGACAGGCCGAGCCCCGAGCGCTCGCCCGCCCTGGAGACGCCCCCGAGTTCTTCTTCCCCAACTCCGGCCACGGAGATCCCCCGCGTCGTGCTGCTCAGCTCCGACCACCCCCGAGCTCGCTTCGGTGCTTGCTGCAACCGCTGTGAGCTTAGCTACCTCCTGCCCCTCTCCGTTGGCTTCCTCTTGCCCTGTAACACACTGCACGAAGCTCGCCCGCACGCACCGCCGCCATGCTCGTCGCCGGTGATGCTCCGGTGACCATTTGGTCACCGGCAACCGTCCATCGCACTCACCACAGCACGTAGATGCGAACGGTGCTACGCACGCATCGCCTAGGCACCTGCAGCCGCATCTCCACACACGCCCGACGCCGGTCGCCGCCGTCGAGCTCGTTGCCGTCGTCTCCGGCCACCCCAGGTCCGGCGACCACCTCCATCCGATGCGGAAGAGCAAGAGCTCTCCAACGCACCCAGCCGTAGCTCGAACCGTGCACCGTAGACGTTTTCCGAGGCACGCCGCCGCGTTTGGCCTCGCCGGCGGCTAAACGCCGGCGAGTTGGACCTGTTTTGACCACGGGTTTGACCCCGTGGGTCAATGACATGTGGGCCCTGCCCGCAATTCAAACTTAGTTTAGGTGTTAATTTAATATTAACTAGATAATTAGTTTAGTCACTGACACGTGGGCCCTGGCCCCACTGACAGCTAATTAGTTTTAACTAAACTCTAATTAACTCAGTTAATTAGCTGTGACACTGACATGAGGGACCCACTGGTCAGGTTTGACCTGGACTGGCCCTGTTGACTGGCTGACGTCAGCATGATGTCATGCTGACGCAGTAAAGGTTTTTCTGGGATTTTTAGATTTAAAATAATTCAGGAAATTCCAGAAAATACCTAAAACTTCTAAAAATCATATAAAATCAACCATAGCTCAGATGGAAAAGATTTATATATGAAAAATGATCAGAAAAATCCAATCTATCTAATGGCACTGGTTTCATGCATGTTTGAACAAATTAACTTGCTGTATATATCAAAAACATGATAATGTACTTATTTAAATAATAGTTTGAACTTCAATTTGAATCCTTGATTCAAATAGGTTCAAACCCTTCTGGTTTTAGTTGCATTAGCCAACACACATGCATCTTGCCATGTCATAAACATGCATCATATTGTTGCATTTGTTTGTTAATGATTGTATCGTCGGTATTTCCTGTGTTAGGTCCTGCTCCCGAGGATACTGCTGCGTATCCAGTTGAAGAGCAGTACCCGACAACTACCTTGTCAGGCAAGCAATCATTGATCATTCCGATACAAACCCAATCTTCTCGCTCCTGCTCTCTTTTACTGCATTAAGGCAACAACGCGTGAACTGCTACTTGCTGCGGTAGTTGAACCCTATTCCCTTGCATGACCTGTCATTGCCACAGCAAATAGTTGAAACCCACTAGCATGTGTAGGAGTTGATTGAGCCATGTGATGTGTGATCCACCATGCTATTTACTTATGTTGCCTGCTATGCTTAGAGTTGTGTCTGGTCTGATTCATCTGGGTGATGGATCAGAGTGAAATGATCTTACCAATAAAGAGAGGGAAGTGTGGAATACGCTTGGTAAAGGTATCGATGAAAGGCCATGTAGGAGTACATGGTGGGTTGTTTCATTGGAGTCGTCCATAGGACCCGAGATCTGTGTGTGTGATTCAAGTTACAGTTACTACCACACATTGGGCCCTGAAATATGATCCCGCTCGACTTATTGACTGCCCTTGTACTCTGTCCAGGAGTTGCAACTAGTTTCTGGTGTTTATAGTTTACTGGAGGTCGTGCACAGCGCTGACCCTCGGGGTGGGCTGTGATGCGACAGGTACGTGGCACGGTGTACCGGTTGCCCGTTTGGTGACTCGGGAACCCTGTACACATCGTTTGGGGCCGTGAGCGACACCCCGGCCGGATCTCCCCACGGATGGAACCCAAATAGGCGATAAACCTGGACGAGAGACTTGAGTGGTTGGTTAGGTCGTGGTCTACACCCACGTCGGCTTTCGCTTGAAGTCTGCCGAGCACATGTCGTGTGCAGACGCTAAGTGGTGAAAACATGTGTGAAGAAGTACACCCCTGCAGGGTTATCAAACTATTCGAATAGCCGTTGTTCGCGGTACGAACTACTTGGTTACTCTTACAGTTCATAGACAAGTTGATGGATACTACTAAAAGCCTCAAGATAAGCGTGAGTGCCGTGGATGGCCCTTCCGTAGGATGACGGAAGAGGATCCTCGGTAGTGTATTTGATGTGGTGATTAGTGGACTCGTGTTCGTAACAATATCTTGCAATCCGTTGAGAGTTGTAGTATAGGTTAGCCAAGGTCAAAGCTGGCATTCTGCTATAAACTCCACCATCCCCCTTTGATAATTTTGCATGTATGATAGGTTCTGTGGTAAGACTTGCTGAGTACCTTTGTACTCATGTTTGCTTAATAACTGTTGCAGAGGAGAACCCTGCCCCTGCTGATGGGTTCTACATAGACGTTGACGTCGACGAGTAGCTTGACACCCAGACGGTGATCTGGAGCTTGTGAAGGGCCTTGTAGATAGTCAGGCTACACCAAGCCTGTTTTATTTTCTAAGTTGTCTGTACTCAGACATGTAGCTTCCGCTTGTGCTTGTATGACTGTATGACTTGAGTGTTGGGTCATGTGACCCCTACCTGTATGACTATGTTATGTATGGCTCTTGGAGCCTTTTAAATAAAGTACTTTGAGTCATAGAGTTCTGTTGTGATGCAATGTTGTATTTGCACATATTGAGCATATTGCGTGTATGATTGAAATGCTTAGTATGTGTGGGATCCGACACCTAGTTGTTTTCCTTTGGTAGCCTATCTTACAGGGAAATGCCTCCTAGTGATTCCAATGAGCCTTGGTAGCTTGCTACTGCTCGGAACACGTAGGCTGGCCGGCATGTGTCCTTCTTCGTTCCTGTGTCTGTCCCTTAGGGGAAATGTCACACGTTGTTCCTTTAAGTCCATGTAGCTTGCTACGACTTGGGTTCATACGTTGATGACCGACACGTTCGTTGCTGGGTCATGGATGCCTGTCTCTGTAATTTAGTGCCACTTTTGGTTTATAACTAGCCATGTCGGCCCGGATTCTCTGTCATATGGATGCTAGCGACACTGTCATATACGTGTGCCAAAATGCGCAAATGGTCCCGGGCCAGGTAAGGTGGCACCCGTGGGGTTACCGTGCGTGAGGCCGCAAAGTGATATGACGTGTTACAGCTAGATCGGTGTGACTTAGGATCGGGGTCCTGACAACGTTTGTATCAGAGCTGGACTGCCTGTAGGTTTCTCAAGCCAAACTGGTCGATGTTGAGTCTAGAAAAATTCTTAGTTATATGTAGGGGAATTGATTGTGGAAGGGAACGTAAGGCTCTTTTTACTCCTTTACCTTATGCCCTTCTGATCTGAGTCAGTCTATTCTTTCTACGGGGATTGAGGACTAGGCCTCTTATCCTTACTAGGTTCACGTGTTACTAATCCGTAGACTCTTAGGATTGTTGGTTTTAAGCCTCAGTTCAGTTTCTATCCTTTTGAGTATGATGATTGTTGAACCCGGAACCTTGATATGGAATTGTTGAGTGGCTATGCTATCATTTGTATGATGTCTCAAATCTTTGTTTGAGCATTTACAGTTGTTATGCTGCCCGATTTCTTCCAGAAACACTAATGCCTTTGCATTATTTCGTGTTTCAGATGTCTGGCCGCATCCCTCACCAAGTGGTTCGTTTGACTCGGTGCATTAATGTGCCCGGTCACACGGCCATGCTAGTCCGTGTGATGACTGAGACCGGTTATCGCTGGTATCCTGAATACACTGTGGAGGAACAGTATCGGGATTTCAATCAAAGTCAGTTTTTCTGCACAGTCCGGATATACCCCTCATATCCCGGAGCAAATGATCCCATCCATTGGTCTTATGGACTCGGGATTACCATCGAGATGGCAGTACAGGATGCCGCTTATTCGATGATGACCATTCTCCGTGCTAGGCATGCCCTGTTGCTGAACACTGAGTTCTGTTACATGCCAGCTTCACTCCCCGGAGAAGAAGGCTACTACACTGGTCTGTATACTGATGCTGCTCATGAAGAGCCACTGCTTTAGACTACTGTTCAGATGTTGGAGGATAGGGACCGTGAGGTCCGTGCCCTCCGAATGGAGCTGTATAACACCCGAGCCGCTCACTGGACTACTTTGACACGGCTTGCACCTGCTGTGCACGCCGGATATCTGGACATGCGGGATTTGTATCCTGTGCGGACTCGTCTGCCTGATCGCATGGATTGGCGTGACGTTGGGGGTATTACACCTCCACGTGGGCGTCGGTTACCACCAGCATCGGGACCGAGACCACACCCATGCCCCTATGGTCCACAGCCTTCGAGTGCTCGCGAGTTCCAAGATCCGTCTGTACCACTTCCAGGCTACGGTGGTAATCTTTACGAGGATTACTACGCGAATGTCTGAGCTAGTCCGTGGTAGTAGTAGTATTGTAGTGGTTGTATTTCCACAGTCCTGCGTGCCTTGTGGAATATGACTTAGTGTGTACTGAATTCCGGAGGTGTAGTTAAATAATGTATAGGAGCTTGGAATGCCTTTGATGGGATGTATCGTCTTTCACCGCAGTTGTACTTTAGCCTTGGCTTGTACTAAACTTTGTATGGTGTGTATGACCACTGGTGTATATATAGCAGTTCCTATATTACCATGTCGTACGGATGAACATCTCTGCGTTCTGTGTCATCCATTACATTCTGCACTTCTATGTCAAATTTTTGCCATCCATGTCTAAACCGTTGTTTTGTTTTCCTAGGATGGTCAACACTCGCAGCACTCCTGCTGCTCAGGAGCAGGGTGAGGCTAGTGGGGCTAGAGATGGGAATCTTCCCCAGCCACCCTCTTTGGCGGAAGTTATGCTTGAAGCAGAACGGAACAAGAGAGAGACCAACCGTCTGCTGGAACGCATAGAGCAAAACACTGGGTTCCGTCAGAGGAATGACGTGGTGTCAATCCACGATTTTATCAAGATGTGTCCACCGAAGTTCCATCACTTCACTGAACCTCTGGATGCTGATGACTGGCTACGTAGTATCACCCACAAGCTACACTCTGCCCGCGTGGCCGAAGCTGACAAGGTTATCTACGCCGCCTACCATCTTGAGGGCCCTGCCAGTCTTTGGTGGGAAAACTTTGAAGCTATGCATCCTGCTGGCCAAGTCACTACCTGGGCTGAGTTCAGTGAGGCATTCCGTGAACATCACATTCCGGAAGGTCTCATGGATCGCAAGCGGGAGGAATTCTGCAATTTCACCCAGGGCCGTTTAACTGTGGACGGCTATAGCCGTGAGTTTGGTAATCTGGCACGCTATGCACCTGAGGAAGTATCCACCGATGCCAAGAAACAGGCGAGGTTCCGCAAGGGACTCAGCCCTGAACTTCGTCGAGATCTACGTCTGCACGAGTGCACCTCCTTCCAGAAGTTGGTTAACAAGGCTATTAGTGCTGAGACAGGCCAGACCGACTTCGAGGCCACCCGCAAGCATACTCGAGACCTTGGTTCCTCATCCGGCTCTGGCTCTCACAAGCGCCATGTGTGGGTTCCCAACACTGCTCTGCCACCCAAGTATACACCGAGGCCATCCTATGAGGCGCCTCGCCCAACTCAACAGTCTGCACCTGCTAAGACCTATGGAGGTCCACCCTCCAACTTTGCTCCACGCACCACCACTGTGACATGTTTCAAGTGTGGAGAACCGGGACACTACATGCGTGATTGTCCCCAGAATCAGCCAGGAAAACCCGTTGGCCGTGGCAAGCCAACCGGCAAGGTGAACTATGTCAAGCCAATCCCCACTGCACGTGGTCATGTCAACTATGTTTCTGCCGAAGAAGCTTATGAGGATCCTAACGTCGTCCTTGGTACGCTTCTCGTAAACTGCCATCCGACATCTGTTCTTTTCGATACTGGAGCATCCCATTCGTTCATATCTGAGAGCTATGCTCGATTGCACAACATGACTTTTTGTGACATGCCTACTTCCATGGTTATTCAAACTCCTCGTTCAAAGTGGCAAACCTCTAGGGTAAGCCATGGAAATGAAATCCTTGTCGATAGACTTGTTTTCCTTGCATCTTTAATCGCTCTCAAGTCCTCGGACATAAACATCATCTTGGGTATGGATTGGATGACAACTCATTATGCCAAGATTGATTGCTTTACTAGGACCGTTCAACTTACACATCCATCCGGCAAGATAGTCAATGTCTTGACTTGAATGGCTGAACGTCAGCTCTACTCTCTTAATGCCAGCCCTCTACCAGAACTCGAAGATATCCCGGTAGTCTGTGACTTTCCGGATGTTTTTCCAGAAGAACTGCCAGGAGTTCCACCTGACAGAGATGTCGAGTTTGTGATAGATCTTATTCCTGGAACTGTCCCAATCTCTAGGAGACCTTATAAGATGGCACCACTAGAATTAGCTGAGCTAAAGAAACAACTCGATGAGTCCTTGCAGAAAGGTTTCATCCGTCCTAGTTCTTCCCCTTGGGCTTGCCCCGTCCTCTTCGTCAAGAAGAAGGATGGAACGGAGCGGATGGTTGTAGAATACCGACCTGTCAATCTGGTCACCATAAAGAATAAGTATCCGCTTCCCAGGATCAACGACCTGTATGATCAGCTTGCTGGATCCTCAGTCTTCTCTAAGATGGATTTGAGGTTGGGCTACCATCAAATCAAAATCAAGAACGGGGACATTCCTAAAACGGCTTTTGTTACTCGTTATGGCCAATATGAGTACACCGTCATGTCCTTCGGATTAACCAATGCCCCAGCTACTTTTTCTCGGTTAATGAATTCTATATTCATGGAGTATTTGGATAAATTCGTCGTGGTATACCTCGATGATATACTCATTTTCTCCAAGAACAAGGAAGATCATGCCGAGCATTTAAGGCTGGTATTGACGAAACTTCAAGAGCACCGCCTTTATGCCAAATTCTCTAAATGTGAATTCTGGTTGCCAGAAGTAACCTATCTAGGTCATGTGATCTCTGGCAAGGGTATTGCTGTCAATCCCGAGCGAGTTCAAGCCGTCCTTGATTGGACTCCCCCTGAATCGGTCAAGCAAGTTAGGAGTTTTCTTGGCTTAGCGAGCTATTGCCGACGTTTCGTCGAGAATTTCTCCAAGGTTGCTAAACCTCTAACCGAACTCCTCAAGAAAGATAAAAAGTTTGAGTGGACCCCACAGTGCGAGTCCAGTTTTCAGGAACTGAAAAGACGCCTGACATCTGCACCTGTACTGGTACCACCAGACTTTTCCAAGGATTTTATAATCTATTGCGACGCCTCGCGACAAGGACTAGGTTGCATTCTTATGCAAGATCGTCAAGTGATTGCATACGCATCCCGACAGTTGCGTCCACATGAGGATAACTATCCTACTCATGATTTAGAGCTTGCAGCTGTAGTCCATGCACTCAAAACATGGCGGCATTACCTCCTTGGTAATCGCTGTGAAATCTTCACTGATCACCAAAGTTTGAAGTATATTTTCACCCAACCGGATTTGAATCTCAGGCAAAGACGTTGGGTTGAGTTTCTCACCGACTACGACTTAGGAATCACTTACACTCCTGGAAAGGCCAATGTCATGGCTGATGCACTAAGTCGTAAGTCATATTGTAACAATTTAATGTTACAACAAAGTCAACCACTTCTCCACGAGGAATTTCGTAAGCTTAACCTTCACATTGTTCCTCGAGGATTCCTTTCCACCTTGGTGGCAAAACCTACCCTTTTGGATCTGGTCATCAAAGCACAGAAGGTTGATCCCGAAATTTCCCGTATTAAGAGGAACATCAAGAAAGGAGTTGCAGGATGTTTCTCAATTGATGATCAAGGAGTCGTATTCTTTAGCAACCGCTTAGTGGTTCCTAAAGTGCGAAACCTAAGACGTTTGATCCTCAAGGAGGCTCATGAATATCCTCTCACGATTCATCCCGGTAGTACCAAAATGTATCAAGACCTACGTCAAAGATTCTGGTGGACTAGGATGAAGAGAGAAATCGCTCAGTTCATTGCTAACTGCGACGTTTGTCGTCGAGTTAAAGCAGAGCATCAACGGCCTGCTGGCACCCTTCAACCTTTAGCTATTCCTAAATGGAAATGGGATAAAGTCGGTATGGACTTCATTACCGGGTTTCCCAGGTCCAGGAAAGGGAATAATGCTATCTTCGTCGTTATCGACCGCCTCTCTAAAGTAGCTCATTTCCTGCCTGTTCGGGAGAGTATTACCGCTAGCCAGCTAGCAGACTTATATATCTCTCGAATAGTATCACTTCATGGTGTACCGTTGGAGATCAACTCAGACCGTGGAAGTCTTTTTACTTCACGATTTTGGGAAAGTTTCCAGAATGCTATGGGAACTCATCTCTCTTTCAGTACTGCCTTCCATCCGCAATCAAGTGGTCAAGTGGAACGAGTCAATCAAATTCTAGAAGACATGCTTCGAGCCTCTGTCATTTCTTTCGGTATGGAATGGGAAAAGAGTCTTCCATATGCCGAATTCGCTTATAACAATAGTTATCAAGCCAGCTTGGGTAAAGCTCCCTTCGAAGTTCTATATGGACGAAGTTCTATATGGAAGCTCCCTTCCACAGTGCCTCGCTCCCATATTCATCACATACCACTGGCACGGGGTACCAACGGTGTGTTCGGTGCCCTGTGAAAACAGTCATGGCCGCCTATCCAAGCACGACCCTGTCCCGAGAGTGACATCATGTCACCCCCGTCACTAGTAATGCGGGCACCATGCTAGTATCGACCTAGGTAATCAATAATGCCCTTTCTCATATAAGGGTAGAGTGGTTGCGCATGTTTTCTTCGGACGGTCGACAAATCTTAAATCTAACCCGTCTCTGTAAACAACACCTTCATCAAGCCTCGGTACACTACTTCTCCACCAAGTAGTGCCCTAGTTCCTCATCATCTCCCAGGGGCATTAGTGGCACCCACTAGGTTATTTGTAAGTATGTCAAACCACACTTGTTTCTTTCCATGCATAACCCTGACCCATTTTGCGTAGCCAACTGCTATAGCATATATCTTCAACCAACCAACACAAATCTAAACATAATAGAGCTATGTACAATGCAAGTATCAATGGGGTATGCAATGGAGGCAAGCCTAGCAAGGTTGCCACTCAAGATATATCATGCACTCGATGAAACGATGAAAATGCTTTCATGACATAAAAGGGTTCACCATGGTCAAAGGGCTGCTTGCCTGTCTTAACCAAGTCCTTGGGTTCTTCAAATCCTCTGGTCCTTCCCCAAGTACTCCGTCTACTTCGCCAACTAACGCGGGAAACAAATCACAATAAGCAACACAACAAGGCAAAAATAAAAGTGCTATAAAAATAGGAGTTGGACTTTTCTAGGATACCTCTGGTCATATGAAAAATGACCAAGGTGGTTTCATAGGCATTGGATCAATGTATAGTTTGGAACATTTCAATATGATGGAATCAAGGGGTTTAATGGATCTGTGAGAAGTGTACAGAAGAATTATTTTGAAAAATGAGCAGAGGCATCCATTTAACAAGGAATGATTTTAGAAGCAGCTAGGAGTTGGTTTCACTTGCTTTGGAGTTCAAATGAATTTCCTATGATTTTGCAAAGTTGGCTATACATGGATAAATAGACCAATATTTGATGTGGTATAGAAAGTATTGGGAAAAATGTTCCAAAACTAAGTTAGGATCTTAGAAGTGCCTAGAAATTTGAATCAATGGATTTGGATCATCTATGAGCTCTCTGTGATTTTGCAAAGTTCATCACAAAAATGGAAAAAAAGCATTTGCTAATTATTTGTGAAGAAAGTTTTTCTAGAAAAATGTGCAAGTTACACCATGTGATAGAGCATGATTTTATGAACCCCCAGAAATTTGAATCATCAAATTTGGAGTTCATTTGAATTATTTATGGGTTTTACAAATTGTCTGGAAAAAGAAAAAGACAAGGGAAGGGGGGGTTATACCTATACTGCGTACTGGGCACAATATAGCGCCGTAGCGCCCTGGGCCGGCCCAGATGCTCAGCCACGCGCAGAGAGAGCCAGGCGATGTCGAAGGCGCCTTCCAGGAAATGCGTCTTCGCGCAGGGGAGGCGATCAAAGCCGGAGCCGTCTCCACTTAAACGGGTGGGACCTGCCGCTGGGTCGCTGACCTGTGGGGACCACCCACAGGGTCGTCTTCCTCCTTCTGTGCCCGTGACAGAGGGGATCGAGTGCCCCGACTGTGCGGTAGCCGGTGCTTGCCCCCGGCGACACATGCCACCCTTGGCGAAGGTCCGGCCACCGGAGGGGTCGCCGTGGAGCGACGCTTCAGGGGGGACCCTTGGGGATGGCAGGGAGGACCGGAGCGCCTCCTGCACCAGCCGTGGCGGACGGCCTCGTCGGGCAGTGGTGGCACCGGCACTAGGAGGCACATAAAGAGGCGGGGAGGAGCGGGGGTGCTCCGTAGCACACAGGAGGTTCTCCTGGAGGTCGAAGGAGAGGGGGAGGGGTCCTGGTTCGCCGGAGCCAGAGGAGGCCGACGGCGACCATGGGGCCGTGGAGAGGGAAAGAGAGCACCATAGGGAGAGGGGGCTTGTCCGGGAGGTTTGCGTGAGAGAGGGAAAGCAGGAAGAGGCAACATGAGAGCATGGGAGGGCCTCTAAATAGAAGGGTTGTGGTGCACCGTGAGCGGCATCCATGGCCACGCCCTAGGCGATGGCAGAGGCCAAATCGGCGGTCTGGATCATGTCTCGGGTGCTCGTGGGTGTGGTCTAGGCCGAGGGAAAAGCGGAGGGG
>LR738714.1:306142860-306199681 GCA_902687465.1 Secale cereale | reverse complement strand
CGGGGAGGTGCCAGATTCGTCGCGCGTGTGAGCGCGCCCATTGGAGCTCTCGGGCGGTCGGGGCGCGTGTGGAGGAGGCAGCAGGAGGAAGAGGGAGAAGGGGCCGACCAACTAGGCGTGTCCCGGACATCGAGGCCACCTCGGGAGACACCATCCCGACGCCCTAGGTGGTCGGAGGCCTCGGGCAGG
The DNA here is from genome assembly GCA_902687465.1 of Secale cereale. Taxonomy (NCBI): domain Eukaryota; kingdom Viridiplantae; phylum Streptophyta; class Magnoliopsida; order Poales; family Poaceae; genus Secale; species Secale cereale. The sequence goes on along the minus strand of LR738714.1, from coordinate 306,199,492 downwards.
ACGCAGCTACAGTGCGGGACCACACTGTAGCGCGCTCCAGAGCGCCCATTTGGCATGCCACTGCATGCCCACGCGCTCTGGTCGTGTCCCTCCTTGTTTACTGGCTGTGAGGTGGTACGGGGATGCTCTAAGATGCTTAGGAGGTAAGGTAGGAGGGAGGGGTAAGAAGTAGGAGGGTAGAAAGGTGCTGCCATGGTGGAAACAGAGAGGTAATTGGGGGTTTTACCCCCACCAATGATTGAGCTGAGGCATGGGTGAGTTACTGGAGGTAGAAGGTGACTAGGAGAGGCCCTGGTAAAAAGTTAAGCTCATGGAGAACAAGGAAAGAGGTAAAAGTGACAGTTTTGGAAAATTACCAGAAGGTGTTTGATGTGGTTTTGGGCAGGCAAATGATTTCCAATTGACATGATACTTAACATGATCAAATGGCATATAGAAATATGGTGTTCCACCAAGTTTGAGCTCATTTGAAGAAAGTTGCCAATGTAACTTTGGTGAACCCTAGTAATCAATAGAAATGACTTTTCCATGATTTAGCCATGCAAATCATCCCTCCTTGATGCACCACTTGGTGTAGTGTCATCATTTGGGGTTATGAGCATGTCCACAAAATTTGAGGCCACAAGTAAAAAGTTGGCAATGTAGAGTTGTTCAAATTTGGATATGGCCAGAAAGGGTTTTGGGGCACTTAGATCAAGTTATGCTTCTCCAATACTTGTCCCATTTGGTCTAGATGCATAATTGGACCATTTTAGCATGTGCACCAAGTTTGAGAGCATTTGTACAAGTTTGGCAATGTAAAGTTGCTCAAACTTCAAAATGGACAGAACTGGTTTTGAGGGGATTTGATGATGTTTTCTTGATCTTCAAGGCATGAGGTTTTGTAAGATCATCAAATATGTCATATTTGACATGATAGAATTTCCCTGGAATTTTTAGAGAATATTTCCTTTGTAAATATTTCAAAAGCTTGAAATATCCAGAAAGGTTTTTTGAAGGATTTGCTCAATATTTTGAACATGACCATGTGTTGAAACTCTTATATATGGACAATATATGTCCTATGAGTTTCCCTGAATTTTGAAAAATATTTTTGAAACAGTTAAATAATTTTAACCTATTAAAGACCATTTCTGGCCTAAAGAAAAAGCCTTTAAATAAAATATAAAAATAACTTTTAAAATTATAATTTTGTGGTTTATGGGAGTCCTATACCTAATAGGATTCAAATATACTTTTTGAAAGATTTTTCACACCCAAGGTACTTGCAGTACAAACCTCAATTCAGGGGTTTTTGGAAAACTAATTTTAGAAAATACTATTTGGCCAAATTATTTTTATAAGAAAATACTATACTGTTCTTTACATATGGCATGATAATTAGGAAAAGGTTTTGGATCAAGGAGATGAAGTATAAGAGTTGGATGATTTATTTTGATTTTTAGAGCACTTGCAAACAGCAAACAGAAAACCAATCAAGCAAGGTCAAAAACACTCAAAAGTTTTTGCCAAACCACATTTTAGCATGATTATTAGCTTAAGTGTTGTGGCATGAAAATCAGGGTGTGACAACTAGCTGCTCATCTGCCAGCTCTTTAATAGAGGTTGTGAATTCCATTTGTCAGAGAAGGTGATTCTACTCAGCAATAACTCCGCCATGGCTAATATTCTATCCAAGATGCCGAAATGTGATGCCAAGGGTGTCGTCGAGCGATGGATTGAGCCCACAAGGATGAGGTGGATAAATGGTTCACCAGCTTGAAGGAGGAGGCCGTCAAGGCGGAGGATGACATGGTGCACATCACCAGGAACGACGAGGCCAAATTCCTCAAGGCAAGAGCCGAAGAGGCCGAAAAGGCTTCCCATCTTTGGAAAAAGGCCAAAACCACCGGCAAGGGAAAGGAGGTGGTAGAGCATACTAAAGAGCACCGAAGAGGGTGCTGAGAAGCATGCCAAAAAGGATGCTGAAGAATGTGCCGCAAAGCACACCGATGAGACCATCGATGAAGATGGACCCTCTGACGATCACAAGGTGATGAGATAGAGCCGGCCAGCGAGACTGAAGGGGACGATGAGGAAGAGGGGGAGGAATAACTTTATGTTCTTCCTGCCCACCTGAGGACCACCATCGCAAAGAAGACGAGAAAGAAGAAAGCAACGCTCATTGATCTGGAAAGCAACAAGCTTGTCGTAACCAGGGCGGCTGCCATGGCTTCCCGGGCCTAGCCTATTCGAGGGCAACCTCCTCGCATTATCACTTCCCGACAGCAAATCCCATTAACCACTGAAGAGGTGGGTGTTTTGCAGCCCCAGCTGCTTCGCGAACAAAACATGCAAGGAGCCCTCCGCCACTGTCAACCATTGCCGAAGCCGAAGAGATGGCGTTGTACGACTTGTTATCCTCTGTGATTCTGATGAGGAATAAGAGTGAGCAACCCATCCTCTGACAAACGTGAACAAACCCTAGTGAGGTAATACCTAACTAGATCCAAAGTGATTGAACATCACTGAAGAGATTGTCATGTGTGATCCGACACTTGTTACCTTTGAAGACTGTTATTCTTCCATACATATAGGTATCATATTTTGAGCACCCAAGAAGAATTTGTGGAGTGCCATAGAACGAGTATGTAAAGGTTTTGGAAGTATACCTTGAAGACTTACCCAGAGGCAGGCTTCCTCCTTGATTCTGGCCATAAGCGTGTCTAGGGAGGGCCACACGTTGTTGAAGACGCAAATTTTCCTATGCTTCCAGATCATCCATGGTACGAGTAGCACAATGGATTGTAGGGCTTTGTGCTATAGCTACGGCGTGCTTGCCTTGGCATACCGCCAACAGTCCATGAATAGTCATGTCTTGAACAATTTGTGTGTTGCGTTATGAAGACTTTGAACTAAGGACTTTCATCTTAATGCTTTTCATACCTTGAGTTTGTCATGTTTAATGTATGATTGCATGTTCTTCATCCACGTCTATAATGGGCGCCTGTTTTCCTTCATTGTGATGATTTAGTTTCCCTTATGTTTCTATTTCACTACTCTGTTATTTGTCAAACTCTTCCGACTTTGATGAATTTGTTAAAATGCTCATTCACCCCTAGGAGATATCCTATGCTTTCAACTGGTATTGTAGCAAGGTACTCCCTTCTATTATGTGATTTTGGTTTAACCACCCTAAGTTTTAGTTATGTCGACCGCAGGTATGATCAAAGTCTCTCTTGCATGCCCCATTTTCGAAGGCACAGACTACCCCTACTGGAAGAACAAGATGCAAATGCATCTTGTTATTTGCAACTATCTCTAGTTTGTCTTTGAGAATGGTGTGCCGTCTATTCGCCCGAGTAACAATGCTATTAACTTGATGAGATTCAAACAGCTTGGCTCTCAGGCGAAGAATATCATATGTGTGCATCTGAAAAAAGCACAATACGGAGAGTGAGTGCTTTGGAAACCTCAATGCTTATCTTGGATAGGCTCTCCAAAGTCAATGAGGGGTTTTCAACACAAAGTGACTCTAGAGTTGATGTTTTTTGCAATCTCTTCAACCGCTTCAAGAGACTCTACAATGATGTCCAACAAACATTCAATCGCATCATTGATATCTCTAATAATCTTCAAGCACTTGGCGCCTCTAACATCACCGACCAAGAGGTGGTGAAGAAATTGCTGAGATCACATGATGATTCAAGATCATCATGACTAAAAGTAACTTGACCTGGCTGATCCATTGGAGTAGTTGATGATGAAGCTCTTGCCTTATAGTTGCTTGTAGTAGGATGACTTGAAGATGTCAAAAGTTTCTTGTAGCTTGACTTGTTGCCGGTGCTTGGTGAAGCTTTCAGCGAGGTAGAAGGTGTCGTAGTTGTGGAAGCTTGAGTATATGAACCCTAGGTCTAGGAAGAGTATTTGGAGTACTTGAAGTCATCTTGCACTTCCCGCAACACCTTGGTTGCTTGGTGCACTAGCTTGAGGAGGTTTGTGTAAGGTTAGAAGTCGACGATTTTCTTGATAGGCACGTGTAGCCTCGCGTAGAGCATGTTGATCTTCATGGTCTTGTTCCTCAGGGCGTTGTTTTAAGTGTTGGAGAGCGTCATCGTCTTGGTTTCCTTTATGTTGGCGTTTTTGAGCTTGCTCTTGGTCATGGCATCATGTTCTTGGCGATGGTGTCCTTCATGCTCTCGAAGGTGGTCGTGCAAACCATTTCCATGGAATGGATTTTGTGGAACTTGATGATCATCAGGGTCTTGACGATGATGCGAACGAGCTCGTGGAAGACTTGCATCCGAAGACATGTCCGAAGGGTGTCGACCCGAGTGGCGCTGTCTTGACAACGAAGATGTGGAAGAAGCGCGGTTGGCCATCATGGCCTTGATCTCTTCCATTTGGTTTGTAAGCTTGGCATCGAGGTAGTCTCTTGTTCTTTCTTTGGATTGTCGTAAGCCGATGGCGAGTTGTTCGATGCGGTCGCCCAAAACTTCATTTTCTTGATTCAAAGCTCTATGTGCGCCAAATAATCAATTCTTGTTGACGTAGTTGTTCGAATCCTCTTCTTGCTCGTTGAAGAGTGTGTTGGTAGAAGTTCTCGGCCTATCCATCATCTCAAGAAAATATGTGAGTGGAAGAAAGGAAAGAACTATATCAAATGTACCTTATCCAATGTTGAAGATGGGTGAATGATCACCCAATGTAATATTATGGAAGTAGCACAATTGGTATCGGATCTTGTAAATCTCACACATACACAAGTAAAGCTTTTGGAGTAGCTTGGTTAGGATGGTGGCAGAAAATTTATGCAATTGTTAGCATGATTCAAATAATGTTGAAAGAGATTCACAAATTCACAAGTGAAACAAGTAGGCCAAAAGAACTGAGTAGTACATAGGAACACACACACACACACACACACACACACACACACACACAAACACACACACACACACACACACACACACATATAGATAAATGGGGTCGTGCAACCAAGGAATGAGCACAAAATGTGGAATCAACAAAAAATGCCCGTGTTGCATAACACTAGAGGGACTCTAGCATGATTGCTCAATAGGCGGATAGGAAACTCTTGTGTACAACTAAGGACACAAAATGTTTCTACTTTCTATCCCAAGTATGCTATGTATGTATGGTTCCTGATGATTCTCTCATGATGGTCCAAGATGATCGAGTATGACAATTAGATATGCAATGTGGCGATGCTACGCCAAATTAGGGATGGAACTATACATTCTCCACAATCTCAAGGCTGCCAGCTTGACCCTGGAGATGGTGGGGGCAGACTTCACCCGTTGCCGGATTGCACCGCTACAGCACATAGGAGACCGGAGAGCACGTGAGAACCATAATCCCACTGATGCGATGCGCCCACATGCCAGGCTCAAAAACAACTTGTCAGTAATGGAACACCATTTTCTCATCTACCAACTCTTTATTAGAGGTTGTGAATTTTGTTTGTCACAGAAGGTGATTCCGCTCTCCAATAACTCCACCAAGGCCAACATTCTGTCCAAGATGCTGGAATGCGATGCCAAGGGTGTCATGGAGCGGTCGATTGAGCCCACCAAGGAGGAGGTGTATGAATGGTTCATCGTCTTGGGATAATGGCAACTGCGCCTTACTGGTATAACTTGTGAAGATGCTCAATATTCCATCAGTTATGCACATGAGTGCAATCTCCGATCTCCAGACAGACCACGCCAGGTATGGTGACTTGTGCTACACGATAAGGGCCTTCCCACTTAGGTGTCAACTTGTTTGATCCCTTAGAGGATTGGATCCGATGAAGAAAAAGGTCACCTTCCGAAAGGCTCCGAGAGTGCACTTTGCGGGTATGGTAGCGATGCAAAGCTTGCTGGTAGCATGCTGCACACATAGTAGCCTGGAGACGATCTTCCTCGAGGAGCATGACATCATCTTGCTGCATTTGCTCTTGTTCAGCTTCCTGAAAATCTTGTACTCGAGGTGAATCGTATGTGAGTTCTGTGGGGAGCACTGCTTCTGCACCATTGACTTGGGAGAAGTGTGTTGCGTCGTGGCTCGATTCGGTGTCGTCCTGAGTGACCAAAGAACCACCGCTAGTTCGTTAGTCCAACCTCTTCCACACTTGTGCAGCCTATCAAATATTCTTGTCTTGAGTCCTCGTAGCACTTCTGCAATTGCCCTCTCGACCTGGCCATTGCTTCTCGGGTGACCAACTGATGCAAAATAGATTTTTTCTACAAAGGTTTGCATGAAGGCACCACTCCTGAACCACGTGCCATTGTTAGTGATCACCCGGATGGGTACACCAAAACGACAAGCTATTCCTTTGAAGAACTTGGTGGCTGACTGGGCCGTCACCTTTCTCGCTGGCTCTAGCTTAGGACACTTTGTGAACTTGTTGATTGACATGTACAAGAACTCAAAGCCCCCAATGTCACGGGGGAAGGGGCCGAGGATGCCGAGCCCCCAGACCAAGAAGGGCCAGGAGAGAGGAATTGTTTGAAGAGCTCGGGCTAGCTGGTGGACTCTCATGTCTTGGATATGGCATGTTACCATGGTTGTTGCATCTTGCAGGGCTGTCGGCTTGTCAAAACCTTGATGAAAACCTTTGCTGGCAAGAGCGCGGGACCCAAGATGGGAGCCGCACACCCCTTCATGTATCCGTGCCACCAGTTTGCGTCCATCTTCCCGGCAAATGCAATTCAATTTTACCCCATTTGGTCTCATTCTATATAGAATGCTGTCAACAAACTGATACATACTTGATTGACATGCTACTTTCTCAACTTATTCTTGTTCATCAGGAAGTTTCCCTGTCTGAAGGTAAATGAATATCTACTATGCCCATGATGGAGCATGTGGCTCAATGACAAGGACCAAAGGCATCTCTTCCGTTGCGGGAGCGCTGTTGTCGACGGCAAGGGTCTCAGGCCCTCCTAGAGCCTGCTGCTCTCTGGCAAGCATTGAGTTGTTTCTGGCTACTTCCTTCCCGGCGACTATGGGAATCTCTGCCGGAAAGTACTCGCCAGAATTCAACTTTTTTATCTTGTTCGGCCTCGTTGATAATGTAACTAAGGGTTGATTCAGAAGGAGTACAAAGGTACCTAGTTCCACATGTAGCTCTTGGCGGCACATTTTGACAGGTCGTCGGCAATGCTATTCTCAGCACAAGGAACATGGTCTGCTTGCAGACCGGGAAAGTGATCTTCCAACTTCCTCACTTCATCTATGTTTGCCTCCATCAACAGGCTCTGGTAATTCTTGTTCACTTTCTTAACCACTAACTGCGAGTCGCCTCTCACTATTACATGATGGTCCAAACACAACACTACAATCAGAGACCCTTTGATGAAACTGTGTGCGATAAATTAATCGCAAACAATGGTGGAAGAAAACCATAAAAAATGATACAAAACTTTTGCGATGGCGGAGACATCAAACACGTTTCTGAGTAGAGTTATGTGTGTGATATGCGGCATACAATTGGTCCATATAAACTGTTTGCGATGAGCATAACAAAAAAAGGTCAGCCCTATGAGGGTGCGTGCGATATACGGCATATAGTTATCAGGGTGGAACGACGATCTATGGGGCCGACAAGCCCCCTTGCTGGTTTGGCAAGGGAGAGCAGATGACACAAAGAGCAGAATCCACGGGAGACGCAAGGTGATTTACCCAGGCTCAGGCCACGCGGAGGTGTAATACCCTACTCTTTCCTTATCTGTACTGAGAAAGCGTGTGTATGTGGTGGCACAAGAGCAAGGAGTGCTTCCCCCGGCAAGGAGACCAGGGGAGCAGCTATGTGTGCAAGTTGTGCAAAAAGGTCCATCTTTGTAAAGGTTGCTCCGGCCCTCCTTTTATAGCTTAAGGGGTTACCACAGTGGCAAAATAGTCTTTATCTAGTGATTAGACAACAAATAGTGCTATCATACCTAACTCTGTTAGTTATGACAAAAAGCATTAAATGCGCTGCTATGTGTCAAGCGAAGGAGAAGCCCCGACAAGGCTGTCGCACAACTCTAGCTGGCTAACTCCTGTCATCTTGACATGCCACCTGGACGGATGTCAATAAAGGTAAAACTCCTTGCAGCATGCTGATGAGTGTCCGATGAGCCTTGCTAAGCTACCTGCGGGCTCGACACCTCATCGATTAGTGACTAGGTGCTCGATGAGGTGGAGCATCGATCATTGGCGAGGGCTCATTGTCCATAGGGCTTGCCGGGCCTCCCCCTTGTTGGGTCCGTATCACTGTCAAGGGGTGCTTCTAGTGCTTGGTCTAGTTCTTCTCTTGAGTCAAGTTGATCATCCTGGCTTCATATCTTGGTCTTCTTGATGCGGTCCTTGATCTCACAAAGAGGATCTCTCTTGACTTGCAGCTTATCTAGCTAGCAAGGAAGCAACTCGTCTGTGCATAAGTCAGGGTACAAAACACCCGTGTTTTATAGATCGACAATAGTTCACTCGGATGAACTATTTGTGAGTAGGCAACACAACAAAAATAGGCAGCCATATCAATGTGTGTGCAATATACGGTATACAGTTCACTCGGATGAACTATGTGCGATGATCTAAGACAACAAAAGTAGTTCAACTTAACAAGATGTGAGTGATACATGGCAAACGGGTCGGTAATCAGAAATGCGTGCGAAGACAGATAATAACACAGATGATTGGTGCTAATAAGCAGTGTGTGTTGTGTGCAAACGCCTGCTGGTATACAATTGTCAGTGATTGATGAATAGTCACCGATGACTCCCCTAGTTTAGTCTGTGTGCGATGTGATTTGCTCCGTCCACACAACATCTATGCTCTGTCTATAGAAGAACAACATATATAATTATAAGAACATGATTGCAAAACCAAATTAAACATACAATCACATAAGTGACTACACACATAACATTTGCACATACCAAAGTAAACAATTCCATGCATACTAAACTAGGAGAAACAATAATCTAATCATCTACTGCTTGTTGTGATGATGCTTGCCATTGCTCTGCTTCCGACTGGATCCCTGGCCATTTTGGGGAAGGAGGCACTTCCTCATGTCAACAATCCGCCTGTACATCTCATAGCTCGTGTACACCTCCTTGTCCGCGTACATGACGTGAGCTTTGTCGAGTTTCTCCATCTAGGTCGAGTGCTAGGCACACTTGTCCTTGTTGCAGGAATTCTTCATGTCTCTATAGTAGGGGTCAATGATGGCCTCGAGAGGTGAACCAGTGAGTCCTTCTCATGCATATAGGCACTGGATGTCAACTCTGGCAGGTGATGCCCGAATTCTTGAGCACCTTTACATTGTTGGTGATGTCCACCGTAGCAAACATGTAGTGGGGGCTGTTGACAAACCTGGAGAAACACTCGCAAGGCCTTGTGGCCAGGATGTAGTGGTAGACAAGGACATGATTGCGCATGAACTTTTGGGGGACGACGACCTTGTGACGAGACCCAACATGAGCTCGGGAGTACTCGAGGTAGAACCTAACCACCTTGTACTTCTCCGCAGCAAGCAATAGCTCGATGGTGTGGATGGAGTTCTCCACCCAGATCAGGTTGTTGGTGTACACCACTGAGAGCTCCGTGAACCTTCTGTGGGTGTCCACTACGGCATGCATGGTGAACTATTGCTCGTCGTCCACAACCGCTCGATTGGAGCCGCACAGGATACTCTCTCAGAATTTGTCATAGTGGGTGTGCTACTTGCAATACTAGGGCGCGTTCGAAAGGTTGAAGAGACACAAGGTTTAAATTGCCGATGTAATAAATGGGGGTCTGCCGGCCTGTAATCGTCATCTCTTGCCATTGCGTTCCTAGTGGAGGATTCAAGTGCATGCTTGATCACCCACACGCATTTCGTTTGACCACGCATGGGCTCGAAGAGGTGCCTAATGTGTCATTGGTGAGCCAGTTCCCTCACAAAGGAGCAGGTGATCATGCACAACCATGCAAGCTTCCCGCCTGTCTAGTTTGTCCATGTGTCGGCTAGATGTGACAGCCCAAGACCAATGCTCCAGATGCCTTCCATGATTGTTGCATTATTCATTGCATCTTTTGCATTGCATCATGTCATTAATTTCACAAACCAACTAAAACTCGTATAAACAAATCTTACGGATCTTTGGTCCATTTAAATCGAGGGATATTCAGAATGGTGATTTCTCTTTATAACATATACAAAGTCTCCCAATATTATTAAGGAGCTATAATAAAGTATTCCATTCTTTTGGAATTAAGCATAACACACTTGCATAATAAACTCCATGCCTATTCCACTTCAAGTTTATTCCCCAAACTTTGCCAAAAATTATTTTCCCTTTTATTGAGGTTCCTCCCAAATTCTCGACATTTTTGGACTCTTCTAAAACGTTGTCCTATTTCAAACCATTCAAATGATTTGAATTTAAATCTTCCAATCATGCCCACTTTTATTTTTCTTGGATCAAGCTCGTTTTTATGAGTCCAGGAAAATTAACCCCATGCCCAAACACTATCCCTAACACTTCCTTTCTTCTCGTTTTCTTCTTTGTTATTTTCTGTTTTAGAAAAGAAGAAGAAGAAGAAGAAGAAGAAGAAGAAGAGAGAGAGAGAGAGAGAGAGAGAGAGAGAGAGAGAGAGAGAGAGCAACACAGCCAGACCTCAACATGGCAATGGGTACCCGCTACCCGCGAACCCGACGGGTAAAAACCCTATTAGGGTAAGGGTTTGGGAAAAATAATTGCCCATGGGTTTATAAATGGGAGAAAGTTATACCCATCGGGTAAGACGGGTACGGGTATGGGAAGGCAATACCCATACCCATGTACCCGCATACCCGTATGCTTATTTGTGTGATGAAATAATTTTTCATTTCTATGTTGAACCTATTTGTGGTCTCTAACTTATTCGTTTGTTGAATTTCTTTGTGTGTCGAACTTTAAGTGGCTGAAATAACTATGTGTGCTAAAATGCCAAAATGTGACATGTTTATGTGTTGCAATATATGTGCTAAAATGTTGTAATGTTGTGCATATGTGCTGAAATGCTGAAATATATATGTTTAAATGGTGATATATATGTGCTGAAATGCTGAAATATATATGTTTAAATGCGGATATATATGTGCTGAAATGCTAAAATATATTTGTTTAAATGGTGATATATATGTGCTGAAATGCTAATATATATGTGCTAAAATGCTGAAATAAATTTGTTTAAATGTTGATATATATATATATATATATATATATATATATATATATATATATATATATATATATATATATATATATATATATATATATATATATATATATATATATATATATATATGTGCTGAAATTTTGTGTTTTACATACTTTGAAATTATACATAGCAAAATGAAACCCGAGGTGCGGGTACGGGTACGGGTTTGGGCGAACATTACCCGCACCCGAACCCTGCGGGTGCCATGTTGAGCCAGACCCCTTGCTCCCCTTAGCCCACCAAGGCCCAACAACAGTAGTTGCCAGTTCGGCCGAGGGCCCAACAGCCTCCTCCCGAACCCTAGCTAATCTAGCCCGACCCCTGTACCCGCTCTGATCGAACCCCTCCTCCTCCTTGTTCCTGAGCACCGCACTCGATCCCCATTTCCCTCGCTACCTCTCTCTCTCTCGATCCCATTGTCCTTCTCCCTCGATCCCCTCCTTCTTCCTTGCGCCGCCGACCTCCTCCTCGATGTCGGCCTCACCGCCGAGCGTCGTCCCTCCGCACGAGCCTCCTCCTCGCCGCCCATGGTGGCGCGCCACTAGACCTCCCCGTCGCCCTTACTGACGACCAGTGCCGCCCCTGTAGCCTCCCCTCCTCCGTGTCGTTGCCTCCCCACGACGCCGCGCCCGACCTCTCGCGCCACCACTGAAGTGGCCATCTCGGCCCGCGATCCATCCGGCCGTCGCACTGCCATCTACCCGCGACTTGCCTCCCTTGGTGCCCCGCTGTCAGGCGAGCCCAGGTTGCCGCCGCACATGTTTTGGCACCTCCCCGCGTGTGCCTGTAGCAGCGACCACCACCACGACTTGGGCAAGCTACTGACCTCGTCATCTTCCTGCACGCGTGTGCCCGCTGCTGGTCTTGTGCCAGAGCCCCTCCTCCTCACGGCCATGGTGTTTGTCGTGGCTGTACAGTGCCCGCACATTGCTGCTGCTTCGCCGCCCACCTTCCTTCATTGACCGCCAGACCCGAGGCCTTTTCTGTTGCTTCGTTTTGGATGCGCCAAGATCCTCTCCAACAGGTGTACGACTACACACGACGATGCGTCAAGTTCCACTACCGTCGACCCTATGGACGTCAAGTTCCTCTACGACCCGTGTACGACTACGTGGATTCACCAGATACCCTTTGGATACGCCAAGGTCGACTACGCCCGGAGTGCAACAAGTACCTCTATCGTTGACCCGAACGTCTACGAACCATGTACGACTACCATCGCCGAAGGCCGTCGAGTGAACAACTACCTCCATCGTGATTTCAACAAGACAACGTGTACCACTACTTCCACTATGACCGTCCCGAGAATGTCTACTTCCTCTACTTCCCTCAATGAACTCGACCGCTCCAGAAATGCACGCTTCGAAGGTATATTCACGTGACGACGCCCATGGATCGTATGCATGTGATGTGTGTATGAGATGGTTGCATGTATCCGATGGTTGCCGTGCATGAATTATTACTTGCACGTCCCCGATTTCGTGTCACCAACACGTGGGAACCCGGTAGTCGGGATCATCCCACCATCTTTTGCATGTTCCACACATCCACACTTTCTTTTGCACCGTCAATCTCGACGAGTTGTCGGATAACCGAAATGTTTCCGCGGCATCATTTTAGTTGTCATTGCCCTGGCACCCCTTTCTTTCCGCCATGGTGACAAAATGATCCATATCTTATAGCATGCCAACATCTTCATAAAATTGCATATAACTTGAATATGTCATCCGCATCATGATAACAGCATTTAAAATGTTTAAAATTGTAGTTTGCATTAAAAATTGCTAAATGACATGTGGGGATTTTCCAGAATTGTTGTTTGTTGTTTTCAGCCCAATTTAACTTGCCTGAATAGTTAGTTTACTTATGCTCCACCACTTGCTAAGTTAACGAACATTTAAATCTTGTCTTGTATATAAATGAGAGCGAACTAAATAATTGAATGTTGTGTTTCGTCAATATGCAACTCGTTGCATATTGAGCCCCACTTAATTCTTAGTATTGTTTGTTGCACTTTGCCATGCCATGCCTATTTCAACCGGACATGCATCATACTTGTTTGTGCATCGTGCCATATTTATGCTTGTGTGTTTACCATGTTGTTTGCTTCTCTTCGGTTTTGCTTCTCCTCGCTAGAGTTCCAAAATGTTGCGGATTGTTAGGATTCGTTCAACTACGCCCGTTTGTCTACTTCATGGACTCGGTCTTCTTCCTAGCGGGATATCAGGCAAGATGACCGTCAGATTGGATCTGACTAATATCTTTGCTATGCTATTTCTCGATGCTATCGCTATGTCACGCAACCCACCACTTGTATATCAAGCCTCCCAATATGCCATGAAACTACCTCTAACCTTTTCACCATCCCAAAAAAACGTTGTTTGGCTATGTTACCGCTTTGCTCACTCCCTTTTATAGCGTTGCTAGTTGCAGGTGCAGGTGTTCCATGTTGGAACATGGATATCTTGGAATATCACAATATCTCTTATTTAATTAATGCACCTATATACTTGGTAAAGGGTGGAAGGCTCGACCTTTTGCCGGGTGTTTTGTTCCACTCTTGCCGCCAAAGTTTCTGCTAAACCGGTGTTATGTTCCTTGATTTTGCGTTCCTAACATGGTCGGGGTTTATGGGCCCCCTTGATTCTTCGGTTAAAGTAAAGCTTTCCCGAGGAGATCTAACTTTGGTTTTACCATTTGCCTTATAACTAAAAACTTACATTGGGATTAATTAACCCGATGATTTTTAATCAACAACCCGGGCTAGTGCTCGACATGAGTGTTGGTCCACCTACCTAGCAGTCGATGGTGCCGCCTCGGGGCAACTCGAGGTATTTGGCTATCGTCCACTATGCATAGACGGATGAGTCCGTAGATAGAGTGCGTGCGGCATTGGACACGGATCTGACTCACCGGGAGATCTCCTTGGTATAGTTTCCTCTCTTTGAAGAACTTGTGCACCGTGATTCCGAGAATACTCGGGTTGTCCCGAGATGGAGATTTACTTGTGAATCGTGAGAGTTTGTGATGGACTAAGTTGGTACACCCTACAGGGTTTGATCTTTCGAAAGCCGTGCCCGTGGTTATGTGACAGATTGGAAATTTATAATATCCGGTTGTAGAGGACTTGACACAAGATCCGAAATAAAATACACCAACTGTGTACATAACCGTGACCGTCTCTTTTCAAGTGAGTTCGAGAAGAGAACATGGTAGGGTTATGTTTGACTCGTAGGTACTTCAGGATCACTTATTGATCATTACTAGTTTGTGACCGTATGCATAGTTTCTCGTCTTACTCTTGAACTCGTAAGTTAGCCACCCTATAAAAGCCTAGTCGCTTGCTGCAGCCTCACCACTTATCCTTTCCCTACCCATTAAGCTTTGCTAGTCTTGATACCGATGGTTATGGGATTGCTGAGTCCTCGTGGCTCACAGATTACTACGACAACAGTTGCAGGTACAAGTAATGTGACGATCTGACGTGAGAGTTATGCATGTTTTCTTTTGGAGATCTTTTTCTGCTTTGTTTAAGGGGTAGGTTCCGGGTCGGGAGCCTGGTATTAGTATGGTGGATGTCGTTCTTCCTTTTTGTTTGATTTCATCCATAGTCGGATCCTGCTCTCCTTTGTGATGATTTCTATGTATTGGTGTATTGATGTATTCATGTTCTATCTTGTGGCGAGTGTAAGCCTTTATCTCGTATTCTCATCTATTCCGTACATGGTATGTTGTAATGATATCGACCTTGCTAAGTGCTCGAAATGCGATTGTACCGCAATCATGAATTCATCACGTCGGGATTGAATCGCATCTTGGGTGCTACACTAGAAGAGGGGAAAATCGTGGGCATTTATTGGTAAAAAGCTTTGCAAAAACAAAATTTGCGGAATGACTTAGAGCAGCGTACACGTTTGACAATAAGTTTACCCTTGGGTGATGAGGTCAAAGTTACATAGAAGGGTAATGATGGATACTTGAGTGCGATAATTCCGTGCTCTACAGGGCACACAGTTGAAGAAACCAACTGTGTGCAATAATGTGATCATTGTCAAGTCAGCTATATAGATTTTTTGTGATGAGATAGATAGGGAAAACACATTAAAGAATTGTAAATAAAATCTAAGTATATTCCATATTAAGGTCTAAATAGTACTACCAATATACGAGTCTCATATGATGCCATTTCAACGAGTGTACCACAAAAGCCCAAAATATTACAAGGTCAAAATTCCAGAGTTATATGGCTCAAATTTGAATATTACAAGGTCCAAACGGATATTAGAAATGAAATTCAGCTCATGCAGCTGCAGACGCCCGCGCTGATCAGCTAAACATGGACATAAGAGAGGTCCAAACTGATATTACCACTTGTAATGATTGTTTCGAAACCTCATCATTTATGCAAAGGGATCAACCAATGACTAGTCATGTATTGGCTAGACATGATGACTTTCAACTACTCTGTCAACTAAAGTTCCAAAATGAAATTCAGGTTCTTCGGAGCCTTTTCCATTCTGCCGTAGCCACTGGCGATAATAAATGTAGGGCACACCTCATTACCTTTAGCACCCTTGCTCTAACCACAAAGAACCTGGCGAATTTAATCTCCAGTAAGGTCCCTCGATAGGAGTTCAAAGTAATTTCTGAGAGATGCAGATCAAGGCATTCAATGTGACTGTTATATTGTATCACATTATCCACTAGTGGGCCTAATCTTACCTGCAAAAGAAGAGAACGTATTAGTGCATACATGGAGTTTCAAACACTACTATATGCCTATTTGGTTTGTAGGATTTCTAAAATACACTAATAGAGTGACGTGCCATCTTTGATCCTACATGATTAACACGAGCATTTGATTACAATCTAGAAAAATGTAGGCTTCTTCACAAGAGGTTGGAGTGGATAGAAATTTCCCTATGAAAACTAGTATAGATGAATTCAAAGGAGAAATGCTAATGGATTGTAACCATATGAATCAAGAAACCAATATAACTGGAAAACATGTATGTACTGAAATCCTCAAAAATTCCTGTAGAAATCATAGTACATTGTCATTGTAAACTTGGGAAACAGGTAACAATAATCAAAATCCCTTATGGTAAACATTTAACAAGAAACAACCATCACCTCGATATATAGCTTCTCCAGGCACAAAAAGCATCATAGGAAACTGACAACTGGGTCCAGGTTGAGGCCGATAAAATTCTAGTGCCAAGACCTTCATTGTGCATAGATTGGGGATCAAGCTTGTCGTCATCATTTTCTGGATGATAGGTGAACATACATCTTTAAATCTTGAAATAATGTTAACTTCAAGAAGGAGAGGAAGAAGGCGACTATTGTACCTAAACAAGTGCGGATCCAATAACAATTATAGAGTATTTGACTAACGAATAGCCCACCACTGTCAATTTTGGTGCATAAATGCCATTTTTTCTTGTTGGACCTTGTTGAAAAAATACAAGTAATATCTCAAGTGAAGGTGTGTCCTTAGTGACCATACTATGATACACGTTTGTCGGCGTGGAAGCACGATCACCTATGGTGCATGGGTGCCCCTTTGGGGTTCGACAATGGGGATGGTCGCGTTGCACGAAGAGCAAAAGCCGTAGGGGACAACACGGTGACGTGAAATTCTCTTTTACCTAGGTCGGGCATCTTTGATCTGGCGGAACACAAAGGCTCGACAAGCTCTAGCCTGGCAGGGTTGCCTCGGGGAGAGCAACGTGAGCGTACACGTGTTGGGGGACCGAAAATGTTCAAACCCCTTGCTAGGTTGCCTCGGGCCCCCTTTTATAGCTTAAGGGGTGACCACAGTGGCAAGACAGTCATTTTAGAGTGATTAGATAGCTAATAATGCTATCATACCTAACTCTGCTAGTTAGGACAAAGTGCATTAAATGCACTGCTAGGTGTCGTATCGAGGTTGAAATCCGACAAGTTTGCTGCACCGCTTATCTGCCTCTTTTTATTAGCTTGACACGCTTCCTGGACGGGTGTCAATAATGTTAATCTCTTCTCTCACAAGCTTCACGTGCTCGACATCATCCGTCTGGCTGCTTAGCACCTCGACACCGCACTGACGAGTGACTTGGGTGCGATGAGGTGGAGCAGTGGCGTCTTGGTGGAAGTTTTCCACCAAGGGAGCTTGGCGGGGCTTGGCCTTGGCGGACCCCGCAAGCCTTCCGGGGCGATCTTGACCCACTCTTGGGTACAACCTTGACCTGGCTGGGCTCTCTTGCCCGGCAAGGGAGGCTTTCCCAAGGCATCCTTCGGCTAGCTTTGGTCTTTGTTGGTTGCTAATGTGCCGAGCAGAGGGAGTCTACCGGAAAGTCTGCACACCGGTTAGGGGGAAACAAATACCTCTGTTTGTGCACACCTACAGTAGCCCATACACCTAGACCAAATGCGCTGCGGGTGCATTGGGTTAGGTCACCAAGCGGTCTGCAGACACGTAGCAGAAATCTTCTGTCCACACGTAATGATCTTATTGTCCTGTCAATCACACGTCTATTCCGTGCAGTTACCGCGAGTCATGTAATCGTGGTTTTGTAGTGGTTGTTGGGGGAGCATGCCTGTGAAAAGGTGGTTTTGCAAGCGGCGGGCGGAGAGCTAGCCCCATCACATGGTCCCAATAAAATAGGGGAGATACGAAGGAGCATTGCTCATTCACGCCTTTCACCCTTATCATTTCATCTTCTTCTTCTTGATGAAGACTGATGACCCACACGTATAGGGGATAAATTGTAGCTCTTTTCGATAAGTAAGAGTGTCGAACCCAATGAGGAGCAGAAGGAAATGACAAGTGCATTTCAGTAAGGTAGTATCTGCAAGTGCTGAAATTGTAAGTAGCAGAGTAGTTTGATAGCAAGATAATTCTATAACGAGCAAGTAACGATAGTAGTAACAAAAGTGCAGCAAGATAGCCAAATCCGTTTGAGGCAAAGGACAGGCCAAGATGGTTTCTTATAATAAGCAAAGCGTTCTTGAAGGTACATGGGAATTTCATCTAGTCACCTTCATCATGTTAGTTCAATTCGTGTTCGCTACTTTGATAATTTGATATGTGGGTGGATCGGTGCTTAGGTGTTGTTCTTACTTGAACAAACCTCCTACTTATGATTGACCCCCCCTCCCCGCAAGCATCCGCAACTACGAGAAAAGTATTAAGAATAAATTCTAACCATAGCATTAAACTTTCGGATCCAATCGGTCCCTTACAGAATAGTGCATAAACTGGGTTTAAGCTTCTGTCACTCTCGCAACCCACCATCTAATTACTACTCCACAATGCATTCCCTTATGCCCAAATATGGTGAAGTGTCATGTAGTCGATGTTCACATGACACCACTGAGGGAATCACAACATACATACTATCAAAATATCGAACACATATCAAATTCACATGATTACTTGCAACATGATTTCTCCCGTGACCTCAAGAACAAAGGTAACTACTCACAAGTGATGAAGATGCTCAAGATCAGAGGGGTGTTAAATAGCATAATGGTTTTGTACATATAATCTTCCACCAAATAAACCATATAGTAATCAACTACAAGATGTAATCAACACTACTAGTCACCCACAAGCACCAATCTATAGTTCCAGTAACAAGATTGAACACAAGAGATGAACTAGGGTTTGAGATGAGATGGTGTTGTTGAAGATGTTGATGAAGATAGCCCTCCCCAAGATGGGAGAGTTGTTGGTGATGATGATGACGATGATTTCCTCCTCTGGGAGGGAGGTTCCCCCGGCAGAATCGCTCTGCTGGAGGGCAAAAGTGCTCATGCCCAAGTTCCTCTTCGAGATGGCGGCGCTCCATCCCAAAAGTCTCCTCCTAATTTTTTCTAGGTTATAAGGGCTTATATACCAGAAGATGGGCACCGAAGGTGGGCCTGGGTGAGCACAACCCACCAGGGCGCGCCTGGGCTCCCTAGCGCGCCCAGGTGGGTTGTGCCCACCCGGTGGCCCCCCTCTGGTACTTCTTTACTCCAATATTCTTCAAATAATTCATAAAAATTCTTCGTGGAGTTTCAGCTTCTTTGGAGTTGTGCAGAATAGGTGGCCTGACATAGCTTTCTTGGGTCCAGATTTCCAGTTGCCGGAATTCTCCCCCTTGGTGCATTCCTTGCAAATTATGAGAGAAAAGGCATTACAATTACTTAAAAAATCATTACTATGCATAATAACAACATAAGTAACAACAAGAAAACATGATGCAAAATTGACGTATCAAGTCCCCCAATCTTAGACCTCGCTTGTCCTCAAGCGAAAATCAAAATTGAAAACATGTCCACATGCTTTGAGAGAGAGGTGTCGGTAAAAACAAGATACATGCATAGAAGCATCATGTTGATTATTATACCAGCAAAAAATTTAAACATGAGGCTTTTATCAAAGTACTTGTATCATAGACTTCTCATGAATAAGTAACAGTTCATCACATAATTGAAGTATAAAGCATAAACTCTATTAGAAACCAACAAACTATGTTTTCAGTCCACTTTGCAACTACAATTTATCATGTTTTCAGGAAGGGTCGCGTATCGGAGTCTTTAGGCAAGCCCACATACTCAACCATCATATATTCTTCTATGATTGCTAACACTCACCGCATACACATTAGCAAAACGTTTCAATCGGACACATAGAAAAATAGGGACTTATGTTTTTGCCTCCCAATGTACTCACCTCAGGGGTGATATCAACAATAATAACTCATGTCACCCATATTCAACTGGACATATATGCCTCGATCTTTCCTCACCACATGATGCTTGCTAAAGGATAAAATAGAAATAGAGATACAACTTTGACTCTTTGCATAAAACTAAAAGATAGGCCCTTCGCAGAGGGAAGCAGAGGTTGCCATTCGCTTATTTGTTTGTATGCTCAATCCCTTAGTGCAAAAGAATGTCATGTTGCATTGCCCCTTGTGATAGCAACCTTTATCATGCAGTCTGTCGCTTTTATTTTTCACCATCACAACTTCGTGCAACACTCAATTGTATCTTACACTAAATGATCTCACACTTTTAGAAGAAATTTTTATTGTCTTATTGCACCGATGACAACTTACTTGAAGGATCTTACTCAATCCATAGGTAGGTATGGTGGACTCTCAAAAAGATTTGGGTTTAAGGGTTTTTTGTTGCACAAGTAGTATCTCTACTTAAAGCGGAATTTTTGGCTAAAAAAGATATTGAGCAAGCACCACATGTTAAAGGATCTATGACAATATGACTTCTATGTGAATATGAACAAACATAAATCATTAAGTTCTCTTCCTTGTCCAACGTCAACAATTTTGGCAAATAATATTTTGATGGGGGCTCACAATCACAAAAGAGTTTTAGGATAGTATATTTATATGTGAATCTTCTCTTCCCTTATTAATTCTTTCATGAGTTGCATCATTGACCAATGCTATGTTTGTCAATCTCTAATTAAATTTTCTACTTATAATTTTCCTTATGTGGTGCCATCACTTACCATAAGATTAGCATATGATCTTCTTAATTTATTTCCTTTCTTTTATTCATTCAATTATAACCTTTCTTTTTATTGCAACAGGAAGGTAAAGAAAGCAAAAACTCAAAACTAAACTTTATTATATTTCTCACACACGATTACAAAGATAGATCATTAAGCAAAACCATAAAAAGAAGGGATCAAACTAAACTTTCATTTAGTATAAAGCAAAAGATAGAACTAGGATAAGTAAATGCAAAAGGATAGTAGGGATGATACGATACCGGGGCACCTCCCCCAAGCTTGGCGAAAGCTAAGGGGGGTGCCCATACCCGATACTCAATTTTCTTTTGAAGGTGCAGAAGATGGTGATGGTGATAATTTTGTCTTCAGTCTTTTCATATTGTAATTGAGAAGGGAAATTTCCTCCTTTAGATCATCAACTTCTAGCTCTAGCCTTAGGATCTTGTCGCATAAATCCCCTTTGCTTTTCTGCCAAAAATGAGAAGGAATAGATTGGTTTTTAGCTCGGTTAGTACTCAGAGGGAGACTTGACTTCTTGAACTCCACATGCATATCCTCTGGCTGAGGTAGAGCAACATTTCCTCCTCCGAGCTCGAATCATCCATAGCCCGCTAACAACCTTCAGGGATATGCATGTGGAGTTCAAGAAGTCAAGTCTCCCTATGAGTACTAACCGAGCATGTGGAGTTCAAGAAGTCAAGTCTCCCTTTGAGTACTAACCAAGCATGTGGAGTTCAAGAAGTCAAGTCTCCCTATGAGTACTAACCACATGCATATCAAGTGAGCATCCTCCTCGTCATCCGTAGCCCAACCATGGGGAGATAAGTCCCCATAGCACTTTGCAGCAATGAGATGCGAGACATAGCTCTCTCCATCGGAGTCCTGAGATGATATATTTATAGAACTACGCACAAATAACAAGAAAGGAAAACATACGATTTCTCCGTGATACGATGGTCAATAGGTTTGGGGGGTATATAAAGAATTTTTATCTTGGGAAACATGGAAACGGAAGAAAAATGGCGTCCGGAAGGTACCCGAGGTGGGCACAACCCACCTGGGCTGGTGTCTTGTGCCCACCAGGGTACGCTTCCTGGTTGTTTCTTATTTTCCTATTTTTGTAAATATTCCAAAACTGATAAAAAAAATTGCGGATTTTTCGGACTCCGTTTACTTACCGTATCACGTACCTCCTTATTTACACGATTTTGGAGTGTTCCGGGAGGATTATTTTATGTGTTCTTCCGGTGTCAAAGTTTGGATAATATTGCTTTGAACATTAATGGGCGTACCTGAGATACAATGCTTTTTTCGTTGCCCGCTAACAACCTTCGAGTTAGTACCTTCAACATTATTTATTTTAGTGGCTCCAGACCGATAAACCCCCTCGATGACATAGGGGCCTTCCCATTTAGAGAGGAGTTTTCCTGCAAAGAACCTGAAATAAGAGTTGTACAAAAGAACATACTCTCCGACTTTGAACTCACGCTTTGGGATTCTTTTATCATGCCATCTGTTAACTTTTTCTTTAAATAACTTGGCATTTTCATAAGCTTGGGTTCTCCATTCATCTAATGAGCTAATATCAAATAACCTCTTTTCACTAGCAAGTTTGAAATTGTAATTGAGTTCCTTGATTTCCCAAAAAGCTTTATGTTCTAACTCAAGAGGCAAATGACAAGCTTTACCATAAACCATTTTATAAGGAGATATACCCATAGGATTTTTATAAGCTGTTCTATAAGCCCAAAGTGCATCATCTAATTTCTTAGACCAATTCTTCCTAGACCTATTGACAGTCTTTTGCAAAATTAATTTTATTTCTCTATTACTAAGCTCAACTTGACCACTAGACTGAGGATGGTAGGGTGATGCAATTCTATGGTTAACATCATATTTAGCAAGCATTTTACGGAAAGCGCCATGAATAAAGTGTGAACCACTGTCAGTCGTTTAATATATGGGGACTCCAAACCTTGGGAAAATAACTTCCTTCAGCACTTTAATAGAGGTGTTGTGATCAGCACTACTGGTTGGAATAGCTTCTACCCATTTAGTAACATAATTAACATCAACCAAAATATGTGCATACCCATTAGAGGAAGGAAAAGGTCCCATGTAATCAAATCTCCACACATCAAATGGTTCAACATAAAGTGAATAATTTATAGGCATTTCTTGACGCTTACCAATATTACCTATTCTTTGACATTCATCACAAGATGAGACGAACTTACGGGCATCTTTGAAGATAGTAGGCCAATAAAATCCAGATTGCAATACCTTGTGGGCAGTTCTATCTCTAGCATGATGTTCTCCATATACTTCTGAGTGAAAATTCTGAATGATTTGTCCATGTTCATGCTTAGGTACACAACGTCTAATAATACCATCCACTCCTTTATAAAGATGTGGGTCATCCCAAAAGTAATGTCTTAAATAATAAAAGAACTTTTTATTTTGTTGGTAAGTAAAACTAGGTGGTAAATATTCAGCAACAATGCAATTAACATAGTCAACATACCAACGAATATTATTAGTAATATTTATTGCAGCTAATTGTTCATCAGGAAAACTATCATCAATAGGTAGTGGGTAATCAAGCACATTTTCAAGTCTAGACAAGTTATCAACTACGGGGTTCTCGACTCCTTTTCTATCAGTGATATGCAAATGAAATTCTTGAAGCAAGAGAACCCACCGAATAAGTCTAGGTTTAGCATCTTTCTTTTCCATAAGATATTTAATAACAACATGGTCAGTGTGAACAGTTACTTTTGAATCAACAATGTAAGATCTAAATTTGTCACAAGCAAACACAGCTGCTAAGAATTCTTTTTCAGTGGTAGCATAATTCTTTTGAGCACTGTCTAGAGTTTTACTAGCATAATGAATAACATTTAGGTTCTTATCAATTATTTTTCCTAGAACAAGACCAACAACATAATCACTAGCATCACACATAATTTTAAAAGGTATGTTCCAATCAGGTGGTTGAACTATAGGTGCATAAATTAAGGCTTTCTTGAGTGTTTCAAAGGCTTCAAATCAATCATCATCCAAAACAAAAGGAACATCCTTTTGTAAAAGGTTAGTGAGAGGCCTAGAAATTTTACAAAAGTCTTTGATAAATCTCCTATAGAAACCAGCATGACCTAAGAAACTACGAATACCTTTGATATCCTTAGGACATGGCATTTTCTCAATTGCATCAACCTTAGCTTTGTCCACTTCAATACCCTTTTCAGAAATCTTATGGCCCAAGACAATACCTTCGTTAACCATAAAGTGGCATTTCTCCCAATTCAAGACAAGACTTGTTTGTTCACATCTCTGCAAAACTCGATCAAGATTTCTTAAACAATCATCAAAAGACTTCCCATAAACGGAGAAATCATCCATGAAAACCTCTACAATCATTTCACAAAAGTCAGAGAATATTGCAGTCATACATCTTTGAAAGTTAGCAGGTGCATTGCATAAACCAAAAGGCATACATCTATAAGCATAAGTTCCAAAGGGACAAGTAAAAGTAGTCTTTTTCTTGATCATGTTGAGAAACATGTATTTGTGAAAAACCAGAGTATTCATCAAGGAAGCAAAAGTGTGTGTGCTTTGATAATATTTCTAGCATTTGATCAATAAAAAGTAGAGGGTAATGATCTTTTCTAGTGGCTTTATTTAATTTCCTAAAATCAATTACCATTCTATAGCATGTAATAGTTCTTTGTGGAATAAGTTCATTCTTATCATTAGGAACAACAATAATACCTCCTTTCTTAGGAACACAATGAATGGGACTTGCCCATCTACTATCAACTATATGATAGATTATACATGCTTCCAGAAGTTTTAATATTTTTGTTCTTACCACTTCTTTCATCTTCAGATTTAACCGACGTTGATGATCGACAACGGGTTTAGCATCTGGTTCCATATTAATCTTATGCTGACATAGAGTGGGACTAATGCCCTTTAAATCATCAAGAGTATATCCAATAGCAGCTCAGTGCTTCCTTAGAACTTTCAATAATCTTCCCTCTTCATGTTCTGAAAGGTTAGCACTGATAATAACATGATATATCTTCTTTTCATCAAGATAAGCATATTTCAAAGTGTCAGGAAATTGTTTTAATTCAAACACCGGATCACCTTTAGGTGGAGGAGGACCTCCTAGAGTTTCAATAGGTAGATTGTGTTTAAGCAGATGACGTTGCTCGAAGAAAATATCATCTACTTCATTTCTTTCATGCATATGTAAATCATTTTTATGATCTAGCAAATATTGTTCTAGAGGATCAGTAGGAGGCACAACAATAGAAGCAAGACCAATAATTTCATCTTTACTAGGTAATTCTTTTTCATGAAGCTTTGTATTAAACTAGGAGAAATTAAATTCATGAGACTCATCACCAAAACTAACACCGACAATTTGTTTCTTACAATCTATTTTAGCATTAACGGTGTTCAAGAAAGGTCTACCAAAGATAATGGGACAGAAGTTGTCTTGTCGGGAACCAAGAACAAGAAAATCACTATTTTATTTTCCCACTCAAGACTTCAACATCTTTAACAATCCAATTGGTGATATAGTGTCTCTATTAGCCAGTTTAATGGTGACATCAATGTCTTCTATCTCCGCGGGTGTTATGTCATTCATAATTTCTTGGTATAAAGAGTAGGGAATAGCACTCACGCTAGAACCTATGTCACATAAACCATGATAGCAGTGATCTCCTATTTTGACCGAGACAACGGGCATGCCAACAACAGGTCTGTGCTTATCCTTTTTATCAGGCATGGCAATTCTGGCAGCTTCTTCATTAAAGCGAATGACATGCCCATCAACATTTTCTTCCAAGAGAACTTTGACAATAGAAATATTAGGTTCTACTTTAATTTGTTCATCTGGTTTAGGTGTTCTGATGTAACTTTTGTTAACCATAGTTGAAACTTTAGCATTTTCCTTTATCCTAACAGGGAAAGATGGGTTTTCAATGTAAGGAGTAGGAACAACTAGATCAACATTATAAAGTGTATTTTCTTCTTTAACTGGTACCGGTTCTTTAATTTCTTCTTCAATAGGTGGGTGATATTTAAACCACTTCTCTTTAGGGAGATCATCATGAGTAGCAAAAGATTCACAAAAGGAGGCTACTATCTCAGAGTGAAGTCCATATTTAGTGCTCAACTTTGAAAAGGCATCGGTATTCATAAAAGATTTAACACAATCATACTTAAGCTTAATACCCGACTCTTTACCTTCGCCGAGTCCCCAATCTTCAGAGTTGTATTTAACTCTTTCCAAAAGATCCCACCGGAATTTAATAGTTTTCTTCATAAAAGAACCGGCACAAGAAGTATCAAGCATGGATTGATCATTACAAGAAAGCCGAGCATAAAAAATATGAATAATAATTTCTCTTGAGAGCTCATTATTGGGGCATCAATATAACATTGACTTAAGCCTCCCCCAAGCTTGAGCGATACTTTCTCCTTCACGAGGCCAAAAATTATATATGTAATTCCGATCACGATGAACTAGATGCATAGGATTTTTTTTGGTGAAACTCCATTTTCAATCGGTTCCAGTTCCAAGATCCAATATCATCGCATAGCCTATACCATGCTAATGCTTTTCCTTTCAAAGGTAAAGGAAAAACCTTCTTCATAACTTGATCTCCAGGTAGACCTGCAAACTTAAACAATCCACAATTTTTTTCCACAAATATCAAGTGCATATCAGGTTGTTCGGTTCCATCTCCTGCATAAGGATTAGCTAGCAGTTGTTCCATCATATCCGAAGGGATTTCATATTCAATATTTTTAGTAGGTGCAGCAGGTTGTGGGGTAGCTAATTGTGGTTCTGGTCGAGGTGAAGATACCCCGAAAAAAAAACCTCAAAGGATTGTTCTCCATAGTAACAAGTGACAATAAATTTCAGCACACTATATGAATGTTTCCTTACCAATTTCCACTTACCAAAAGAGCTTCACCCCCCGGCAGTGGCACCAGAAAATTTCCTTGATGACCCAATGAGGAGCAGAAGGAAATGACAAGTGTTTTAAGGTAAGGTAATATCTGCAAGTGCTAAAATTGTAAGTAGCAGAGTAGTTTGATAGCAAGATAATTTTGTAATGAGCAAGTAACGATAGTAGTAACAAAAGTGCAGCAAGATATCCCAATCCTTTTGAGGCAAAGGATATGCCAAGATGGTTTCTTATAATAATAAAATCGTTCTTGAGGGTACACGGGAATTTCATCTAGTCACTTTCATCATGTTGGTTCAATTCGTGTTCGCTACTTTGATAATTTGATATGTGGGTGGATCGGTGCTTAGGTGTTGTTATTACTTGAACATACCTCCTACTTATGATTAACCCTCCCGCAAGCATCCGCAACTACGAGAAAAGTATTAAGAATAAATTCTAACCATAGCATTAAACTTTTGGATCCAATCGGTCCCTTACAGAATAGTGCATAAATTGGTGTTTAAGCTTCTGTCACTCTCGCAACCCACCATCTAATTACTACTCCACAATGCATTCCCTTAGGCCCAAATATGGTGAAGTGTCATGTAGTCGACGTTCACATGACACCACTAAGGGAATCACAAAATACACACTATTAAAATATCGAACACATATCAAATTCACATGATTACTTGCAACATGATTTCTCCCATGACCTCAAGAACAAAGGTAACACCTCACAAGTGATGAAGATGCTCAAGTTCTCAGGGGTGTTAAATAGCATAATGGATCTGAACATATAATCTTCCACCAAATAAACCATATAGTAATCAACTACAAGATGTAATCAACACTACTAGTCACCCACAAGCACCAATCTATAGTTCCAATAACAAGATTGAACACAAGAGATTAACTAGGGTTTGAGATGAGATGGTGCTATTGAAGATGTTGATGAAGATATCCCTCCCCAAGATGGGAGAGTTGTTGGTGATGATGATGACGATGATTTCCCCCTCCGGGAGGGAAGTTCCCCCGGCGGAATCGCTCCACCGGAGGGCAAAAGTGCTCCTGCCCAAGTCCCGCCTTGAGAAGGCGGTGCCCCATCCTGAAAGTCTCCTCCTCATTTTTTCCAGGTCATAAGGGCTTATATACCAGAAGATGGGCACCGGAGGTGGGCCTGGGTGAGTACAACCCACCAGGGCGTGCCTGGGCTCCCTGGCGCGCCCAGGTGAGTTGTGCCCACCTGGTGGGCCTCCTATGGTACTTCTTTACTCCAATATTCTTCAAATAATTCATAAAAATTCTCCGTGGAGTTTCAACTTGTTTGGAGTTGTGAAAAATTGGAGGCCTAACATAGCTTTTCAGGTCCAGATTTCCAGCTGCCGGAAGTCTCCCTCTTGGTGCATTCCTTGCAAATTATGAGAGAAAAGGTATTAGAATTACTCCAAAAAGCATTATTGTGCATAGTAACAACATAAGTAACAACAAGAAAACATGATGCAAAATGGACGTATCAAAGACTGCCTCCACCACCACTCTCTCCTCTTCCACCTCTAGATTCCCTCCTTCTCGCCGCCCACAGAAGATGGGTCACAAGAAGAGCGTCATGAAGGAGAAGCAGGCAGCCAAGTCGGAAGATACGAGGACGGATGAGAGGAAAAGGAAGTCTGAAGCTATGCTCCAGTGGCGGCAAGAGAATGTGGTCTTCTCGCCGTCCAACTGGAAAAAATTCTTTCATCTGGAGGTATGCTTATATGTGGGGGAGAAAAACCAAGGGGCATGGAGAGCCAGTCGTCCTCTCTGATGGGTCCAGGGCCCCAAATGACTCTTATCCATTTTTCTGCGCCTACTTTTACCGCGGGCTTTCTCCCCCCTTCTCTGATTTCTTCAGTGCCATGATGTACTCTTTTGGATTCCGCTTGCTGGATTTCACGCCAAATCCAAAGACGTGCATGGAGGTGTTTGCCCATTCTTGTGAGAATTTTGTCGGAGTCGCCCCCAATGTAGAGTTGTTCCATCACTTCTACATCCCACGCATTGAGGACAATCCATTTCGGGAAATATATCATGGATTCCGCGGGGGAGGAGAGAAGATTGGGATTACCTTGGAGGGCGACTGCACGTCAAGTGGGAGGAGTGGAGAGGGGATTGGTGTTGAATTCAGGACCCGGAAGCCCCTTCGTTCTGTCAGCCGCGGACCAAGTGCATGGTACGCAACAAGGATTGGAGTGACCTGGGGGAAACTGACGAGAAGCTTCGTACATCGTTGAACAGGGTTGCCCATCTTAAGGCTACCGGGCTCACCATCGTGCAAGTTGGTGCTGATTTCCTCTAGCGCCACAGTGCCCCACCGCAGCAGCGGGACCGCTTTGTTTGGGAGTACAAGAATGCCATGGACTGGATTCGACTGTATCTTGCAGTTGTCAATAATCTGACAGTCATGATTCATGCCTGGTTGTGCGAGCAACTCTTCCACAAGGCTGACACTTTTCACTTGCAGGCAAGGATTGTTCCATTGCACATCAACTCTGGTTTGGACCAGATCCTCAAGTGGATACCAAACTACAATGCAAATGGAGTCAAAGAAAATTGGGAGTTGCCCAGCTTGGAGGACGAGATGAGCTGGGCCTCTAGCTTAGAGCAGAAGGCTACTAGGAAGGAGACGGATTTCACCAGGGCTACTGTCGGATTTAGGGTTCCAGCAAAACCCTTAAGGTTCGAACTCTGGGGTGCGCACAAAGATCTCTCCTTCCGCCCTAGCCCTTCTACTCGACAGTTCTAGGCCTAGCTCATCAGCTCCAATGAACAAGAGACACAAGATTTATACTGGTTCGGGCCACCGTTGTGGTGTAACACCCTAGTCCAGTGTGTGTGGTGCATTGCCTTGTAGGCAGAGGGAGAACTAGTACATGGATGAACTACCTCCTGGGAGAGGTGTTCTTAAGCTAGGGTGAGCTTGAGGTGTGTGGCCTTCTATCTGATCAACTCGAGATGCAATGATCCCAATGGTGGTGGCTTGTCCTATTTATAGTGGCCAGGGTTCTCTTCCCAAATATTGAGCGGGAAGGAATCCCACAGCGGCCAAATTTGAAGGGGGGCAGCCAGTACAAGCTATCCCGACAAAAGGTGGTCTTCGCTGCCAAAAGCTTCTGGTGATGACGCCGTCGTGGGCTCCGCGATGACGTCCGTCCTGCCGTCCTGCTAGTCTTGGTCTTGTTGCACTGATATGGAAACCTTTTCCTGACGCCTCGAGACTCCGCGCCTGCGCCTGCACCTGCTCCTTTAGCACCGAAGAGGAAACTGGCGCTCTGCGCCCGCTGGCGCCTGCCTGGCTTTAGTCGTCACTGCTCACGTCATGAGGACCTCGCGAGGTGCCCCTCGCCTTGATATCTCCGATCCTCACGATTCGGCCTGGTGAGGCCACCCCAGGGGATGTCCTGTGTCGTCCGCCTCGCGAGGCTTGGCCCCTCGCGAGGGTCTTGAGTGTTGTTGAAGAAGTTGGGCCACATTAGGCTGCCTTGTGAGCCACACTCTGGGCCGCAGGAAGGCAAGTCTGGGTACCTCGTTCCCAGAACGCCGACAATAGCCCTCGGGCCCAAGGCGCGCTCGGGCTTGGCTTCGCGGCGAAGCCAAGGGCCAAGTGCGGAGCGCCGCGGGCCCTCAAAGCCTGCGGTCCTTACTGACATGTGCTGATTGACGGGACATCGGCGTCTCCACTTCCCCATATAGCATCGGTTTTCGCCCGGCCGGCGACCACTGTTACCTGCTCGATTCTGCCTCCTCTGTCAGCGGCGCGCCCGGCGGTTTTCTTCATCTCTTGAACCTTCTTCCCCGGACAGATCCGACACCAAATTCCTCCGTCGCCATGGCCTATGGTAGACAAGGTGAAGAGGGAGCGGGGCCCAGCGCCTTGGCCTCTTCGCCGCCCGCCTTCATGCCTTCCACCGAGCGGTCGGTGGTGATAAATGGAGAGATGATGGAGAAGGTGCGCCCAGCACTCGCCGCCGCCTCCAATGAGTGGGGGGCGATGGTGGCCTGGCCTGCTCCGCGTGCCACGATTGATAGGTCCGCCACCGAGGTCCTCCTTCATCTTCACGCCCTTTGGACTGGCCTGATTCCTCCCTTCTCCGACTTCTTCAATGCGGTGCTGTCGCATTATCAAATCAGCGCGCTGCATCTTGACCCTCAATCCATCATTCTCCTCGCCGTTTTCGCCTTCGTCTGCAAGGCCATGGTGGGCATTGCTCCCTCCATGGCATTGTTTCGCCACTTCTTCTCGCTCCATCTGACGGACGCGCTCCAATGCTCTGGATGCGTGTCTTTCCAAACCATTGCGGCGACGACCAATGCGGGCATAGATTTCGATCTTGAGCCGGTCCTTGGCAGCTTCAGGAAGTAGTGGGTGTTCGTCGACATCGGGGTGCGCAGCCCTCAGCTGCACCCGCCCCGGAGCCCGGCCACTCCAAGCTCTGGCTGGGGCTATGTAAGGCTTGCTAGCCCGAAGCTAGCTCCTGTTTGGTTCCGACTCGCCAAGCTGCGGAGGCTTGGTGTGACGGCACCGATGATGGTGAGGGAGTTCATCCAGTGCCGCGTCGCCCCACTCCAGCGCCATTCTCGGCCGTTGTGGGCCTTCTTTGGTCACGGGGACAATATGAAGCTTCAGGCACCTGCTCTTCCTCCCGAGGCATGGCGCACAGTGCTCAAGATCCTGACAGGTGATTCATCACTGGCACACCTAATGTAGGAGGGCTGCCTCTTGTATTGCTGCTCGAATAAGATGGAGTCCGTGAGGCAGATGCCCGCTTTCGACCAATGGGGGCTCCGCCCGCCCGGGCTCGCTAGGTCTCGCAAGAACCCAGCCTGCGTAGCTCCCTTGCGTGCGGCTGTTGAGGTGGTTGCTAGGGGACAACTGCTGCCGAGTGCTGGTGGCACTGTTGCCTCTGCTCTAACGCCAACTGACGTTCCTGAAGTGCTGCCCTCCGGAGTTCGAGGGAGTTGCCCCGAAGGAGTGGTTGGTGTGCAGGTGCCACCGGATGCTCCTGAGGTCGAAGCCCCCGTGGGCCTTTTGCGTCGTCTTTAGGGGGGTGCTAGTGCCTTGGGAGGCACCTCGGTTGTGCCCGATGTTGCCGACCGCTTCTAGGGCTTAGGCCGGTTCCGGCCAAATTTCGAAGTTCTCCGCAAGAGAGGGATGATCCTTGGCGATGGCGATGCTACCCCCCGACCGCTGAAGCAGAGGAGGCTCGTTGCCATAATAGAGTGAGTAACTTTCTCTTTTGATCTCTTATGTGTTGCCTTCCTTCCTGACTATGATTTCTCAAGGTCTCGCTTGCCAATACTGCGACACCCACTGAGGAGCGGGCCCCTGCGGCCCCGAGCCTCTTGCCCGCTCAGGGCGCCCCTGGGCGATGCACTTCCTTGGTCGTGAGGCCGCCCACGAGGCCGAGCGCACCATCCTGGCGCCTCGACCCCGCACTCTCGTCGTTCCTTCACCGCGACCCCGCCTGGGGGGCGGGGAGTGTGCCAAGGGCTCCCCCTTGATTGTGGAACGCGCTGGGGCCACTTCAGCTCTAGTGTCCTCTTCAGGCGGTGGGCCCCAGCCCTTCTGGGCTCCGGCTGAGGCCCGAGAGACGCCTGGGGCAGAGGAGTCATCGGCTCCACCTCCGAGGGGAGACGGGTCTCCTCAGACTTCTTCAACTGCTCCTGGTGCTGAGGACGGCCCTGGTCTCTTACTCGAGTCGGTACGCAGCCGTGGGGCGGCCCACCGCGAGCTTCTCCGGGAGGTGGCGGACGCGCTAGGCCGGCTTGGGAAGGAGCTTGAAGGGGCTGACGCTTGTCTTGAGGCTGAAGGTCTTCAACTGTTGGACGAGTGGCGCCGGCTAAGGGTGGCCATCCCTTTAATCTTGGCCTTGACGTTGTCGATGGTGTTAGAGCTCTCAGACCCAAGGGCGGTGGCTTTGCTGGTGTTTGGGCGAGCTGCCCCCGACAAGGCTCTTGCAGGGGTCACGTGGGACGCCCCGGCAAGGGCGTTGCCAGGGGAGGATTCCACCTTGCCCCTCTGTCCTTCATGTCTTCGTCTTGGGAGTTGCCTTGGCAGTCCTGCGCTTTCCTTCTCCTGCTCCGCCAAGCGTGGCCGTAGGCGCGGCTACAACTGCCCGTGCAAAAGTAAAGGGGTGCAAAAGGACCCCTACTTTTGTACACCGACAGGAGCCCCCGGGCCTGGGCCACACACAAGCACGGATCATTGTTGGGCCAGGCCCAGAAAGGTGCGCGGGCACGCGTGGTAGGGTTTTTGAGTGTGGTGATTCCTTCATTGGTTGCACTTTCCCACGACTCGCATTAGCGCGTGACGTGGGGGTTGTGCGCAGGGCGGTTGCAGCGTGCTTGCATCACGTCGCGGCGAATAGTAAAGAGGCGGCCTATGTCTTCCCCACAAAAGGAGGAAAATGTAGGGGCGCTTCTCATTTACGATCGCCCCACCTGTCTTCTTGGCTCTGGTTCGCCCGCCACATGTCCCCCATTCGCTAGGGAGGGTAAGCAGCGGATATGGGGGGCACGGGCATTAACGCTGAGGCGGGAAACCGGGCGTCGCTGATTGGAGCAGCGGGTCGGTCCTGATTCCCTACACCTCTGGTGGCTGGATTGGTCGAGTGGGGCGACCGCTCTTAGGTTGGGGGGCTGAGCCGCAGCCCGCCCCTCTATAAAAGGGGAGAGGGGCAGCATCTCTCCGCATTCCTCTCCTTCTTGATCGATTCTCCTCTTCTAGCCACCATGGTTAGTGGGCGCGCCGGCGCTCAAATGGCGGTGACGAGGGCTTCTGCTCGACAGCGCGTCCCCCTCCTCCAGAACTCATAGCAGCGGAGCCCACTGTGAGAGGAAGAGGGAGCGGTCGAGGCCGAGGTCGCCGTGGCACTCAGGGAAGAGGGGGGCGGGGCGGCGCACCAGTCGTGCTCCCGCCAGTTGCTCTTCCTCCTCTGGAGGGCCATGTCAGGGACCAGCCCCGCGAGTTCTTCATTAGGCTGTACAAGCCATTGTGTGGTCATCTCCGCCTCCCCGGCTTGTTTGCTCAGGAGATGGAGCTTGACCCACAGTAGGCCTTGAGGCTGCATATGAGGGGCTGTGGGAATGGCAGCACATGGGTCGACGTCGACTTCCCCGCCACTCACTTCATGTATCTTTGCCGTGGGTGGAAGACTTTCGCCCGCACCCATAGCTTGTCGGAGGGGCACGTTCTCCATTTCAAATTAATGGAGAACGGTCTGCTCTCCATCAAGGTTTTTGGGTGTTCGGGAATCTGCTTAGGGTACTGCGTGGAGAGTTCCACCGACGACGAAACCTCCTCCTCGAGCAATAGTGACGAGGAAGACATCGATGCTAAGGACGGCGGTAGCGGGCGGGAGGACGCCCATTCCGACTCCGACTGACCGCCGGTGGCAGCATCATCATCTGCACCACCCTCCTCCCTCGGCCACGCATCTCGCCGAGGGTCACCCTCGCCATGCTCTCCATGGGTGCGTCCCGTCCCACTTCCCTTGCCTTCACTCGCGACACCAGGGAGGAAAGGGACAAGAACGGAGATTGCGAGGCGTTTATCTTTCTTTCAGCATGTAGGCACTTGTCGAATCTTAATTTCTGAAAAATATAATCTCTCGAGCCCATGCATGTGTTCTATAACATGTGTACTCGTATCATCACGTTAATGAGAAAGACAAGCCTTGTCGGGGACTCGTGCATGTATACGTCCATGTAGAGGCGCAATGCCTCCTTAAAGCAAATAAATGAATTTTGTTGGCAAGCTGCCCTGCCGGCGCCCTCTGTGCCTGCCGGAGCATCACATCTGCTAGGTTGCAGACAGAGGGTCCAGCCCCCCACCAACCTTCTTTTAGTAATGGGCACTACAACCGCCCTGACCGATGCAGCGTTCGGGTCAGGGACGGGAGCACCCGAGTTTAAAAGAGAGCGACAGGGTTTTCTAATGCACAAGCCACAGGTCACAAACATGAACGGGCAAGAGGTGAACTTTATCTATTTGTTTCGCCATGAATCGCTGTGCCAGGCAGTTCCTCCAACTTCCTGCCGAAGCCGGGTCCTTGGCGGGATCGAGGATCCTTGTCGTGGCTAGGGAGAAGAGAGGACAGGAGCATGGAACCTTGACGGTCCGTTAACACTTGATGGAATCAAAAAATAGTACAATACCCTGGACAAGCATGCATACACGCATATATATAAACATCGAAATCAACGGGAAACTTTACATACTAAAGGGTTCCTTTTCCCTAACTGCGCACAAGGTCTGTGCCTGGCTTTGTACATAGGGTTATATGACTTGCCAGCAAGGCTAGTACAAAAAAGGGGGTTGCCGGGGTTCCCGGCAACCGCGCCTTAGGGGTAAAACTTGTGAAGATGTTCGATATTCAAGGAATTGCTCACCGGAATGCCATCTTCGGTCTCCAGGCGGACCGCGCCGGGCCTGGTGACTCGTATTACCCGATAAGGGCATTCCCACTCCGGCGTCAACTTGTTTGAATTCTTGGCAGATTGGATTCGTCGAAGAACAAGGTCGCCTTCCTCAAGGATTTTGGCATGAACCTTGCGGCTATGGTAGCAGCACAAGGATTGCTGGTAGCGAGTGGCTTGCACAGCAGCCTGAAGAGGATCTTCCTCAAGGAGCGTCGCGTCCTCTTGGCGCAACTGCTCTTGCTCAAGCTCATCATAGGAGAGCACTCGAGGTGACCCGTATATGAGTTCCATGGGGAGAACTGCTTATTCCACGTATACCAGGGCAAAGGGTGTCTGGCCAGTGGCTCGTTTTGGTGTCGTCCTGATTGAGCAAAGAAGCATTGGCAACTCATCAACTCAGCGTCTTCCGCACTTGTGCAGCCTGTCGAAAGTCCTGGTTTCGAGGCTTTGCAACACCTCTGCGTTCGCCCTCTCAGCTTGGCCGTTACTTCTGGGATGAGAAACATAAGCAAAACAAACCTTGCTACCGAGATCTTGGACGTACTGCATGAAAGTGTGGCTCGTGAACTGTGTGCCATTGTCGGTGATGACTCTGTTTGGCACATCAAAACGGCAGACTAGTCCCTTGAAGAACTTGACGGCTGATTGCGCTGTCCCCTTCCTCACTGGTTCCACTTCCCAGCACTTTGTGAACTTGTCAATCGCGACATACAAGTACTCAAAGCTCCCTACCTGGCGCGCCAAAGATGTCGGGGAAACGACACGTATGGGATCCTGGGGACCCCTACTATGGTTTGCTGGGAGTAGAGCTGTGCAAAGAGCAGGTCTAGACCATCAACGCGTGGGAACTTTTACCCAGGTTCGGGCCGCAAGATGATGCGTAAAACCCTAGTCCTGCTTGTCTGTGTATATTTGGTGTTCTTGAGCTCTTGAACTGGCCTCTATGCGTGCCTGTCCAAAAAGTCTGAACCCTCTCTCAGTATGCCTCGAGCCTCCTTTTATATGTCAAAGGGGTTGCCACAGTGACACATAGGATGTGTAAAGTTACTACGATGTACAAGGTTATCTCCTGACATCTTAGGACAAATGCATTTAATGCACCGCCTATGTGTCCCCTAGCTTTATCGGGGACGACAAGGAAGCTTTTCCCGCCCATTGCCGCCTCACCTCGCTCCAACACGCGTCCAGGCTGACGAGGCATGCGGCGCCACGCTGGCTGCTGGCTGCTGTGGTGGCAGGGTCTTCACGAAGATCTGCATGCCACCACGCAGGTGCTTGTAGTGGGCTTAGGAGCCACATGCTACCATGCAGGTGCTTGTCCAGTTGGCGAGTCGGTCGTTGCATAGGAGTGGCTGCGGGGCGGCGAAACCTTGGTGGGCGTGGGCCTGGCTATGGCCCCACAGACGCCCCCGGCAAGGGGTCTTGTGGCCGCCTTGCCGGGGGTCTTCGGTCGTCCCCGACAAGACTCTTGCCGGGGGTCTTCGTCTTCTGGTCCCTTGTCTAGGTTTTTAGGCCCCTTGGCCCTACAAGAATCTGCATGCCACTGCGCATGCGTCCCTTTAATCTTGGCGTTGACGTTGTCGATGGTGTCAGAGCTCTCAGACCCAAGGGTGGTGGCTTTGCTGGTGTTTGGGCAAGCGACCCCCGGCAAGGCTCTTGTCGGGGGCACGTAGGCCACCCCGGCAAGGGCGTTGCCGGGGGAGGAGTCCACCTTGCCCCTCTATCCTTCATGTCTCCGGCTTGGGAGTTGCCTTGGCAGTCCCATGATTTCCTTCTCCTGCTCCGCCAAGCGTGAACGTAGGCGTGGCTACAACTGCCCGTGCACAAGTAAAGGGGTGCAAAAGGACCCCTACTTTTGTACACCGACACCTGTTTATGTAAACACCTCGGTGTACAACACAGTCATTAAACCCTGCTACTATTATTGATGACATTCTGGTAACCACAGATGGACGAGAACTTTTTCTATTGGTCCACCTCGCCTTGCGAGCAGGAAAATGGTTCTCTTCATCCATCGCCCTTAGTAGCAACGGTGTTGCCAAAATAACTGACAGACTATCCCCTGACCAGCCTAGATATCACGATCATGCATGATTTCAGCGCCCTTCCTTCTTTTAACCCACATGGTGGGCCCATAGCCCATAGTTCCATAGGATCGAAACCTGACTCCTATACAGCCATGTTCCCAAAGATATTCCTCACGCTTGGCTTCGTATGTAGATCACGAGCCACCTTATCTAGAGATGATCTACTCTAGTATCAAACGCAATATTTATTTCATTGTGCATTTGAACACCTTTCACCTATTGATTAGACATCGAATGATTGCGTGCCTGTTCGAAAGTTCTCATGGTACCTTCATACTTTGTCTTAATATTTCTTAAGTTTCAATTCGATAGTTACTTTCTGCCACCTTCCGTGATGTTATCTACTAGATAAGCAACCTTGTTGTAACGCCCCGGACACACCCGCCGATGGTCGTTACTTCCGGCAGGATCTAGACTGCTCCCACAGATCAATACTAGTTTTTTCTGCGCAATTTGTCCTCACTCGTGTGCACCCGGGAGCCACTTCCCGGTCGGTCACCCATCCTGAAATTACTCCAAGATGAGCATGCTTAACTTTGGAGTTCTGTCCGAATGGGCTTCCGGAAAAGAAGGAATTCCTTATTGATATGAGTAGTTTATCAGCCCTAATAAGCCAGGCTATCACATACACCCCCACTCAGAGGAACCGACGTCCTCGTCGGGCCACATGAACGTTCCCTCTTGGCACATACATTTGTGCATCCAGTCTGGCACATGTGCCATGATGTGTACCACGACGGGTCACAAACGTGATGCACACCATGTGTGACGCCCAAAGAACGATGCTCGAGAAGACTTCCAGCTGTTCCGGGTTTCGCCGTGTGTTTTATTTGTTTGCTTCATTTTATTTGTGCTTGCATCATGTCATCATGCCATCATGTCATTAATCTTTTCTTCTCAACTAAATAATTTGCATAGATCTTTTGATCTATTTAAACCGAGGGAACTCACATGGTGCTTTCTCTTTGAAACATGTCCTCCCAATATTTAGGGAGCTATAATAAAATATCCCATTAGTTTGGGATCACCGAAACACACTTGCAAATATTCCATGCCTCTTTTGCTTCAAGTTTCCCCTCCAAACCTTGTCCTAGTTCAAAGCATTTGAATTTCATTCAAATGAGTTTGAATTCAAACTTTCTTTCATGCCAACTTCTATTTTTCCTGGGTCAAGCTCATTTTTACGAGTCTAGGAAAAATAACCCCCATGCCCAAATTCCATCCCTAACCCTCTCTTTCTATTTTTTTATTCTATCTAATTCTTTTCTCTTATGGTTAAGAGAACGGAGTAGAGAGAGGAGCCCAGCCGAACTGGGTCCAACCTACAGCTAGGCCCAGCTGCTAGGCCGCAACAACCACAGCAGCCAGGCCAGCCGCCGGCCTGCTGCTCCCCTCGGCCCGCTGGCCCATTAGGCCCAGCCGCGCCCCCCCCTGTTTAACCCTAGCCGACCCCCTCCTCTCGCTCTTCCCTCAGCGGCGCCGCCACCCTCGCGCGAGACCCCACGCCCGCTCATCCCTCCCTCATCTCCGTACTCCCGTTCTCCAGCGCCGCATGAGCTAGGTGCCCCGCCGTGCGACCCATCCCGCCTTCTTATCCTTCGCGCCGCCGCCTCGCCATGGCGCCTGACCTCCTCCTCTCCGCCGCCGCTCCATCTCCCGCGTTGCCGCCATCGTGGTCTGGTGCTCCGCGCGCCTCTAGTGCCAGACCCCGTGCCCTCCGTCGTGGGAGAAGCTGGACCAGCCGGAGCCCCGTCGGCCTCCCGCCATCGTGCCTCCTTCCATCGCCGCCCGAGCCCATCGCCAGCTCGACTCCCTTCGCTCCGGCGACCTCCATCGCTGCCCCGCCTCCCTACACCCTCTAGCCGCTGGTCAGCGCCGGCCGCTGTGACCTCGCTGCACCGAGCCTCCCCGTGCTCCTCCACATCGCCTCGTCGTCCGGCGATCGGTGCCGTTGCCGATGACCACGAGACAGGAGCTCACGCCACCGCCTGCTGTCCAGCCCACCCCATGGCCGCACCGCCTCGCCGCTAACCTCCTCGCCAGTCACCACCATCTCCAGTGCCCCTGCCTCACTCCTCCAGCCGCTCCCCAGCCTTTGGTCTCGCGGTGCCGTCCCTAACGCAAGCCCCTATGCCCTGTCTCTGTTTCTGCCTCGTCCTCGTCGAGCAGTGGATTGACCCGTGCTTCTCCGTTGCTTCGTTTTGGACTGTCAAGACCGGAAAGATTGACTACATCCGATGTGGTTTTTGACAAGTACCACGACGCATGCTCGGAGCCCTCGGTTCCATCAAGTTCGACTATGCACGTGTACGACTACTACATGAACGAGTACCACGATGACCCTCGAGTACGACTACACGGTGGCGCGTCAAGTACCTCTACCGTGGTCTTCGGAATCGTCAAGTACCACGACACGACAACATGAACATCTACGTATGAGTACCGCTACGCCCGAACGACTACTGACCAAAATGACAA
Organism: Secale cereale; assembly: GCA_902687465.1. Lineage (NCBI taxonomy): Eukaryota > Viridiplantae > Streptophyta > Magnoliopsida > Poales > Poaceae > Secale > Secale cereale. The sequence goes on along the minus strand of LR738714.1, from coordinate 306,159,770 downwards.
GTCCCTCTACGACATGTGTACCACTACCGTTGACCCTCGAAGACCCTGTGGACGTCAAGTTCCTCTACCGATCACCCGAACGAACTCGAACTGTGTACGACTACCGTCGCGAGAATGACTACTTCCCTTGTCGCACTCGTTCCGCCCCGAGAATGCACGCTCCGAAGGTATACCGCGAGACGACACCCGAGAACGTTTGCTTACGATGTATGAGATGCATCCCTTTTTTTGCACCGTGTCCGTTGTGCCCCTCTTTTGCCGTCGTCACGTGGGAACCGGGTTACCGGGATCACCCGACCTACCTCTTTGCATGAAACGCTCATGCCACCCTTCTTTTGCATCGGCATCTCAACGAGTTTTGGAATCGGAATGCTGCCGTGGCATTGTTTCCATTCTCGCCGCCATGACACCCTTTTCCTTCCGTCGTGGCGACCAAATGCTCCATATCATCTTCATGTCAACTTTTAACTAAAATTGCATAAAACTTGCTTTTGTCATCCGCATCATGATAAGAACCTTAAATGTTTAAATTGTTGTGTTTGCTTAAAATTGCTAAATGACATGGGGATTTTCCAGAATTGTTGTTTGTCATTCCGGCCTCATTCAAACTTGCCTAAGTAGGTAGTTTACTTTTGCTCCACCTCTTGCCATGTTAAACAACACTTAATATTGTTGTCTACATAAACGAGATCAAACCAAATATGTGAATGTGGTGTTTCGTCAAATATGCAAGTCGATGCATATTAACCCCACTTAACTGGTAGTGTTGTTTGTTGCACTTTGCCATGCCATGCATATTTAAACCGGACATGCATCATACTTGTTTGTGCATCATGCCATGGTTATGATATGTGTATTTACCATGTTGTTTGCTTCTTTCTGGTTGCTTCTCTTGTTAGCTTCGGTTCTGTTCTGGAGTTGTGAGGATCTGTTCAACTACCTCTGTTTGTTTTCTTCATGGACTCGTTCTTCTTCCTTGCGGAATCCCAGGCAAGATGACCATTCCCCGATATCACCTCTATCTTTGCCTATGCTAGTTGTCTCGCTCTTTAGATATGCCTCGATTCCTATTCCTGTTTGTCAGCCTCCTATTGTTGCCATGAAACCTCTAACCTTTGACACCTTCCCAGCAAACCGTTGTTTGGCTATGTTACCCGCTTGCTCAACCCGTCTTATAGCATTGTTAGTCGCAGGTGAAGATGAAGATTGCTCCATGTTGGAACTTGTTGTTGGAATATCACAATATCTCTTAAATATATTAACACACCTATATACTTGGCAATGGGTGGAAGGCTTGACCTTTTGCTTGGTGTTTTGTTCCACTCATGCCACCTTAGGAACCGATAAACCCGTGTTATGTTCCTTGATTTTGCGTTCCTAACACGGTTGGGGTTTTGGCCCCCCCTTGATAATTCGCACTGCTTAAAGCTTTTCCAACAAGGCCCAACTTTGGTTTTAATTTGCAACATAATAAAAACTTAATTAATTAATTGCATAGGGGGTCATGTCCCCGGGTTCTTAATTCTACATAACAGGGGGGGCTAGTGCTTATGGTGTTGGTCCCAAACGGGGGTTATGCGGGGCCACCACGGGGAAACTCGAGGATTGGCTCCTATAGGATCGCCCATCCGGTCATGGCCTGAGACGAGATACTTGCGGCTACTATCAGGGTGTCGGCACGCCGGGAGGTCTTGCTGGATTAGTTTTACCTTTGTCGAAATATCTTGAGCATGGGATTCCGAGAATACTCGGGTATTCCCACTTTGGAGTTGCGACTCCGCAGATCGTGAGCTTGTGATGGGCTAAGTTGGGACACCCCTGCAGGGTTTGATCTTTCGAAAGCCGTGCCCGCGGTTATGTGGCAGATGGGAATTTGTTAATATCTGGTTGTAGATAACTTGACACCTTATTCATAAGAATACACTACGTGTGTGAGTAACCGTGATGGTCTCTTTCCGAAGGGCTTCGGGAAGTGAACACGGTGGGGTTATGTTTGATCGTGAGTAGCTAGGATCACTTCTTGATCAACTTGGCGACTGCTGGGACTTGTTCTCTTCTCGCTCTAAACTCGTAAGCTAGATGCTTAGTGCTTGCTGCAGACACTTTTATATCCTTTCCTCACCTAAGGCTTTGGTAGTTTTGATACGCGGGAACGGGATTGCTGAGTCCTCGTGGCTCACAGATTCAACACACACCAGATGCAGGTACCGCTGAGAATAGTGCAGGAGATGGACAAGAACTTCACTGGGAGTTCGATGAAGAGCTTGGCCGTATGTATGTGACGTTTTCGACGATCAGTAGTGGTTCCTACTAGGGGCGATCAGGCCTTGTGGTTGTGGTATCTTTTCTCGTTTGGTTTTCGTCCGTAGTCAGACCCTGTGTTATTTGGATGAATGTATGCTATTGTATTCATTGTGTGACGTGGCGAGTGTAAGCCAACTATTTTACAATTTCATTCCTGAACTTTTACATGAGACGTGCAAAGATACCATACTTGAGATTCCTCCAGAATGCGCTTATGTGTTTAAGTCGTCCCTCGACACGTAGGAGACATAGTCGCATCCTGGGCATTACAACATGACCGCGCTCCTGTCCGCAAATATCCATGTAACCCAAGGTTCGGCTCTGATACCAACTTGTAACGCCCCTGACACACCCGTCGGTGGTTGTTACTCCTTGCAGGATCTAGACTGGCCCCACAGATCAATACTTGTCTTTTCTACGCACTTTGTCCTAACTCAAGTGTACCCGAGAGCAACTTCCCAATCGGTCACCCATCCTGAAATTACTTCAAACAGAGCACGCTTAACTTTGGAGTTATGTCCGAATGAGCTTCCGGAAAAGAAGGAATTCCTTATTGATATGAGTAGTCTATCATCCCTAATAAGCCGGGCCGGGCCGGCCCATCTGGCCAGGTATGCCCGCAACCGCAACCGTCGCTCCCCCTCTCGTCGATCCTGCCACCACTAACTCCCAGAGCCTCGCGAGGATGTCCAGAGGCCACTCCATCCTCGTCTTCTCAACTACGGGAATGGGTTCGAGCTGCCTCGTGCCACAACATCGCCATCTGGCCGTCTTCTTCAACCTCGGGATGCCTTCCTCGTCCTCTGCGCCTCCCCAACCTACCTATCCTCGCCTTCGAGCTCCGCGTTGAGGTCCTCTCCCTTTCCCCCCGCCTTCCCCCCTTGAATTCGTTGTATTTGGTCGTGCTCCGGACTTCAGCCGCCATGACAGGGATCTCAATCCTCCCACACATGCTCTAGCTCTCGTCTGGTTGTGCCCTTGCGCCCGCACACGCCCACATCGGCCGTCACGCGCGTGTCCGCCCGAATAGCACCCGCTACCCTGTTGCTGCTCTGCCGCTCTACTTACTGTTGTGGCTCGCTTGCTGATGCTGCTCTCAACTGCTCCTGCTATTGCCACGCAGCTGCTGCTCGCTTGCTGCCTGCTGGTGCCCGCACCCACCGCTAGTCGCCGCACCCAGTGCGCCTCTGCCACCCACCATCGTGAAGCCGTACCCCATGGCCTGAGCGCAGCATCCACCTCCGCGCCCGCCCCCACTCGGCCACAGCCTACTGGGCCAGGCCGCGACCGCCTCCGCCAGGCCGCATCGGGGGCCGCCCTCTGCTGCGCCGCGCTCCTCAGCCGGCCATGGGCGAGCCCGTGCCTGGGCACAGGCCCTATGGCCGGCTTATTTAGATTAGGGGTTAATTAAAAAAACTAGCTCCACACCTCTAATTATGCTAATTAAAATAATATGTTAAAATGGACATACGGGCCCACCTGGCACTGTTCATCAATTGACTAGTCAATTTTAACTGGGTCAACTGCTCCCTGTCCCATAGGTCATTGACTGTGGCTGACTGTCTTTGGGTATAAAAATACTTGGAATGTTTAAATTCCAATTAAAGAAATAAACAAATCCAAATATTGTTTAAAACTTTAAAAAATCATATAAAATAATCCGTAGCTCGGATGATATAATTTATATATGAAAAATGATCAGAAAAATATGACGAATCCGAATATGCCATCTACTTACCTGTAATGTGTCTCTAACACTACAAATATGGAACCTCCCCCTACGACCATCTATCCGATAAATGCCCGGAGCTGGGAAGTTATTCCCTGATGTCTTCTCGCTCCATTTGTAACGCGTAGCACTGCATTAGGTCACCCCTAGTGCATCCTATTGCCAGGTCATGCTTTGTGATGCATTTGTTTGCTCTGTTATTTATTTGTTTCCCCTCCATCCTTTTTTTCCGAGAGACCCTGAGACCGCCGTTGACCTGATGATGGACTACTTCACCGTCGTGGCTCCGTATCTGTCTCCAGAGCTTCCGGGCAAGTAAAACCCCCTTGACCATTCCTATATCGCCCATTCCATTATCTCTCATGCTTGCATTAAATTTTGCTACTTTAATTCATTGCTCCTATTCTAACGCATAGCCTGCTTTTGGTAACCTACTCTGGTACCTTACCTGCTTATCCTATATGTTTAGTATAGCTTGGTTGGTGATCCACCAGTGACCCCCACCTTGTCCATGATGCCCCCGTTGGATTACATGGTGACTCGATCAATGTGATCGATGTCTAGGGCCTGACACATCACCACACCCCCTTAGTTGTAGGATACTACATGGTTACTATTGAGTGCCGAGGGTGATACCTCGTACAACACTTCTGATGTGATCTTTGTAGTGTAGTTAATCGGTCGTGGTCTACGGAGGGTGATTCCTCCTTCACCACTCCCGATAACGACTCTATCATGCAACACATCAAGTGTGAACCCTCGAGGGTGATTCCTCTAAGTTCACCTTGATGATTACATCAAGTGGAGTCCATCAAGGGTGATTCCTCAGAGCCCCCCTTGGTGTTATGGACACACAGTTACTTTGACTTTACACCCAGAACCATGTTAAAGACGGGTCAGCCTCGAAGGGTACCCACAAAAGTTACTGTTGCTGCAGGATTGGAGGGACAAGCGGTACCACTCCAATAGAGGTGGGCCTGAGTTCCCACAGTCTCCTGCAAGTCGGGTTGACAGTGAGGGTACCCGCGAGTTGATGTGTAGTCGGGTTGACCTGGAGGGTACCCACAATATATCTATGTGGCATGGCCGGGCATTCCGGGCCCTTGCCATAAGGCCACGAGATGGGGTGACGTGGTCACATGATCGGGAGTCTCTACTCATCACCACACGCTCCCAAGACACTAATGAGATTGGGTATTTGATCTGAGTTAGTAGTTGACCTATACACACTAACCACCATGCGGGAACAATTATGGGCACTACGAGTCGTATGTGTCAGCCGAAGCTCTCCAGACGTCAGCAACTGAGCAGCGCATGTCGGGTTGGACTGGTTAAGCCTGCGCTTCTATAAGGGGGCTAGGTCTGCTCACCAGCTGCGTACGCAACATGCAGGAGTGCAAAGGGCGATGGGCCCAAGAACCTTGCGCTCTTAGGTTATAGGCTGGCGTGCTGGCCTCTCCGTTGAACCTAGGTAGGGCTACGATGTGTGGATCTTATGAGGCCGGACATGACCCAAGAAAGTGTGTCCGGCCAGAGGGATCGAGCATGCTGGGCAATGTGGTGCACCCTAGAGGGAAGTTAATCAATTCAAATAGCCTTGTCCATGGTAACATGACGACTTGGAGCTGCATCCTGATCTTTACAACTAGAACTGGATACCGAGACATGAAATTGATATATTAGCTCCGGGATTGCTTTCTCGCACGGAGTCAAGAAAGGATCTCTGGGCGTGGATGCTGCAACATACTTATTACTTATGCTATGTTACTCTGCTCTCTTCTACAACTGCAAGATGGTGGTTTCCATAATATGCTAGTCTTCGATAGGCTAGGCCTTCCCTTCTATTCTAGCATTTTGCAGTATAGTCCATGGATACAACCCCTCCCCTTTGATGCCGAGGAATACTAGCATAGTTCTGATGTAAGTCTTGCGAGTACTTCGGATGAGTACTCACGGATGCTTTGCTTCCTTCCCCCCTAGTTCCTTTTTTCTGGATGTTGGGATCAGATGATGGAGCCCTAGAGCTAGCTGATCCTGCCGATGACTACTACAACCCCGACATTGCCTACTACTATGTGGAGACCGCCGACGACCAGTAGTAGTTAGGAGGCTCCAATGTAGGAGGCCTTGCCTTTTCAATCGTTGTGTCGTTTGTGCTAGCCTTCTTAAGGCAGACTTGTTTAATTATGTCTGTACTCAGATATTGTTTCTTCCACTGACTCGTGTGTATTCGAGCCCCTAGGCCCCTAGCTTGAAATATAATGCTTGTATTATTTTATTTTGTGTCTAGAGTTGTGTTGTGATATCTTCCCGTGATTCTCTGATCTTGATCGTGCACATTTGCGTGTATGATTAGTGCACGATTAAATCGGGGGCGTCACAAACCCTTTACTTCTTTTGAGAAAACGCAAAAGATTTGCATTTCTTTTCATTGAAAAGGAAGGAAGTCAGTTACAAGCATCATAGTCTGGATGATCGGGTGATCAGGTTACATACTCTTAATGCACATCCCATGAAGGGGGCAGAACTACTCTAAGACCTGCGGCTCCAGCCTTTACCAAGAGGCAGGCTTCCTCCTTGATTCTGGCCATAAGCGTGTCTAGGGAGGGCCTCATGTTGACAAAGACGCAACTATTCCTATGCTTCCAGACCATCCACGGTACGAGTAGCACGACGAATTGTAGGGCTTTGCACTGCAGCTGCGACGTGCTTGCCTTGGCGTACCACTACCAGTCCTTGAATAACTGCGTCTTGAATAGTTGCATCTTGAAGATTTTACGTGTTGCGTTATAAGACTTTGAACTGAAGACTTTCATCTTAATGCTTTTCATTCCTTGATTTCATCATGTTTAATGTATGATTGCATGTTCTTCATTTGCGTCTATAATGGGTGCCTATTTTCCTTCATTGTGATGATTTAGTTTCCCTCATGTTTCTATTTCGCCACTTTGTTATTTGTTAAACTCTTCCGACTTTGATGAATTTGTTAAAATCGCTCATTCACCCCGGGAGATATCCTATGCTTTTAACTGGTATCAGAGCAAGGAACTCCCTTCTTCTATGTGATTTTGGTTTAACCACTTGAAGTTTTAGTTATGTCGACTGCAGGTATGATCAAAGTCTCTACTGCGTGCTCCATCTTTGAAGGCACAGACTACCCCTACTGGAAGAACAAGATGCGCACGCATCTTGCTATTGACAACTATCTCTGGTTTGTCGTCGAGAATGGTGTGCCATCTCTTCGCACGAGTATCAATGCTAATGACGTGAAGACATTAAAAGAGCTTGACTCTCAAGCGAATATTATCATATGTGGGCACCTGAACAATGGACAATAGGGAGAGTGTGTGTTTGGAAACCTCAATGCTTATCTGGGATATGCTCTCCAAAGTCAATGAGGGGTTTTCAACACAACATGACTCTAGAGTTGATGTTTTTTTGCAATCTATTTAACCGCTTCAAGAGACTCGACAATGATGTCCAACAAACATTCAATCGCCTCATTGATGTCTCGAATGAGCTTTAGGCACTTGGCGCCTCCGACATCACCGACCATGAGGTGGTGAAGAAAGTGCCGAGATCACTTGACAACTCATTTGACACCTTGAATCTGACGATTCAAAAGCGTCATGACTAAAAGCAACTTGACCTGGCTGATCCATTGGAGTAGTTGATGATGAAGCTCTTGCATTATAGTTGATTGTAGTAGGATGACTTGAAGATGTTGAAGGTTTCTTGTAGCTTGACTTGTCACCGATGCTTGGTGAAGCTTTCGTCGAGGTAGAAGGTGTCTTAGTTGTTGAAGCTTGAGTATATGAACCCTAGGTCTTGTAAGAGTACTTTGAGTACTTGAAGTCATCTTGCACTTGTCGCTCCACCTTGGTTGCTTGGTGCACTACTTTGAGGAGGCTTGTGTAAGGTTAGAAGTCGATGATTTTCTCGATAGGATGGCTAATTTCATTTAAGAATCGTACCATAGTTTGCCCCTCATATTCCATGCCATTCGCTTCTATCATTGCAATCTCCATCTCTTTGTTCTAGTCTTCAACGGACTTTGTGCTTGAGGTGTTGCAACTTCTTGAAGAGATCGTGGCTATAGTGTATAGGCACAAAACAAGCTCGCATGACCTCCTTCATTTGATTCCATGTAGTGATTGGTGGGTCGCCTTTTGCTTGGCGCCGCTCGATGACTTGCTCCCACCAAATGAGAACATAGTCTTGGAACTCAAGTGAGGGCATGGCAATCTTATTTTCCTCTTCGTAGTAGTGGAGACGGAATATTTTGTCGACTTCAATGCCCATGAGAGGTAGTCTCCGGGATTGGTGCTTTCGGAGAAATTAGGCATGTTGAACTTGAGCTTGCTGTAGCGTTGCTCTTCATCATGTTAGTAATGATGATGATGTCGCTCTTGTCATAGAGGAGGGTTGTCAATTGGTTGCTCCCCGTGCTCCGCTTGATTATCTTGACGTTGAGGATATATAATTGTTGCCCGGTTCTTCATACATTGGTGATCCTCAAGACACGTGGCTTCCTCTTGTTTCTCTCCTTAGAGGGCCTCTTCTTGTTCATGCACACAATAGTTTCATTCATTGACGGCGCTTGTAGCATCGCGTAGATCACATTGATCTTCAAGAGCTTGTTCTTGAGGGCATTATTGTTCGTGTTGGAGAGCGTCACCATCTTAGTTTCCTTGACGTTGTCATTGTGGAGATTTCTCTTGGTCCATGGCATCATGTTCTTGGCGACGGTGTCATTCATGCTCTCGAAGGTGGTCTTGCAAACCATTGCCATGGAATGAATTATGTGGAGCTTTATGATCATCATGGTCTGGATGATGATGTGAATGAGCTCGTGGAATACTTGCATCCGAAGAAATGTCCGAAGGGTGTCGACTTGAGTTGCGCTGTCTTGACAACAAAGATGTGGAAGAAGCGCAGTTGACCATCATGGACTTCAGCTCTTCCATTTGGTTTGTAATCTTGACATCGAGGTAGTCTCTTGTTATTTCTTATAATTGTCGCATATTGGTGGCAGGTTGTTCGTTGTGGCTGCCCAAAGCTTCATTTTCTTGATGCAAAGCTCTATGTGCGCCAAATAGTTCATTCTTGGTGACGTAGTTGTTCAGCTCCTCTTCTTGCTCGTCAAAGAGTGGGTTGGTAGAAGTGCACGACCTATCCATCATCTCAAGCAAATATGTGAGTGGAAGAAAGGAAAGAACTAGATCAAATGTACCTTATTCAATGTTTAAGATGGATCAATGATCACCTAATGTAATATTATGGAAGTAGCACCATTGGTACGAGATCTTGTCAATCTCACACCTACACAAGTAAAGCTTTTGGAGTAGCTTGGTTAGGATGGTGGCACAAAATTTATGCAATTGTTAGCAAGATTCAAATAATGTTGAAAGAGATTCACAAATTCACAAGTGAAACAAGTAGGCCAAAAGAAATGAGTAGCACAAGGAAACACACACACACACACACACACACACACACACACACACACACACACACATGGATAGATATATGGGGTCATGCAACCAAGTAATGAGCACAAAATGTGGACTCCACGGAAAATGCTCGTTTTGCATAACACTAGAGAGACTCTAGCACGATTGCTCCATAGGCGGATAAGAAACTTTTGTACACAACCAAGGAGACAAAATGTATATACTTTCTATTCCAAGTATGCTATGTATGTATGGTTCTCGGTGATTCTCCGACGATGATCCAAGATGATCGAGTATGGCCATTTGATATGCAATGTGGCGATGATATAGATATTGCTTACAAGCTCTTTGTTTTCTATTTTCTTAAAAGGTTTTCTCTCTTTTTGATATAATTACTTTGGGCGCCACTTATGTGAAATGCTCGAACCAAGATAACAATTATGTATATGCGGGAAAAATTGAAAAATAAGAGATGACATGATGATATATGCACACTATGATAGCTATGCGGAACGTGTATCACCAAAGTGCACAACTAACGTTACCCGACAATACTCAAATGGCTAGTCTCGGTAGAAAAGTGACACAAAATTGGGCTCGGGGTTCACAATGCAATGGCAATATAGTACACAAAGGTGTTGTTGATGTTACCGTCCTTGCTTATGGTTGGTGGTGTCAAAATGATGAAGTGGTCATTGTCGATGTCGAGTCTGCGGCAACGATGAGTGGCGATCGGGTTGGTGTCGAACTGTTCCTAGTTAGCCGAAACATCCTAGTAAACAGAAAACCGCAACTCAAAATCTCAGTGGCAAATGTCAATTGGAGGTAGTGGAAAATGGTGGTATGTCAATGGGTTGTGAAAGTGGTATGGCGGGTCTCAGAGATGGCAATGTGTAAGTCTGGCGATGGCTAATTTTTTTGTCTAAAATTTAGTTTTGACAAGCGAAGCCGGATGATCTAGATCATGGTCCGGTTGATCCGGGCAACATTCGGATGATCCGTGTGCATGCTCGGATGATCTAGGCAGGTCGTCCGCATGGCTATGTGCCGTCAAGAACTCCAAATCATGGATAAAAAGAAAAATTGGGGCAATTCTGGGTGAATTTCATGGTGGAGAATGTGGGGAATGCTAGATCCACTTGATACACAACGAATCCATGGATCAAATAAAAAAAACATAATCAAACCAACCAATCACAAGTTTTTTTGGTATGACTCCTTTTGTGGGGATTTTCAAAATTGGCCAAAAACACTCTAAATTAGTCTTTCAAATGGGGGGGGGGGGTTTACGGACTCCAAGATGTGAATCAACCTAGGCTTTGACCCAAGATGATGTAGGGTGGAACCCTAGTTCATGAGCTTTTCACACTTGGAGGTGGATAAATGATCAAATCAGGAGAAGAACATAAGAAGAACTCTCAAATAGACAAGGTCCAATCATACATATGCTAAATCCACATACACAAATATCCAAAACCAACACGAGCGGGTACAAAGGGTAGCTACTTCATCCCAATCCTTGAAGGAGAGAGGTCTTGAATCCTAGAGGATCTTCCCATGAAGGGGTCTTGAATCCAATTGGGGGATCTTCTCACACGGAGGCCTTGATCTCCATGGGAGAGGTAAGTGGATGAGCATTGCTCTATCTCTAACTTGAGCTAATCCTTTGCTAACCCTAAAACATGGGAGGAGGAGGAGTATATATAGTCTAGGGTGCGATAGAGGTACATGGGGTTTGTCCCCAAGTCATGTATGCAGGCACTGTCTGGAAGATCCGGGAGGTGGTCCAGATGATCCAGGCGGATGTCTAGATCGTCTGGCTGTGTCGTAGCAGCTGGAGTTGACCAAGATGCCCTGGTCGTCATCCGGATGTCCAAGTGGGTCCGGATGATCCGGGAGCAGGTTTGGATGACCGGGCATCGTGCAAAGGGGTGCTGTTGTCTTCAGGCACATCACCCAGATAGTCCAAGAGGTGGTCCACATCGTCCGTATGGGCCCCGGATGATCCAGGCAAGATCTGTCTTGCTCTGTTTCTTCTCTGTCTTCACGTTCTTCTCCCTCCATCATTCGTCCTTGCTCCTTAATTAGCTTCTCCATGGCTGGTTCCTTGGTACCTGAGTATGCAAAGTGCCTCTGATTGAGGTTGTATCCATGTCTCATGTATTTCGAAAGGGAGTTGAGAGAGGAGAGATGTCATCTTGGTCTCAATAGCTCTTGCATGCGCTTGTGTCATCAGTCCACTTGGCACCGGGGGAGACGAAGGTAGGTCCATGTGTGTGACCGTGGGATGCTCTGCATCACATCAATTTTTTTGCCTCGTCCATCTTCAGAGATGGTTAGTTTTCATGCTGAGAAACATGTTGTATTGATCTTAAAAATGCATGAGTTAACTAAGGAAAAAAATTAACGCATAAATGCTTAATACAAACTTGCTGGCGATAGGGGTAGAAGACATATTGTGTTTGAACAAGGAGATCTTGTTTGGTTACGTTTGCACAAAGATATGTTTCCTGATTTGCAAAAATCTAAGCTAATGCCACGTGTTGATGGTCTACTTAAGGTGTTAGAGAAAATAAATGATAATGCATATAAACTTGAGTTGCCTGCAGATTTTGGGGTTAGTCCCACTTTTAACATTGCATATTTGAAGCCTTATGTGGGTGAGGAAGATGATCTTCCTCCGAGGACGACTTCAATTAAAGAAGGGGAGAATGGTGAGCACATCACGAATACAGTTACACCCACAACCCCTGCTACTACACATACTAGACGGATTACTAGAGCTCGCGCATGCCAATTAAATTACAAGGTACTTTTGTTTCAGGGTCTGCAACACCGGTAGATGATCATTTCCACTTCTTTGTCAGGTACTTATACTATGGACTCTGCCTGCCCTTCTTAGGTTTCTTTGTAGAAGTAAAACAGTCATTCAGATTCCACTTGCTTGATTTTGCCCACAATGCCACATGTATGTCCATTTATGCACACCTGTGCGAAAACTTTCTGGGGGTAGCACCCAATCTTGCTCTGTTCCGGCACTTCTTCATCCCCTGGATCGAGAATGATGCTCTCTCCAGCAGTGTTAGTTCGATTCAAGAATGAACATGTAGAATCACTGTCTCAATGGCAAACTACACACCAAGTGGAATGAGTGGAGAGCTGATTGGTGCCGAATCAAGAAAGATGAAATTACTCAATTCTGCCGCCTCTGGACCTAGAGAATCGAGAAGGGGGGCACTTGTAGCAATGTTCGGCCCAAGGACACCAAATTTGGGATGGCACTGTATAGGCTCCATAGTCTCAAGGTTTCCGGCTTGACCCTAGAGATGGTGGGGACAGATTTCACCCATCGTCGGATCCCCCCGCTCCAGCACAAAGGAGGCCGGAGAGCATGTGAGTACCATAATCCCGCTGATGCGATGCGCCTGCACCCCAGGCTTGAAAAAAACTTGTCGGTAATGGAACACTAGCTGCTCATCTGCCAGCTCTTTAATAGAGGTTGTGAATTTCATTTGTCAGAGAAGGTGATTCTACCCAGCAATAACTCCGCCATGGCTAATATTCTGTCCAAGATGCCGAAATGTGATGCCAATGGTGTCGTCGAGCGATGGATTGAGCCCACAAGGATGAGGTGGACAAATGGTTCGCCAGCTTGAAGGAGGACGCCGTCAAGGCGGAGGATGACATGGTGCACCTCACCAGGAACGACGAGGCCAAATTCCTCAAGGCAAGAGCCGAAGAGGCCGAAAAGGCTTCCCGTCTCTGGAAAAAAGGCCAAAACCACCGGCAAGGGAAAGGAGGTGGTACAGCATACTAAAGAGCACCGAAGAGGGTGCTGAGAAGCATGCCAAAAAGGATGCTGAAGAATGTCCCGCAGAGCACACCGATGAGACCACCGATGAAGATGGACCCTCTCACGATCACAAGGTGATGACATAGAGCCGGCCAGCGAGACTGAAGGGGACGATGAGGAAGAGGGGGAGGAAGAACTTTATGTTCCTCCTCCCCACCTCAGGACCACCATCGCAAAGAAGGCGAGAAAGAAGAAAGCAACACTCATTGATATGGAAAGTAACAAGCTTGTCGTAACTAGGGCGGCTAGCATGGCTTCCCAGGCCTAGCCTATTCAAGGGCAACCTCCTCGCATTATCACCTCCCGACAGCAAATCACATTAACCACTGAAAAGGTGGGTGTTTTGCAGCCTGAGATGCTTCGCGAACAAAACAGGCTAGGAGCCCTCCGCCACTGTCAACCATCGCCGAAGCTGAAGAGATAGCATTGTACAACTTGTCGGTCCTCTATGATTTTGATGAGGAATAAGAGTGAGCAACCCATCCTTTGACAAACGTGAAGAAACCCTAGTGAGGAAATACCTAACCAGATCCAAAGTGATTGAACATCACTGAAGAGCTTGTCCTGTGTGATCCGACACTTGTTATCTTTGAAGACTGTGATTCTTCCATACATATAGGTATCATATTTTGAGCACCCAAGAAGAATTTGTGGAGTGCCATAGAACGAGTCTATAAAGGTTTTGGAAGTATACCTTGAAGACTTACCCAGAGGTAGGCTTCCTCCTTAATTCTGGGCATAAGTGTGTCTAAGGAGGGCCACACGTTGTCGAAGACGCAACTTTTCCTACGCTTCTAGATCATCCATGGTACGAGTAGCACAATGGATTGTATGGCTTTGCCCTATAGCTGCGGCATGCTTTCCTTGGCATACCGCCAACAGTCCATGAATAGTCATGTCTTGAAGAATTTGTGTGCTGCGTTATGAAGACTTTGAACTAAGGACTTTCATCTTAATGCTTTTCATACCTTGAGTTTGTCATGTTTAATGTATGATTGCATGTTCTTCATCCACGTCTATAATGGGCGCCTGTTTTCCTTCATTGTGATGATTTAGTTTCCATTATGTTTCTGTTTCACTACTCTGTTATTTGTCAAACTCTTCCAACTTTGATGAATTTGTTAAAATGCTCATTCACCCCTCGGAGATATTCTATGCTTTCAACTGGTATTGTAGCAAGGTACTCCCTTCTTCTATGTGATTTTGGTTTAACCACCCTAAGTTTTAGTTACGTCGACCACAGGTATGATCAAAGTCTCTCTTGTGTGCCCCATCTTCGAAGGCATAGACTACCCCTACTGGAAGATCAAGATGCAAATGCATCTTGTTATCTGCAACTATCTCTAGTTTGTCATTGAGAATGGTGTGCCATCTATTCGCCCGAGTAACAATGCTATTAACTTGATGAGATTCAAACAGCTTGGCTCTCAAGCGAAGAATATCATATGTGTGCATCTGAAAAAAGCACAATACGGAGAGTGAGTGCTTTGGAAACCTCAGTGCTTATCTTGGATAGGCTCTCCAAAGTCAATGAGGGGTTTTCAACACAAAGTGACTCCAGAGTTGATGTTTTTTGCAATCTCTTCAACCGCTTCAAGAGACTCTACAATGATGTCCAACAAACATTCAATCGCATCACTGATATCTCCAATAATCTTCAAGCACTTGGCGCCTCTAACATCACCGACCAAGAGGTGGCGAAGAAATTGTTGAGATCACATGATGATTCAAGATCATCATGACTAAAAGCAACTTGACCTGGCTGATCCATTGGAGTAGTTGATGATGAAGCTGTTGCCTTATAGTTGCTTGTAGTAGGATGACTTGAAGATGTCAAAGGTTTCTTGTAGCTTGACTTGTCGCCTGTGCTTGGTGAAGCTTTCAGCGAGGTAGAAGGTGTCGTAGTTGTGGAGGCTTGAGTATATGAACCCTAGGTCTTGGAAGAGTACTTGAAGTCATCTTGCTCTTGCCGCTACACCTTGGTTGCTTGGTGCACTAGCTTGAGGAGGTTTGTGTAAGGTTAGAAGTCGACCGTTTTTTGGATAGGATGGTTGATTCAATTTAAGAATCATGCCATAGTTTGCTCCTCATCTTCCGTGAGATTGGCTTGTATCATTGCAATCTCCATCTCTTTCTTGTATTATTAAACGGACTTTGTGCCTTGCTTGAGGAGTTTCAACTTCTTAAAGAGATCATGGATATAGTGTGTAGGCACAAAACGACCTCACATGACCTCCTTCATTTGATTTCGTTTAGTGATTGGTGGGTCACCTTTTACTTGGCGTTGCTCGATGACTTGCTCCCACGAAATGAGAACATAGTCTTGGAACTCAAGTGAGGACATATCAATCTTCTTTTTCTCTTCATAGTTGTGGAGACAGAATATCTTGTCAACCTTCAATACCCATGAGAGGTAGTGTTCGGGATCGGTGCTTCCAGAGAACTTAGGCATGTTGAACTTGAGCTTGCCGTAGCGTTGCTCTTTGTTATGTTGGTGACGATGGCAATGTCCCTCTTATCGTAGAGGAGGGTTGTCAATTGGTTGCTCCTCGTGCTCAGCTTGATTATCTTTACGTTGAGATGCAGAATTATTGCTCGGTTCTTCATTTATTGGTGATCCTTAAGACGCGTGGCTTCATCTTGTTGCTCTCGTCGGAGGGCCTCTTCTTGTTAGATACATGGCGGTTTCATTCATTGATGGCGTGTGTAGCCTCACGTAGAGCATGTTGATCTTCAAGGTCTTGTTCCTCGAGGCGTTGTTTTAAGTGTTGGAGAGCGTCATCGTCTTGGTTTCCTTTACGTTGGCGTTGTTGAGCTTGCTCTTGGTCCATGGCATCATGTTCTTGGCGATGGTGTCCTTCGTGCTCTTGAAGGTGGTCGTGCAAACCACTTCCGTGGAATGGATTTTGTGGAGCTTGATGATCATCAGGGTCTTGACGATTATGCAAACGAGCTCGTGGAAGACTTGCATCCGAAGACATGTCCGAAGGGTGTCGACTTGAGTGGCGCTATCTTGACAACGAAGATGTGGAAGAAGCGCGGTTGGCCATCATGGCCTTGATCTCTTCCATTTGGTTTGTAAGCTTGGCATCGAGGTAGTCTCTTGTTATTTCTTTGGATTGTCGTAAGCCGATGGAGAGTTGTTTGATGGGGTCGCCCAAAACTTCATTTTCTTGATTCAAAGCTCTATGTGCACCAAATAAACGATTCTTGGTGACGTAGTTGTTCGGCTCCTCCTCTTGCTCGTCGAAGAGTGGGTTGGTAGAAGTGCTCGGCCTATCCATCATCTCAAGAAAATATGTGAGTGGAAGAAAGGAAAGAACTATATCAAATGTACCTTATCCAATGTTCAAGATGGGTGAATGATCACCCAATGTAATATTATGGAAGTAGCACAATTGCTACCGGATCTTGTCTATCTCACACCTACACAAGTAAAGATTTTGGAGTAGCTTGGTTAGGATGGTGGCACAAAATTTATGCAATTGTTAGCATGATTCAAATAATGTTGAAATATATTCACAAATTCGCAAGTGAAACAAGTAGGCCAAAAGAACTGAGTAGTACATAG
>LR738714.1:306108241-306135686 GCA_902687465.1 Secale cereale | reverse complement strand
AGAGAGAGAGAGAGAGAGAGAGAGAGAGAGAGCAACACAGCCAGACCCCCTGCTCCCCTTTGCCCACCAAGGCCCAGTAGCAGTAGTTGCCAGTTCGGCCCAGGGCCCGGCAGCCTCCCCCCGAACCCTAGCTAACCTAGCCCGACCCATGTACCCGCTCTGATCAAACACCTCCTCCTCCTTGTTCCTCAGCGCCGCACTCGATCCCCATTTCCCTCTCTACCTCTCTCTCCCGATCCCATTGTCCTTCTCCCTCGATCCCCTCCTTCTTCCTTGCGCCGCCGACCTCCTCCTCGATGTCGGCCTCGCCGCCGAGCGCTGTCCCTCCACACGAGCCTCCTCCTCGCCGCCCATGGTGCCGGGCCACCAGACTTTCCCGTCGCCCTTGCCGACAACCAGTGCCGCCCCTGTAGCCTCCACTCTCCGCGTCGTCGCCTCCCCACGGCGCCGCACCCGGCCTCTCGCACCACCATTGAAGTGGCCATATCGGCCCGCGATCCATCCGGCCATCGCGCTGCCATCTACCCGCGACCTCGCCTCCACCTCGCCGCTCCTCCTTCTGCAGCTTGCCTCCCTTGGTGCCCCGCTGTCCGGCGAGCCCAGGTTGCCACCGCGCATGTTTTGCCACCTCCCCGCGTGTGCCTGCATGTAACATCCCAAATTTTCAATTTGGAATGTTATACATAGATCATATTTGCATTGCATGTTTTTGCATTTTTGTTCCTGGAGTTCCTCGAAATTCTAAGCAACTCAAGGACCTACGGAGAGAGTTGGGAATTTTACCGTTTTCGTATTTGAGTTCGCTCGAATACCGGTACGAGGATAGTGTGATTCTAATTATTTTTCTCTCCTAAAAATATTTCTAAATACAAAATATGAGCGGAGATAATATGACTTCTCCAAAATAACAGAAATATTGGAGGAAAAATGTGAAAATCACTTTTGGTATTTTTCTGGATTTATTTGCGGATTTATTTGCATAGGAAAAAATACTCGTTTTTCAAAAGTGCATTTAGGTCCGGGAAAAATGTTCGCTTTGTCATAAATATTATTAGAGGACGGTGAAAATTTATTTCGGGAATTTTGGAGTTCGTTTGGTATTTCTTTCGTTAGTTTTTCTGCGCCGGGACTCTTTTAGAAAAAAAAAAAGAAACCGACTAGGAGTCTTATTAGCCCAGGACTCCTGGGCTTTATAAGCGCTCGCAACCGGCCCGTCGCCTCAGCCCGCGTCGCGCCCAAACCCTAACCCTAGAGCCCGCCGGACCCCGCCGTCGCCGCCGCCGTCGCCGCTGCCGCCGCCCGCGCCGCACGCCGCCGCCCGCGCCGCCGCCCATTCTCGCCGGAGCCGCCGCCCCGCCCGCCGGATCCCGCCGGAGCCGCCGTTCTCGCCGGAGCCGCCGAGGTATACGCCGCCATCGGTTTTTTTTTGAAAGACCCGATCGGTTTTTTTTAGGAAAAACCCTAGATCTGTTTTTTTTAAATAGATCGGTTCGGTTTTCGTCGATTTAGTTATGTAGCGGACGTTCGTCCATACGTTCGTTTTAACGAACGGTTTTTGTTAGTTAACCGCAGACAACGAACGTTCGTTCGTTAGCCTGTTCGTCGTTTTTCTTTTTCGAGGTATTTATCCGCGGTTATTCCGATCGCGATTTCTGCCCTGATCTTGTTTTTCGTTTTTCTTTTCGCTCGAGAGTCGGAATCAGGTGATTCGAAATCCCAGATCTTCGTCTCGAAGCCCTCTTTACGTTTAACCAACTTGAACAAAGTTTTGTGATACAGGGTGGAACCCTAATCAGCAGATCTTTCACGAAATGGAGGGGATCCCACGATGAACACGAAGAACACAAAGGGAAACGGGGGAAAACACGAGAGGAAACACACAAGAACAAGTCCAATCACACATCCACTAGACAATCAAACACACAAGATCACACGGTACATGAACAACAAAGGGAAAGATACAAGGTAAAGTTCATCTCCAAGAGGAGGTCTTGAATCCGTGAAGGATCTTCCCGCTAGGGGTCTTGAATCCAAGGTGGATCTTCTCCGTAGAGGGGCCGCGGTCTCTCTCGTGGAGTAGATCCGGGATGGATGAGCAAAGCTCTATCTCTCATATGAGCTAAACTATTGCTAACCCTAAAATGGTGGAGGTGGAGGAGTTTATATAGTCTAGGGCCACCAAGGGGTAAGTGAGGGGCGAAAGGGATACATGGGCCTCGGGCCCGAACACTGTACGCAGACAGGTGCCGGTCGTCCGCTGGACTCCGGACGTCCGGTGGCTCGGGAGGGACCGGACGTCCGGTATCTTCTCGGACTTCCGGTATTTTGGTTCTGTTGCCGATGTCACGGACGTCCGGTGGCCTCCGGTCGTCCGGTCACCTGGGACGCGTCGGACGTCCGGTAAACGCCGGTCGTCCGGAGCCTGTAGCTTGCAGCAGCTCCGTTTCTTCCGTCTTCTCTTCCACGCTTCCCTCGCGGATGGTGTAGGTGATCCTTGGCGCTTGCACTCCTCCTCGTCATCCGTGAAGCTCCGACAATACCTATGCATGCACACGAGTGGAGTGTCAAGTAGTATACCATCCTCGAAGGGGTCAAGTGGACACGTGTAAAGGAGATGATTCACCTTTTTGTATGAGAAGTAGAGGTCACACGTGTCACTTGCCAAGTAGACTCTTGACATGGTGATGTCCATAGGATACACCGTATCATCCCCTCCCCCTTGGGAAAGATCCGACCTCGGATCGAAAACCAAATCACCATGGGAAAGAGATGGCGTTGTCATGTAGATGTGGACCATCACGAAGTGCTCATCATCTTGAAGCTCTACATGGGCACTCTCCAATGTCGCACCGTCTAGTGATTCCTTCAAAAGGAGCAAGGACAACAAACACTTGGAAAAACAAATGTGGTTAGCGTTAGTGCAAAACCAAGCATTCAAGAGGTGATTCACCCAACAAGTGTTGTCATCAAGCATATCATAAGGTGTGACAAAGAAGTGTGGCATGGCAAATAAGCATATAATTTGAGCACAATCAAGAACATCATTGAAACAAGCATGTAAATGTGAGGTAGAGATGCACATATGTGTGTCAAGAGAATAAGCATCTACCTCAAAGTCATAGCAAGCATGCATAAAGCGCTCAATGAAAGGTCTATGGTAGGCATAGGAATCAATCACAACACCAAATAAAATGAAGTGTCTAAACACAAGGGTCAAGTGCAAGACAATCCAAGCATAATGTGCATAGGGTGTAGTGAAAATCGAGTGGCACTCAACACAATAGAAATAGCAATTGTTCATCATGTGTGAGGCAAACAAGTCAATCATGTGACAAGCAATGTGGCATGGCATATGTGAAGAGATGACATTGTTGCAACCAAGCATATGATAGGGACAAGTAATCCACAAGTCGGATGCAACACACAAGGCATATATATCATGATGCATGGAGATGTGTAAATGGCAAGTCGAATCAAGATCTCTAACATGTGTGCAAATAAGTCTCATGGTGCAAGCAACACAAGTAGTGTGATCCACAATATCCATGCTCATGGTTTTGGGTGTCTCGAAAGAGAAGGATATCACCTTGAAAGTATGTCCTTGTGCATCCTTCACAATGCCGAAGCACAAGCAAGTGCGGTGTAGAAGCGCCGTTGTAGAAAGGGGTCCGCTCTCAAGAGCTCGAATGGTCAACTCACGTGAAGTGGAAGTCGACACATATTCCAAGTATCCTACACATGCACACAACAAAAGGAAGAACGTATGTGCATGGTAGATAAACACATCATCCATCATGATGGTTCTCTTCTCTTGCACATAACCATTAGGAGCAAAAGTGCATGAATAATATGATGCAACAATGGCTATATTCATGGCACTAGGCATATGGTGCAAAGAGGTAAAACAAGCATGCTGCACAACAATGATGTCATAATCTCCAAATAAATGCGAGAATGCTATGGGGGCAATCTCATTGGCAAGACTAAAATCATGGTTGCGCTCAATGCATGGACAATCATATAGCATGAGAGAGGCAACATGTGGAGACATATGACAACAAGCAATATCTATCATGTGCAAAGCATGGCAATGGTTGTCATCAACCGCATGAAAGGAGCAAGTATGAATCATCGGTGATGCAACATAAGCAAGCATGGTGATCAAGTTGTGCAAACTAGTGGAGCGAAGATGCAACACACTAGGAGAATGTATGGCAATCATGTCATGTGAGCAAATAGTGGATATAGGCAATGCACATGACATATCGCAAGCACGATCACAAATCAAGGTCAAAGCATCATAATAGGCATGGTGTGCAAAGGAACCATGGCAATAACAAGTGATATCTCCACCAAGCTTGCAAATACACATACAAGTATGAGAATCAATCATCATGTGTAATGCGAAGCATGGGTCACAAATGCATGGCAAAGGCATATAAATGAGCATATCATGCAAAGTGAACATGGAAAGATGGGCATAAGAGATATAATGGACAATAACCCATAACCATGTGAGTGCCATGTAGAAGAGATGCGCGAAGTCTTTGCGCAAAGGGAACGGTGGGAAAGATAATCCACGGAATCCCAAGTCATCATTGCTCTCTAGAGCTCGTTTCGTCAACTTGTGCGTTTGTGAAGTTGACGAGTATTGATGGGTACCTGCACAAAAGTGACACAAACCAAAGAAATTGTGCGCGTGGTAAATGTACACATCATCCATCATGATGTGTATGTGCACGTTAAAGTTAGCACAAGATAGGCATCGCTCAAATAAATTTGAGGCACGATAGAGAAATATGTCATCCATCATGAAAGAATAATTGTCATGTATAGTACGATGGGGACACAAATTAGTGCAAGTATGGGGATCATGCAATGGATGGGATGGACCAAAATCTCCTAAATTGTATGAGGAAACTATGGGTGTCTCCTCATGAGCAATATCGGAAACATCATATGGAGAAAATGGACAACATCCAAAACAATGCATATCCGAAGCTAGGTGTTCATGGCATGGCATATGATGGATATGAAGCAAAGGAAGCATGTCAATATCATCACAAGAAAAACAAATGCCAATAACCATGGGCTTGTCATCTATGCCATAAGTGCAAATTGGGTTTATCTTAATGGCATATGCATATTTACTATGAAGAGATTGCAAATATGACATATTGTTGATCTCATGCATAGCATATGACAAGTCAAGCGGATTGTCAAACATGATGTGACCGAGAGAATTATCACAAGAAATCCTATGCAACATGGCATCACAACTAATAGACTCCGCATGGCAATCATCAAACTCATCATAAATGGGTAAATCATCGCATGGGGAAATCATACTAGAATGAAGCATGGCAATAGGTGGATCAACATCATGCAAGCAATCAATGTTAACATAGTCCACTAGTGGGACGAGATCTTCACCTTCACCTTTGTTACCTATCTCATTCCACTCATGTGGTGTAGGTGAGGTGGGAAAGACCAAATGGTGGTCATCATCATCAACTTGATGGAACCATGTGGGGGGTGCATCATATTCCACCATGGCCATCGTCTTGTCCAATGGAAGGACGAAGTCGTCGAGAATCGGCGCGTCATCATATGTGGGACCTAGCACCAAAGGAGAAGACACAATAGAGGTAGAGGTCAAGTCGTTAGTGTTGAAAGTGGCCTCACATGACCTATCAACTATCTCACTCTCTCTATGTGGTGGCTCACTCACTCCCTCAAGGTAGGTGCACTCAAACTCGCATATGGTGGAGTCACTCATCTCACTCAAGTGGTGGGGGTTGTGGCTCTCCTCACATAGGAATTGGGGCAGCTCATCATATATGGGGCTAGTGGTGAACTCGCTCTCACTCTCAATATGGTGGCACAAGTCACTCAAGTCATCATACGCCGCCGTGGTCGAAGGGAGAATCCCATGCTCAACCATCTTGTAATCGTCGCCGTGGATGAAGGCCGAAGATGGCACATCATCACTCTCGCCTCCTAAGATGGAAGCATCATCCTCGCTCACCACCTTGTCGCTCACCTCCAAAGCTTGGTCCTCGGATGGCTCCGTAGTCGTAGTCGTCGCCGCACCGTCTTGAAAAAGAGTCGAAGTAGACTCGGCATCATCAATGCCACAAAGATGGATGGCGGTGGAGTCAAACTCGGGAGCATCGTCTTGGAGCTCGTCGGGCTTGGACATCGTGGTGGTACTACCCTCATGCTCGTCGTCTTGGAGCTTGGTCTTCGAGAAGTTTGCTTGCGGTGGAGAAGCCTTGGCCTTCATGAGTTCTTGTTCCGCCTTGAGAGCACCAAAGTAGTTGTCGTCGAGGGACTTGTAGTTCTCGAAGAAGATAGTCTTGTAGACGTCATTGTGCAATCCCATCATGAAGTGGAGCTTCATTGAAATGGGGTCGTCCACGCCGGCTCGTCGCAAGGCAATCTTCATGTCCTTGAAGTACTCGTCGATGGACTTGGATCCTTGTATTGTGTTCTCCAAGTGGCGTAGAAGATGTTCCGTGTAGGTGGGAGGCACGAACTCTCGCCGCAAAGCTCTCTTCGTCTTGGGCCAATTCACGTTGAAGCTTGTCGAAGGTGTGTGAAGCCACCATGTTGACGCGTTGTCGTGGAAGTTTCTCGTGGCGCACTTCACTTGATCTTCGTAGGGAACTTGATGTAGCTTGAGGTAGTCGTCCATCTTGCGCTCCCACTCGATATACTCCTCGGGGTCTTGAGTCCCATAGAAAGGAATCTCGTGGTCGTTGTCGAGGTCGTTGTAGCTCGTGGAAGTCGCGGACTTGAGCTTGGGGAGCTTCTCTTGAGCATAAGCTTGAGGTTCTTGTGGGCGAAGATGCCGCATGTCCAAAGGCGAAGATGCCTTGAAGTCGCTTGGCGAAGATGCCAAGGTGTACGGTGAAGTCGTTGAGCGGTTGTTGGTGTTGAGCTCTTGACCTTCACGTTCTTGTAGTTGATGGTGTCGATGCCGATGAGATCTTGCCGGAGATGGTAGCTCGGAAGGATGTGCACTTGAGCGTCTTCTCGAAGATGAGGGAGACCTCTTGTGTTTCTTGATGAGGGCTTTGAGGTCCTCCATTTGAGCATTCATGTTGGCGCACAAGTTGTTCGTCATGGCATCGAACTCGTCGTTGTTGTTGTAGACCGAAGTAGATGAAATGCTTTTCCTATCCATCACAAGACTCGAGCAAAGGTGAGTAGGAGATGACATAAACAATACCAAGTTACCTTTTCCCAACGTTGAGGATGTATCCCGTTTCACTCAATGTGAAATGAAAGAATAGTGGAATTGGTACCGGACTTGTTCACTCACACCTATCAAGTAAAGCTTATCGAGTGGCTCGGTGAGGATAGTGGCACAAAAATTTGATGCAAAATGTTAGAAAGAGTCAATAATGTTGAAAGAGATTCACAAATTCGCAAGTGAAACAAGTAGACCAATAGCAATATGGGTGGCACACGGAAACACACACACGGATAGATAGATGGGGTCGTGCAACCAAGGAATGATCCAAAATGTGGACTCCACGGAAAACGCTCGTGTTGCACAACTCAAGAGAGATGCTAGCACGATTGCTCTATAGGCGGATACGACACTTGTGCACAACCTATAAGATGCAAAATGTATGAACTTTCTAACCCAAGTATGCTATGTGTATGATGTTCCGGTGCTTTTAGCACAAGATGATCCAAGATGATCAAGTATGATATCATATGATGTGATGCTATGTCTCTTGCTTACAAGCTTCTTTGTGGCTCTTTTGCTTAAAAGCTTTATTCTCTCTTTTTTTGTATGGCCACGATGCACTAACCAAGATAGCAATTGTGTATATGCGGGAACAATCTTGTGACACAAAGGATGATATGATGATACCGATATGATATGGTATATATATGCAATGGAAGAGTGGATCGATGATCACTAATGTGCACAAGTAACGTTGCCGGCAATACTCAAAGGCTAGTCTCGATAGGCAAGTGACGCAAAATGGGCTAGGGGTTAACAATGCAATTGCAAGGGAATATACAATGATGTCGTCGAAGTTACCGTCCGTGTCGATGATGAGAGGTGGTGCTCTTGATGTAGACCCGTTCCTAATTAGCCAAAACACCTTAGGAAACGGAAAAACCACAACTCAAAATCTCAAGGACAATTGTCAAATGGTGGTAGCGGCAAAGCCGTGGTGGTTGCGGAAGTGGAATGATGGGCTATACACGATGTCGGAGTTGAAGTCACGGTCCCTAAGTAGCCGAAACACCTTAGGAGACACGAGCCACAACTCAAACAAGCTCACACAAAATTGAGTTAAGTTTGGTTGGCTATGTATAGTGGGCTATGCTATGCGGAAGTGGTGGTGGTGGTTGATGAAGAAGCAATGGTCCCTAAGTAGCCTAAACACCTTAGGAGACTCAAATCACTACTCAAGCAACCACAAATGCTATGGGAACAAAATTGGTGAGGTTGCGGAAGTCGGTGGTGGTTATGCGGATGATATGGTGGAAGCCCTAGGCAAAGATGCCAAAATTCCAAACATATGATGGAGTCAAATGAATATGGTGGTATTTTTCTGGTATGGGGAAAGTCAAGAGCTTCAAAACGAGCTAAAGAACGTCCAAATCGGAGTTCGTATGAATTAGTTATGACCAAAACAAAAATCAGCCGAAGTCAAAATCTGGGGATACCGGACGTCCGGAAAAGACCGGAAATCCGGTAATTTCTTGCTGTAAAGGTGGTTCCGGTCGTCCGGTGAGTTCCGAACGTCCGGTGCTTCGAGAGGGTCCGGACGTCCGGTAAAACGCCGGTCGTCCGGTGGGTTGGGGTCAACGCAAGATTTGAGATCCGGGACGCGATTTTTGGCGGAAAATGATGATTTTGGGGTCAAAATTTGACGGATTTTGTGGATGAAAGATGGGGAAACTTGGGGAAGTGCTAGATCCACTTGAAACCAAGCAAATCCATGGATCAAAATCAACAAAACGTCATCAAACCAACAGATCACAAAAATTTTTGGGGCTATTTTTGGTGGGGATTTTCGAAATTAGGGAAGAACACAACAAAAACAAGCTGGAAAACAAAGTGTGGGGCTCCAAAATCGTGATCAACCTATGCTCTTGATACCATAGGATACAGGGTAGAACCCTAATCAGTGGATCTTTTACGAAATGGAGGGGATCCCACGATGAACACGAAGAACACAAAGGGAAACGGGGGAAAACACGAGAGGAAACACACAAGAACAAGTCCAATCACACATCCACTAGACAATCAAACACACAAGATCACACGGTACATGAACAACAAAGGGAAAGATACAAGGTAAAGTTCATCTCCAAGAGGAGGTCTTGAATCCGTGAAGGATCTTCCCGCTAGGGGTCTTGAATCCAAGGTGGATCTTCTCCGTAGAGGGGCCGCGGTCTCTCTCGTGGAGTAGATCCGGGATGGATGAGCAAAGCTCTATCTCTCATATGAGCTAAACTATTGCTAACCCTAAAATGGTGGAGGTGGAGGAGTTTATATAGTCTAGGGCCACCAAGGGGTAAGTGAGGGGCGAAAGGGATACATGGGCCTCGGGCCCGAACACTGTACGCAGACAGGTGCCGGTCGTCCGCTGGACTCCG
Source organism: Secale cereale (assembly GCA_902687465.1). Taxonomy (NCBI): domain Eukaryota; kingdom Viridiplantae; phylum Streptophyta; class Magnoliopsida; order Poales; family Poaceae; genus Secale; species Secale cereale. Next base: position 306,126,053 of record LR738714.1, on the reverse strand, counting down.
GACGTCCGGTGGCTCGGGAGGGACCGGACGTCCGGTATCTTCTCGGACTTCCGGTATTTTGGTTCTATTGCCGATGTCACGGACGTCCGGTGGCCTCCGGTCGTCCGGTCACCTGGGACGCGTCGGACGTCCGGTAAACGCCGGTCGTCCGGAGCCTGTAGCTTGCAGCAGCTCCGTTTCTTCCGTCTTCTCTTCCACGCTTCCCTCGCGGATGGTGTAGGTGATCCTTGGCGCTTGCACTCCTCCTCGTCATCCGTGAAGCTCCGACAATACCTATGCATGCACACGAGTGGAGTGTCAAGTAGTATACCATCCTCGAAGGGGTCAAGTGGACACGTGTAAAGGAGATGATTCACCTTTTTGTATGAGAAGTAGAGGTCACACGTGTCACTTGCCAAGTAGACTCTTGACATGGTGATGTCCATAGGATACACCGTATCATTTTGGCTACTGTAAAACTTGACTTTAGGCCAACTAGTAATTCGGAGCTCGTTTCTTTTGCAGTTTGAGTTTCGTTGCTTCTTTCGAGTTGATTCTTTTTGCAACCGGAGTTCTTAAGTTGAACTTTCTGGTTAGATCTCTTATTTGAGTTTTACCCATGCATTAGTTAAGTTCTTATTGTATGCTTGTTTGATTGCGATAGAGTACCCGGAGTGCGTCGCTTGCTACTTTGAGTCTCTAGGTTTTGCGGATCATCAGCAAGGCAAGTAACACTTTGATCATACTTTCCAATTACCCAGTTTTCATTGCATTAGTAAAACCCTCACACATTGCATGAGTAGGATCAATTAACTTGTGGGATTGGGAAGTAGTTGAGGTAGTACCTATTACCTGCATTGCATTCAAACCCTTGGGAGTTACTTCTACGTTTGTTGTTAGGACATGCCATGCTCGTAGATGTGGATTGGGTGAGTGAATTCCATGACAGATGTGAGTTGTTAATTAATGGTTCAACTTAAGGTGGCAACTTTAATACACATCTGGGTGGATTGAGGCATCTGGGTATTCCAGGATTGCCTGTTTTTCTTTTGGACCGCCACCCAGGCTCAAAGGGATCATGAGATTTTTCATACTAGAAACTTCCGTGTGTAGCCACATGCCAATATGGGCTCTGGCATAGTTGAGTAAGTTGTGGGAAACCTTTCCATGATGGGCTAGCAGATGTAGTTGGGTTTTGTAGGTGTACCGGCCTATCTATCTGGTTAAGGGGACCTCTTCGGAAAGACTGTGTCTCGGTTATCCGTTTCTCAAACACCATGCAGTGCGAGAAACCAAACGGAGGCGATTGAGTCTTGTGGGGAAAAGTGCACAAACCTCTGTAGAGTGTACAAACTGATCATGATTAGCCGTGTCCCCGGTTATGGACGTCTTGAGTATCTAGTACTTGGATTATCATGTGCATCTCAACATGTTACTTTAATTTAATTTTGTTGGGTTTAATGATTACTTTAATTGGGGTTGAGAGGATGTCCATTTTCTCAACGATGCTTCAACTACCATGATAGTTAATTAAAATGCATTCCTTTGAAGTAGGGAAAAATTGGCTTTACGCAAAAACTTAACCATAGAGCTTTCCACCAGCCATATTGCATATAGTATAGCTTTACTTTCATTGCATCTCTTGTGTTACCTTGCCAGCATATTCCATGTGCTGACCCGTTTTCGGGCTGCAATGTTTCATGTTGCAGACTTTTCAGATGACGAGTAAGATGCCCTTTTTTAGGTCGTGGTTCTATACTCAGTGATGCCGCTGGAGTTGATGGACTCACTTATCTTCCAAGCCTTCCGCTGTTATTGTGTTAGATGGCCTTCAGCCATATTATTTGTAATAAATTCGTCGTTGGACTATCGATGTAATAAGTGTGTGATTGCTACTCTGTTATAAATCCTTCAAGTACTGTGCGTGTCAGCATTACTGATCCAGGGATGACACTGATGCACAAAGATTAGACTGTTTGAGGTCTGGTCGCTACACTGCATCAGCGACCACCACCGCGACTTGGGAAAGCTACCGACCTCGTCGTCTTCCTGCACGCGCGTGCCTGCTGCTGGTCTTGTGCCAGAGCCCCTCCTCCTCACGGCCATCGCGTCCGTCGTAGCTATACAGTGCCCGCACGTTGCTGCTGCTTCGTCGCCCACCTCCCTTCGTTGACTGCCAGACCCGAGGCCTTTTGTGTTGCTTCATTTTAGATGCGCCGAGATCCTCTCCGACAGGTGTACGACTACACACGGCGATGCGTCAAGTTTCACTACCGTCGACCCTGTGGACGTCAAGTTCCTCTACGACCTGTGTACGACTACGTGGATTCACCAAGTACCCTTTGGATACGCCAAGGTCGACTATTGAAAGCACATTTGCTCCCTGGATGGTTTTGGTAATTAATGACAACATACTTTGTGGTTGGACTAATGCTTTTATCAAGTATGTTTCAGGAAATTCAATCACATTGGTATGGCAAAAGGACTGAAGAAGTGGACCCCTCAAAATGCTAAGGCAAGCATTGGCAAAAGCTCAAGACTCCATTTTTGGTTTAGTGATCCAAGATCACATTGATTCCATAGGAAAAGCCAATACTATTAAAAGGGGATGAGGTTATGTTGATGATCTGGTTGCTCAAGTGCTTAGTGATACATCTCCTAAACTATCAGCAACTTTCACTGCCATATACACTCATAAGTAATCTCGGTCCCACCGATAATCCAAACTCAGTCACACCGAGATGAACCACCTCAGCCATAAGCCAAACCCTAACAAAATCGGATTTTCCGATTCTGAAATCGGTTTCACCGAAACATGAGTTGCCAAGCTTCTGTAACCTTCTGTCATCAAATCGGTGTCACCGAGATGATGAAGTCGGTCCCACCGAAACTGGCATGCTCTTGTCTTTGCACGAATCGGACTAACCGAGATGGTATTTTCGGTCCCACCGAAAACCCCAACGTTCACATTATTTGAACTTTCGGTCTCACCGAGTTGTCCACTTCGGTCCCACCGAGATTGCTCAAATATGTGTGTAACGGTTGGATTTTGTGTGGAGGCTATTTATACCCCTCCACCCCCTCTTCATTCGTGGAGAGAGCCATCAGAAAGAACTACCACTCCTACCTTACATTTCTGAGAAGAGAACCACCTACCCTTGTGTTGAGATCAAGTTGCTCCACTCCCACCATATGAAGCTTGATCTCTAACCTTCCCAAGTTGCTTTCCACTCAATCCTTTCTTCCACCACAGCCAAATCAGTGAGGAGAGTTGAGTGTTGGGGAGATTATCATTTGAAGCACAAGAGCAAGGAGTTCATCATCATCTACAACATCTATTACCTTTTGGAGGGTGGTGCCTCCTAGATTGGTTAGGTGTCGCTTGGGAGCCTCCGTCATCGAGATGTGGAGTTGAACCAAGAAGTTTGTAAGGGCAAGGAGATCACCTACTTCGTGAAGATCTACCCCGAGTAAGGCTAGCCCTCCGTGGGCGTAGGCCATGATGGAATAGACAAGGTTGCTTCTTCGTGGACCCTTCGTGGGTGGAGCCCTCCGTGGACTCGCGCAGCCGTTACCCTCCGTGGGTTGAAGTCTCCATCAACATGGATGTACGATAGCACCACCTATCGGAACCACGGGAAAAATCATTGCGTCTCCAAATTGCGTTTGATCTTCTCCACTTCTCTTTACTACTTGTGCAATTTACTTTCCGCTGCCCCATACTCTAGAATTGCATGTGTAGTGTGCTACTTGACTTGTGTGTTATGCAAAATCTGCCAAAATCTGTCCTTGATAAAAGACAGAATTTTTATCTTGTCGAGTAGTCTAATCACCCCCCCTCTAGACACTCTCACCTTCTTCGATCTCACAATTGGTATCAGAGCTTTGGTCTCCATTGCTTTGGTTTACACACCATTGGAGGAAGATGGACGTGTCTACGTTTGGGAGTGTTAGCCATAGAGTGCCTATTCTTAATGGAGTGTCCTATAACTCGTGGAGGTCTGAAATGCTTATTATCTTTAAGACGTACAATTTGTGCAAATATGTTGAGACCCCCTATGTGCCTCCATTTGATCCCTTGCACCCTACCATGGATGAAGAGCTTGATTTGCTTCGTAACCTTAGGACTGTAAATCTTATCATTAGAGGGTTACCCGATAACTTGCTTAAGCTCGTTACAAACTTTGAGTGCGCCTATGCTATGTGGAAGTTCTTGGAAGAACTTTATCCGGACTACTCTTTGAGAGGTCTTGATAAAATTCTATACAAGACTATTGAACTTGATATGATGCACCCCAATGATCCCAACTTTGATAAATGTTTCTTTGAGCTTCGTGATCTTATGAAAAAGAAGGGTGATCCCGGTCTTATCAATGTTTTAATTAGAACTGCTCTTGTATTGCATTCCGAAGATTATTGTCACATTGACAAAACTAATGCAAGTAGTTATCAAATTGACCTAGGTGTTGATGATGAACAATCTATGGGTCAATATGATGATGAGCATGAGCATGATGATGATTACTCCGATTCGGACACCGAGCTAGACAAGATCATGAAGAGTCTCAATCTTATGGCAAATCTGAGAGACTACATGTCCGGCGGAAAAGAGTGGATTCTTGATAGTGGATGCACCGACCACATGACCGGAGACAAAGACATGTTTCGAGAGCTTGCAAAGAACGATGGTCCACGCAAGTATGTGACTTTTGGAGACAACTCCAAGGGTAAGGTTCTTGGCCCTGGTAAGGTGGCCATATCTCATGATAGCTCTATTCAAAATGTCATGCTTGTAGAATCTCTTGGATACAATTTACTTTCCGTGTCTAGATTAGCTGACTTTGGATTCAATGTGCTATTCACCAAAGTAGATTGCCAAGTCTTTCGTCGTGACAATCAAAACATGGCGTTTACCGGTATCCGTAGAGGTGATCTATATATTGTTGATTTCACTAAGAAAGCCCAACCTAGAGCTTGTTTCATTGCTAAATCCTCTAAAGGTTGGTTATGGCATAGAAGGCTTGGACATGTTGGTATGCGTAATCTAGACAAGCTGATCAAAGGTGATCATATTCTTGGCGTTAAAGATGTTTTCTTTGACAAAGATAGACTTTGTAGTGCTTGTCAAGCAGGAAAACAAGTAGGTGGAAGTCATCCCGTGAAGAACATCATGACCACAAGGAGACCGCTTGAGCTTCTTCATATGGATCTCTTCGGTCCCAATGCTTACAAAAGCCTTGGTGGTAACTCCTTTGGTCTAGTTATAGTTGATGATTATTCCAGATTTACGTGGGTATTTTTCCTTGATGACAAATCGCAGGTTCAGAGAATCTTCAAAACCTTTGCCAAAAAGGCCCAAAATCAATTCGAGGTGCAGATCAAGAAAGTTCGGAGTGACAATGGAACGGAGTTCAAGAACGCCAATGTAGACTCTTTTCTCGATGAGGAAGGGATTCTACATGAGTTCTCGGCTACGTACACTCCTCAACAAAATGGAGTTGTTGAGAGGAAGAACCGAACGCTCATAGAGATGGCGAGAACGATGCTTGATGAATACAAGACACCGAAGCATTTTTGGGGGGAAGCGGTCGAGACAGCTTGTCATGCTATCAACAGGCTTTATCTTCATAAGCTCCTCGGCAAGACATCATACGAGCTCCTCACCGGTAACAAACCCCAAGTGGGATACTTTCGTGTCTTTGGTTCAAAATGCTATATCCTTGATAAGCATCGTTGGTCTAAATTTGCTCCTAAATCTCATGAAGTCTTTCTCCTTGGTTATGGATCAAACTCCCACACCTACCGTGTCTACAATAATTTCACCCGAAAGGTTGAAGAGACGGTAGACGTGAAGTTTGATGAATCTAATGGCTCGCAAGTAGAGCAAATGCCTATTGATGTAGGAGACAAGGACCCATCGGAAGCTATCCAAGACTTATCTATTGGAAAGATCCGTCCCATGGAAGTAAAGGAGAGTACCTCATCTACATATGTGGAGCCCCCTACCTCATGGCGAGATGAACCTCAAGGCAACATGGAGGCCTCCACAAGTGGAACTCACCAAGATGAGGAAGTGCAACAAGAAGATCCACCACAACCTCCTTCTCCACCGCCTCAAGACAACACCAACAACAATGAAGAAGAAGAAGAGGAAGATGAAGATGATGTGGAAGCTCAGACACAACCTCAACAAAAGCTATCCCGAGTCTGAGCAAGGGTCAAGAAGAATCATCCCGTGGAACAAATGATGAACGACATCAACTCCGGGAGAATTACTAGCTCTAAAACTCGCTTAGCCAACTTTTGTGAGCATTACTCATTTATCTCTAGTATTGAACCTATGAAGGTAGAAGAAGCACTTGAAGACCCGGATTGGGTGAACGCTATGCACGAAGAACTACACAACTTCGAGAGGAACAAGGTATGGACTTTGGTAGAGAAGCCCAAGGATGATCAAAACATCATTGGAACCAAATGGGTGTTTCGGAACAAGCAAGATGAAGATGGACAAGTCATCCGCAACAAGGCTCGTCTCGTAGCTCAAGGTTACACACAAGTCGAAGGTATGGACTATGGTGAGACCTATGCCCCCGTTGCTAGACTTGAGTCCATTCGCATTCTTCTTGCTTATGCCAATCACCATGATATTACTCTCTATCAAATGGATATCAAAAGTGCTTTCCTAAATGGTGAAATTGAGGAGGAAGTATTTGTGAAACAACCTCCCGGATTTGTGAATCCCAAAAAGCCTAATCATGTTTACAAGTTGCACAAAGCTCTTTATGGTCTTAAACAAGCTCCTGGAGCTTGGTACAAATGCTTGACTAGCTTTCTTCTTGAAAAAGGCTTTGAGATTGGAAAGATAGACTCAACGCTGTTCACGAAAAGGGTTAATGGTGAACTATTGGTGTGCCAAATATATGTTGATGATATTATCTTTGGTTCAACTAACCCTCATTCTAGCAAGAAGTTTGGACAGCTCATGTCGGAGAAGTATGAGATGTCCATGATGAGTGAACTCAAATTCTTCCTTGGGTTGCAAATCAAGCAATCTAAGGAGGGTACCTTTGTCTCACAAACAAAGTACACCAAGGATCTCTTCAAGAAGTTCAACATGCAAGAAAGCAAAGGTATGAGTACCCCCATGCCTACAAGTGGACATAATGACTTGACAAAAGATGGAGAACCCGTTGATTAAAGGGTTTACCGATCTATGATTGGTTCTCTACTATATCTTTGTGCTTCTCGTCCTGACATAATGTTGAGTGTATGCATGTGTGCGCGATATCAAGCAGCCCCTAAAGAATGTCATCTTAAAGTTGTTAAAAGGATAGTGAGATATTTGATACACACACCAAACTTTGGCATTTGGTATCCTAAGAGGGCCTCTTTCGACCTTGTTGGCTATTCCGACTCGGACTATGCCGGTGACAAGGTTGATAGAAAGTCAACTTCGGGTACGTGTCAATTCCTTGGTCGATCCCTTGTATCTTGGTCCTCCAAGAAACAAAATTCGGTATCATTATCCACTGCCGAAGCGGAATATATTGCTGCTGGTTCGTGTTGTGCTCAATTGCTATGGATGACACAAACGCTTAAGGATTATGGGATACATGTGAGACATGTTCCCTTGCTTTGTGACAATGAGAGTGCGATTAAAATTGGACACAATCCCGTGCAACACTCTCGAACGAAGCATATTGAAGTTCGTCACCATTTCATTCGTGATCATATTGCCAAGGGTGACATTAATCTTAAGCATGTTCGTACTGACAAACAACTCGCTGATATCTTTACAAAACCTCTTGATGAGAAGGTGTTTTGTCGCTTGAGGAGTGAGTTGAACATCATTGATGCTTCAAACTTGGAGTAAGAACTCCATTGATGCATGCAAGGCATGAGCCCACTTGACTAATCCTTGATATTTCTCTTATGATGGTGATCATATGTCTTGGACACATTTGCCTCCTTGTATTGCATCTAACTCCTTGCAGGTACTTGGATGATCTACATTCCACAAGATTACCACACACTCAAATCATGAGTAATCTTGTCATTGACCAAGTATCTAGCCCTTTGGGATGTTGAGTTCAAGGAACAAAATTCCACATATCCTTTTTGACATCTTATACATCTAGTATTTCACTCTTGTCATCTTGGATATCCTTGAGTATTTCCTTGCTTGCCTAACCCATGTAGGAAGATGAACTACACAAGTAGAAATGGCACTCCAACTTCACATTCAATGAGCACCTACATCAAGTCTACCTACATGAGCAAAGCAACAACAAGCCCAAGGTATGTTCTTCACATCTTTAAGGAGCTTTGCTCAAAGTCATGAGTACAAGCAGCTTCATAAGATGTGATCACATCGAATGCTTAATCGAATAATGGCAACCCCATTTTGAGCTTAAATGATGAGTATGACCTATGATCAAATGACCTCATTCGACTCCTAAGTCAATATACTCAAACATAGGTGACCTTGTCGCCGACCTTTATCTAGATGAAGTACATATGTTTTGAGTCTTTCTATTTTCTCTTATGTTCTCTCATTGAGTTTTCATTTTAAAAAAAACTTCATCTAGGAATCTTTTTCATTTCTATTCTTCTGTCTTTGTGAATATCCTTCTGGCTCTGATCAATTCCTCGAAAATCTTTCACAAATTCATTGCAAATCCTTTGAAACATTCCTCGCACAGTGAGCTGAATTATTTCTGTATTTCCTTGGAATTAAACTCGGCGTCACCAATTTAAATATTTCGGTCTAACCGAAAAGGATCTACCCTAAGTCCCTGACTTTCGGACCCACCGATCCATCTCAATTCGGTGTCACCGATTTATTTCTTCCAGGATATCATCTTCTGCAGCTCCACTCAATGTTTCTCTATGCATGTTCCTATTTGCCCTGTTGTGATTCTTAAGGATCCCACTTCCTTCTTTCCATCTTCCCTGACCTTCCTAGTTTGCTGTCCTTTTCGGCACTTGATGTCAAAGGGGGAGAAGACTTAGGGGGAGAAGAGAAGATTTAGGGGGAGAAGAAGAGAAATCTTACCTTAAGGGGGAGAGAATCACATCAAAGCTTTGCCGTGTTTTACATTGGACATTACAATTGGATTCATTCTCATTTGGCATCATTCTTTTGATTTTGCTCTTTCCATCAAACCCCTTGATCTGAGAGAACTCAAAGGGAGAGGAATCTTCACAATTGATATCTTATGGAAAGCAAAATCTCTCAGAGTTCATTGAAAATCTTTTAGTTTCGGAGACATGTTTGCTGATTCAAGCTTGTGCTCAATATGAGACACTCTTTATACATGTCATCCCTGGCTTGGTACTCTTGATGTTCTTGCAGTTGGTTGAAGAAATACTCTTGTGTTATCTAACCTTGTTTTCCCAAGTTTATCTCTTCAGGTGCAATGCCAAGGAACCTCAAGGTAAGTATATGCACTTTGCAGAATGTGCATGATGGTGACTTGCTTGTGAATACTTGTTTGCAAGAAATCACCATGCACATATGCATTATCACTCACTTCTTTTCATCTGCTCTAATGCTTATAGCCAAGCTGCATGTAGCACATCTTGCTTATCTCTCTTGTGTGCTTGTGGTAGTCCAAAACCATAATTTATGAAAATCTTGCACACTTGTAGGGGGAGCCTGTGTACTACATGTTTGTCAAAGCTTTCGTGATAATTCTGTCTTTCTTTCAATAAGCTTTGATGTCTTGTTTAGTGTGATTTTTGTGTGTTGCCATCAATTACCAAAAAGGGGGAGATTGAAAGCACATTTGCTCCCTGGGTGGTTTTGGTAATTAATGACAACATACTTTGTGGTTGGACTAATGCTTTTATCAAGTATGTTTCAGGAAATTCAATCACATTGGTATGGCAAAAGGACTGAAGAAGTGGACCCCTCAAAATGCTAAGGCAAGCATTGGCAAAAGCTCAAGACTCCATTTTTGGTTTAGTGATCCAAGATCACATTGAGTCCATAGGAAAAGCCAATACTATTAAAAGGGGATGAGGTTATGTTGATGATCTGGTTGCTCAAGTGCTTAGTGATACATCTCCTAAACTATCAGCAACTTTCACTGCCATATACACTCATAAGTAATCTCGGTCCCACCGATAATCCAAACTCAGTCACACCGAGATGAACCACCTCAGCCATAAGCCAAACCCTAACAAAATCGGATTTTCCGATTCTGAAATCGGTTTCACCGAAACATGAGTTGCCAAGCTTCTGTAACCTTCTGTCATCAAATCGGTGTCACCGAGATGATGAAGTCGGTCCCACCGAAACTGGCATGCTCTTGTCTTTGCACGAATCGGACTAACCGAGATGGTATTTTCGGTCCCACCGAAAACCCCAACGTTCACATTATTTGAACTTTCGGTCTCACCGAGTTGTCCACTTCGGTCCCACCGAGATTGCTCAAATATGTGTATAACGGTTGGATTTTGTGTGGAGGCTATTTATACCCCTCCACCCCCTCTTCATTCGCGGAGAGAGCCATCAGAAAGAACTACCACTCCTACCTTACATTTCTGAGAAGAGAACTACCTACCCTTGTGTTGAGATCAAGTTGCTCCACTCCCACCATATGAAGCTTGATCTCTAACCTTCCCAAGTTGCTTTCCACTCAATCCTTTCTTCCACCACAGCCAAATCAGTGAGGAGAGTTGAGTGTTGGGGAGATTATCATTTGAAGCACAAGAGCAAGGAGTTCATCATCATCTACAACATCTATTACCTTTTGGAGGGTGGTGCCTCCTAGATTGGTTAGGTGTCGCTTGGGAGCCTCCGTCATCGAGATGTGGAGTTGAACCAAGAAGTTTGTAAGGGCAAGGAGATCACCTACTTCGTGAAGATCTACCCCGAGTAAGGCTAGCCCTCCGTGGGCGTAGGCCATGATGGAATAGACAAGGTTGCTTCTTCGTGGACCCTTCGTGGGTGGAGTCCTCCGTGGACTCGCGCAGCCGTTACCCTCCGTGGGTTGAAGTCTCCATCAACATGGATGTACGATAGCACCACCTATCGGAACCACGGGAAAAATCATTGCGTCTCCAAATTGCGTTTGATATTCTCCACTTCTCTTTACTACTTGTGCAATTTACTTTCCGCTGCCCCATACTCTAGAATTGCATGTTTAGTGTGCTACTTGACTTGTGTGTTATGCAAAATCTGCCAAAATCTGTCCTTGATAAAAGACAAAATTTTTATCTTGTCGAGTAGTCTAATCACCCCCCTCTAGACACTCTCACCTTCTTCGATCCCTTTTTATGCCCGGAGTGCAACAAGTACCTCTACCGTTGACCCGAACGTCTACGAACCATGTACGACTACCATCGCCGAAGGTCGTCGAGTGAACAACTACCTTCGCCGTGATTTCAACAAGACAATGTGTACCACTACTTCCACTACGACCGTCCCGAGAATGTCTACTTCCTCTACTTCCCTCAACGAACTCGATCGCTCCAGAAATGCACGCTTCGAAGGTATAGCCACGTGACGACGCCCATGGATCGTATGCATGTGATGTGTGTATGAGATGGTTGCATGTATCCGATGGTTGTCGTGCATGAATTATTACTTGCACATCCCCAATTCCGTGTCACCAACACGTGTGAACCCGGTAGTCGGGATCATCCCACCATCTTTTGCATGTTCCACACATTCGCACTTTCTTTTGCACCGTCAATCTCGATTAGTTGTCGGATAACCGAAATGTTTCCGTGGCACCATTTTCGTTGTCATTGCCCTGGCACCTCTTTCTTTCTGCCATGGTGTCAAAATGATCCATATCTTATAGCATGCCAACATGTTCATAAAATTGCATATAACTTGAATATGTCATCCGCATCATGATAACAACATTTAAAATGTTTAAAATTGTAGTTTGCATTAAAAATTGCTAAATGACATGTGGGGATTTTCCAGAATTTTTGTTTGTTGTTTTCAGCCCAATTTAACTTGCTTGAATAGTTAGTTTACTTATGTTCCACCACTTGCCATGTTAACCAACATTTAAATATTGTCTTGTATATAAATGAGAGCAAACTAAATAATTGAATGTGGTGTTTCGTCAATATGCAACTCGTTGCATATTGTGCCCCACTTAATTTTTAGTATTGTTTGTTGCACTTTGCCATGCCATGCCTATTTCAACCGGACATGCATCATACTTGTTTGTGCATCGTGCCATATTTATTCTTGTGTGTTTACCATGTTGTTTGCTTCTTTTCGTTTTTGCTTCTCCTCGCTAGAGTTCCAAAATGTTGCGGATTGTTAGGATTCGTTCAACTATGCCTGTTTGTCTACTTCATGGACTCGGTCTTCTTCCTAGCGGGATCTCAGGCAAGATGATCGTCACCTTGGATCTGACGACTATCTTTGCTATGCTATTTCTTGATGCTATCGCTATGTCGCACAACCCACCACTTGTATATCAAGCCTCGCAATATGCCATGAAACAACCTCTAACCTTTTCACCATCCCAACAAACCGTTGCTTGGCTATGTTACTGTTTTGCTCAACCCCTCTTATAGCGTTGCTAGTTGCAGGTGCAGGTGTTCCATGTTGGAACATGGATATCTTGGAATATCACAATATCTCTTATTTAATTAATGCACCTATATACTTGGTAAAGGGTGGAAGGCTCGGCCTTTTTCCTGGTGTTTTGTTCTAGTGTTGCCGCCCAAGTTTCCGCTAAACTGGTGTTATGTTCCTTGATTTTGTGTTCCTAACACGGTCGGGGTTTATGGCCCCCGTTGATTCTTCGCTTAAAGTAAAGCTTTCCTGAGGAGATCTAACTTTGGTTTTACCATTTGCCTAATAACTAAAAACTTACATTGGGAGTAATTAACACGAGGATTTTTAATAAACAACCCGGGCTAGTGCTCGACATGAGTGTTGGTCCACCTACCTAGCAGTCGATGGTGCCGCCTCGGGGCAACTCGAGGTATTTGGCTATCGTCCATTATGTATAGACGGATGAGTCCGTAGATAGAGTGCGTGCGGCTCTGGACACAGATCTGACTCACCGGGAGATCTCCTTGGGATAGTTTCCTCTCTTCGAAGAACTTGTGCACAGGTATTCCGAGAATACTCGGGTTGTCCCGAGATGGAGATTTACTTGTGAATCATGAGAGTTTGTGATGGACTAAGTTGGGACACCCCTACAGGGTTTGATCTTTCAAAAGCCGTGCCCACGATTATGTGGAAGATTGGAAATTTATAATATCCGGTTGTAGAGGACTTGACACAAGATCCAAAATAAAATACACCAACCGTGTACGTAACCGTGACCGTCTCTTTTCAAGTGAGTTCGAGAAGAGAACATGGTGGGGTTATGTTTGACTCGTAGGTACTTCAGGATCACTTATTGATCATTACTAGTTTTTGACCGTATGCGTAGTTTCTCTTCTTACTCTTGAACTCGTAAGTTAGCCACCATATAAAATCCTAGTCGCTTGCTGCAGCCTTACCACTTATCCTTTCCCTACCCATTAAGCTTTGCTATACTTGATACCCATGGTTATGGGATTGCTGAGTCCTCGTGCTCACATATTACTACTACAAAAGTTGCAGGTACAAGTAATGTGATGATCTGACGTGAGAGCGATGCATGTTTGCTTTTGGAGATCTTCTTCTGCTTCTTCTTCTTCTTCATTCAAGGGGTAGGTTCCGGGTCGGGAGCCTGGTATTAGTATGGTGGATGTCGTTCTTATTTTTTGTTTGATTTCATCCATAGTCAGATCCTACTCTCCATTTGTGATGATTGCTATGTATTGGTGTATTCATGTATTCATGTTGTAACTTGTGGCCAGTGTAAGCCTTTATCTCGTATTCTCATCTATTCCATACATGGTATGTTGTAATGATATCGACCTTGTTAAGTGCTTGAAATGCGATTGTACCACAATCATGAATTCATCACATCGGGATAGAATCGCATCTTGGGTGCTACACTAGAAGAGGGGAAAATCATGGGCATTATTGGTAAAAAGCTTTGCGAAAACAAAACTTGCGGAATGACTTAGAGCAGCGCACACATTTGACAATAAGTTTAGAGGTCAAAGTTACATAGAAGGGTAATAATGGACACTTGAGTGCGATAATTCCGCACTCTACAGGGCGCATAGTTGAAGAAACCAACTGTGTGCAATAATGTGATTGTTGTCGAGTCCGCTATATAGATCTTTTGTGATGAGATCTATAGGGAAAACACATTAAAGAATTGTAAATAAAATCTAAGTAGATTCCATATTAAGGTCTAAATAGTACTACCAATATACGAGTCTCATATGATGCCATTTCAACGAGTGTACCACAATAGCCCGAAATATTACAAGGTCGAAATTCCAGAGTTATATGGCTCAAATTTGAATATTACAAGGTCCAAACGGATATTAGAAATGAAATTCAGCTCATGCAGCTGCAGACGCCCACGCTGATCAGCTAAACATGGACATAAGAGAGGTCCAAACTGATATTACCACTTGCAATGATTGTTTCAAAACCTCATCATTTATGCAAAGGGATCAACCACTGACAAGTCATGTATTGGCTTGACATGATGACTTTCGACTACTCTGTCAACTAAATTTCCAAAATGAAATTCAGCTTCTTTAGAGCCTTTTCCATTCTGCCGTAGCCACTCGCGATATTAAATGTAGGGCACACCTCATTACCTTTAGCACCCTTGCTCTAACCACAAAGAACCTGGCGAATTTAATCTCCAGTAAGGTCCCTTGATAGAAGTTAAAAGTAATTTCTGAGAGATGCAGATCAAGGCATTCAATGTGACTGTTATATTGTATCACATTATCCACTACTGGGCCTAATCTTATCTGCAAAAGAAGAGAATGTATTAGTGCATACATGGAGTTTCAAACACTACTATATGCCTATTTGGTTTGTAGGATTTCTAAAATGCACTAATAGAGTGACGTGCCATCTTTGATCCTACATGATTAACACGGGCATTTGATTACAATCTAGAAAAATGTAGGCTTCTTCACAAGAGGTTGGAGTGGATAGAAATTTCCCTATGAAAACTAGTATAGATGAATCCAAAGGAGAAATGCTTATGGATGGTTACCATATGAATCAAGCAACTAATATAACTGGAAAACATGTATGTACTGAAATCCTCAAAAATTCCTGCAGAATCATAGTACATTGTCATTGTAAACTTGGGGAAAAGGTAACAAAAATCGAAATCCCTTATGGTAAACATTTAACAAGAAACAAGCATCACCTCGATATATAGCTTCTCCAGGCACAAAAAGCATCATAGGAAACTGACAACTTGGTCCAGGTTGAGGCCGATAGAATTCTAGTGCCAAGACCTTCATTGTGCATACATTGGGGGTCAAGCTTGTCGTCATCATTTTCTGGATGACAGGCGAACATACATCTTTAAAACTTGAAATAATGTTACCTTCAAGAAGGAGAGGAAGAAGGCGACTATTGTACCTAAACAAGTGCAGATCCAATAAAAAGTATAGAGTATTTGACAAATGAATAGCCCACCACTGTCAATTTCGGCGCATAAATGCCATTTTATCTTGTTAGACCTTGTTGAACAACTACAAGTAATATCTCAAGTGAAGGTGTGTCCTCAGTGACCATACTATGATTAGGGGTGGCAATGGGGACAATCCGCTATGGGGATATCTACAACATCCTCGTCCCCATATATTCCCTGTCATCCCATCCCCATCCCCGTTTACATGACTGGGGATGAAATTTCCCCATACCCATGACCCACTTGGGAACAGGGCCCCATTAGGGTCCCCATCCCCATAAACAAATACTCATATACATAATATGACACTAATCAACATACATAAATGGTGTTGTCCTTGTCCTCCTAATGCATATCTAGGTCGTACTAACTTCTTGGTCATGGTGGCAGCTGAGATGAGGACGTGAGATAGTTTTAAGGGTTTTTTCCAGAGCTTTTTTGTTTTCGCTAGTTTGTTTGTGAATATTTTAAGGTTGACCGCAGTGTCACAGTTACTAACCGGGTCCCTGTTGGATATTGGGTCTAGGGAATAGGATATCATCCCCATCCCCATTGTACCCTATGGGGAATAAATTAGTTTGGTAAATATCCCCATGGGGATTTTTTTTGCCCATCCCCACCCCCTAATAGATGAAATCCCCATGGATTTGGCAGGTATGGGGCCCCATTTCCATCCCTAACTATGATACATGTTTGTCGGCGTGGAAGCACGATCACCTATGGTGCATGGGTGCCCCTTTGGGGTTCAGCAATTGGGATGGTTGCGTTGCACGAAGAGCAGCAGCCATAGGGGACAACACGGTGACGGGCAACTCTCTTTTACCTAGGTTCGGGCATCTTTGATATGGAGGAACACAAAGGCTCGACACGCTCTAGCCTGGCAAGGTTGCCTCAGAGAGAGCAACGTGAGCGTACAAGTGTTGGGGGACCGAAAATGTTCAAACCCCTTGCTAGGTTGCCTCGGGCCTCCTTTTATAGCTTAAGGGGTGACCACAGTGGCAAGACAGTCATTTTAGAGTGATTAGATAGCTAATAATGCTATCATACCTAACTCTGCCAGTTAGGACAAAGTGCATTAAATGCACTGCTAGGTGTCGTATCGAGGTTGAAATCCGGAAAGTTTGCCGCACCGCTTATCTGCCTCTTCTTATTAGCTTGACACGCTTCCTAGACGGGTGTCAATAATGCTAATCTCTTCTCTCACAAGCTGCACGTGCTCGACAGCATCTGTCTGGCTACTTAGCACCTCGACACCGCACTGATGAGTGACTTGGGTGCAATGAGGTGGAGTAGTGGTGTCTTGGTGGAGGTTTTCTACCAAGGGAGCTTGGCGGGGCTTGGCCTTGGCAGACCCGGCAAGCCTTTCGGGGCGATCTTGACTCACTCTTGGGTACGGCCTTGACCTGGCTGGGCTCTCTTGCCGAGCTAGGGAGTCTTTCCCAGGCATCCTTCGGCTAGCTTTGGTCTTTGTTGGTTGCTGATGTGCCCAGCAGAGGGAGTCTACCGGCAAGTCTGCACACCGGTCAGGGGGAAACAAATACCTCTGTTTGTGCACACCGACCATAGCCCATGCACCTGGGCCAAACGCGTTGCGGGTGCATTGGGTTAGGTCACCAAGCGGTGTGCAGACACGTAAGAGAAATCTTCTGTCCAAGCGTAATGACCTTATTGTCCTGTCAATCATACGTCTATTCCGTGGAGTTACTGCGGGTCATGTAATCGTGGTTTTGTAGTGGTTTTTGGAGGAGCGTGCCTGTGAAAAGGCGGTTTTGCAAGCGGTGGGCGGAGAGCTAGCCCCGTCGCATGGTCCCAATAAAATAGGGGAGATACGAAGAAGCATTGCTCATTCACGCCTTTCACCCTTATCGTTTCATCTTCTTCCTCTTGACGAAGACTAATAACCCACAAGTATAGGGGATCAATTGTAGCTCTTTTTGATAAGTAAGAGTGTCGAACCCAATGAGGAGCAGAAGGAAATGACAAGTGTTTTTCAGTAAGGTAATATCTGCAAGTGCTGAAATTATAAGTAGCAGAGTAGTTTGATAGCAAGATAATTTTGTAACGAGCAAGTAACGATAGTAGTAACAAAAGTGCAGAAAGATAGCCAAATCCGTTTCAGGCAAAGGACAAGCCAAGATGGTTTCTTATAATAAGCAAAGCGTTCTTGGAGGTACACAGGAATTTCATCTAGTCACCTTCATCATGTTGGTTCAATTCGTGTTCGCTACTTTGATAATTTGATATGTGGGTGGATCAGTGCTTAGGTGCTGTTCTTACTTGAACAAACCTCCTACTTATGA
>LR738714.1:306042484-306108198 GCA_902687465.1 Secale cereale | reverse complement strand
CCCCCCCCGCAAGCATCCGCAACTACGAGAAAAGTATTAAGAATAAATTCTCACCATACCATTAAACTTTTGGATCAAATCGGTCCCTTACGGAATAGTGCATAAATTGGGTTTAAGCTTCTGTCACTCTCGCAACCCACCATTTAATTACCACTCCACAATGCATTCCCTTAGGCCCAAATATGGTGAAGTTTCATGTACTCGACGTTCACATGACACCATTGAGGGAATCACAACATACATACTATCAAAATATCGAACACATATCAAATTCGCATGATTACTTGCAACATGATTTCTCCCGTGACCTCAAGAACAAAGGGAACTACTCACAAGTGATGAAGATGCTCACGATCAGAGGGTTATTAAATAGCATAATGGATTTGTACATATAATCTTCCACCAAATAAACCATATAGTAATCAACTACAAGATGTAATCAACACTACTAGTCACCCACAAGCACCAATCTATAGTTCCAATAACAAGATTGAACACAAGAGATGAACTAGGGTTTGAGATGAGATGGTGATGTTGAATATCTTGATGAATATAGCCCTCCCCAAGATGGGAGAGTTGTTGGTGATGATGGTGACGATGATTTCCTCCTTTGGGAGGGAAGTTCCCCCGGCGGAATCGCTCCGCTGGAGGGCAAAAGTGCTCACGCCCAAGTTCCACCTCGAGACGGCGGCGCTCCATCCCAAAAGACTCCTCCTAATTTTTTCCCGGTTATAAGGGCTTATATACCAGAAGATGGGCACCAGAGGTGGGCCTGGGTGAGCACAACCCACCAGAAGTACCAGAGGGGGCCCACCAGGTGGGTTGTGCCCACCTTGTGGGCCCCCTCTGGTACTTCTTTACTCCAATATTCTTCAAATATTTCATAAAAATTCTCCTTGCAGTTTCAGCTTCTTTGGAGTTGTGCAGAATAGGTGGCCTGACATAGCTTTTTCTGGTCCAGATTTCCAGTTACCGGAATTCTCCCCCTTGGTGCTTTCCTTGCAAATTATGAGAGAAAAGGCATTAGAATTACTCCAAAAATCTTTACTATGCATAATAACAACATAAGTAACAGCAAGAAAACATGATGCAAAATTGACGTATCAAGTCCCCCAATCTTATACCTCGCTTGTCCTCAAGCGAAAACCGAAATCAAAAACATGTCCACATGCTTTGAGAGAGAGGTGTCGATAAAAACAAGATACGGACATAGAAGCATCATGTTGATTATTATAACAGCAACAAATTTAAACATGAGGCTTTTATCAAAGGACTTGTATCGTAGACTTCTCATGAATAAGTAACAATTCATCACATAATTGAAGTATAAAGCATAAACTCTATTAGAAACCAACAAACTATGTTTTCAGTCCACTTTGGAACTACAATTTATCATCTTTTCAGGAAGGGTCGCGTATCGGAGTCTTTAGGCAAGTCCACATACTCAACCATCATATATTCTTCTATGATTACTAACACTCACCGCATACACATGAGAAAAACATTTCAACCGGACACATAGAAAGATAGGGACTTATGGTTTTGCCTCCCAACGTACTCACCTCAGGGGTGATGTTAACAATAATAACTCATGTCACCCATATTCAACTGGACATATATGCCTCGATCTTTCCTCACCACATGATGCTTGCCAAAGGATAAAATAAAAATAGAGAGAAAACTTTGACTCTTTGCATAGAAGTAAAAGATAGGCCCTTCGCAGAGGGAAGTAGAGGTTTCCGTGCGCTTATTTGTTTATATGCTCAATCCCTTAGTGCAAAAGAACGTCACGTTGCATTGCCCCTTGTGATAGCAACCTTTATCATGCAGTCTGTCGCTTTTATTTTTCACCATCACAACTTCGTGCAACGCTCAATTGTATCTTACACTAAATGATGTCACACTTTTCGAAGCAATTTTTGTTGCCTTATTGCACCGATGACAACTTACTTGAAGGATCTTACTCAATCCATAGGTAGGTATGGTGGACTCTCGAAATATATTTGGGTTTAAGGGTTTTTTGATGCACAAGTAGTATCTCTACTTAATGCGGAATTTTTGGCTAGAAAAGATATTGAGCAAGCACCACATGTTAAAGGATCTATGACAATATGACTTCTGTGTGAATATGAACAAACATAAATCATTAAGTTGTCTTCCTTGTCCAACGTCAACAATTTTGGCATATAATATTTTGATGGGGGCTCACAATCACAAAATATTTCTAGGATAGTATATTTATATGTGAATCTTCTCTTCCCTGATTAATTCTTTCATGAGTTGCATCATTGACCAATGTTATGTTTGTCAATCTCTAATAAAATTTTCTACTTATACTTTTCCTTATGTGGAGCTATCACTTACCATAAGATTAGCATATGATCTTTTTAATTTATTTCCTTTCTTTTATTCATTTAATTATAACCTTTCTTTTTATTGCAATAGGAAGGTAAAGAAAGCAAAAACTCAAAACTAAACTTTATTATATTTCTCACACACGATTACAAAGATAGATCATTAAGAAAAACCAAAATAAGAAGGGATCGAACTAAACTTTCATTTATTCTGAAGCAAAAGATCGAACTAGATAAGTAAATGCAAAAGGATAGTAGGGATGATACGATACCGGGGCACTTCCCCCAAGCTTGGCGAAAGCTAAAGGGGGTGCCCATACCCGATACTCAATTTTCTTTTGGTGGTGAAGAAGATGGTGATGGTGATAATTTTGTCTTCAGTTTTTTCATATTGTAATTGAGACGGGAAATTTCCTCCTTTAGATCATTAACTTCTAGCTCCAGCTTTAGGATCTTGTCGCATAAATCCCCTTTGCTTTTCTGCCAAAAATGAGAAGGAATAGATTGGTTTTTAGCTCGGTTAGTACTCACAAGGAGACTTGACATCTTGAACTCCACATGCATATCCACTGGCTGAGGTAGAGCAACATTTCCTCCTCCGAGCTCGAATCATCCGTAGCCCGCTAACAACCTTCGGGGATATGCATGTGGAGTTCAAGAAGTCAAGTCTCCCTATGAGTACTAACCGAGCATGTGGAGTTCAAGAAGTCAAGTCTCCCTTTGAGTACTAACCGAGCATGTGGAGTTCAAGAAGTCAAGTCTCCCTATGAGTACTAACCACACGCATATCAAGTGAGCATCCTCCTCGTCATCCATAGCCCAGCCATGGGGAGATAAGTCCCCATAGCACTTTGGGTCAGCAATGAGATGCGAGACATAGCTCTCTCCATCGGAGTCCTGAGATGCCATATTTCTAGAACTACGCACAAACAGCTAGAAAAGAAAACATAAGATTTCTCCGTGATACGTTGGTCAATAGGTTTGGGGGGTATATAAATAATTTTTATCTTGGGAAACACGAAAATGGAAGAAAAATGGAGTCTGGAAGGTACCCAAGGTGGGCACAACTCACCTGGGCTGGTATCTTGTGCCCACCAGGGTACGCTTCCTAGTAGTTTCTTATTTTCCTATTTTTGTAAATATTCCAAAACTGATAAAAAATATTTTTTTGGATTTTTCGGAGTCCGTTTACTTACCGTACCACATCCCTCCTTATTTTCATGATTTTGGAGTGTTCCGGAAGGATTATTTTATGTGTTCTTCTGGTGTCAAAGTTTGAATAATATTGCTTTCAACATTAATGGGCGTACCTAAGATATAATGCTTTATTCGTTTCCCGCTAACAACCTTCGGGTTAGTACCTTCAACATTATTTATTTTGATGGCTCCAGACCGATAAACCTCCTCGATGACATAGGGGCCTTCCCATTTAGACAGGAGTTTGCCTGCAAAGAACCTGAAATGAGAGTTGTACAAAATAACATACTCTCCAACTTTGAACTCATGCTTTTGGATTCTTTTATCATGCCATCTTTTAACTTTTTCTTTAAATAACTTGGCATTTTCATAAGCTTGGGTTCTCCATTCATCTAATGAGCTAATATCAAATAACCTCTTTTCACCAGCAAGTTTGAAATTGTAGTTGAGTTCCTTGATTGCCCAAAAAGCTTTATGTTCTAACTCAAGAGGCAAATGACAAGCTCTACCATAAACCATTTTATAAGGAGATATACCCATAGGATTTTTATAAGCTGTTCTATAAGCCCAAAGTGCATCATCTAATTTCTTAGACCAATTTTTCCTGGACCTATTGACAGTCTTTTGCAAAATTAAATTTATTTCTCTGTTACTAAGCTCAACTTGACCACTAGACTGAGGATGGTAGGGTGATGCAATTCTATGGTTAACATCATATTTAGCAAGCATTTTACGGAAAGCACCATGAATAAAGTGTGAACCACCATCCGTCATTTAATATCTGGGGACTCCAAACCTTGGGAAAATAACTTCCTTCAGCACTTTAATAGAGGTGTTGTGATCAACACTACTAGTTGGAATAGCTTCTACCCATTTAGTAACATAATTAACATCTACCAAAATATGTGTATACCCATTAGAGGAAGGAAAAGGTCCCATGTAATCAAATCCGCAAACATCAAATGGTTCAACATAAAGTGAATAATTCATAGGCTCTTGACACTTACTGATATTACCTATTCTTTGACATTCATCACAAGATGAGACGAACTTATGGGCATCTTTGAAGAGAGTAGGCCAATAAAATCCAGACTGCAATACCTTGTGGGCAGTTCTATCTCCAGCATGATGTTCTCCATATACTTCGGAGTGAAATTCCGAAGGATTTGTCCTTGTTCATGCTCAGGTACACAACGTCTAATAATACCATCTACTCCTTCTTTATAAAGATGTGGGTGATCCCAAAAGTAATGTCTTAAATCATAAAAGAACCTTTTCTTTTGTTGGTAAGTAAAACTAGGTGGTAAATATTTAGGAACAATACAATTAGAATAGTCAGCATACCAAGGAATATTATTAGTAATATTTATTGCAGCTAATTGTTCACCAGGAAAACTATCATCAATAGGTAGTGGGTAATCAAGCACATTTTCAAGTCTAGACAAGTTATCAGCTACGGGGTTCTCAACTCCTTTTCTATTAGCGGTATGCAAATCAAATTCTTGAAGCAAGAGAACCCACCGAATAAGTGTAGGTTTAGCATCTTTCTTTTCCATAAGATATTTAATAACAACATGGTCAGTGTGAACAGTTACTTTTGAATCAACAATGTAAGATCTAAATTTGTCACAAGCAAACACAACTGCTAAGAATTCTTTTTCAGTGGTAGCATAATTCTTTTGAGCACTGTCTAGAGTTTTACTAGCATAATGAATAACATCTAGTTTCTTATCAATTCTTTTTCCTAGAACAAGACCAACAACATAATCACTAGCATCACACATAACTTTAAAAGGTAAGTTCCAATCAGGTGGTTTAACTATAGGTGCAGAAATTAAGGCTTTCTTGAGTGTTTAAAAGGCTTCAAAGCAATCATCATCCAAAACAAAAGGAACATCCTTTTGTAAAAGGTTAGTGAGAGGCCTAGAAATTTTACATAAGTCTTTGATAAATCTCCTATAGAAACTAGCATGACCTAAGAAACTACGAATACCTTTGATATCCTTAGGACATGGCATTTTCTCAATTGCATGAACCTTAGCTTTGTCCACTTTAATACCCTTTTCAGAAATCTTATGGCCCAAGACAATACCTTCGTTAACCATAAAGTGCCATTTCTCCCAATTCAAGACAAGACTTGTTTGTTCACATCTCTGCAAAACTCGATCAAGATTTCTTAAACAATCATCAAATGACTTCCCATAAACGGAGAAATCATCCATGAAAACCTCTACAATCTTTTCACAAAAGTCAGAGAATATTGCAGTCATACATCTTTGAAAGTTAGCAGGTGCATTGCATCAACCAAAAGGCATACGTCTATAAGCATAAGTTCCAAAGGGACAAGTAAAAGTAGTCTTTTCTTGATCATGTTGAGAAACAGGTATTTGTGAAAAACCAAAGTATCCATCAAGGAAGTAAAAGTGTCTGTGCTTTGATAATATTTCTAGCATTTGATCAGTAAAAAGTAGAGGGTAATGATCTTTTCTAGTGGCTTTTTTAATTTCCTAAAATTAATTACCATTCTATAGCCTGTAATAGTTCTTTGTGGAATAAGTTCATTCTTATCATTAGGAACAACAGTAATACCTCCTTTCTTAGGAACACAATGAACGGGACTTACCCATCTACTATCAGCTATAGGATAGATTATACATGCTTCTAGAAGTTTTAATATTTCTGTTCTTACCACTTCTTTCATCTTCGAATTTAACCAACGTTGATGATCGACAACGGGTTTAGCATCAGGTTCCATATTAATCTTATGCTGACATAGAGTGGGACTAATGCCCTTTAAATCATCAAGAGTATATCCAATAGCAGCTCGGTGCTTCCTTAGAACTTTCAATAATCTTTCTTCTTCATGTTCTGAAAGGTTAGCACCGATAATAACAGGATATATCTTCTTTTCATCAAGATAAGCATATTTCAAAGTGCCAAGCAATTGTTTTAATTCAAACACTGGATCACCTTTAGGTGGAGGAGGACCTCCTAGAGTTTCAATAGGTAGATTGTTTTTAAGCAGAGGACGTTGCTCGAAGAAAATATCATCTATTTCATTTATTTCATGCATATCTAAATCATTTTTATGATCTAGCAAATATTGTTCTAGTGGATCAGGAGGCACAACAATAGAAGTAATACCAATAATTTCATCTTTACTAGGTAATTCTTTTTCATGAAGCTTTCTATTAAACTTGAAGAAATTAAATTCAAGAGACTCATCACCAAAACTAACACCGACAGTTTGTTTCTTACAATCTATTTTAGCATTAACGGTGTTCAAGAAAGGTCTACCAAAGATAACGGGACATAAGTCGCCTTGCGGGGAACCAAGAACAAGAAAATCAATATTTTATTTTTTCCACACAAGACTTGAACATCTCTAACTGTCAGGGATATTACTAGCAGGTATAAACCGGCTAGGAAGATCCGGATTATACTAAACATAGTTGCATTATCATAAGCCCAGTAGAATATGAACCAGAGGTTACGGCCCATAGAGGCTTAGGGCCCATGTGTAAAGCTTACGGTTTGTAAACCGTCATATCATGTAACTTGAGGTGTAAGATAGAAAGAGTAGAGACCGAGGCGGACACGATGATGAACCGGCCTTGGGACTCTGTAAACCGGACCGGGCGTCGCCTCCTATATAAAGGGACGACCTGGCGACGATTCAGGACAGGCAACAACCCGTCGACAGGCAAGCAATCCGCTCCCTGTTCATCGACGCCCAAGCAATACCAAACCAAACTAGACGTAGGCCTTTACCTTCATCGACTAGTATAAACCCTCTGTGTCCTTTGTGTGCTTTTAACCTCTTCAAGCTAACCCGTGCGATGGCCTCACACCTAAGTCCTCTAAACCGGACATCTGTCGTGTTAATTCCACAACACTAACAATCTCAATTGCTGATATAGTGTCTCTATTAGCCAGTTTAATGGTGACATCAATGTCTTCTATCTCCGCGGGTGTTATGTCATTCATAATTTCTTGGTATAAAGAGTAGGGAATAGCACTCACGCTAGCATCTATGTCACATAAACCCTGATAGCAGTGATCTCCTATTTTGACCGAGACAACGGGCATGCCAACAACAGGTTTGTGCTTATGCTTTTTATCAGGCTTGGCAATTCTAGCAGCTTCTTCATTAAAGCAAATGACATGCCCATCTACATTTTCTTCCAAGAGATCTTTGACCATAGAAATATTAGGTTCTACTTTAATTTGTTCATATGGTTTAGGTGTTCTAATGTAACTTTTGTTAACCACAGTTGAAAATTTAGCATGTTCCTTTATCCTAACAGGGAAAAAAGGGTTTTCAATGTAAGGAGTAGGAACAACTGGGTCAACATTATAAAGTATAGTTTCTTCTTTAACTAGTATCTGTTCTTTAATTTCTTCTTTAATAGGTGGGTGATATTTAAACCACTTCTCTTTAGGGAGATAAACATGTAGCAAAAGATTCACAAAAGGACGCTACTATCTCAGAGTCAAGTCCATATTTAGTGCTCAACTTTGAAAAGGCATCGGTATTCATAAAAGATTTAACACAATCATACTTAAGCTTAATACCTGACTCTTTACCTTCGTCGAGTTCCCAATCTTCAGAGTTGCATTTAACTCTTTCCAAGAGATCCCACTGGAATTCAATAGTTTTCTTCATAAAAGAACCAGCACAAGAAGTATCAAGCATGGATTGATCATTACAAGAAAGCCGAGCATAAAAAATATGAATAATAATTTCTCTTGAGAGCTCATTATTGGGGCATCAATATAACATTGACTTAAGCCTCCCCCAAGCTTGAGCGATACTTTCTCCTTCACGAGGCCAAAAATTATATATGTAATTCCGATCACGATGAACTAGATGCATAGGATTTTGTTTTTGGTGAAACTCCATTTTCAATCGGTTCCAGTTCCAAGATCTAATATCATCGCATAGCCTATACCATGCTAATGCTTTTCCATTCAAAGATAAAGGAAAACCCTTCTTCATAACTTGATCTTCGGGTAGACCTGCAAGCTTAAACAATCCACAAATTTGTTCCACATATATCAAGTGCATATCAGGATGTTCGGTTCCATCTCCTGCATAAGAATTAGCTAGCAGTTGTTTCATCGTACCCGAAGGGATTTCATTTTAAATATTTTTAGTAGGTGCAGCGGGTTGAGGGGTAGCTAATTGTGGTTCCGGTCGAGGTGAAGATACCCCAAAAAAACCTCAAAGGATTGTTCTCCATAGTAACAAGTGACAATAAATCTTAGCACACTATATGAATGTTTCCTTACCAATTTCCACTTACCAAAAGCGCTTCACTCCCCGGCAGTGGTGCTAGAAAATTTCCTTGATGACCCAACGAGGAGCAGAAGGAAATGACAAGTGTTTTTAGGTAAGGTAATATCTGCAAGTGCTGAAATTGTAAGTAGCAGAGTAGTTTGATAGCAAGATAATTTTGTAATGAGCAAGTAACGTAGTAACAGAAGTGCAGTAACATATCCCAATCCTCTTGAGGCAAAGGATAGGCCAAGATGGTTTCTTATAATAAGCAAAGTGTTCTTGAGGGTACATGGGAATTTCATCTAGTCACTTTCATCATGTTGGTTCAATTCGTGTTCGCTACTTTGATAATTTGATATGTGGGTGGATCGGTGCTTAGGTTTTGTTACTACTTGAACAAACCTCCTACTTATAATTAACCCTCCCGCAAGCATCCGCAACTACGAGAAAAGTATTAAGAATAAATTCTAACCATAGCATTACACTTTTGGATCCAATCGGTCCCTTACGGAATAGTGCATAAATTGGGGTTTAAGCTTCTGCAGTCTCTCAACCCACCATCTAATTACTACTCCACAATGCATTCCCTTAGGCTCAAATATGGTGAAGTGTCATGTAGTCGACGTTCACATGACACCACTAAGGGAATCACAAAATACATACTATAAAAATACCGAACACAAATCAAATTCACTTGATTACTTGCAACATGATTTCTCCCATGACCTCAAGAACAAAGGTAACACCTCACAAGTCATGAAGATGCTCAAGTTCAGAGGGGTATTAAATAGCATAATGGATCTGAACATATAATCTTCCACCAAATAAACCATATAGTAATCAACCACAATATGTAATCAACACTACTAGTCACCCACAAGCGCCAATCTATAGTTCCGGTAACAAGATTGAACACAAGAGATGAACTAGGGTTTGAGATGAGATGGTACTATTGAAGATGTTGATGAACATAGCCCTCCCCAAGATGGGAGAGTTGTTGGTGATGATGATGACGATGATTTC
The DNA here is from genome assembly GCA_902687465.1 of Secale cereale. Lineage (NCBI taxonomy): Eukaryota > Viridiplantae > Streptophyta > Magnoliopsida > Poales > Poaceae > Secale > Secale cereale. Next base: position 306,098,343 of record LR738714.1, on the reverse strand, counting down.
CCCCTCCGGGAGGGAAGTTCCCCCGGTGAAATCGCTCCGTCGGAGGGCAAAAGTGCTCCTGCCCAAGTCCCGCCTCAAGACGGCGGTGCCCCATCCCGAAAGTCTCCTCCTTATTTTTTCCAGGTCATAAGGGCTTATATACCAGAAGAATTGCACCGGAGGTGGGCCTGGGTGAGTACAACCCACCAGGGCGCGCCTGGGCTCCCTGGCGCGCCCAGGTGGGTTGTGCCCACCTGGTGGGCCCCCTATGGTATTTCTTTACTCCAATATTCTTCAAATAATTCATAAAAATTCTCCGTGAGTTTCAGCTTGTTTGGAGTTGTGCAGAATTAGAGGCCTGACATAGCTTTTCAGGTCCAGATTTCCAGCTGTCGGGAGTCTCCTTCTTGGTGCAGTCCTTGCAAATTATGAGAGAAAAGGTATTAGAATTACTCCAAAAAGCATTATTGTGCATAATAACAACAAGATAACATGATGCAAAATGGACGTATCGAAGACTGCCTCCACCGCCACTCTCTCCTCTTCTACCTCCAGATTCCCTCCTTCTCGCCGCCCACGGAAGATGGGCCGCAAGAAGAGCGTCATGAAGGGGAAGGAGGCGGCCAAGTCGGAGGATCCGAGGATGGATGAGAGGAAAAGGAAGTCTGAAGCTATGCTCCAGTGGATGCAAGAGAATGTGGTCTTCTTGCCGTCCAACATGGAAAAAAATTCTTTGATCTGGAGGTATGCTTATATGTGGGGGAGAAAAACCAAGGGGCATGGAGAGCCGGTCGTTCTCTCTGATCGGTCCAAGGCCCCAAATGACTCTTATCCATTCTCCTGCGCCTACTTTTACCGCGGGGTTTCTCCCCCTTCCCTGATTTCTTCAGTGCCATGATGTACTCTTTTGGATTCCGCTTGCTGGATTTCACGCCAAATGCAATGATGTGCATGGAGGTGTTTGCCCATTCTTGTGAGAATTTTGTCGGAGTCGCCCCCAATGTAGAGTTGTTCCATCACTTCTACATCCCCACGCATTGAGGACAATCCATTTCGGGAAATATATCATGGATTCCGCGGGGGAGGAGAGAAGATTGGGATTACCTTAGAGGGTAACTGGACGTCAAGTGGGAGGAGTGGAGAGGGGGTTGGTGTTGGATTCAGGACCCGGAAGCCCCTTCGTTCTGTCAGCCGCGGATCAAGTGCGTGGTACGCAACAAGGATTGGAGTGACCTGGGGGGAAACTGACGAGAAGCTACGTACATCGTTGAACAAGGTTTCCCGTCTCAAGGCTACCGGGCTCACCATCGTGCAAGTTGGTGCTGATTTCCTCCAGCACCACATTGCCCCGCCGCACCAGCGGGACCGCTTTGCTTGGGAGTACAAGAATGCCATGGACTGGATTCGACTCTATCTTCCAGTTGTTAATAATCTGACAGTCATGAGTCAGGCCTGGTTGTGCGAGCAACTCTTCCACAAGGCCGACACTTTTCACTTGCAGGCAAGGATTGTTCCATTGCACATCAACTCTGCTTTGGACCAGATCCTCAAGTGGATACCGAACTACAATGCAAATGGAGTCAAAGAAAATTGGGAGTTGCCCAGCTTGGAGGACGAGATGAGCTGGGCCTCTAGCTTAGAGCAGAAGTGAAACATCCCAAATTTTCAATTTGGAATGTTATACATAGATCATATTGCATATCATATTTCATTGCATTTGTGTGCTTGCGATCCTCGAAAATTCTAAGCAACTCAAGGACCCATGGAGAGAGTTGACCATTTTCGTATTTGAGTTTTCTCAAATACCGGTACGGGGATTTTACTGTTTTCGTATTTGAGTTTTCTCAAGGACTCAATGTGTGAGGGTTTTAATAGTTTTTCTCTCCTAAAAACATTTCTTAGTAAAATATATGAGCGAAGATAATACGACTTCTCCAAAATAAAAAAAATATTGGAGGAAAAATAATAAAATCACTTTTGGAATTTTATTCGGATTTATTTTTGATTTTATTTGCATAGGAAAAATACGCATTTTTCAAAATTGCATTTAGGTCCGGGAAAAATGTCCACTTTATCCTAAATATTATTAGAGGATGGTGAAAATTTATTTCGGAATTTTTGGAGTCCATTTAGTAATTTTTTCGCCTGTTAAAGTATGTCGGGACTGTTTATAAAAAAACCGACCGACCTAGTCGGGCCGTACCCGACTAGGACTCCTCAGGCCGGCCCCTTTAAAAGGCGAGGCCCGAAGCCCCGCAGCCCACCAGCCCCGCGCCGAAACCCTAGGCCGCCGCCGCCCGTGCCGCCGCCGCCGCCGCCAACTCGCGACGTCGCCGCCGCCCGTCTCGCCGCCGCCGGAGCCCGCTGTCGTCGAGGTAGACGTTGTCCCGAGCCGCCGTCATTTTTTAAAACCGTTTGTTTTTTTAGTAAACCCTAGATCTGTTTTTTTAAATAGATCGGTTCGGTTTTTTTCGGTTTAGTTAAATAGCGGACGTTCGTCCGTACGTTCGTTTTAACAAACGTTCTTCTCCCGTTAGTCACAGAAAACGAACGTCCGTTTGTTAGTCTGTTCGTCCGTTTTTCCTTTCAGGGGTTTTCCGCGATTATTTTCGATCGCGATTTCTGCCCTGATCTTTTTTTTAGTTTTTCTTTTCGCTCAAAAGTCGGAATCTGGTGATTCAAGCGCCCAGATCTTCGTCTCGAAGCCCCTTTTACGTTTAACCAACTTGAACAAGGTTTTGCTACTGTAAAATTTGACTTTAGATCAATCTAGTGAACATATCTTGTTTCTTTCACAGTTTGAGTTTCGTTGCTCCGTTTGATTTGATTCTTTTTGCAAACCGGAGTTCTTAAGTTGAACTTTCTGGTTAGATCTTCTTATTTGGAGTTTTACCTATGCATCTTTGCTTGATTGCTTATGTATGCTATTGTTTGCTTGCGATAGAATTCCCGGAGTGCGAAGCGTGCTACTATGAGTCCCTAGGTTTTGCGAATCATCAGCAAGGCAAGTAACACTTTGATCATACCCTTTATTACCCAGTTTTTATGCATTAGATCAAACCCTCACACATTGCATGTGTAGGATCTCTTAACTTGTGGGTCTGGGAAGTAGATTGAGGTAGAACCTATTACCTGCATTATTTTCAAACCCCTGGAAGTTACTTCTACGTTATGCTTAGGTTGCCATGCTATGCTCGTAGACATGGATTGGGTTTGAAAGTGTCCATGACAGATGAGAGTTGTTAATTAATGGTTAAACTTAAGGTGGCTACTTGAATACACATCTGGGTGGATTGGTTGCAGGGCACCTAGAGAATCCAGTATTGTCCTAGGAAATCCTGGAGGAACCGTGTGATTATCCTATTGAATGCCAACCAGGCTCAAAGGGATCATAAAACTATTCATGCTAGAAACTTCTGTGTGCAGCCACAATGCCATTACGGGCTCTGGCATAGTATGAGTAAGTTGTGTGAGCTCTTTCAGTGGTGGACTAGCAGATGTAGGGGAAAGTAGGTGTACCGGTCCACCCGGGGTAAAGAGTAAATACTTCTGAAAGATTGTGTCTTGGTCATCCGGTTCTCAAACACCGTGCAGTGCAAGAAATCCAATGGAGGAGATCAAGTCTTGTGGGGAAAAGTGCACAAACCTCTACAGAGTGTACAAACTAATTATGATTAGCCTTGTCCCCGGTTATGGACATCTTGAGTATCTGGTACTTGAATTATTGGTTGATCTCAACACTCTAAAATAAATTTGTTGGGTTAATGATGACTACTTTAATTGGGATTGAGTTGGAGGTACCTTCTCAATGATGTTTCAACCACCATGATAGTTAAAATAAAAGTTATTCCTTTGTTGTAGGGAAAAATTGGCTTTATGCAAAAACCTTAACCTTAGAGCCTCCACCAGCCAAATATGCATGTAGTGTTAGCCTTTACTCTGTTACTTGCTGTACTGTGTTATCTTTCGAGCATATTCCATGTGCTGGCCCGTTTCGGGCTGCAACATGTTACGTTGCAGACTTCTCAGAAGAAGAGTAAGGCGCACTAGGTCGTTTGTCATGCACTCAGCTATGCCGTTGGAGTTGATGGACCTACTTATCGTCCAAGCCTTCCGCTATTATTTTGTTAGATGGCCTTATGTCATATAATTTTGTAATAAGTTCTCTTTTGAGACATTCGATGTAATAAGTGTGTGATTGCCACTTTGTTATAAATCCTTCAAGTACTGTGTGTGTCAGCATTACCGATCCAAGGATGACACAGAACATATAGACTTCGGACCATTCGGATCGTGGTCGCTACAAGACGGTATCAGAGCACACGCTGAATGTAGGACACGACCACTAAGATAAATCCTAGGCCACTCTTCTCTACTTATTTCTGACTCCTCTCCATTTTCTGTTCTTTAGGATGGTGGACCCAAGGAACAAGTTCACTCAACCAGATGAAGACACACCTTTTGGACAACACTTGAAGGAAGTCACTAGGTACCTGAACATCGGGATACCAAGCTTCATCGGGACCTACACCGCCACTCTACGAGAAGAGGAGCGATGGAATATTCAAGTTCAAATCCCTGGGAGGACATTCGCGCCATCCACTGAGCCCATAGAGTTTTCTTTTGATACGCCAACCTGGAGTCTAGGCAAGAGTATGGCAGCCCACATTACCATGGGACGCATTGGAGAAGCCTACAAGCAGGAGCTGAAAGACACTATCTACCAGATATGTGGACGCCGAGATGAGCAATGGGACATGATCAGTACCCGAAAGGACAAGTCCATTGCAGCATTCATCCAGGAGTTAAACCAGCACATCCGTCGACAGGAGCACCAGATGTGCGCAGGGATGATAGAGTTGAAGAAGGCGTTAACCAGGAACTTGGAGCTAGAAGAAAAACTCAAGTCTACACGCGACGATACGAGGATGAGATGACAATACTTGTGGAGAAGAATTATGACTTGACAAGGAAGTTAGGAGTATTCATGGGAGATCCAGCCCCAGGAGGAGAAGAAGAAGAAGAAGAAGAACCTAAGGAGATTCGTTCTGAGGACTAGATCATCATCGACAACACCGACTCGGACCCCGATGATAGTGATGATGACTATGAAGATGAAGCTGGAGAAGATATCATGGAATCTTCCGCCGATCAAAATTTCTAGATGACCACCCTATGACTAGTAGCCCCCCCCCCCCACAAAGTAGAATTTAGAGCACTTTTGTAACGTTAGTTAGAATCTTTTGTATGCCCTTGCTTGAAATTGATTGGTGTGATATGATTGTGTTTGTCTCATGTGCATATGGGTAGTGAATTTTCCTTAGACCTCCTATTCTAATCTCTTCCCTCTACACCCATCAGATGCCTCCGAAACGTGAGCCCGGATTTCAGTTTCCCCCTGAGCTCACTTAGTTGATCTAGCAGCAGAACACCTTGATGCAACTTCTTGTCCAGAACAATCAGAACAACAACAACAACCCTCCACCACCACCACCCATGGACAACCTGACACGTTTCTTAAGGTTGTAACCACCGATGTTCTCTAGTAGCATTGAACCAATAGTTGCTGATGACTGGCTGCGCAAGATTGGAAGGGATTTGACCACCGCAAATTGCACGGATGCTGAGAAGGTGCATTTTGCCGCACATCAATTGGCTAGAACAGCAGCAGCATGGTGGGAGAACTACACAACCACTTTCCCTATAGCCAATGTCACTTGGGACTAGTTTCAGCAAGCTTTTCCCACTGCCCATGTCTCAACTGGAGCCATGAGCATGAAGAAGCGAGAGTTTCGCAACTTGCGCCAAGGAAATCGTACTGTGGCTCAGTATGTAGATGAGTTTAGTACTCTATCTCGTTATGCCCCGGATGATGTGGCCACATATGCCGCGAAGCAAGAGAAGTTTATGGAAGGGCTGAATGATGAGATGAGCGTTTAGTTGATGGTGGCAACCTTCAACAACTACCAGGAGTTGGTAGACAAGGCTCTTATGATTGAAGGGAAGTAGCAGCAGCAGATTGAGAGCCGCAAGAGGAAGTATGGACAAGGAAGGAATAATTCTGGAGCCCAGCGGAAGCCCCATTTCACCCCGAACTCGGGAGGATACACCCATAACCATGGAAGCCACACCCATAATGGAGGTAGTGCTCAAAACCACAATGACTCCAAGAATGGGAATGGGAATGGAGCAAGCAATAATCAGAACCACTCCACTCCATCCACACCCGCTAAGAGGGATTTAAGTCACGTTACCAGTTTCAAGTGTAGGAAGAATGGACACTAAGCCACGGAGTGCCATGAAGCTAAGAATGGGAACGACAATGGAAGCGCCAGGAAGAAGCCCAACCCTTTCAACAAAGGACAAGTGAACCACGTGACCGTGGAGGAGGTTGAAGAGCAACCTGACACAGTTGTCGGTAAGTTTTTGGTTAAGTCATTTACCGCAGTAGTTCTTTTTGATACTGGTGCATCGCATTCATACATTTCAAGGGGATTCATGAATAGATATAAGTTGCCCACCCAAGTGCTTAAGACACCCATGTTAGTAAGTTCCCCAGGAGCAGAGTATATGGCACATCAAGGATGTTTTCAAGTACCATTGACCATTGGACGACATGTATTCCCCTCAGACCTGATAGTTTTGGAGTCACAAGGATTGGATGTGATACTAGGTACGGATTGGCTATCGATGTATGGAGGGAACATCGATTGTGCCAGTAAGTCTATTTTGCTTACCACCCCGGAGGGAAAAAGGATCAAGTATGTATCTAGGCATACGCCTAGAAGGACACAAGTACATTCTCTCTCGGGAGCTGTTCAGGAGGAAGTGTCCGTAGTAAGGGATTATCCGGATGTTTTTCCAGAGGACTACCAGGCATGCCGCCGGTTAGGGATATTGAGTTTTTGATTGAGCTATTGCCAGGCACCGTACCAATATCAAAGAGACCGTACCGGATGCCAGCAAATGATCTGGAGGAGATCAAGAAGCAGATTAAGGAGTTATTGGAGAAAGGATTTATTCGACGAAGTTCATCACCTTGAGGAGCCCCTGCGCTTTTGATTGAGAAGAATGATGGAACTTTAAGAATGGTCATTGATTATCGGGCACTGAATGAAGTGACGATTAAGAATAAGTACCCACTTCCAATGATCAATGATTTGTTTGACCAACTTCAAGGAGCTAAAGTATTCTCCAAGGTCGATCTAAGATCAGGATACCACCAGTTGAAGATCCGAGAGAAGGATATACCTAAGACAGCCTTCACCATGAGGTATGGGCTATATGAGTATATGGTTATGTCATTTGGATTGACTAACGCCCCTGCCTATTTCATGAGTATGATGAATAAGGTATTCATGAAATTCTTGGATAAGTTTGTCGTGGTATTCATTGATGAAATCTTGGTGTACTCGAAGAACGAAGAGGAACGGGAGGAGCATTTGCTTTTGGTTCTTGAGAAGCTTCGAGAACATCAGTTATATGCCAAGTTTAGCAAATGTGACTTTTGGTTGAAGGAAGTTGGATTCTTAGGACATGTTATATCAGGAGAAGGTATAGTAGTGGACCCTGTCAAGGTACAGGCAGTCACTGAGTGGTTGGCACCCACTTCAGTTGGAGAGATCCACAGTTTTCTTGGATTCGCGGGATACTATCAGAGATTTATAGAGAATTTCTCCAAGATTGCAAAGCCTATGACATCATTGTTGAAGAATGACACCAAGTTCCATTGGATTGAAGAGTGCGAAGAAAGTTTCCAGTAGTTGGAGAAACGTTTGACTACAACCCCAGTGCTGATCTTGCCAGATATACGCAAGGATTTCCAAGTGTATTGCGACGCTTCACGCTTAGGATTTGGAGGTGTACTCATGCAGGACGGAAGAGTTGTTTCTTATGCATCTCGTCAACTATGACTGCACGAGTTTAATTATGCTACTCATGATTTGGAGCTAGCAGCAGTAGTGCATGCGCTCAAAACCTAGAGACATTTCCTTATTGGAAATTGTTGTGATGTGTGCACGGATCACAAGAGTTTGAAGTACATTTTCACTCAGAAGGAGCTGAACCTCAGACAGAGGAGATGGTTGGAGCTCATAAAGGATTATGATATGAAGCTGGACTATCATCCAGGTAAGGCCAATGTCGTTGCAGACGCTTTGAGCCGGAAGAGTTATGCCAACACCCTAGTAAAAGGAGGATTGCCAAAGGAATTAGCAGAAGATCTCAGGGAGCTTCGTTTGGAGATAGTTCCTAGAGGTTCTGTTGCAACCCTTGAGGTTCAGTCAACATTGTTGGGAAAGATACGAGAAGCCCAGAAGGAAGACAAAGAGATTGCCGAAATCAAGGAGAAGATGAGTGAAAGAAAAGCCAAGGGTTTTCGTGAGGACGAACACGACACCTTGTGGTTTGAGGACCGAGTTTATGTGCCCAACAACGCTAAGATCAGAAAATTGATACTGCAGGAACCACATGATTCACCATACTCGATACAGCCCGGAAACACTAAGATGTATTTGGATTTGAAGGAGCGTTTCTGGTGGACGGGAATGAAGAAGGACATTGGGGAGTATGTTGCCGTATGTGGTGTATGCCAGAGAGTAAAGGTAGAACATCAGAAACCAGCAGGATTACTACAGCCTTTGCCGATACCCGAATGGAAGTGGGATAAGCTTGGCATGGACTTTATCACCGGATTGCCCAAGACCAGATCGGGATATGACTCAATCTGGGTAGTAGTGGATCGCTTGACCAAAGTAGCCCACTTTATCCCCGTGAAAACTACGTACACCAGTGCGAAGTTGGCCAAGATATACAAGACCAGGATCGTATGTCTGCATGGAGTTCCGAGGACCATCGTATCAGATAGAGGAACACAATTCACCTCAAAGTTTTGGCATCAGCTACACCAGACTTTGGGAACTAGGCTAGAATTCAGTACAACTTTCCACCTGCAACCGATGGATAGACCGAGAGAGTCAATCCGATTCTGGAGGATATGTTGAGAGCTTGTGCACTAGATTATGGATCTAGTTGGGACGACAACTTGCCTTATGCGGAGTTCTCGTACAACAACATTTACCAGGCCAGATTGAAGATGGCACCATTCAAAGCATTGTATGGGAGGAGGTGCCGAACGCCGTTGATGTGGGATGAAGTCGGAGACCGTCAGTTGTTTGGACCAGATATGATCAAAGAGTCAGAAGAGAAGGTTAAGCTGATTCGAGATAGACTGAAAGTAGCTCAGTCCAGGCAGAAGAGTTATGCAGACTCGAAGCGCAAGGAAGTAGTCTATGAAATCGGAGACATAGTGTACCTGAGAGTGTCGCCTCTGCGAGGAGTTAAACGTTTTGGAGTTAAGGGAAAGTTAGCCCCGAGATTTGTTGGACCGTACCGTGTTTTGGAATGCATGGGAGAGGTTGCCTACAAGTTAGAGTTCCCGAAGGACTATCAGGAGTTCACGACATGTTTCACGTTTCCCAGCTTAAGAAGTGCCATGCGGAGATGACCGATATTCCTTTAAGAGACACAGTGCCCCTGGAAGCAATTCAGTTGGATAGTGATCTGACTTACGAGGAGAAACCCGTCAAGATCCTTGAGTTTGCGAGCAGAGTCACCCGCAGCAAAGTTATCAAGTTTTGCAAAGTTCAGTGGAGTCACCACACCGAGGATGAAGCCACCTGGGAACGAGAGGACGACCTACGCAAGGACCACCCACACCTATTTTCTAGCCAACCCGAATCTCGAGGGCGAGATTCATTCTAAGGTTTATAGGTATGTAACATCCCAATTTTTTAATTTGGAATGTTATACATAGATCATATTGCATAGCATATTTTATTGCATTTGTGTGCTTGCGATCCTCGAAAATTCTAAGCAACTCAAGGACCCACGGAGAGAGTTAGGGATTTTACCGTTTTCGTATTTGAGTTTTCTCAAATACCGGTACGGGGATCACTTTGGTTTTAATTCTGTTTCTCTCCTAAAAATATTTCTTAGTAAAATATATGACCGGAGATAATATGACTTCTCCAAAATAAAAGACATATTGGAGGAAAAATATTAAAATCACTTTTGGAATTTTATTCGGATTTATTTGTGATTTTATTTGCATAGGAGAACTACGCATTTTCCAAAATTGCATATAGGTCCGGGAAAAATGTTCACTTTGCCCTAAATATTATCTGAGGACGGTGAAAATTTATTTTGGAATTTTTGGAGTCCGTTTAGTATTTTTTTCACCTGTTTTAGTACGTCGGGACTCTTTATTAAAAAAAACAACCGACCTAGTCAGGCCGTACCCGACTAGGACTCCTCTAGCCGGTCCCTTTAAATGGCGAGGCCCAAAGCCCCGCAGCCCACCAGCCCCGCGCCGAAACCCTAGGCCGCGGCCGCCACCGCCCCCAACTCGCGCCGCCGCCGCCGCCCGCTCGCGCCACCGCCTGCTCGCGTCGCCGCTGCCGGAGCCGCCCGCCCGCGCCGCGCCAACACCCGCGCCGCCGCCGCCGGAGCCGCCCCGCCGCCCGTCTCGCCGCTGCCAGAGCCCGCCGTCGTCGAGGTAGACGCCGTCCCGAGCCGCCACCTGTTTTTTTAAAAAACCGTTCGGTTTTTTTAGTAAACCCTAGATCTGTTTTTTAATAGATCGGTTCGGTTTTTTCGGTTTAGTTAAATAGCGGACGTTCGTCCGTACATTCATTTTAACGTACGTTGTTTGCCCATTAGTCATAGAAACGAACGTTCGTTCGTTAGTCTGTTCGTCCGTTTTTATTTTTTAGGGTTTTTCCGCGATTAATTTCGATCGCGATTTCTGCCCTGATCTTGTTTTTAGTCTGTTCGTCTATTTTTCTTTTTCAGGGTTTTTCGCAATTAATTTCGATCGCGATTCTGCCCAGATCTTCGTCTCAAATCCCTCTTTCCATTTAACCAACTTGAACAAGGTTTTGCTACTGTAAAATTTGACTTTAGATCAATCTAGTGAATGGATCTTGTTTCTTTCGCAGTTTGAGTTTCGTTGCTCCGTTTGATTTGATTGTTTTTGCAAACCGGAGTTCTTAAGTTGAACTTTCTCGTTAGATCTTCTTATTTGGAGTTTTACCTATGCATATTTGCTTGATTGCTTATGTATGCTATTTTTTGCTTGCCTAGAATTCCCGGAGTGGGAAGCGGGCTACTACGAGTCCCTAGGTTTTGCGAATCATCAGCAAGGCAAGTATCACTTTGATCATACCCTTTATTACCTAGTTTTTATGCATTAGATCAAACCCTCACACATTGCATGAGTAGGATCTCTTAACTTGTGGGTCTAGGAAGTAGATTGAGGTAGAACCTATTACCTGCATTATTTTCAAACCCCTGGGAGTTACTTCTATGTTATGCTTAGGTTGCCATGCTATGCTCATAGACGTGGTTTGGGTTTGAGATTATCCATGACAGATGTGAGTTGTTAATTAATGGTTCAACTTAAGGTGGCTACTTGAATACACATCTGGGTGGATTGGTTGCAGGGCTCCTGGAGAATCCAGTGTTGTCCTAGGAAATCCCGGAGGAACCGTGTGATTATCCTATGGAATGCCACCCAGGCTCAAAGGGATCATAAAACTATTCATGCTAGAAACTTCCGTGTGTAGCTACAATGCCATTATGGGCTCTGGCATAGTATGAGTAAGTTGTGTGAGCTCTTTCAGTGGTGGACTAGCAGATGTAGGGGAAAGTAGGTGTACCGGTCCACCCGGGGTAAAGAGTAAATACTTCTGAAAGACTGTGTCTCGGTCATCCGGTTCTCAAACACAATGCAGTGCGAGAAATCCTACGAAGGAGATCGAGCCTTGTGGGGAAAAGTGCGTAAACCTCTGCAGAGTGTACGAACTAATCATGATTAGCCGTGTCCCCGGTTATGGACATCTTGAGTATCTGGTACTTGAATTATTGGTTGATCTCAACACTCTAAAATAAATTTGTTAGGTTAATGAAGACTACTTTAATTGGGATTGAGTTGGAGGTACCTTCTCAATGATGTTTCAACCACCATGATAGTTAAAATAAAAGTTATTCCTTTGTTGTAGGGAAAAATTGGCTTTATAATAAAACCTTAACCTTAGAGCCTCCACCAGCCAAATATGCATGTAGTGTTAGCCTTTACTCTATTACTTGCTCTACTATGTTATCTTGCCAGCATATTCCATGTGCTGACCCGTTTTGGGCTGCAACATGTTACGTTGCAGACTTTTCAGAAGAAGAGTCAGGTGCGCTAGGTCGTTTGTCATGCACTCGGCTATGCCGTTGGAGTTGATGGACCTACTTATTTTCCAAGCCTTTCACTGTTATTTTTTTAGATGGCCTTATGCCATATACATTTGTAATAAGTTCTGTTTTGAGACATTCGATGTAATAAGTGTGTGATTGCCACTCTGTTATAAATCCTTCAAGTACTGTGTGTGTCAGCATTACCGATCCAGGGATGACACAGAACACAGAGCCTTCGGTCCATTTGGATCATGGTCGCTACAAGAAGGCTACTAGGAAGGAGACGGATTTCACCAGGGCTACTGTCAGATTTAGGGTTCCGGCAAAACCCTTAAGGTTCAAACTCTGGGGTGCACACGAAGATCTCTCCTTCCGCCCTAGCCCTTCTACTCGACAGTTCTACGCCTAGCTCGTCAGATCCAATGAACAAGAGACACAAGATTTATACTGGTTCGGGCCACCGTTGTGGTGTAACACCCTAATCCAGTGTGTGTGGTGCATTGCCTTGTAGGCAGAGGGAGAAATAGTACATGGATGAACTGCCTCCTGGGGAGAGGTGTTCTTGAGATCGGGTGAGCTTGAGGTGTGTGGCCTTCTATCTGATCAACTTGAGATGTGATGATCCCAATGGTGGTGGCTAGTCCTATTTATAGTGGCCAGGGTTCTCTTCCCAAATATTGAGCGGGAAGGAATCCCACAATGACCAAATTTTAAGGGGGGCAACCAGTACAAGCTATCCTGACAAAAGGTGGTCTTCGCTGCCAAAAGCTTCTGGTGGTGACGCTGTCGTGGGCTCCGCGATGACCTCCGTCCTGCCATCCTGCTGGTCTTGGTCTTGTTGCACTGATATGGAAACCTTTGCCTGACGCCTTGGGACTCCGCGCTTGCACCTGCTTCTATAGCACCAAAGAGGAAACTGGCACTCTGCGCCCGCTGGCGCCCACCTGGCTTTAGTCATCACTGCTCACGTCATGAGGACCTCGCGAGGTGCCCCTCGCCTTGATATCTCTGATCCTCATGAGACGGCCTGGCGAGGCCGCCCTAGGGGATGTCATGTGTCGTCCGCCTAGCGAGGCTTGGCCCCTCGCGAGGGTCTTGAGTGTTGCTGAAGAAGTTAGGCCACACTAGGCCGCCTTGCGAGCCACGCTCTGGGCCGCATGCAGGCAAGTCTGGGTACCCCCGTTACAGAACGCCGACAGTAGCCCCCGGGCCCAAGGCGCACTCGGGCTTGGCTTCGCGGCGAAGCCAAGGGCCAAGTGCGGAGCGCCGCGGGACCTCAAAGCCTGCGGTCCTGACTGACGCGTGGCGATTGACGGGACGTGGGCGTCTCCACTTCCCCATATAGCCTCGGTTTTCGCCCTGCCGGCGGCCCCTGTTACCTGCTTGATTCTGCCTCCTCTGTCAGCGGCGCGCCCGGCGGTTTTCTTCATCTCTTGAACCTTCTTCCCCGGATAGATCCAACACCAAATCCCTCCGCCCCCATGGCTTCTGGTAGACAAGGTGAAGAGGGAGCGGGGCCCAGCGCCCCAGCCTCTTCGCTGCCCGCCTTCATGCCTTCCACCGAGCGGTCGGTGGTGATAAATGGAGAGATGATGGAGAAGGTGCGCCCAACGCTCGCCACCGCCTCCAACAAGTGGGGGTGACGGTGGCTTGGCCTCCTCCGCGCATCGCGATTGACAGGTCCGCCACCGTGGTCCCCCTTCATCTTCACGCCCTTTGGGCTGGCCTGATTCCTCCCTTCTCCGACTTCTTCAATGCGGTGCTGTCGCATTATCAAATCAGCGCGCTGCATCTTGACCCTCAGGCCATCATTCTCCTCGCCGTTTTCTCCTTCGTCTGCAAGGCTATGGTGGGCATTGCTCCCTCCGTGGCATTGTTTTACCACTTCTTCTCGCTCCATCTAACGGACGCGCTCCAATGCTCTGGATGTGTGTCTTTCCAAACCATTGCGGCGATGGCCAACGGGGGCATAGATTGCGACTTTGAGCCAGTCGTTGGCGGCTTCAGGAAGCAGTGGGTGTTCATCGACGTCAGAGTGCGCAGCCCTCTGCTGCACCCACCCTGGAGCTCGGCCACTTCGAGCTCTGGCTGGGGCCATGTAAGGCTTTCTAGCTCGAAGCTAGCTCCTGTTTGGTCCCAACTCGACAGGCTGCGGAGGCTTGGTGTGACGGCACCGATGGTGGTGAGGGAGTTCATCCGGTGTCGCGTCGCCCCACTCGAGCACCATTCTCGGCCGATGTGGGCCTTCTTCGGTCACGGGGACCGTATGAAGCTTCAGGCGCCTGCTCTTCCTCCCGAAGCACGACGCACAGTGCTCAAGATCGTGACAGTTGATTCATCACCGGCACGCCTACCATAGGAGTGTTGTCTCTTGTATTGCTGCTCGAACAAGATGGAGTTCGTGAGGAAGATGCCCGCTTTCGACGAATGGGGGCTCCGCCCGCCCAGGCACGCTGGGTCTCGCGAGAACCTAGTCTGCGTAGGTCCCTCGCCTGTGGCTGTTGAGGTGGTTGCCCCGAAGGTGGGTGCTGGGGGACAACTGCTGTCGAGTGCTGGTGGTACTGTTGCCTCTGCTCTGACGCCTACTGACGTTCCTGAAGTGCTACCCTCCAGAGTTCGAGGGAATCGCTCCGAAGGAGTGGTTGGGGTGCAGGTGCCACCGAATGCTCGTGAGGACGAAGCCCCCGTGGCCCTTCGCGTCATCCTGAGGGGGGTGTTGGTGGCTTGGGAGGCGCCTCGGTTGCGCCCGACGTTGCCGACCGCTTCCGGGGCTTAGGCCGGCTCCGGCTGAATTTTGAAGTTCTCCGCAAGAGAGGGAGGAACCCCGGCGATGGTGACGCTGCCCCTCGACCACTGAAGCTATGGAGGCTCATTGCCATAAAAGAGTGAGTAACTTGCTCTTTTGATCTCTTGTGTGTTGCCTTCCTTTCTGACTGTGATTTCTCAGGGTCTCGCCTGCCAAGACTGCGACGCCCACTGAGGAGCGGGCCCCTACGGCCCCGAGCCTCTCGCCCGCTTAGGGCGCCCCTGGGCGATGCGCTTCCTTGGTTGTGAGGCCGCCCACGAGGCCGAGCACACCAGCCTGGCGCCTCAACCCCGCACTCTCGTCGTTCCTTCGACACGACCCCGCCTGGGGGCTGGGGAGTGTGCCAAAGGCTACCCCCTTGGTTGTGGAACGCGTTGGGGCCACTTCGGCTCTAGTGTCCTCTTTAGGCGGTCGGCCCCAGCCCTTCCAGGCTCCGGTTAAGGCTCGAGAGCCGCCTAGAGCATAGGAGTCACCGGCTCCTCCTCCGGGGGAGACGGGTCTCCTCAGACTTCTTCAACTACTCCTGGTGCAGAGGACGGCCCTGGTCTCCTACTCGAGTCGGTGCGCGGGCGTGGGGCTGCCCGCCACAAGCTTCTCCGGGAGGCAGCGGACGCGTTGGGCCGGGTTGGGAAGGAGTTTGAAGGGGCTGACACTTGTCTTGTGGCTGAAGGTCCTCAACTGTTGGACGAGTGGCGCCGGCTAAGGGTGGTCATCAACCTTTGGCGTCTCCAGCATGAGAGCGCCAGCGTGAAGGCAGACGCGTCCCTCGCTGCCTCGCAAGAGGCCTGTGCCCGAGCTATGGAAGAGGCCCGGGAAGCTGATGCCCGTCGTGAGGCCGCGGAGAGGCACCTCCTGGAGCTCCAGGTCTTAAATACCGAGTTGGAAGACCGCGCCGAGGTGCATAGGGCCGCCCTGGCGTCGATGCGGGGGTGCCCCCTGACGAGGCGGAGGTCTTGAGGCACGAGGAGGCGCTGATGTTGGAGGCCACAGAGCGCAGCCTGGAGCTGGAGCGACTGGAGGCGAGAGAGCACCACGTGACCCTGGCTGAGGAAGTCGTCTCAGCTCGTGAGTCCATGGTTCAGGAGGAAGTCGACCGGAGGGTGGCGAAGGTCCACACGGACCTCGCTGAGGGGTATAACTTGAAGTTGGAGTTCCAGTGAGCGCAGGCCGATGGGAGGATCGCCGCCCTCAGGACGAGGCTGAGGGAGGCAGAGCTGCGCGAGGCGGCCGCTGCGGCCGCCCAGTCTTCCGCCCAGGTCGAATTGGCCTCCGCGCAGGCAGAGTTGACCTTGCTTCGAAGACAGGTTGATGAGGCCGCTGTCCTTGCACGACAGCGCGAGGTTGAGGACGACCGCCGACTCGTGTTGCAGCATGAGCATGGCCCCATGCTCCGGACCCTTCAGTCGAGGGCGAACCGGGCACTGGGAACCATCTGCGAGGAGAACGCCACTGACCCCCACATGGAGGACTATGCAGGTCACCTTGTTTTCTTCACCGAGATCGTGACGCGCCTGTAGAATCAGGCCGTGAGGGCCCGCCGTCTTTTCAAGGAGAAAAGCTGCGGCCTCATTGATCCTGATTTTGACTTTGATGCTGCCATCGCCCCCGTGCCCGGAGTTGTCCGAGACAACTTGGCGCACTGGGTGGATGACCACATGGTTGCCCTAGTCCAAGCGTTCGCCACCGATGATGATGATGTCGTGCTCTTGGCGGACGAAGGAGGCGCATTTGAAGACGCCGGAGATGTGTCCAGTGATAGCATTGGTGACGCATACGAGGGTGGCTTGGGCGGCTCTGCGAGTGATATGTCTGATTAAGCTCGTATTCTTCTGACCGTTTCCTGCACGTGTAAACTTACAAAGGGCCCCGTGGGGCATGAGAGCATTTTGACGGGGGGGAGCCCCCCTATGCGTGTAAAACAGTATTCCACTTTCTTCCTTTTTGTTTCGTGATTGAACCCGAACCTGCGGCGTGAGCCCTTAAGCCATTCTAGCTTAGCTATTGTGGCACCTTATCTAGATCTTCCCCGCCTTCATCAGGGTTGTGAGGCCGTGGGACCGCCTTTCTCCTGAGATGGTCAGCTGTCGCTCCGCGCCGTAGGCCTCCTGAGCAGTGCTTGGCCCTGCTCCGGGGAATGGGACCAGTGGCATTCCGCTGGCCGCGGCAGGATGCCTACATGGCATGATTGCGGTGCATAGGCTATTCCCCGGGAAGGGTCCTGCAGAGGTTGCAGCGGCATGCCAAGCGGGATTGGCCCCCGGGCCTGAGGGCCCGAAGTAAGATTTTTGAGACGGCCAGAAGTGGCTAAATCCAGCAGAAATCAAAGAGAACTTCCCCCCATTTTGGCAACAAGTGAGACTTCAAATTCAACTCGAACGACACGGCAAATCCAATTACAAAAAAGAAGGCGAGGAAAGCAAATAGCTGTGTTCGGCTCCTATCTAGTCTTCAGTCTTCTCACCAGCGCAGAGCTAAGTGCTGTCACTAGGACATGGGAGGGAGCCCCCGAGGCCGGCTCTCCGGAGACTCCGGGGCGTGTACAGTCCCACTCATTATTACGTGAGAGTGTCATGGGAGAAGATCTTCACAGGCCTGAGCCTTACGTCATATCTCCAGATGAGGGCCCCGCCTTGCGCCACCCTCGACCTCCGTTGGGGCGACCAGCAACCAGGA
Organism: Secale cereale; assembly: GCA_902687465.1. NCBI lineage: Eukaryota > Viridiplantae > Streptophyta > Magnoliopsida > Poales > Poaceae > Secale > Secale cereale. The sequence continues at coordinate 306,080,645 of LR738714.1, read as the reverse complement.
CAGGACCAAGGAGGCAGAAAGGCAACGCCATCGGCGCCCTCGGTGACCGCGGGCCCTCTGCCGGGGGGAAGCTTGGCGAGGCTTGCCCCGACAGAGGACCTACTTTCGCATACTTCCCTGCTCCTCGTGCCGTTGGGGAGGCCACGGCTCTAGGCCTTCTACACGCAGCCCCCAGCGTTCCGCTCTGGTCGAGGGCGGGGCGGTCGCTCTTGGGTCGTCTACCATCATCGTGGTTTGATTCACCTGTAGTCCATGGTTAGCGTACGCCTGCTGCTGGGGTACCTGTGGTGCTGTGTCGTCGTCGTTGAAGGGGTCCACGGCATCCCCGGGTGACCCACGGTAATCTTCTTCCTCGTGAGCCTCGTCGTTCCAACATGTCCCGTGGAAGGCATTGGGGCCCTCCCCGAACACGTATGCCAGGTCCACCATGCGGGGCACGTAGGCTTTATCTGTAGTCCTACCAGGGGCGCAGCCCCCGTGCCCCACACCTTGAACCCCCGGTTGCAGCATCTGGTTTTGGCACCCGCTGGGTTGAACCCCGTCGTACCCTCTTGAAGGACCGCCGGCGTCTGCTCTTGCCGGTGATGAGGTTGTTACGGTTGTAAGGAGGGCACCGACGAGCCTGCCTGTGTCGCCGAGTCTTCCAATCGTGCCGGGGGGCTGCAACGCCGGTCAGGGCCTCACCAGCGCCCCACCTGCAACCTGGGGCGGGGTGAGGAGCAGAACGGCGGTGCGCCTCCGCAGGCGCAGCCTAGTACCTCAGCAACTCATTCCAGCAGCACGTCGTGGCCGCTCTCGGCCAGCCTGCATCATCGCAACTCTCGCGCCACCATGATCGCAGCCCTCGTGTCTGCCTTCCCCCGTCGAGTGTAAGGTACCGTCGTCGCGGCGTGGTTTGCAAAGCGTGCCGCGGAGCGCGCGCGCCGGGATGCTGAAGCGGTGGCCGCCGGCCCGCGTCGCCCGCGGCCGGCGGCGTTGGGTGGTGCCGGGGCATCCTGGAGCGCGGGGTTGAGGTCTCCGTGGTCGGGCGACGCCGTCCACGCTGGCCAGGTCGCCCAACGGCTGGCATGAGCCCCTTGGTCGTCGGCCATCATGATGCGGGGTGATGACGGTGTGGGCGACGGAAGAACAGATCCGGCGCACCCCTACCTGGCGCGCCAAATGTAAGATTTAGGGTTCCGGCAAAACCCTTAAGGTTCAAACTCTGGGGTGCGCACGAAGATCTCTCCTTCCACCCTAGCCCTTCTATTCGACAGTTCTGGGCCTAGATCGTCAGATCCAATGAACAAGAGACACAAGATTTATACTGGTTCGGGGCACCGTTGTGGTGTAACACCCTAATCCAGTGTGTGTGGTGGATTGCCTTGTAGGCAGAGGGAGAACTAGTACATGGATGAACTGCCACCTGGGAGAGGTGTTCTTGAGCTCGGGTGAGCTTGAGGTGTGTGGCCTTCTATCTGATCAACTCGAGATGAGATGATCCAAATGGTGGTGGCTAGTCCTATTTATAGTGGCCAGGGTTCTCTTCCCAAATATTGAGCGGGAAGGAATTGCACAATTGCCAAATTTGAAGGGGGACAGCCAGTACAAGCTATCCTAACAAAAGGTGGTCTTCGCTGCAAAAAGCTTCTGGTGATGATGCCGCTGTGGGCTCCGCGATGGCCTCCGTCCCGCCGTCCTACTGGTCTTGGTCTTGTTGCACTGATATGGAAACATTTGCCTGACGCCTCAGGACTCCGCGCCTGCACCTGCTCCTTTTGCACCGAAGAGGAAACTGGCACTCTGCACCCGCTGGCGCCCGCCTGGCTTTAGTTGTCACTACTCGCGTCATGAGGACCTCGCGAGGTGCCCCTCGCCTTGATATATCCGATCCTCACGAGCCGGCCTGGCGAGGCCGACCCAGGGGATGTCCTGTGTCGTCCGCCTCGCGAGGCTTGGCCCCTCGCGAGGGTCTTGACTGTTGCTGAAGAAGTTGGGCCACACTAGTCCGCCTTGCAAGCCACGCTCTGGGCCGGAGGCAGGCAAGTCTGGGTACCCCCGTTCCTAGAACGCCGACAGCTACCACTGAGGAAGAGCAAGAGTACATCCGCAGCAGGCTTGAGGAAGCTCGAAGGCTCAAGGTTGTTGCAGCTACTAGTGACGACGATGAAGGGAACTCCTCAGAGGAGGAGCGTGTTGATGAAGAGATCGCTGAGATTGAGGCATTAGGTGCCGCGGCTGCCGGGACCGAAGTTGCTGGGTCTGAGGCTGCCAGGACTGAGGTTGCCGAGGAGAAGGCTGCTGGGGAAAAGGGGTCCATAGTGCCCAAAGAGGAGGTTGGGCCCTCATGCCCCAGAGCAGAGCCGCCAACTCCGCAAGAGGGGGAGCCGAGAGCCAGTGGTACCGTCTTCGCACGGGTCGGGCCCAAGGTGAAGAAGACGACCACTAGGAACAGCAAAGAAGACGTTGTCCGCCGCCACTCGGCTCGCCTTGCCCCAGCATCGACTTCACCCTCCCAGCAGCGAGCGGTGAAGGGTGTCGACCCTACACCACCATCGAGCCCTGCACCATCAGTGAGTAAGACCCTCCACCACTAACGAGGGGCAGGGAATCACCCCCGCCCCTTGTATATGAGATGGACACCATGCTTGATGATCGAGAGTAAGGATAATTATTTGCTTCCCTTGAACTTAGCCGCTTCTATTTTGGTTTGCAGCTGATCATGTTGTTCGCCTTGGCAGGGACACACAGATTCTAGCCCAACAAATCAAGCAGGCCAGGACGACAGAGGATCTGGGATCGGGGTCAGCTGTCGAGCTGGAAAAGGGTGACGAGGACAATCCCGTACTCAACCTCCGGGCCAGCTGCTTGCACGAAGGCTTGTGCCAGACCACCTCTGCTAGTGGTCATGGTGAAGCTCTTTTGTCGCCTGCCAAGGAGGCTGGCGAGAGTCTCAACAGGGAGGCTCGACAGCAGGCGGTGGCTACATCAGCTCCTTCCGCAAGTAACACCCAGGGAGGACGTTCCCCGACAAGGGCCCCCTCTGTCGGGTCTGTTCGCGCAGATGATACCCCCATGGAGTAGGAGGATGCCAGACGCCCGCCGGCAACAGGCACTGCCGGGTAAGGAGAATTCTCTTCCCGCGAGTCATCAACAGGTTACTCATCCGCCTTTGATCATATGTCAATAATCATTCACTTTAATTTTTGTCTTTGATTTCTGATTTTCACTTCCTTCCTGCCTTTGCTCCCCCATAGTCCCAGTACTTGAAGATAAGGAACTCTTGGAGGATGCGGCTGACATAGGGAAGGATGCTGCTGCAGAGGCCCTCAAAATTGCCAATGGAGAGGGTCATGCTGAGGCCTCCAAGGATGCCGAGGAAATCCCCTCCGGGGAGGAGGGAATCCCCAGGAGCACAATTGGCCCCATTATGGAAATCGAGGGGAAGGCGCCCCTTAAGAGCGATACCTCAAACCTGAGGGTGGTCCTCCCGGCAAGTAGCTTGGCGATGGTCGTAGCTCCACCCAACTCTGACAGCCCCCAGCTCGTCAGTCCTTGTCGGGCCGAACTTTGATGAAGAGATTTGCCGCATTCTGGCTCCCTTTACCCAGAAGACCAGGGAAGAAAATGAGCCCAATGACAGTTCCAAGGACCTGGTCTTTCTGGAGACAGTGGCTGCCGGGCTGAGGAGTTGTGCGACCAAAAGCGGCAAGCAATCCAGGACGACAGCAGAGCCTACAACTCGGCAATCCAGCAAATAAAGGATATGATGATCTAGATTTCAACAAATTTGTTTGCTATGCTTCTGTATGCAAAGAGGCATTATTTTCATTAGAGGACGTGCCTTCCTCTTTGCCTCCTGCTGTCACTAACATTTTGCAGGAGTTCGCTGACGTCTTTCCACAAGACGTACCATCAGGATTACCACCTATTCAAGGGATTGAGCATCAGATCGACTTAATTCCCAGTCCATCGCTACCCAACCGTGCACTATACCATACCAATCCAGAGGAGACATAGGAGATTATGCGTCAAGTACAGGAGCTACTAGATAAAGGTTACATACCCGAATCACTTAGTCCTTGCGTTGTTCCTATTATTCTAGTGCCGAAAAAGGATGGTACATCGCGTATGTGTGTTGATTGCAGAGGCATCAATAATATTACTATTCGTTATCGTCATCCTATTCCTAGGCTAGATGATATGCTTGATGAATTAAGTGGCTCTACTGTTTTCTCCAAAGCTGATTTGCATAGTGGATAACATCAAATTCGTATGAAATTGGGAGATGAATGGAAAACAACATTTAAAACTAAGTTTGGATTATATGAGTGGTTAGTCATGCCATTTGGGTTAACTAATGCACCTAGTACTTTCATGAGATTAACGAATGAAGTTTTATGTGCTTTCATTGGATGATTTGTGGTAGTTTACTTTGATGATATACTGGTTTATACCAGATCTTTGGAGGAACATTTGGAACATTTACATGTTGTTTTTATTGCTCTACGCGATGCATGTTTGTTTGGTAACCTTGGGAAGTGCACTTTTTGCATCGACCGGGTATCTTTTCTTGGCTATGTTGTTACTCGACAGGGAATTGAGGTAGATAAAGCCAAGATTGAAGCTATTAAAAGTTGGGCGCAGCCCAAAACGGTCACAAACGTGAGGAGTTTCCTTGGCCTCGCTTGTTTCTATAGGCGTTTTGTGAGAGAGTTCAGCACCATTGCTGCACCTCTTAATGAGCTTACAAAGAAGGATGTTCCTTTTATTTGGGGTACTGCACGGGAAGAAGCCTTCACGGTATTGAAAGATAAGTTGACACATGCTCCATTACTCCAACTTCCTGATTTTAATAAGACTTTTGAGCTTGAATGTGATGCTAGTGGAATTGGATTAGGAGATGTGTTATTACAAGATGGTAAACCTGTTGCATACTTTTCTGAAAAATTGAGTGGGCCTAGTCTGAACTATTCTACATATGATAAGGAATTATATGCTCTTGTTCGGACTTTGGAAACATGGCAACATTATTTATGGCCCAAAGAATTTGTTATAAATTCTGATCGTGAATCTTTGAAGCATACTAAAAGTCAAGCTAATGTGAACCGTATACATGCTAAATGGGTTGAATTCATTGAGACTTTCCCTTATGGCATTAAACACAATAAGGGTAAAGAAAAAGTTATTGCTGATGCATTGTCTCGTCGTTATACTATGCTTTCACAACTTGACTTTAAAATATTTGGTTTGGAGACCATCAAAGATCAATATGTGCATGATGCTGAATTTAAAGATGTATTGTAGAATTGTAAAGAAGGGAGAACATGGAACAAGTTCGTCGTTAATGATGGATTTGTGTTTCGTGCTAACAAGCTATGCATTCCAGCTAACTCCGTTCGTCTTTTGTTGTTACAAGAGGCGCATTGAGGAGGATTAGTGGGACACTTTGCGTGAAGAAGACGAAGGACGTACTTGCGACACTTTGTTTTGGCCGAAGATGAGACGGGATGTTGAGCATTTTGTTGCTCGCTGCACTACATGTCAAAAAGCTAAGTCACGACTCAATCCTCATGGTTTATACATGCCTTTTCCTATACCTAGAGTTCCTTGGGAAGATATATCTATGGACTTTTTTTGGGTTTACCTCGAACAAAGAAGGGGAGGGATAACATATTTGTTGCCGTGGATAGATTTTCGAAAATGCCACGCTTCATACCATGTCATAAAAGCGATGATGCTGCTAATGTTGCTAATTTGTTCTTTCGTGAAATTATTCGCTTGCATGGTGTGCCAAATACTATTGTTTCAGATCGTGATACTAAATTTCTTAGCCACTTTTGGAGATGTTTATGGGATAAGTTGGGGACTAAACTGCTTTTTAGTACTACATGTCACCCTCAAACTGATGGACAAACTGAAGTAGTTAATGGAACTTTGTGTACTATGCTTAGGGATGTTTTGAAGAATAACAAGAAAATGTGGGAAGAATGCTTGCCTCATATTGAATTTTCTTCTAATCGTTCGCTGCATTCTACTACTAAGATGTGCCCTTTTGAAATTGTGTATGGTTTCTTACCTCGTGCGCCTATTGATTTGTTACCTCTTCCATCTTCGGAGAAGGTTAATTTTGATGCTAAACAACGTGCAGAATTGATCTTAAAAATGCATGAGTTAACTAAGGAAAATATTGAGCGCATGAATGCTAAATATAAACTTGCTGGAGATAAGGGTAGAAAACGTGCTGTCTTTGCACCTGGAGATCTTTTTTGGTTACATTTGCGTAAGGATAGGTTTCCTAATTTGCACAAGTCAAAGCTAATGCCACGTGCTGATGGTCCTTTTAAGGTGTTAGAGAAAATAAATGATAATGCATATAAATTTGAGCTGCCTGCGGATTTTGGGGTTAGTCCCACTTTTAACATTGTAGATTTGAAGCCTTATTTGGGTGAGGATGATGAGCTTCCGTCGAGGATGACTTCATTTCAAGAAGGGGAGGATGATGAGGACAGCAATACCATTGTTACACCCACTGTCCCTGCTATTATACATACTGGACCAATTACTAGAGCTCGCGCACGTCAATTGAATTACCAGGTACTTTCATTTCTTGGTAACAATTCTAATGTTAATGAGAATATGACGCTGCCTAAATTGGATATATTTGTGTTGATTACTAATGTAGGGCCTAGCATGGACAACAGGGATGAACACTGGAGTAGGATCAAGCATGGAGATGAAGGCACACACGAAGGGATCCAGAACGACGTTTCTAGTGTGAATTTCAGTACTTTGAAGCCTCCGTGATGACTTACAAGGACATGGACGAAATATACAAGACGCCCTTCCATAAATTTCGTCCATAGCTTATTTGACGTGCCCATCACCTTATTTTTGGACCAGACCCATGTAATTTCGAAATACTAAAGTATAGGTTGTTTTTAGAGTCCGTATGTGTGGGGAAAACAGAGTTAGGGTTGGTTTCGGACCCCTTCTCCAAGAGGCCACGAAACCCCCGCTCTCTCTCTCCATATATACAGCCCTTAGGGCATCCTTTAGACTTTGGGTTTTGTTTAGATTAAAGTTCGCCATAACTGCAACTTCGCGTACTTCGTTTGTGTTCAAGGAGCAGACAAAGATGTCACAAAACCCCACTTGATCAATAAAACTTTCCTCTTAAATTCACAATATCCAGATTGTAATATCAGTTTCTTGCTTGTTATTTGTTTGCCTGCACGAAACAGACCTTCATGGTCGGGTTAATCGTGCTCCGACGAGGTCAATAACCTCTCGGAGTTGGTTTAGCGATTGCTAAGGCGTGACACCATCGTAGTCGGATTGTGCTCCGTCTTCTCACGTTCGTAGTCGGATCGTCAAAGTTTACTTCCTCCAAAATGATAGCCACCATCTCATCGAAAGACGTAACACCTTTGCCTCTATCATACCCACTTAGTAACGTAATCAACAACAACTAAAATATGTGTATACCCATTAGAGGAAGGAAAATGTCCCATATAATCAAAGCCCCAAACTTCAAATGATTCAATAACAAGTGAATAATTCATAGGCATTTCCTAACATTTACTAATATTGCCAATTCTCTGGCATTCATCACAAGATAAGACAAACTTACGAGCATCCTTGAAGAGAGTAGGCCAATAAAAATCTGATTGTAATACCTTGTGTGCAGTTCTATCTCCAGCATGGTGTCCTCCGTAAGCCTTGGAGTGACACTTGCGTAGGATCTATTCATGTTCATGCTCAGGTTCACAACGTCTAATAACACCATATACTCCTTTATAAAGGTGTGGGTCATCCCAAAAGTAATGTCTTAAATCATAGAAAACCTTTTTCTTTTGCTGGTATGCGAAGCTAGGTGGTATAAATTTAGCAACAATGTAATTAGCATAATCAGCATACCAAGGAGTATTACGAGAAGCATTTCTACAACTAATTGTTCATCAGGAAAGCTATCATCAATAGGCATTGGGTCATTAAGAACATTTTCTAACCTAGACAAGTTGTCTGCAACGGGGTTCTCGTCTTCCTTTCTATCAATAATATGCAAATCAAATTCTTGCAGCAAGAGAACCCATCTAATAAGTCTAGGTTTAGCATCTTTCTTTTCCATAAGGTATTTAATAGCATCATCATCAGTGTGAACAGTTACTTTGGAATCAACAATATATGATCTGAACTTGTCACGAGCAAAAACAACTGCTAAGAATTCTTTTTAAGTAGTAGCATAATTTCTCTGGGCACTGTCTAGAGTTTTACTAGCATAGTGAATAACATTCAATTTCTTATCAACTCTTTGTCCTAGAACAGCACCAACAGCATAATCACTCGCATCACACATAATTTCAAAGGGTAAATTCCAATCAGGTGGTTGAACAATAGGTGTAGAAATCAAGGCTTTCTGAAGTATTTCAAATGCTTCTACACAATCATCATCAAAAACAAAAGGAACATATTTTTGCAAGAGATTAGTGAGAGGCCTAGAAATTTTAGAGAATTCTTTAATAAACCTCTTATAGAAACTAGCATGACCAAGAAAACTTCTTATACCTTTTATATCTTTAGGACACGACATCTTTTCAATAGAATCTACTTTAAGTTTATCAACTTCAATACCTCTTTCAGAAATTTTATGCCCCAAGACAATACCTTCATTAACCATAAAGTGGCACTTCTCCCAATTCAAGACAAGATTAGTTTCTTCACATGTATGTAAAACTTGATCAAGGTTGCTTAAGCAATCATCAAAAGAAGTTCCATATACGGAGAAATCATCTATGAAAACCTCAAAAATCTTTTTAGAAAAATCAGAGAATATAGCAGTCATACATCTTTGAAAGGTAGCATGTGCATTGCATAAACCGAAAGGCATACGTCTATAAGCAAAAGTACCGAAAGGGCAAGTAAAAGTGGTCTTTTCTTCGTCCTCTTTTGACACAAGTATTTGAGAAAACCCAGAATAACCATCTACAAAGCAAAAATGTGTATGTTTGGATAGTTTTTCTACCATTTGATCAATAAAGGTAGAGAGTAATGATCTTTTCTATTAGCTTTGTTCAATTTGTGGAAATCAATTACCTTTCCATAACCTGTAACATTTCTTTGTGGAATCAATTCATTCTTAGCATTAGGAACAAAAGTAATACCTCCCTTCTTAGGGACACAATGAACATGACTTACCCATCTACTATCAGCAATATGATAAATTATACCTGCCTCCAGAAGCTTTAGTATTTCATTTCTTACCACTTCTTTCATCTTAGGATTTAACCATCGTTGATGATCAACAATTGGTTTAGCATCAGGCTCCATATTAATTTTGTGCTGACATAGAGTGGGACTAATGCCCTTAAGATCATCAAGAGTATATACAATAGCGACACGGTGCTTCTTCAGAGTTTTCAATAATCTATTTTCTTCATGCTCTGAAAGGTTAGCACTAATAATAATAGGATATATCTTCTTTTCATTAAGATAAGCATGTTTCAAAGTATCAGGTAATTTTTTAATCTCAAACACGGGATCACCCTTGGGTGGAGGGGGGTTTCCAAGGATTTCAACAGGCAAATTGTGTTTTAAAACGGGCCCTTGATTAAAGAATATTTCATCAAATTCCTTTCTTTCATTCATAAACATATCATTTTCATGGTCTAGAAAATATTGGTCTAAAGGATGAGTAGGAGGCACGGCAATAGAAGCAAAACCAATTATTTCATCCTTACTAGGAAATTCTTTATCACGGGGTTGTTTACGAAATTTAGAGAAATTGAAATCACGAGACATATCCCCAAAATTGACAGTAACAATTTCTTTCTCGCAATCTATCTTAGCATTAACAATGTTCAAGAAGGATCTACCAAATATAATGGGACATAAATCATCTTGTGGGGAACCAAGAACAAGAAAATCAGTAGGATATTTTATTTTCCCACACAAGATTTCAACATTTCTAACAATCCCTATTGGTGATATAGTAACATCAATATCTTCTATCTTGGCAGGTGCAATATCATTCATAATTTCTTTATATAAAGGAAAAGGAATTGCACTCACACTAGCACCAACATCACATAAGCCATGATAACAATGATATCCTATTTTAACAGAAACAACATGCATGCCAACAATAGGTCTATGTTTATCTTTAATATTGGGTTTAGCGATTCTAGCAGCTTCATCATAGAAATAAATAGCATGCCCATCAATATTATCAGCCAAGAGATCTTTAACCATAACAATACTAGGTTCAACTCTAATTGGCTCAGGGGTGTAGGTGTTCTAGTACTATTACGAACCACAGTTGAAGCCTTAGCATGATCATTTATTCTAACAGGAAAGGGTGGTTTCCCAATATAAGCAGTAGGAACAATAGGATGAACATTATAAGTAATGGTCTCTTCTTAACCTTTAATAGGTTCTACTACTTTCACTTCAATGGGAGGATGATATTTAAATCACTTCTCCTTAGGGAGATCGACATGCATAGCAAAAGATTCATGGAAAGAAGCTGCTATCTTAGAGTCAACTCCATACTTAGTGCTAAATTCACGAAAAGCATCAGCATCCATAAAAGGTTTAACACAATCAAACTTAAGGTTTATACTGACTCATTACTTTGTCGAGTTCCCAATCTTCGGATTTACGTTTAATTCTTTCCGATAAATCCAATTTGAATTCAATAGTCTTCTTCATAGAACAACCAGTACAAGAATTATCGACCATGGATTCATCATTACGAGAAAGCCGAGCATAAAAATTCTGAATAATAATTTCTCTTGAGAGCTCATGATTGGGACATGAATATAACATTGACTTAAGCCTCCCCCAAGCTTGAGCGATACTTTCTCCTTCACGTGGCCAAAAATTATATATATAATTCCGACCACGATGAACCGGATGCATAGGATAAAACTTCTGATGAAATTCCAATTTCAATCGGTTGTAGTTCCACGATCCAGTATCATCACATAGCATATACCATGTCAATGCCTTTACCTTCAAAGATAAAGGGAATACCTTCTTTTTGACATCATCCTCGGGCAAACCTGCAAGCTTAAATAATCTACAAACTTCATTCACATAGATTAGGTGCTTATCATGATGTAATGTTCCATCTCCTACATAAGGATTAGCTAGTAGTTTCTCTATCATACCTGAAGAAATTTCATAATAAATATTTTCAGTAGGTTCAGTAGGTTGAGGGGCAACTTTTTGCTCTTCCGTTCGGGGTGAAGATACCCCGAACAAACCCCTCAAAGGATCATTTTAAATAGTAACAAGTGACAGTAAATGTCAGCACACTATATAAATGTTTCCTTACCAAATTCCACTCACCAAAGGCGCTTCACTCCCCAACAACAGCGCCAGAAAAGAGTCTTGATGACCCAAAAGTACGGGTGATCTATCGTAGTCCTTTCAGAAAGTAAGAGTGTCAAACCCAACAAGGAGCAGAAGGAAATGACAAGCGGTTTTTAGCACGGTATTCTCTGCAAGCACTGAAATTATCGGTAATAGATAGTTGTGTGATAAGATAATTCATAACGGATAAGAAGTAACAAAAGTAACTAAGGTGCAGAAAGGTGGCCCAATCCTTTTTGTAGCGAAGGACAAGCCTGGATGAACTCTTATATAAAGCAAAGCGCTCCTGAGGACACATGGGAATTGTTGTCAAGTTAATTTTCATCATGCTCATATGATTCACATTCGTTACTTTGATAATCTGATATGTGGATGGACCGGTGCTTGGGTGCTTCAATCCCATGGACAAGCCTCCCACTTATGATTAACCCCTCTCGCAAGCATCCACAACTACAAAATAAGAATTAAGATAAATCTAACCATAGCATGAAACATATGGATCCAAATCAGCCCCTTACAAAGCAACACATAAAGTAGGGTTTAAGCTTTTGTCACTCTAGCAACCCATCATCTACTTATTACTTCCCAATACCTTCCCCTAGGCCCAAATCATGGTGAAGTGTCATGTAGTCAACATTCACATGAGAACACTAGAGAAAAGACAACATAGATCTCATGAAAATATCGAACGAATACCAAATTCACATGATTACTTATAACAAGACTTCTCCCATGTCCTCGGGAACAAACGTAACTACTCACAAAGCATATTGATGTTCATAATCAGAGAGGTATTGAATAGCATTGAAGATCTAAACATATTATCTTCCACCGAATAAAACAACTAGCATCAACTACAAGGAGTAATCAACACTACTAGCAACCTACAGGTACCATTCTGAGGTTTTGAGACAAAGATCAGATACAAGAGATGAACTAGGGTTTGAGAGGAGATGGTCCTGGTGAAGATGTTGATGGAGATTGACCCCCTCTCAATGAGAGGATTGTTGGTGATGACGATGGCTTCGATTTCCTCCTCCCGGAGGGAAGTTTCCCCGGCACAACAGCTCCGCCGGAGCCCTAGATTGGTTCTGCCCAAGTTCCGCCTCGAGACGGCGGCGCTTCATCCCGAAAGCTTCCTTCTTATTTTTTTTCCAGGTCAAAACACACCATATAGTAGAAGATGGGTACCGGAGGCCTAACAGGGGGCCCACAAGGTAGGGGGGCGCACCCTCCACACTTGTGTATGGCCGGTGGCCGCCCTCTGGTGCTTTCTTCGCCAAATATGTTTTATTAATACCATAATGATTCCCCATGAAGTTTCAGGAATTTTGGAGTTGTGCAGAATAGATCTCTAATATTTGCTCCTTTTCCAGCCCAGAATTCTTGCTACCGGCATTCTCCCTCTTCATGTAAACCTTGTAAAATAAGTGAGAAAATGCATAAGTATTGTGCCATAATGTGTAACGACAGCCCATAATGCAATAAATATTGATATAAAAGCAGGATGCAAAATGGACGTATCAGTCTACTACACTGCATTTCTTCTTTTAGACTCGTGTTGGGCCTCCAAGCGTCATAGGAAAGTAGAAATTTTCCCTCAAGTGGGTGACCTAAGGTTTATCAATCCGTGGGGGGCATAGGATGAAGATGGTCTCTCTCAAACAACCCTGCAACCTCGAATTCATCAGTTCAACAATAGTAACAAAATAATATTCTGTTACCCAAAACAGATTAGCCCATATTAGAATAGTCCAACCGTATATACGCGCGCGCGCGCGCACACACACACACCCACATATATATATATATATATATATATATATATATATATATATATATATATATATATATATATATATATATATATATATATATATATATATATATATATATATATATATATAGGTCTGGACTATTTTGTTACCCGTACAAATAATATTCTGTTACCCTCGCGCCCTAGATAGAGGCGCGTCAGTTTTCTTCCTCATGCCGCCGCCCGAACCCACCTTTGCCCAGCGCGCCGCACCGATCCCAACTCCACCCAGCGCGCCGTCTCCCGGATCCCACTGCCACCCTGCGTGCCGCCGTCCCTATCCCCTCCTCCCAGAGCGCATCCGCCATGACCCCCTCCTCCCAGTGTGCCTCCCGTCGCCGACCCCCGCCCCCAACTTGCCTCGTACCGACGACCCGCCTCCATCCGCCGGCGTGCTTCCCTCCCCGTCCGCCGCGCGCCTCCCTCCGTGTCTATCTCCCGTGCGCCGCCTCACCCGAGGACTTGCGCACCAGTGCACCACCCCCCTACCCCACCGTGGTCGGCCGCTGAGATCCAAGGTTGAGGAGGACCTATGAGTCTTGCTCGCCGGAGCTAGGCTGCTCGCCAGCCACCTTCCTCCCCCACGCTCTCTCGTTGCCTTCCTCGCGGCGCTCTGTCCACCTTCCTCACCACGCTCTCGCCGCCTTCCTCCCCACGCTCCGGCCACTCCCTCCCACGCATGCAGGCCGACCGCATCCCTGCTTCCATCAGCTCCACCTCGACAGAGCCGTCAGTCCACCATAGTACAGGTAGCCCGTTCACCCGATTCCACCCAAAAATCTTCCTTTTTAGTGGATGTGCTTATGCCTAAATGAATGGCACATGTGTCTCACAAGTTGTTGTGTTTATGCCTGAAAGGATCCTATTTGTCCAACTTACTGATACGTGTATTTGTTCTGTCCTAATAAATTAGTTAATATATGTGATTCATGTATTCTATGATTTTCATCATCATACATGCCTTAAAAAGATTTATGCTGAATGTATGCGGCTGTAGTAGGGTAAAGAGCATCCAAAATGGATACAAGGTCAGGTAAATGAATTACCACTGAGCATCCAAATGGATGCAAGTTTAGAACATGGACAATCACCATGTGAATAAACCCTTTTTGTTCCTTCTAAAGTATTACCTTTCAAGTATTGAAACATAGATTTTCTTGTAAGTAACTATTAGTACTGATGCGATCATTTAATCTTTTTTCTTATGTTATTAGCAACTGTTTGTTTGTTCTAGTCATACATAAGTATCTTGATTCTTGTTTACCCCTTATTGCAGGGTGATTCCATTCTCTGCAATTTCCATTAGACAAGCGGTCTAGGTCCCAAGATCAGGGAACAATATGGCGCTCCATTTGAGGAACATGAATTGAATGGATACAAAGAGTGTATATTTACCTTTCTTGTAAGTAAACCTACCGCCGATCCTCCATTGCTCCATTAATGCCCCCCCTAGCATGTGCAAGTCCCCTTGTTATACTCTTTATTTATGTATGTACCATTAGCAATGTAAGAACCAAAATTAGGCTTTCAGTTTGCTAAGTTGCTTCAATACTAGTATAGAAGTGTATATGTTACAGCAGTTCGTTAAGACGAAAAACATCAGTTCGAAAACATTGATCCGTTGCTCTTGTACTGCTCTACTCATCTACAACTGGAAACTACTCATCTGCAGTTGTAGCCATCGATCTAGAACAGGAGGCACTAGGTGCACCAACCCTGCCCGGTGCATCAGGTTGTGGTTCAACAACAAAACCAACAGCAGTCAACACATCAGTTCTATCTTTTTCCTCTCTACTGCTCTTCTATTGCAAATTTGTTTTCCCTTTGAACTGCAGCATGAGGAAGGTTGGATGGACTGCAGATTGGCGATGTTAACCCCCCTCTCTCAAAGACAAGAAGACCGAAAAGGTTCAGTTATAAAATTTTGTCTATTGCTACTGATCTGAAGAATGTCACTATTGAACTGAAGCAAATTAAAAGTTAAAAACTGAATTAAAGTTCCATAGACATGTTGTGTTATTCTTGTAGTGCAAAAATGTGTCACCCCCCTGAATACGGAATGTCATCGATTTGCCCGCAGTTGCCTTTTTCTTTTCTTGTTCTTGTTTCTACCTCAGCCAATAAGCTGTGGCACCCCGACGAAAAGGTGCTGGCCTCCCACCTCCAACGACGCACGACGCCCCCGCTCCCCACCTCCGGCGATGTGCCACGCCCTCGCCTCCCACCTCCGACGGCGGACCATGGATCTGCCTTCGCAGGGGCGGCCACCGGTGGGATGGCGAAGCATCGGCAAGAACCGCCTTCACCCTCCTGCTCCTCCCCGCCGCGCGACGACCACCTCTGTCGCCCTGAGTTCCCAGCTGCATGCACCTCTGTCGCCACGGTCCTCATCTCCGCCTCTGCCGTGGTTTTCGATGATGTCCTCCTACTCGATCTCTCCTATGTGTCTCCCGGCTTGGTGGCCACTAGCTTTGTGCTCCTACTCGAGCTCCTCCTCTCCCCACACCATGGTCACCGAAGCGCTCCTCCACACGCGTAGTCACTGTCCCTCGCCAACTTGCTCCTCATCTGCCACCTCCATCAGGAGCCGTGTAGCGGCCACATCCGAGGAGGAGGAGGGGCAAGGGGCCGATCTTCAGCAACACACGCAACACTCCGAGGCAGATCGCCTGGGTTCGGCCAGAACGGAGCTCCGCCGGCCACCCGGCCACGGGCTCGTAGTCGGGAATCGGGGTCGGCCGCGCCACTCGCTCAAGAGAAGCGAGGAGGAGGAGGAAGGGGAGGGGGCATACGAGCAAGAAGTCATTGGAGAAGCAGCCGCGGATCTTGGGCGCGTCGCCGTCCTGGATCTTATGAGCGCCGCCAACACCAACAACAGCGCCGTCGTTGTCGCCCGAGCCCCCCGGCGTCCATCACCGCGCCTAGGGTGGGGCATGGGTTGCCGAGAGGGAGGCGGGCGGGTGGAGGGATCGACCGCAAGTAGCTTGGTCGACGGCGGAAATGGCCGGCGGAACGGGGCTCTTATTTACTCTTTTAATAAAAACGATCAGTGCAATGAAATAATAAAAACGATCAGTGCAACGAAATAAAAGCATCAGTACAACCGCTCGACTTCATCAGTTCAACAATAGTAACAGAATAATATTCTGTTACGCAAAACAGAATAGTCCAGATGTATATATACAGCCGGTCTATTCTGTTAATATTAGCAGAATAGTTATTCTTCTAACACTTCGAAACTGCACACTCAGTATGCATTGTTTTTTCGGTACCTTTTTCGTTGTAGTTTTTTAACCGTTTATTGAAATTATGTGTGTAATATATTGTTGAGAAGCTATGGAGTAGGCGCAACTTCGTCATGTTGGACCCTTTTCTAGATTCCACGCGATTTAAGAGCAGTTTCGAAAATAGTGTGGCGCACAACGAGTGGGAGCGAGTGTTTTTCACGTTTTTTCTACAGAGCTCGACGGAATGAAGCAAATGATACATCGTCGGAAAGATCTCGTCGAGGCGCATCTTTTTCATATGTATTATTTACCCTAATTCGTTATGGTTTAAGAGCAGTTTTAAATTTAGTAAATCGCGGTTTTGCGTTTTTTCGAATTTTTTGCAATTTTCGGTAGTAGTTTTGCTCCAGTTTTTGAACCATTTGTCGAAACGAGGCGTGTAATATACTGCTGAAAAGTTATAGGCGAGGCGCAACTTTCATAAGTTGAAATATTTTTTAGATTCCTTACGGTTTTAAGTTAATTTTGAAAATCGTGCGGCGGACGACGAGTGGCAGTGGGCATTTTTTCGTAATTTTTTTAAACCGCTCGCCAGAATGATTCAAATGATACACCGTTGGAAAGATATCGACGAGGCGCACATTTTTCATGTAGATCACTTTCTCTAACTCATTGCGGTTTAAGAGCAGTTTTAAAATTACCGAAATGCGGAACACTGTGTTTTTCGCGACACCCAAATCGAAGTGTGTACTTCATCACACAGAAGAGCACACTGCATGAGAGTGAAACTGCACTGCATCAGGCGTGCAAGGGAACTGCATGTTTCTTAAATGCATTTTATTGTAAGTGGATTGTACGAAAAGTCCTTCGTGGTGGACTGTTTTGAAGTCCAATGTGCACCGCATTTGCATGATTTTGTAAATGCATTTTGTTTTCAAATGGGTGTAGTGACATGTCCTTCGTGGTGGACTTTTTTGTAGACCAAAGCGGACTACATTTTTGCATGTTTTAAAATACATTTTTGACTATACTAAAAAGTCATCCGTAGTGGACTTTTTTCAAGACCAAAGTGCACCGCATTTGCATGACTTTTTAAATGTATTTTCTTTTAAAAGGTGTGTACTTTAAAGTCCTTCGCAGTGGACTTTTTTGTAGACCAAAGTGCACTGCATTTTTACATGTGTTTAAATGCATTTTGTTTTTGAAATGAACTGTACTGAAGAGTCCTTCGTAGTGGACTTCTTTTTTACCCAAGTGCACCGCATTTCCTTTATGTTTTTACTGCAATATGAAAACAGAGTGAATTGTATGAAAAAACTTGTAACATTTTTTGTTGCTTTTTTCGTAACAAGGGAACTGCGATAAACAAAGGGAACCAAAGTGTTGCACTGCACGCATAAACATACCACACCGCACAATAAACACCCCTAAAATTAAAATTAGCCTGCGCCGAGTGACACGGGATTGTGCTTGCACACTGCCTTTACCCTTCGCACGCCGCTGGACTACTCCATTGTTGGGCAGTTCCATCTCTGTCGTTTTCTGAATCAGACTGCATTGTGCGCACGCTGCACTACATAACCACTGCACATACATTATCGAGCGACCAAAACCACACGTAGAGCAAAGAACTACGTTGTCGCGTCAAGCGAACCGCAAGGGGGTGTGTCACCCACAACATATAATACAGTAATTGTGTCTTCATCTCACGAACCCACACTGCAACATCTTGCCTCTGAATTGCATAAAAACAAAATTTGAAAGAATAGAAGGAATTTTGGGCTGCAAACCATAGGTTGTGTGAGCAGCACTGTCGCGATCACGAAATGCTCACCTCGTCGTGCTGGCAAGAGGCTGCCGAGCATAGAGTTGAACAGCCGTCGAGGGGGCAGTCCCGGGCTCAAGCACCACCATGAACTGGGTGTGGTCGTTGCCGTACACTTTCACAAACTGATGAAGAACACACAAAAGAATCCAAAATGCAACGGGCACCCAAGCTAACCACCCTACACAAATCAAGCAAAAATTTGAACAAAAAAAATAACTGCACACCCACAGTCAAAATGCATACAACCACACATTCATCTATACACCAAAAATATGGGACAAAAAACTGCACACCCATGAACTCCCGCACTGCAGGATCACTCCTCCCGAACTGCAGAACCCATGAGAAGTGGGCCAGCTAATCGACGATGGGACGATCGGGGGAGCACACTCCCTCCTCCCTCTGCCCATCCCGCACGCCTTTGTCATGTGTTAGAGAAGAGGAAGGGGATCCGGCAGTGAGAAGGCTCGGATCCGGTAGGGGTGGATCGATCCAGTCGACGCCAAGGGAAGGAGGTTCTCGACCCATGTTGGACCGATCGTCGTCGCGCGGATCTCGTGGTTGGGGCTGGGCGATGCGCCACCGTTTGATGTGGAGGTGGAAGTCGCGGAGTTGGAGCCGGGGTGGTGCGGGTAGGCGGCGGTCGCCCTGGCCGGCGACAGAGGGAGGTGGCGGGTGGGCTTGTTGCGGCGACCCGTCGTCGGGCCTCTGGAAGAAGGCCGGTCAGGGGCGGCGCGTGGCCGAGTGGCGGGCAGCCGGCGGCCTTGGCCGGGGGAGTGGTGGCGTTGTTGGGTGAGGTGGAGGAGGGGAGGCGCGGCGCCCGGGACTGAGAGGCAGCGCGGTGGCCCTGGCTAACCGGCGGCGCACAGCTCCAGGGTGGGATGGTGGTGGGAGGTAGGCGAGAGAGATAAGGTGGTAGGTAGGGTTTGACCGGGGAAGGTGGGGGTGTGATGATAAGGTTGGACGTGGGGGGTTGGGTGTAAGCAGAATAAGGTTAGGTGTTAGCAGAATAAGGGTCTTAAGGGTCTTATCATAATAGACCCACCATATAATGATACCATAATTGGATCAAATAACAATCCCTCAACGCGCAACAAAGAATAACTCCAAAGTTCCTATCATGGAGAACATAAGATGAAATTGCATGTAGGGTACGAAACCACCTCAAAAACACAAGGTCATCAATTGGCGACATAGCTCTATTAATACTAGCCTTGGTCCTCTTCCCCCAAAAACACAAGGCGGGAAGGGTTGCCACAAAGACCAAATTCGAAGGGGAACAGGAGGTACATCCTGTCTTGACCCAAGGTTGGCTTCGCTTGTAAAGCTTCTGATGATGACTAGCAGGTGGGCTCAATGATGCCCTCCGTCTTGACGAGCCCGCCGTCCTGGTCTTCTTGCACCGAAGAGGTAACATTTGGGGCAGCCTTGGGAACCCGCAAACTGGCCTTGTCGCTTTAGCACCAAAGAGGAAAGCCGCTGTGTCCGTGCCCACTCGCACGTGTCCTTAGGACGCACGTCATGGCTTGCATCACCCACGTACATCACAAGGTTGGCCTGGCGACCTAGGTGCTTCCGCCCGTGAGGGGGCCTTAGGAGGCGGCCTCGGGGTGAATCCGCGAGAGGGGGGCTCATGAGGTCCTTTGCGATGTGTACCTCGCAAGGCGGGGGCCCTCGCAAGGGCCTTGTTCAAGCAGCCTTAGAGATGGGTCATACTGGGCCCACGCCATGCACCGCACCCTAGGCCGTAGGTAGACAGGCCTTGGTACCCCAGTCCCAGGCTCCCGACAGTAACCCGCGAGCCTGTGGCGAGCACGATCCACTCGAAGAGGAGGGGCGAAACGGCACAGGCCCGAACCGTCTGCGAGCCAGGTCGACGCATGGCACCCAAATGGGTGAGGGATGCCCCCACTTTCTCTCGACGCCTCGGCAACTGCCGAGGCTGACATAAAGCCTGGCGGGCCCTGCGCAAGCCATCATTGCTCTCCATGCATTGCATCTTCCTCGTCTTGCTGTGATCCCCTTTATCCCGTGCGAAGTTTCATCGGATCCACACCAAGGGCATCCTTTCCCTTTCCTCGTGGGCGTCAGCGACTCACGAATGGCGCCCGCTAGGAAAACAAAATCCACAACTCCAGCCGCTAGCTCCTCCTCCGTCGGGCCGGCGCTCCTGGTCTCCTCCATCACCAAAGAGAAGTACCTGAATCTGGTACCTCCACTGGTAGTTGACGACTAGAATGAATGGGGTGCGACCCGAAACTGGCCCGGCTCAATAGCGCGGTGCAGCTTGGGGGAGTCTGTCAACCCCTTCTTCCTCCACGGCGTATTCGTCGGGCTGGTTCCGCCCTTCTCCGAGTTCTTCTACGTCATCATCGCGCATTACCAAATCCATGCCCACCACCTATAGACCAACTTTGTTCTCCTCATGTCTATCTTCGCCATCTACTCCAAGGCCTTTGTGGCCATGAAGGCCTCACTGGCGCTCTTCCGCCACTTCTTTAGCTTGTGGTTCACTGCCCGGGGCTAGCGAACCGCGTGCATCTCCTTCATTGATGTGCACAAAAGAAACGCCCTCCCGAGAGCCGGGAAGAAGGTGGAAGGCTACCGGCAGCGCTGTGTTTTCATGGACGCTCACGACACCGACCAGCATTTGAGATTCCGGTGGCGCAACCCGTGCATGCCCCGGGATGGGGCCACGAAAACCTTGCCGACCCTCGGGTGAACCCGTCCTAAGGAGGATAGCTACGTATGTGAAGGCAAAGCTGACAGGGGCGTCGATCGTGAAGGAGTTCCTGGCACAGCGCCTCATGCCGCTCCAAGCGCACTTGCAGCCCCTATGGGAGTATGATGGCGCTGGGAACGCGATGAGGCTGCAGGTCACCGGCCTGATGCTCAAGGAGCTAGATGGGGCCTTGTTGACAGTGCTCGGCGACGTACCCGGGGACCCTACCATGGCCTCCGCCCCACTGTACAACCGTGAAGATAACGAGGAGCTGGTCACGGCCAAGCCCACCTTTGATGAGTGGGGGCTCGAGCCGCGTGAGCAGGCCATCTTGCTTGTGGTGCTATCCTCTGGTGAAAGCGCGGGCGACGAGGACTTGGAGGACTCGGAGGAAACTGAGAAGGATGACCTTGGGAGGTCGTCCCCTCTGGGGTCATCTCCGCCGTCACGCCGCGAACTCATTCATAGCCTCGAAGACGACGATGCAGTCGACGAGCCTCCATCTGTGGCTTCCCCACGCCTTGCAGGGATGCCCCGGAGGGCGGAATCAGCTCTACCGGCAGCATGTGCACGCCTAGGGAGGCTACCCCGGGTGCGGAGGCGATCAAGCCCCCGCCGATCATGGGGGCACCTCGTGCCTCGTCCGCATGTGGTGACATGGTGGGGCACACCAGGGGCCACCCTGTGGGCTCCAAAGGTGGCGCCAGAGGGGTGGCAGCGCATTGGCCTTAGTGGACGAGTATAAGAGGAAGTGGACCACGCCAGACGAGTAAGTGTCTCTTCTTACCTTTTGCGCCCGTATTCTGTATGCTCACGCTGACCTCCGGCCACGCCAAATCAGGGGCGGCAGCATGGAGAAGAAGAAGAAGAAGGTGTCCGCCGGGGCTAAGGTGACCTCGCCTAGAAGGCGACGTCGACATTTGGCAGCAACTTCGGTGGGTGGAGGGGTGGCCTGCGTCGCCCTGGCATCACGCTCGGCCGCACGGATGCTGCCACACCTAAGCGCGCAGGGACCTCGGTCGCACCCGGCGTCGTGCTAACTTCATTGGATGGGCTCGTTCCCGGAGTCGCGGTGGCCTAGTCTGTGGCGTCGCTCGCCGAGGTCGCGGCGGCCCCGACCATGGATGAGGAGAAGGCGCCGCAGCCTCCACCAGTCATCACCACTCCAGCCGCCGAAGGCGGCGTAGGACACACCTTGGCGCAACCTCAGGCGGTGCCCATTCCCAGGACCCAGCAGACCAATGAAGTAGTCCCCTCAGGTGCGCTGCCAGAGACAGACGTGGAGAAGGATCCGGGGCCCCTGTCGACTGCGGTAGCAGCAGACGCCATGGCGCTACCTCCTAGCCAGGCCTTCGCACTCATGAATTGTGACTTCCTGATCAAGGGCGAGGCACTGATCGATGCCCGTGCTGCACTCGACCGCCTCGGTGCTGACCTTCAAAACACCAATAAGTGCCCCGCCAGGGAGCGCCTGAGGCTCGCTTTAGGGTGGCTTCGGCTTTGGACGGCTTCCTAGAAGCCCTAGACAAGGGCACGGCCACCGCTGCATAGGGCCAGAAGGATGCCATCGAAGAAAGGGTGGCATGTGACCAAGCGCTCACCGAGGTGGAAGCAGCCACCAAGCATTGAAGTGAGGTGGCGTCCCTCTTGAAGACGCTTCAGGAAGAACAATCCATGCATGCGCAAAAGCTGCAGCAGCAAGAGGAGAATCTCAAAGCTCGAGGAGCGAGGCTTGCGGATCATGGCTGCGATCTATCGAAGGTGGCAGCCGAACAGGCCACAGAGCATGGGGACCTGGGAGCGCTACAGAGCAAGGTGGCAGAAGCCTAAGCAGCCCATGCCAAGCATGTCACCGGAGCGAATGCCAAGGTGGACACCGGGAAGAAGAAGATCCATGCCGACACCAACGCAAAGGCAGCGGCGGACCATGCCGACTTCTCTTTCCTCAGGCTCAATGCCTGCTAGGCGCTGCAGTCCCTGTTCAAAGAGGGATTCGAGTTACGCTCACGACCCCCGACACTGGCTACACCATGCTTTCCTCCAAGCTCACTGAAGAGCTCGAAGGCACCGTCCAGAAGGTGGACGGTATCCTCGAGGAGGAGTGCCGCGACCTCTTCTTCATGGTGGCGACCTGCGTCTTCAGCTACCTTCTCCTTCGCGATCCCAACTTCAACTTAGATGAGGTGATAGGGCCTGTCGCTGAAGAATCTCGCGATGTCATGGCGGAAGCAGTGGAGTGCCACGTGGTTCCGCTACTTGGGAAGTTTTCTTGCCGCAACATCAAGGACCTCACCGGGACCAACACATGTGATGGCAATGGCGGCGACGATCATGCTCCTTGAAGCCCCCTCCTATCTCCCTGATATGGACTTGTCTTGCCTCACGGAGGCATTAGACAATGATTTTATTCGCCGAGACATGGTGTTTGTAATAATTGTTTGTGATTTTCGAATTTCCTTTCCACACTTTAATTTCTCTTGCTTGCCCTTGTGCTCTGGATCGGCGGGGCCCAGTCCCACGCATACCTCAGCCGTCGCTGCGGTGTTGGATCCTGATGCCCGAACAA
Organism: Secale cereale; assembly: GCA_902687465.1. Taxonomy (NCBI): domain Eukaryota; kingdom Viridiplantae; phylum Streptophyta; class Magnoliopsida; order Poales; family Poaceae; genus Secale; species Secale cereale. Next base: position 306,057,131 of record LR738714.1, on the reverse strand, counting down.
GGCCATAGAGTGAGGGGCGTCAGAACTAGTGAAAGAGTCTTGAGTCGCGATTGCCAGGAGTCCCACCTTGACACACAAGCGGCCCAAATGAGGGAAAACGTTGGCACTGGAACATACCTGGCTACCACCGGCTTGCACCTGGGTGTCGCACGAGGAGATTAGACACCAAGGGACTTGGTGGGTGAGAGGCACGGGAACAGGCCTGCGAGCCAGAGCCCGATTCCTTGTGTTTTTCAGTGCAGCTGGGACAGAACTGAGCATAGGCACTGTGTCCAACCCCCGCTCGAGGCCTAGGGGAGAGCCGCGAGCAGTGTCGTCGAATGGCTGCGGCAGCCATTGTGGGCACGGGCCGTCCTGAGGTTGATGCTGCCTGTGGAGTGAGCTCAATGTGCTTCTCCACCAGCGCGGAACATGGGGCTTCCACTAGGCGTGGGCATGGTTGTATTGAGACCGTTCCTCCAGTGCTGAGCATGAGGCTTCCACTGGGCGTGGGCATGGTCATATTGAGACCGTTCCGCCAGTGCTGAGGATGGGGCTTCCACTCGTTGTGAGCGGGAGCTCTATTTTAGAGTCTCCATGGAGGGTAAAACCCTACTTTGTCCGTACGCATGACCGGCACAACATGACTCAAGGAAGGGTTAGATGCTCGTGAACCAGCGCGGGGTTCATGATATCTTTCATCGACCACCTGGCTGGTTGCGCCTATCTCTGGGCGCGATTTGCGTGCTCATGTAACCTTAATTATGGGGGACGATGTGTGTTTGAGAGGTCTTCCCGAGGCCATTGCATGGAGGGGTAGGGCTCCAAGGACCTCTAGATGTGACGTGCATGGGTCCGGACCGTGAGACAGAGCTCGGACACTTGAATTTATCAGCGCTGCAGGGACAGACCCAAGCATAGACGCCATGCCGATATCCCACCCTCCTGGGGCTATTGCAAAGAGGTTGCAGACGCACAGAGCTCCTTGGAAAGTGGTGAGCCGCTAGTCCAAGGGTTAAACAAATGAAACCGCGCTCTCGGTCATATGCCCTTGATGGTTCCATGAGGGAGGCAAGGCACCAAGGACCTCTGGAGGTGATGTGCACAGGGCCGGCCCACGAGACAGAGCTTGGTCACTGGGTTTGTCAATGTTGCAGGGACTGACCCAAGCACAAACGTCGTGACTGTCACATGTCATGGAACAGTCAAGGGAACGGTCGTGAGGGAGCGGGGATCCCAATGTCACTGGGGAGCCGAATCGGGGTTAGACAATCTGGGCCACACCCTTACTTTCCTGCCCTTTATCGTTCCATGAGAGGAACAAACACCAAGGACCCGTGGAGGTGACATGCACGAGAGCTGGCCTGCGAGACAAAGCTTGATCGCTTGGGTTTATCGACGCTGCAGGGACGAACCCGAGAACATATGACATGTTGAGTCCGATCATGGGGCGATCAAGAGCGAGGTTCGCGGGGGCGATCACAAAATGACTTCATCAAAGCATAACCAGGTCCAGTACAAGACCAAAACAACATGGTTGCCAGGCCGAACCCTGACCAACATGAGTATAATGTAGCCCGAGGGGCGCCCTCAAAAGAACAAACCAAAAAGTCACCTGGCAATCATGTTGCTGCGGGAACGTCAGGGTGGTCAGCAAAGCATGCCATGAAGGTGTGCCCCTTAGGGGCCAGCCAGATCCTGAGGCCCTGGGGGCTTGCGAGGAGCTGATACCTCATCAGACGCCACCGCCGCAGACCGGGCCTCATGAGACGCCAGCGCGAGGCGCACGAACCACTGGTAAATGGCTCCCATGTCCAGCAGGCCGAAAGGCATGTAGATGTAGTTGAAGGGGTAGCCCCCACTCCAGCTGACGCGAGACGGCCAGAAGTGGTCCTGAGAGATGGCCCTGTTGAAGACCATGATGTCGACGCACACTCGCAGTCCACTGCCCGTGTTTGAGACCGCAACTGATCCAGAGGCGCGCGCGGGACATCATTCGTCATGCATGGCCTGAACTTCGTGCAGCTTGTGAGTCTCCTAGGTGATGAACTATCGTGCTCCTGGCGCCTGACGTCATGCGGTTTGCTCACGGGGGTGCGCGTCGAAGCATGCCTCCAAGTGGTGCCCTAGCTCCTCCCTCGTCGCGCGGGTCAGTTCGGACGCTTGCTAGGTGGAAGCCCATGAGCCCTCCCGAAGGGAGGCGCTGGGAGCGCCTTCCTATGCAAGAGGGAGGCAAGCCCCGATGACAGGCATGGCGCTTGAGGAGTCGCTAGCTATTGTCTTCTTTACCTCAGGGTGGCTCTTGGTGAGGAGGTCCTTCTTCTTCGCGGGGGCGGCCTCGGGAGGCGCAGTGCCGCCTTCGCCGTCGAAGTTCTTAGCAGCTACTTCCCGGTACAGATGCTCAAGGGAGAAAACCGCATACTTCTCATCATGGGTAACGATGATGATGCCACTACATACTGGCATCTTAAGGATGTTGTAGCCATGGTGAGTCGCTGCCCTGAACTTGGCGAGCACTGGGTAGCCCAGGATGGCATTATACGGGAAGCCGATGTCGGCCACGTCGATGTCGATGAGCTCATTGTGGTAGTTTCCGCGCATGACAAAGGTGATAGGGAGGTGCACCTGCCCCAGGGGAGTGGTCGACACCTCGGTCACCCCCAAGAAAGTCCTGGTGGGCATTAGCCGGTCGTAGGGTGCCTGAAACGTCTCGAAGGTCGCAATGGAGATTACGATGAGGCCATCCCCGCCGTCAATGAGGGTCTTGGTGACTGCGCGATATGTCTCCAATGTATCTATAATTTATGAAGTATTCATGCCATGTTTGCAACAATTTTATATTGTTTTGGTATGATTTGATTAGAACTAACTCGGACCAACGCTGTTTTCAGCAGAACTACTGTGGTGTCGTGTTTTGTGCAGAAATAAAAGTTCTCGGAATGGGCTGAAAATTTACGGTCATTTTTTATGGACCAAAAGAGAACCCCGAAGCCCTGGAGCAGGGCCAGGAAGTGACCGAAGAGGCCACAAGCCTAGGGGGCGCTCCCTATCCCCCAGGGAGGGTGCCCACGGCTTGTGGACTCCTCAAGCACCACCTTGACGTGAGACCGATGCCAAAAATTCCTATAACTACCAAACCCCCCAGAAAGAACCCTAGATCAGAAGTTCCGCCACCGCAAGCTTCTGTAGCCCTGAAAAATCAATCTATGCCCTCTCCGGTAGCCTGCCGGAGGGGGCCATCAGCACCGGAGGCCTTGGAGGAGGAAGTCGGATTAGGCCATCATCACCATGGAGGCCAAGGACTAGAGGGAGAACCTATCCCATCTAGGGGGATGCCATGGAGGAGGAAGCACAAGGGGGAGACTCTCTCCCCTTCTCTCTCGGTGGTGCCATTGTGCCGCCTGGGGAACCATCGCCGCCGTGATTATCTTCATCAACATCACCATCTTCATCACCTTCCTCATCTCTTTTAGGCGGCCCACTCTTCCGCACCCTGCTGTAATCCCCTACTTGAACATGGTGCTTTATGACACAAATTATGATCCAATGATGTGTTGCCATCTTATGTTGTTTTGAATAGATTTATTTTATCTTTTGGGTTGAGGAATGATCTTGATTGGTTTGAGATGTATGTTTTATTTTGGTGTTGTCCTATGGTGCCTTCCGTGCCACACACACGTGAAGGATTCCCGTTGTAGGGTATTGCAATACGTTCATGATTCTCTTATAGTGGGTTGCTATAGTGACAGATGCTTAAACTCAAGTAAGGGGGTTGTTGCATATGGGATAAAGGGGACTTGATACTTTAATGTTATGGTTGGGTTTAAACTTAATGATCTTTAGTAGTTGCGGATGCTTGCAATAGTTCCAATCGTAAGTGCATATGATCCAAGTAGAGAAAGTATGTTTGCTTATGCCTCTCCCTCATATAAATTTGCAATAAAGACTACCGTTCTTGTTAACAATTGCCTAGGACAATTTCACACACCCATCCAGCATTATTCCACACTCGCTATTTATAATATATTGTAATATAGTCTAACTTTATGATAACAACACCTATTTTTATATCTTAGTGCTCCGTTATCATGCAAAGCTATTCTCTTCGTACCTAGGACATAGTTTCATTTCTCGTTTCTAGATGGAAGCAAACGTTCGGTGTACGTAGAGTCATATCAGTGGCAGATAGGACTTGAGAGAATATTGATCGTACCTTTAGCTCATTGTGGGTTCGACACTCCATACTTATCACTTCAACCTTTGGAGATTGCTATGATGATTCCTTGCACTTGTGAATTATCATTAAGCTCTTTTCAGGCGCCGTTTCTTGGGAGCAATAGCGTGTGGTTGCTATTCTCGTGTGTGCTTGTTTCCTTTCTTCATTAAGTTGATTTTGTTTTCTCTTTTGTTTCTGTTTTATTTAGTTGTGGGTGAAACAAACAAAATAAAATAAAAATGCAACATACAAAAAATACTTGCCTTTATGCCTAAAACGTTTTTCAAAAAGAGAAGTGATTGGAAGGTTATGCATTGGAGAAGTGAGGGTCGACCTTGAACACTTGTGTTCATGCTCATGTAAACAATGTAGAATTGTTCATTGAAGTTTCTCAAAAATAATTATCCCCTTTTATATATCCATTTTATTATAAAAATAATGTGCCAAGTTTTGGTTTTAGGATGATTAGATTGCTTGTTTGCTATGTGCAGTGCAAAAACAGAAAGTTTCTTTGTAGTGCGTGAATTTACATGTTTTACTGGAAGGTCAAAAGTTTCTGAATTTTTTACACAATACTTCAATACAAATTGTTTATTTCGTCCTAATATTTCATAATTTTAAGAGTTACAGAAGTATACGAAGTTTCCAGATTGCTACATCATGTCCTGTTTTTGACAGATTCTGTTTTCTATGTGTTGCTCGCTTATTTTGATGAATCTATGGGTTGTATCGGGGGGTATGAAACATGGTGAAGTTGAATACAATAGATATAATGCTAATATAAAATTGGAATGAGTTTAAAACAGTACCTAAAGGTAGTGATTTGCTTTATTATACTAACGGATCTCACGAGGGTTTTTGTTAAGTTTTTGTGGATGAAGTGTTCAAAGATTGAGGATGTACTGATATAAGAAGAATACGGAGAGACGAGAGTTCAAACTTGGGTATTCCCAAGGCACCCCAAGTAAATATTTCAAGGAGACTCAAGCATCTAAGCTTGGGGATGCCCCGAAAGGCATCCCATCTTTCTTCTTCAACAATTATCGGTATACCTTGGTTTTTGTTTCGTTCACTGGATATGCATCTTTTGTGTTCTTCTTTTCCCTTATGCACCATGCTACTATGAGATAGTCCTTCATTTATTTATAGAATGCTTCATGCGCTTCACTTAAATCTTTTGAGTATGGCCTTATAGAATGCTCTTTGTGCTTCACTTAAATCTTTTGAGTATGGCTTTATAGAATGCTTCGTGTGCTTCACTTATATATTTTGAGCTTGGATATTGGTCAATATATATTAATCGTAGAATGATGTATGAATTTCACTTATATATTTTAGAGTATGAATAAAATTATCATCAAAATTAGGCTTGGAAGAGTATCATTAAAATATCATGCCTAGCTAAAAAGGCACTACAGAAAAGAGCTTGTAGGGAGACAACCCAATATTTACCCCTACTACTTTTGTGTGTTCTCATGATTATGATACTGTAGTAATCATGTTTTATAGCTTTTGTTTCAATGAAGTGCCAAGTAAATCCTTTGGGACAATGTGGTTGATAGTTGACTTGATTCTATGCAAAAACAGAAAGTTTTGTGTCCACTACAGAAAACTCTATAAATTACTAGAACGTGATAATTAGCTGATTTTTTCACACGTAATTGATATACAAATTACCTACGTTTTCCCAATTTTTAAGAATTTGGAGAGTTGCAGAAGTATGGTGGTTGTCCAGATCATTACGGACTGTTCTGTTTCTGACAGATTTTGTATTCAATGCATAGTTTGCTTGTTTTAGTGTTTCCATAGCTTATATTAAGTGATATAAATTGTGGAAATGATAAGCTACAGTAGGCATTGTGTGGGAAAAATTATGGATCTTGTCTTTCACATTACCAAAGTGAATGATTTACTCTTTATCATACTAACGAATCTCACGAAGTTCCGTTAAGTTTTGTGTGATTGAAGTTTTCAAGTTTTGAGTGAGATGTCGATATGAGAAGAATAAGGAGTGGCAAGACCCTATGCTTGGTGATGCCCAAGGCACCCCAAGGTAATATTCATGGAATACGCAAGCAACTAATCTTGAGGATGACTCGGAAGGCATCCCCTCTTTTGTCTTCTACACCACCAGTACACCTTACTTGGAGCTATATTTTAAATTGTCACATGATATGTGTTTTGCTTGGAGCGTATTTTCATTTTACTGGTTGTTTGAATAAAATCATTGGATCTGAAGTCTTGAATGAGAGAGATTCCACACACGTCTATTTAACTACTTGACTACGCATTGATCTTCACTTATATCTTTTTGGAGTAGTTTTGTCATTTACTCTCGCGCTTCACTTATATCCTATGAGTAAAGGGTTGAATGAGTTGAATATCATAAATCTGAAATTATATATATGTTATATGCTTATCCCATGGGGAGTAATGACTTCACATATAATAAGTAGGCGGTAGAATTTATTGAAAGTTAGCAAGCACCGCATTGGTCACCAAAAAATTCATGAAACAATAGTGAAGGAAGAGACATTTCACATATAAATATACTATCTTGGACATCTTTTATGATTGTGAGCCCATTAATTATTTTCAAACTTGAGCAAATTAGTTGATGTTGGACAAGGAAGACAATGTAATGAGTTATGTTTGGGTATATTTGTATATAAGTAATATTGTTATGGATCAACCAACATGTGGTGCTTGCTTAGGATCTCTTGCTATCCAAAAATTTGTACTAAGTAGAGATACTACTTGTGTATCCAAAAACCCTTAAATCCAGTTTCTTTCCATGAGATTCCACTATATCTACCTATGGATTGAACAAGATCCTTCAAGTAAGTTGTCATCGGTGCAAAAGGCAATAAAAATTCCTCCTAAATATGTATGATCTTTTATTGTAAGGGAAAATAAGCTTTATACGAACTTGTGATGGTGAAGAAATAAAGTGACAGGCTGCATAATAAAGGTTGTTGTCACAAGGGGCAATATAAAGTGACGTTCCTTTGCATTAAGAGTTTGCACATCCAAAATTAAAAGGCGCATGACAACCTCATCTTGCCTCTGAGAAGGGCCTATCTTTATCTTTCATGTATTTACTTTTATGCAAGAGTCAATAGTATTCCTTCGTAGTTCAACCTCAGTTATTCTTTAGTTGGCAAGCATCATGTGGTGGGAAATATCCAACCATATATGTCCATTCAAATATATTTGATCATGAATTATTATTGTTGACAATTATCTATATGATAAATAAGTTGGAAGGCGAAACATTAAGCCCCTATATTTCTCTGTGTTCGACGAATGCTATTTGTTCTGAAAATATGCTTTGAGTGTTAGCAATCATGGAAGAATATATGATAGTTGAGCATGTGGAATTTGCTAAATCAAAGCTCTCATATAGACCCTTCCTGAAAATAATATGAATTGCAATTGTTTGATGAATAAAAGTATAGTTTGTTAGTTTTCAAGAAATTTTATGGTGTATACTTTATCATGTGTGTAGCTTGTTTCTTGATCATGAGAAGTTTTATGAGATGAGCTACTGTTTATGACATATAATGATGCTAGAAAAAGTGTTTGGAACTATCATTGATCAAATTTATGCACTACGCTAGCATTCACACTTCATAAATTATTTCTTATATCATTTACCTACTTGAGGACGAGCATGAATTAAGCTTGGGGGTGCTGGTACGTCTCCAACGTATCTATAATTTATGAAGTATTCATGCCATGTTTGAAAAAAAGTATGGCCTTGGTATGATTTGATTATAACTAACCCGGACTGACGCTGTTTTCAGCAGAACTATTGTGATGTCTTTTTTGTGCAGAAAAAAAAGTTCTTAGAATGGGCTAAAAATTTACAGTGATTTTTATGGACCAAAAGAGACCCCCGAAGCACCGGAGTTGGGCCAGGAAGTGACCGAGGAGGTCACAAGGCCTAGGGGCGCGCCCTGCCCCCCAGGGAGGGTGCCCACGGCTTGTGGAATCCTCGAGCACCCCTTGCGTGAGATTGATACCAAATATTCCTATAAATACCAAAACACCCCGAAAGAACCCTAGATCGGAAGTTCCACCACCGCAAGCCTCTGTAGCCATGAAAAATCAATCCCGCACCCTGCCGGAGGGGTCCACCATAACTGGAGACCATGCAGGAGGAAGCCGGAGGGGCCCATCATCACCATGGAGGCCAAGGACTAGAGGTAGAACCTCTCTTCATCTAAGGGGGAGGCCATGGAGGAGGAAGCACAATGGGTAGACTCTCTCCCCCTCTCTCTCTCTCGGTTGCGCCGGAGTGCCACCGGGGGAACCATCAGCGCGGTGATCGTCTTCATCGACATCACCATCTTCATCACCTTCCTCATCTCTTTTAAGCGGTCCACTCTCCCGCAGCCCACTGTAATCCCCTACTTGAACATGGTGCTTTATGCCACATATTATGATCCAATGACGTGTTGCCATCTTATGATGTTTTGAGTAGATTTATTTTGTCTTTCGGGTCGATTAATGATCTAGATTGGTTTGAGTTGTATGTTTTATTTTGGTGCTGTCCGATGGTGCCTGCCGTTCCGCACACACGTGAAGGATTCCTGCTGTAGGGTATTGCAATAAGTTCATCATTCACTTATAGTGGGTTGCTAGAGTGACAGAAGCTTAAACCTAAGTAAGGGGGTTATTGCGCATGGAATAAAGGGGACTTGATACTTTAATGCTATGGTTGGGTTTTACCTTAATGATTTTTAGTAGTTGCGGATGCTTGCAAGAGTTCCAATCATAAGTGCATGTGATCCAAGTATAGAAAATATGTTAGCTTATGCCTCTCCCTCATATAAAATTGCAATAACGACTACCGATCTTGTTAACAATTGCGTACGACAATTATGCACACTGATCCATTATTATTCCACACTCGCTATTTATAATATATAGTAATATAGTCTAACTTTATGATAACATCACCTATTTTTATATGTTAGTTCTCCGTTATCATGCAAATCTATCCTCTTCATACCCACAACGTTGTTTTATTTCTCGTTTCTAGGTGGAAGCAAATATTCAATGTACGTAGAGTCGTATTAGTGGCAGATAGGACCTGAGAGAATATTGATCTTACCTTTAGCTCCTTGGAAATTGCTATGATGATTCCTTGCACTTGGGGATTATCGCTGCGACATTGCTGATGGTGGGGGTGCATAGCATGGGGAGCGCGCCAGCAGTGGCCGTGCACCTGAGGTGGTCCTTGGAGTGGAAGACGATGGCGTATTGCGGCCACTTGAGGGGCCGCACATTCTCGAGCCTCGATACAGTAGCGTTCACCTCGTGAGAGAACTGCTTGAAGAGACGGCTGGATGCGGGAGCCTAAGCTCCATCGAGGATGCAGCCACTACGGGAGGCTCTTGGTAGCCCCCAGCCCCGTCGTCTTGGTGGTTGTTGTCGTTTGTTCTGCGTGGTGGCGGAAGTGGTGGAAGGGATGCATTGTCCTGAGGCCGGGCCTAGCGAGGCTGGTCTCGCCAGGCACCGTCATGAGGCTAGTCACGCCAAACACCGTCGTGAGGCTTGTCACGCCAGACCTGGCACCGCTCCAGTTATCCCATCGGACACCCCGACGACCTCCTCCGCGGGCAAAACCCCGATCGCTGCGATCAGGGCGGCAGCCCACTCGATCGTCATAGAGCGCCCTGAGCTCCTAGTAGTCATCAGTGTTATGGGTGCGCACATTGTGGTAGACGCAGAACAGTCGGCCTTACTTGACGGTTTTTTGCAGTCTCGGCCACGCTTCTACTCGGGCTCTGCCACCAGCACAACAGGACCCTTACAGATCACTTCCTTGACCTTGGCCTTCTTCTCATCGAGCTCAGCGTCAGGGTCGCTACGGAGGGAGACATGACCCTCTTCCACCCTCGCGCACTTATATGCCATGTTGAACAGCTCGGTGTTGTACTCAGATCATTGTTGATGGTGAGCTTCTCGCACATCCTGACGTCTGTGACGCTATTGGTGAACACCGAGATGATGGCTTCGTCCGAGGCCCAGAGGATCTTGTGACGCACTTGGGTGAAGCGCTGGATGTACTTGCGAAGGGTCTCACTAGGGCGCTGCTTCACGCGCCACAGGTCATTAATGGTGGGAGCTCTGTCGCGGGTGCCTTGGAAGTTGGAGATGAACTGCTCGCGGAGCTCGTCCCAAGAGGAGATCGTCCCTTCTAGCAAGTTCATGAGCCAGGAGCGCACAACATCCTTGAGGGACATGGGGAACCATTTCACCATGACCTTGTTGTCACCGTTCGCCGCCTCGATGCACCACTGGAGGAACTCTGCAGGGTCCGTGATGTCGTCGTAGCGCGGGGGCAGCTCTGGGTTGAACTTGACCGACCACATCACCTGGTGCAGCTCACGAGTAAAGGCTCGGCAGCCAGCGGCACTCGGTGGGAGGGCCTCAGGCCGGGATAGCACAGTCATGGCGCCCAGCCGCCGCGACCTCTTGGGCGACATGGTCCATGCGCACACGCTGCTGCTTGAGCGGCGCCGGTGCCTCCCGGTGCGGCTGATGCATAGTCTAGTAGCTAGTCTCATCTCGGGCCAGCGCTAGCACTCCGTTCGGCAGGTCGCAATGCTGCACGTCCCTACGGTCGCCGCGCAATGAAGGAGGGGGTGGCGCACCGTGCGCCACATCATCAGCGCAGGCAGGAAGAGGATGTAGCGAGTGAGACAGTCTCGGGGCCTCTCTCGCGGCATTGACGGGCTCGATGAGGCGACCAAGCCAAGCATCATAGCCCTCATTGGCCGGGTAGTAGCTCAGTGGCTCGTGTGCCATGAGAAGTGCAGCCTACGTGTTTGTCGGCCCGTGGCGGGCATGGGACGAAGAAGCCGTGGGCGTACTGCTACACAAAAGGGTGAAGGAGGAGGCCTGCTGGTCATGGGCGGCCGGGTCCATGGCGGTGTTGGGCCTGGCGGAGGCAGAGTGGCGACAACCATCGTGGCCCACGGGCTCCGTCTGGGCGATGCGAGCAGCCCGACACTCAACGCGGACACCGCGGGTGTCGACCATGGAGTCAATGAAGCACGAACTGGAGGGGAGTGGAAGAGTTGCTGGCACACCCCTACCTGGCGTGCCAAATGTCGGAGTCAGGGATCCGGGGCCCCAACAAATGTTCAAACAATCAGGTGTGTGCGCAAGATCTTACCTAGCCCTGCCTAGCTTCACACAACCTCATGGCAACGCTCCGGCGTGCACACGATGGAAAGGAAGAAGAACACTGGCATGACAGCTTACCCAGGTTCGCGCCACCTTGTCGTGTAAGACCCTACTCCTGCTTTGAGGTTGGATTGCCTTGCGAGGAGGTATAGTATGAGTGTCTATAAGACGCCTCGGGAGGCTTATTAAGTGGCTCCGGTCTTGAGGGGTGGATGAACTTGATCCCCACCTAAAGTGGCGACCTATCTCTATCTATACTGGTCTTGGTCCTCTTCCCCCGAAAACACAAGGCAGGAATGGTTGCCACGACGGCCAAATTCGAAGGGGAATATGAGATACGTCCTATCCTGACTAAAGGTGGTCTTCGCCTGGAAAGTTTCTGACGATGATGCGCAGGTAGGCTCGGTGATGGCCTCCGTCTTGACGAGCCCGCCATCCCGGTATTCTTGCAACGAAGACATAATCTTTGGGGCTACCTTGGGAACCCGTGCGCTGGCCTAGTCCCTTTAGCACCAAAGAGGAAAGCCGCCGTGTCCGCGCCCACTGGCACAGGTCCTAAAGATGCTCATCGTGGCTCGCACCACCCACGTGCGGCCGAGGTTGACCCGGCGACCTAAGTTCTTCCGCCTGAGAGGGGGCCTCAGGATCCAGCATCAGGGACGAGTCCGCGAGAGGGGGCTTCGGGAGGTCCTTGGCGATGTGTACCTAGCGAGGCAGGGGCCTTGTTCATGCAGCCTCAGTGATGGGCCGTACTAGGCCCACGCCATGCACCGCACCCTGGGCCGTAGGCAGACGGGCTTGGGTATCCCCAGTCCTAGGGTCCCGACATAAATGCCTCTTCATATTTAATAATCCCATCCTCAAATAGAATCATTAAACAAGCAAACATACACAAACAATGCAATCATAACAACAATCTGTAAAGGGTTAAGGAAGATCCATACTTATTTAACTCGAAAAATTCAGAAAATTCACCACAATGTAGATAATTTATCATTGCATATTGTATGAAAATTTCAAGCTTTTATCACATTGTGACTTTTCTCGGGAATTTTTGCAATAGTGGTAAACTTTCTATTTTGAAACAGCAAGTCATATAGTTGCAACTTTGCATGGTGATGGCTATCCTTGAAACTTTGATTGAAATAAAATATACAAAACCTTATTATAAATAATAGCAAGCAAATTGATATAAAATAAAATGATGTTCCAAGCAAAACACATATCATGTGATGAATAAAAATATAGCACCAAGTAAGGTTACCGATAATGTTGAAGACGAAAGAGGGGAGGCCTTCCAAGGCATCCCCAAGCTTAGTTGCTTGGATATTCCTTGAATATTACCTTGGCGTGCCTTGGGAATCCCCAAGCTTAGTGTATTTCCACTCTTGATTCTCTTCATATCAATATCTCACCCAAAACATGAAAACTGCAATCACACAAAACTTAACAAAACTTTGTGAGATGCGTTAATATAATAAAGCAAATCATGCACTTGGGTATTGTCAACGACATGATTCATAATTTTTCTCACACAACGTCCACCGTACCTTATCATTTCCACAGTTTATAATATAAGCAATGCAAACACTAAAACAAGCAGACTATGAGTCGCGACGACAAGAACGCGACGACGCCCCTGTTGGTGCTACCAAGAGTTGATCCACGTCGCGATCTGCCTTATCAGCAATGCCGAGCACAACTATGGAAGTCATGGCGTGGGCCCAACTCCTACTAAGATTTCCACCAACATATGATCAAATGGATGAGTGGAGGGCCACCATCCAAAGTTTGGTCGGCTTCGTTAAAGCTGAAAGATGTCAGCAGGCGGAGCCATCGCAGTACCCACGAACAACGACAGCAACCCGGACTACTAGACGTGTCGAGGGGGCCATGTTGACGATGTAGTCCCCTCCGCGACTGCAAGCCCAGAGGCAACAACAGCAAGAGAAACATGTCCGCGAGCCCGACGAAGCATCGATGACCTCATCCGACCCGCGAACTCACCAAGATCAGCGGCAGGTCCTAGAAGATTGACGAAGGGAAGATGCGTGCATCACCATAGAACGATGCCGGGAGACCCGCCGTCAATCTGTCAGACACAATGGCCCAGACTTTGAAGAACCTGCTCCCAGTGTTGGAGGGTACCTGCCTTACAAGATTGGGTGCCCTGCCTTTACTCGCGAGCTACGGCAGGTCCGCTGGCCATCTGCCCGAGTATTCAAGCCAGAGTTATCGGAAAAATACGACGGAAAGTTAAGCCCGATAGTGTTCTTGAGCATCTACACAATTGACTTTCAAGCCACTGGGGGCAGGGATGAGAATGTGTTCGCTAGCTACTTCCCTTTGGCACTCAAGCCAAATGTGAGGTCGTGGCTCATGCACCTGCCAGAAAACTCCATTTCCTCATGGGTTGACTTGTGCAATGGATTTGTTGGCGCCTTCACGGGTGGACATCAAGAGCCTGGGCGGCCCAGTGATTTGCAAGTCCTTCCATAGAAGGAAGGGGAGAGCTTACGGAAGTATATGCGGAGGTTCTGTCGAGTGCACCATGACATTCCAGAGATACATCCAGCAGATGTGATTGTCGCGTTCCATTCAAACATGCATAAAAGAAGGATGCAGTCCAAGATGAATGTCCGGCTGCCCAAGACTGTCAATGGGCTATACACATGGCGGATAAATGTGCTCGGGCTGAAGAAGAGTGGCGTCTTCCCAGAGAGGAGACTGGTGTCGAGGTCGACTCAGAAGACGACGATGACGCGACCAACTCGAAGGGGAGCAGCTGTAAGCGCAGTAAGAAGCACAAGGAGAAGGCAATATTGGCCGTTGAGAGCTCTGGTGATCCTGGTGCCGGCAAGAAATCCAAGGCTGAGGCCCTCGTCAAGGGTGCTGCTGGGTGCATTGATTGCCGAGATGCCGCAATAGCAGAGAAAGCCGGATTGTCCGACGGGCCATACTGCAAGATCCACTGCACCAAGGGCCATGTTCCCAAGAGTGTCAAGTTGAGCATCTTGTCAACAAGCAAAAATCTAAATATGAGAAGCATGACACACACACATAGAGAGAGGCCAAGAGGGTGCTGGCAAGAAGGGTCGTATTGGTAGAGGAGGCCGCCATTGCAAGGCCCCACAACAGAAGGAAAGACCTACCAGGGGCGCGAGAATAAAGAAGAAGATGATGTGAGTGATGAATGGGATGAAGAAGAAACTAGCGAGCAAGAGTTCTAGAAAGAAACCGAAGCCATGTGTG